>JAJNCI010000003.1:2620573-3275716 GCA_030708095.1 Trichoderma sp. CBMAI-0020 | reverse complement strand
GCATCCTTATGCGCCTCATGCCCATCCAGTTCAATTGGCCCCTTTCCCGAGCCGCGCTGCTCCTCTCGCTAAACGCCGCCGTCACTCTCCTCACGCTGCTCGTCATCCTTCCTCTAGCATCCTACGCTCTCTATAAGAGAACTTCGACTTCCGCTCTCCAGCGAGATCGAATCCTCGTCCGAGCCAGTGTCATTCTCTTTGTTCTCGGCTCCTTTTTCCTCATGATGGTCAACAAGGCCAGCCTCATCATCACCGGCGTTGTTCTCTCTGGCCTTGGATCTGGCGTGCCGACTTTGTGCCGTACGCTGCTCGTGGCTCTTGTGGGCAAACGTAAGACCGGCTCTGTCTTTGGAATAATTGCTGCTGGAGAGGTCCTGGGAATACTGGCATGCGAGCTGATTATTGGACCGCTCTTTGACATCGGCCTCGGGACATGGCTTGGCCTGCCATTTTGCCTTGGGCTCGTCATCTCAGTTTTGACGTGTTCGTTGACTTGGTTAGTTCGCAGGATTGACTAATAATCTTGATTAGCTACCTATTACTATACAGGAGGAGCCGAACAGGTATGATAGACAAATTCTCGATATCCCATCACTTCGAGGGATATCATGATCCATACGCGTTAGACATCAAGTTAGAGCAGCACGTGCATGTTTGTTGACTGAATTCACTTTTTCATACAGAAACTTTCAAGAAGTTGTCAATTGGTGATCAATTAACAATAAGACTAAAAACTAATCATGACAATTTCATAATTATAACTCAGCTAGGGTATCTTTCCACGTTTCTAGGTATTCTCTCCATCAACATCATCTTTGTGTCCACTCTAGTAGTTGGCCTCGGCCTGCTTCTGGATGTCGTGCTCGGCGCCACGCTGCTGTGTCTTGCCCTTATCGTGCAGCTCCTCGTAGTGCTCCTGACCTGACTTGTCTCCAGTGAGACCGGCGACAGCGCCACCAACAGTTCCCTGGACACGGTCTCCAATTCCGTGACCGTAGTCGTGTAGCTGGCCCTTTGCCTCTTGCTGCTGGCCCTCGAGGTTTTGTTGACGTCCAGACTGCTTCAGTGACTATATCGCCTATGTTAGCTATAGCTCAGAGATGGTAGCTGCTTAAGTGAACATACCTCATTGCCAACGAGACCTCCAAGTGTCTCCTTAGCAGAACCAACGGTCTGGTTCCATGAACCATCAGTTCTGTTGGGATCATCCTTGGCGAAGGCACCTGTGCTGGAGATAGTGCCACCGGGGAGCTTGACTGCTGCCTGAGAGGCGTCGTACTCAGCCTGAGCCTTGTCCTGGCGAACCTCGCCCTTGGCCTGGTCCCCTGTGTTGCCAGTCAAGTTGCCAAAGGCGTTCTGGACGGCGCCGGTGGCTGAGTCGACGTAGGACTGGAGGGTGGAGGGCTTGTTGTTGGAGTTGTCAGACATGATTGCGGTTGATGTGTGAATGAATAGAAGATTGTAGACTGTTGGGATGTTTTGCTGTTGAGATGCTTTGTTGCTTGTGGCTATGGTTGTTTGCTTGCTGAAGATGGAAAAGGATGAGAGAAGAGCTGGCCACTCGGGCCTTTATAATGGTCGTCAAACGCGTAAACCTTCCATCCCGCAGGGAAATCGCAATCACGATCGCGATGACGATGGCAGCTTCCACTAATCCATTCACCATGGCATTTCTGACGCAAACCACTGATGTCATTGCGATTCACTGCGTCGAGGTTGCGAAGCTTCTTGGCAGGCACTCACAGCTGTGGTGGCGCGCTGACGTCATAGAACCGTCAACGAGGGCAGCCGCGTTGCACGTCTGGAGATCCACGCTGCCACATTGGCTGGCGCACAACATGTGAAACAGCTCTATTGCCGGTTTGGGACACGCAACTGGCGTCGGTTGGACAGCTGGAGCAGAAGAGGCAACGTCAGGAATAGATCGAGACATGTACATGGAAACATCTCGAACGTCGAATCAAACAACCAGCCAGCTCCACGCTTCCAGTCTTGCAAAGATCACAGACTTAGCACCAGGAAACTAATTTTGAATCTTGTTTTAACAGAATTGTCATTATTCGTGCTCATCAACGAGTGAGAATCAGGTATCTTATACTACAATGTGTTGTTTGTTACAGTGGCCTGGCCAGCGTGAGTTCTGGCGCCCATCGCCAGCTCTTTTTTGATTACGCCGATATCCAGACCCAATTGCTACTTCCCTTCCCAAAATATCAAACAGATACATTTCAATTTTGAGGCGCATTAATGTTGGCTCCACTGGATCGTGTCCAAGTCGATGCCTTCTTGCACAAGTTCCCACAAGGGGCTAAGCTCGCGCAAGAAAGTAACACGCTCCTGAACTGCCTTCAACACATAATCAATCTCTTCCTCTGTGGTAAAGCGGCCAATACCGAACCGGATGCTGCTGTGTGCATTCTCGTCGCTGTTTCCAAGCGCTCGGAGCACATAGCTGGGTTCAAGTGAGGCCGAAGTACAAGCGCTGCCCGAGGACAGAGCAATATCCTTGAGTGCCATCAACAGGGATTCGCCCTCGACGTAAGCAAATGAAACATTGACACAGCCGGGATAGAATGACTTGGCGTCGCCATTCTGGGATGTGTGTTCCATAGCTAGCAGTCCGCCTAATAATCGATCTGATAGGTACTTGATCCTCTTCGAGTCATACTATGCAAGGATTCTCGTTAGCCATTGTCAATCTGTGGTGGATGAGATTCATCATATCCAGGAGTCAATAGACAGTGAAAGGAAGCGCAAGAATCAGACAGGTTGCTACACTCAACACGAAGAGCCTTGTCACGGGCAATTCAGAAAGCCATGCATGTACAAGCAGATCATCATATAAACGCAGGGGAAAAAATGGGTCAGGGAATTGAAAAGTAGATAGGGAAGACAGAGGAGAAGAAAGGGAGATGTAATAACGTACCGCCATCTCTTCCTTGGCAACACGGCAGGCCTCGCCAAAGCCAACAACCAATGGTGGTGCCAAGGTACCGCTTCGAAGACCACGCTCTTGTCCGCCGCCAGTGATGATGGGGTCGAGCCGAACTCTCGGTCGTCTCCGGACATAGCATGCGCCAATGCCCTTGGGACCATAGATTTTGTGTGATGAGATGGACATGAGGTCAATGTTCATGGCGTTGACGTCAATGGGGATCTTTCCAACAGCTTGAGCAGCATCTGTATGGAAAAAGACCTTCTTCGCGCGGCAGAGCTTGCCAATCTCTGCTACGGGCTGAATAACTCCAATCTCGTTGTTGACAGTCATGATACTGACCAGGGCCGTCTCAGGCCGGATGGCAGCTTCAAGTTCCGCCATGTTGACCAAGCCATTGCTCTGAACAGGCAGATAGGTGACTTCGAAGCCTTCATCCTGTAAGTGTCTGCAGCTGTCCAACACGCACTTGTGCTCAGTCTGGGTGGTTACGATGTGCTTCTTCTTGCCGGATCGGCCAAAGAATCGAGCAACGCCCTTGATGCTCATGTTGTTACTCTCCGTGGCACCGCTGGTGAATATGATTTCCTTGGGATCGGCGCCAATCAGATTCGCAATATGCTCTCGGGCTTCCTCAACAGCCTTTTCGCTCTCCCAGCCGTAAGCGTGCGTTCTTGAGTGGGGGTTGCCAAACTCGCCGACGTAAAACGGCAGCATCGCATCAAGGACGCGGGGGTCGACAGGCGTGGTGGCCTGCATATCGAGGTAGATAGGCCTCTGGCCCTCCTCCATCACCGCCGCGGTCTTGAGGACCTCTGCAAATGCGCATTAGCCTCTATGCCTTTATTTGTGACTCTTCATTCCGAATTTTCGCAACAAGAGGTAACCAAGGACGACGTACCAGCCATCGGGCTAACCTTCATGTTAGGCGATAAACCGTCCAACGGCGCAGGAGGGACATCCACAAAGTCCTTCCTGTCCAGCTTGATAGCTGTCTCGACCCGCGCATTATCCCTCTTGGACTCGGTCACGTATCCCCGCCTCCCACTCCTCCTCGTAGCCGCCACCAGGGCAGCCCGCTGAATTCCTCGCAGCGACGCCGCAGCAACCGTTGTGCCGGAGCCCAGGCGGCTCGCCGACCTCAGCGCTGACGATGCAATACTAGCCATGGCTGTGGTGCTGATGGAAAGTTTACATGGGGGCGGAAATTTGCAGCCGGGCGAGAAAATGGGGTTGCTCAAGAGCAGTTTTTAAGGCCGTGGGTTTTCGGTTTCTGGGATTTGTCAATGGTCGGCTCGGTGATAAACTGCACGCCGATTGGCTGGAGATCATGGTAGCCCCGGCTGAATCCCGGAAAGCACGCAGCTCATGGGCTTGGCCCGAGTCGCCATCGCTTTTAGTGGGTATAGCCCGAAGGCAGCGGCGGCGGCGAACTGTGGTCTCGGACATCGAGGCACCACGTCATGTCACAATTTCGTGCTCAGTGAGGCAGCTTGATACGACCGTGAATACTTGGGGATCTATATCGCCTGGGTTTGTTTCCCTAACTTCGATATTTGTAGCGAAGAGTACCAGATCAATTCTTTTCAACACCATGTCGGACTCATTATACAGGAGAATGGTGGGGTTACTGTATGTGATTTCATCTGATATCGAATTATGAGACTCATAGAATTGTCTGATGGCATTGTTTTGCTTTTAAGGGCATTTAAAATGGTGTAAATTCAGAGCCGCAACCAAGGGCCCATATAGGCACCTAGGGATCGAAGTCGTAGTGCATGCAGCTAGGCTGAGGGTGTGTTAAGATACTGTGAAAAACCGAGACTCATTACGACCCGACTCTTGAGAGGCGAACTTTTGCTTATTGCCTTTTATAGATAAGCAGCTGGATTAAAGTCATAGTGCATGCAGCCAGGCTGAGGGAGTTGAAATGCTTCACAAGTGTGAGTTGCAGCGCTGCATCTTGCCTGGAATGTTCGTTAAGGATATTCAAGCATTGACTCGTAAAACTCATAAATCTCTTCCTACCTTTACCAATGCAGTAGGTACCGTACCTTAGTAACAGCCTTTGACGATATTAGACTGTTTTAATGCTACCAGACACTGGGATGAATAACCCATTGACACCCGACAAAGCTTTAAAAGAGCCCTCGGCCTCTATTCCTATGCAGGCATTGAATGGTAAAGGCCATTATAAAGGCGAAGTGAAGCGCGTAGATGGTTTACGCTATGCTTCAGCAGTAAACATTGACTCTTGAATTGCAAGACTGTGGTGTTGCGCGGCTTCTACAATTAGATACTTGTTCCTACGCGTGTGTACGTATGAGAGTATAACGCCCAAATATGCCTACTGGATAAATTCTGAGCTTGAGATTTTCAGTATTGAGCTTGAGCTTCTCATTGGTGTAATTTTACATGGCCTACGATGGGCCACTCCAGAGTTATAAAGCTTCTATTCTCTCAGGTAGGTATATACAAGGGTCGGCTGAGCGCATCCATGGTGAGTCCAAACGTCCCAACGCGCACACACACCAGTATCAGCATCCTGCGGGGTCAAGGGTTGTGCCAGATATAGTAAGAAAAGGCCTTCATATGGGCATGGCATACCGGGCTCATTTGCACTCACAGAATGACACCATCGCCAGTGGCTGATGACGAGACTACACATGGGATTAAAACACACGCACTGCGGGTCTTATAAGTTTGCTTATATGTGAGCTTTTCGCAGCGACTCCCATGATGCCACATCTGCAGCGCATACAGCTGGTGTGATTCTGAAATGCGAGTGGACTGAATCAACGCATTCGAGGTGGGCATCAGATCTGGAAGCTGGAGAATCTTACTCCGGGGGTCCTGATGCTGACATGCCACGCCAAAGCAGAGGATTCAACAGGATTCGCTATTGGCTGCTTATGATGCAAGCGATTCTCACTTGTATCATCCATAGACAGTACAGAGTACCTAAGCAGTAATTAGGGGTGGTTCATATTCTACGGAGAGTTCTGCGGACAGTTCTACGCCATTAGTCGCCGCAAAATGAAGAAGATCGCCAGTAGTCATATTCCACAGACTTCTTTTTTCTTTCGCTGGCCCAACAGCTGCGAGATCGGATCTGATGGAGCTCATTGGTTTTTCGCTCTCCAAAAGACTAGCGTTATCTGGGAAGACTGGACCCTTATTTGCCCTTGGACGAGTTTCAATGGACCCTAATTATGGTTGAGTTTAGCTCTCGTAGATGCCACCACCACTATTACTGAACAGCCAAGTATCTGCCTCGTAGACTTTTGGCCAAGAGATACTTCTTACTGCTTACCTGCATGTCATAGCATGCCATCTGCAGTCTGCTGCTTTGGGGCTCTTGCCACACGAGGGTGCAAGCCACATGTATGTATGAGAGAGTCAGCATAATGGGTGGTAAAACGTTTTTATAGCCCCGTGGCAACCGGATAATAGTTTTGACCACAGTGTTGCAGCTGCTACAATGGAGGGGTTCATGCCATAGGCCAGTCGAGGCTTGCTGCAGGAACTCGATGGGGTAGAGCTGCAAAAATTTCTGCACTTTGCTCGCTAGCAACCAGCCAACAGCACCTCTGATCAGGAGGCAAAACCCGCATGTAATCATTGCCCTCCGCCCGAGAACACGAGTAATAGATACTACTGTTGTGAAATGATACAGTATACTACCCGTTTCCAAGTAATTCCAAGCAATCTCTTGCCATCGCCCCCCACTCTCTGCTCGTTTGTTCAAGTGCGGAAAACGAGTACGAGCATCCTCAACAGAAGAATGCAAACCAAATCCAATTTTTGGCATGTGTTAACAACGGCCACCAGTAGCGTGTACCTGTACCAACGCACTCGGTATGCGGGATGTACACGAACCGGTACAAGTACCTCCAGCCGCCGCAGCACAGGGCCTGAAGCTGCTAGCTCGAGGCCCGCACCCCGCCCATGCGCTAAGAAATTTCAGATAATACGGCGTGGCAGGGATCCGTCGCAGAGCCTGCCATTACGCACAGCAATGAATAAGATTCTCTGGCAGAATCAACGGGGGAGCCACCTCCGATGGCGCAAATCGCGCAATTTGGTTGACGCCCCTGGCTCTCGCTCCTCGTGCTGCCAATGGCCAGACACGCGGGAGCAGCGCAGCAAACTGGCGACGCGGCAGCCCGGTCAGCGGTGATAGGCTCCACCGCAACAGAAAAGCCCCGATCGCAGCGCCTGGAGCCCAGCAGCACCCGACCACTTCATCTTACCCCTCCCCCGCCCGGCGCTTTTCCCCAAACCACTTATTAGGTCGCTGCCCAGCTTTTCTCGCCGTCCTTTCCATCTCTCTTCTCTTTCTTCTCCCCATCCTCCTCAGCGTGTCCTTTTCTTCCACTTTTGCAAAGGACTCATCTTCATTCTCTGTTCTTCCGCTGCTATCCAAACCAATCGCAAAGATGGTTCAGTCCGCAGTTCTCGGTTTCCCCCGTATGGGTGTCAACCGTGACCTGAAGAAGGCCACCGAAAACTGTTAGTCTTGCCCATTGCGCCATCTCATGACAAGTATTTTCTAACCTGATGAGTTTTGTAGACTGGGCTGGAAAGATCTCTCAGGAGGAGCTCCTCACTGAGGCCAAGAGACTTCGTCTGGCTCACTGGAAGATCCAGAAGGATGCCGGCGTCGACATCATCCCCAGCAACGACTTTGCCCTGTACGACCAGGTGCTCTCACACATCCAGGACTTTGGCGTATGTTGCAAATTTCTGCCCAACTTGTCAGAGTAGTAAATGCTAACGAAGAAATCACAGGCTGTCCCCGAGCGTTACACCAAGGATGGCCTTGACACTGTTGACCAGTACTTCGCCATGGGCCGTGGCCACCAGAAGGGAGGCGTCGACGTCCCCTCTCTGGAGATGGTCAAGTGGTTTGACTCCAACTACCACTACGTCAAGCCCACTCTCCAGGACAACCAGACCTTCAAGCTGTCTGCTTCCCCCAAGGCTGTTGTTGAGTTCAACGAGGCCAAGGAGGCTGGCATTGTCACCCGCCCCGTCCTTGTTGGCCCTGTGAGCTTCCTGCACCTCGGAAAGGCCGACCGTGGCCAGTCCGTCGAGCCCATTGACCTGCTCGAGAAGCTTCTGCCCGTTTACGAGGAGCTCCTCGTCCAGCTCAAGCAGGCTGGTGCCGAGACCGTTCAGATTGATGAGCCCGTTCTCGTCTTTGACCTGCCCGCCAAGACCAAGGCTGCTTTCAAGCCCGCCTATGAGAAGTTCGCCAGCCTGGGCGACAAGATCCCCAAGCTCGTCTTCACCACCTACTTTGGTGACATTGTCCACAACCTTGACCTCGTCCCCAAGGACGTCTACGCTGTTCACATCGACCTTGTCCGCAACCCTGAGCAGCTTGAGACCGTCATTGGTGCTCTTGGCCCCCAGACCGTCCTGTCCGCTGGTGTTGTCGACGGACGAAACATCTGGAAGACCAACCTGAAGCGCGCCATTGAGACTGTTGAGAGCGCGGTCCAGAAGCTCGGCAAGGAGCGTGTCATTGTCGCCACCTCCTCCTCTCTCCTCCACACCCCCCACACCCTGGCCAGCGAGAAGAAGCTGGATGCTGAAATCGCCGACTGGTTCTCTTTCGCCTCTGAGAAGACCGTCGAGGTTGCCGTCATTGCCAAGGCCGTCACTGAGGGCCCTGCTGCCGTCCGTGAGCAGCTCGAGGCCAACGCCAAGTCTATCCAGGCTCGCGCCACCTCTCCCCGCACCAACGACCCCAAGGTCAAGGAGCGTCAGTCCAAGATTGTCGCTGCCGACTACAACCGAAAGTCCGAGTTCCCTGCTCGTATCTCTTCCCAGCAGGACAAGCTCAAGCTCCCCCTGTTCCCCACCACCACCATCGGTTCTTTCCCCCAGACCAAGGAGATTCGTCTGTCTCGAACCAAGCTTACCAAGGGCGAGATCACCGCCCAGGAGTACGACTCTTTCATTGAGAAGGAGATCCGTGACAACGTCAAGATCCAGGAGGAGCTTGGCCTCGATGTCTTCGTTCACGGTGAGCCTGAGCGAAACGACATGGTCCAGTACTTTGGTGAGCGCCTGGATGGTTATGCCTTCACCACCCACGCCTGGGTTCAGAGCTACGGTTCTCGATGCGTCCGACCTCCCATCATTGTCGGTGACATCTCCCGCCCTGCTCCCATGACCGTCAAGGAGTCCAAGTACGCCGTCTCCGTCTCCAGCAAGCCCATGAAGGGTATGCTGACTGGACCCGTCACCTGCCTGCGATGGTCTTTCCCTCGTGATGATGTTCACCAGTCTGTCCAGGCTGAGCAGCTTGCTCTGGCTCTCCGTGACGAGGTCGTTGACCTTGAGGCTGCTGGCATTGACGTCATCCAGGTCGATGAGCCTGCTCTCCGTGAGGGTCTCCCTCTCCGCTCCGGCAAGGAGCGTGACGCCTACCTCAAGTGGGCTGTCCAGGCTTTCCGCCTGTCCACCACTGGTGTCGAGGACTCCACTCAGATCCACTCTCACTTCTGCTACTCTGAGTTCCAGGACTTCTTCCACGCCATTGCTGCCCTCGATGCCGACGTTCTGTCCATCGAGAACAGCAAGTCCGATGCCAAGCTGCTGGGCGTCTTCGTTGACTCTGCCTACCCCCGTCACATCGGACCTGGTGTCTATGACATCCACTCTCCTCGTGTCCCCAGCGAGCAGGAGATCAAGGACCGCATCGAGGAGATGCTCCAGTACCTCAAGCCTGAGCAGCTCTGGATCAACCCTGACTGCGGTCTCAAGACCCGCCAGTGGAAGGAGACCAAGGAGGCTTTGGCCAACATGATCGCCGCCACCAAGCACTTCCGTGCCAAGTACACCAAATAAGTGCAATAATTCTTCTACTCTTGCTGCAGCTGCAATGTAGCAAGGCTTGGCTTTGATGGGAGCATAAACTGCTGCCCTTGGCCAGGCACGATTTCAACATCGGCGTTTGGGCATGGTTTTAGGTGATGACAACGGGTTATCAACGGTACCCGCACAAAAAAAAAAGGTTCTTTTTAACATCGCTTGGGATTACGGGAAAGGTCGGTTAGGCGAGCATTCAACATATGCATATGTGCGTTGATTCTTCTGATTAGGAAGAGCACTCTGGTGGTTTTTAACAAAGTTCATTAAGGATGGTTATCCGAAAAGTCTTCAACAAGGCGTTTATGAGGTGAGATGAAACATAAGGGAAATGATGAGATTTTATGAGGATTTGTAGTACTAGATACCCCCGATTCAACCTGGGAAAATAAAGAGAAGAGATTTTAACCTGGTGAAATTCGCCGCTGCGGCTGTCTTTGTCAATAACTGTGAATGGCTTCAAAACTATGCTCAATGGCCTGTGGTCAGTTGCCATTGTGTATCTTTCTATTGATGCTGCCGGTGTAAGGAGGCTTCGCGTCGCGTCGTGCGCTGTCTACCTAGCACCTAGGTAGCAAATTTATCAATGTCTACAAACACGATCTCAACCTTGCAGCTCCCGGCGTTGTGGACATGCCTGCTGCGGCTATCCACTAAAATCCAAGCCAGTGGTACTTGCGGTGCCTGTATCGAGCCATTCCAGGCTGACATCTCCCCAAGCACAGTGCCCTGAAGTCGCTGGGGTTACAAGGCATTAGTGCCCATCGCTCCCGGAAAGGCCAAGGGGCACAGCACCGGGTACCGCTCTGTGCTCAATTCACTCTTCATCTCACGTGTCTCCCTGTTTCCTGACTACCATTCCAAACTCCTTCTCCATCTCCATCAAAATCTTGATAACTCACTAGAGGCTATCACGAAAGGGTCTTTTCCATCTTACACAAGCCACTAGGCATTTCAATTTCACCTTTAAAACGCCAAAAGTTATCCAGTGCAGAATTTTCTCTTTCAGACTCGCGGCCCCAAATATCTCATTCTCGTTTTCACCATGGCTCCAGCGCGACAGCAGCCGCCTCCGCCATTCAACAAGGACGAAAAAGTCCTGTGCTTTCACATGGACATGCTTTATGAGGCCAAGATTATGGATGTGCAGCCTGCAGAGAAACCCAATGAAGGTTATCGGTACAAGGTTCACTACAAAGGGTGGAAAAACACGTGGGACGACTGGGTGCTGGTGGACCGCATCCGCCCCTTTGACGACGAGCACAAGGAGCTGGCGGCCCAGCTTCACGCGCAGCTCAAGACCAGCATGCAGAAAACGGCAAAAGTGCCCAAGAAGGTCGTCAAGAGCGGCGGCGAGTCGGCGCGCGGCAGCGAGGAGCGAAGTTCGGCCGTGACCCAGGGAGGCCGGGGCGGTCGAAGAGGCAAGGACTGGGATCTCGAGCAGGTAAGGACTGAGTTTGCCTTTGAGCGCTTGGAAGTTTTTTTTTTTTTTTTCTCATGTCCTCTATCTTTAACAGAAGCTTGTTTGTCTTTCTGCGATGAAAGCGTGCTGTTTTTGCCTTTCGTTTTGGTTCTTTTTCCCCCCCGTGGCGTTCGCTTTTCAGAGTATCGTGCTTGGCCACGTCTCCCATTATGCTTTTCACTTTTTGCCTTCAGAGACAGAGTAGTCCTCTTTCGGGTATTATGGAGATTGTCTGATGCTGTATTGCATGAAAAACGCGCTCAAGCGCGTGGAATTGGCTTTTATGTGCCCGGAAAGCGGCGCCTTTGGCTTTGCTACTCAGGGGCAGAGTGAAAGTTATAACTGTCCTAGTGGGCTTTTATATCGCGTTGCTTCTGGCAGCTTGAGCCTTTGACGCAACTCTAGCTTAATATAAGCTTCTTTTTTATATGGTATGGCGGCTATTTCATATTGGCACGTATTCTCAGCCTCAAAGTCTGATCAGGATGGATATCTCGTTCAAACTTAGATGAGGGAGTGCCCAAAGTTTAATAATCTTCTTATCTTTCTCGTCGTCCTATTCACATCTTCCTACGAACGGTTTTTCTTCCCTTCTTTTGATATCCTTCTTTTCAATCATCGACATTGTCGTCCTTGCTTGTCTACGTTCTTACGGCACCCTTCATTCCACTTACAACACTTCTTTCTCGCTCGAATTCTCCATGAACACCAACCGCCTCCCCTCCGAGCAGGCTCCTGCATCCAACTCTCGAGGTTGTACGGAGGACTCTTTTCCTCTTCCTCCCCTTCCTTCTGCCGAGCCTTGCCTCCCACCACAGGCTTGTTCCGGAAGTCCATCACCGGCTTCGCAGCCCAAGAAGATCCGGATTAAGCTCAACGTCAAGAGGCCCCGGGAAAAGATCATTATCAAGAGGAAGCCCCCGGTTGAGGAGCCTCTAGTCGAGGAGCCTCTGGTCAAGGAGCCTCTGGCTGAGATCAGTGACGATAAGCCCCGGGCCAAGATCATTATCAAGAGGAAGCCTCCAGTCGAAGAGCCTCTGGTTGAGATCAGTGGCAATAAACCCCCAATCAAAATCATTTTCAAGAAGAAGCCCGCGGTCGAGGAGCCTCTGGCCAAGGAGCCTCTGGTCGAGATCAGTGGTGATAAGCGCCCGATCAAGATCATTTTCAAGAGGAAACCCCCGGTCGAGGAGCCTCCAGTCGAGGAGCCTCTGGCTGAAATCAGTGACAATAAGCCCCCGACCAAGATCATTATCAAGAGGAAGCGTCCGGTCGAAGAGCCTCTAGTTGAGGAGCCTCTGGTCAAGAAGCCTCTGATCAAAAAGCCTCTGGTCAAGGAGCCTCTGGACGAAAAGCCTCTGGCCGAGATCAGGATCAAAAGGGAGCCTCCGACCGAGACGCCTCTGGCCGAGATTAGCGGCAATAAGCCCCCGACCAAGGTCGGTAAATACACATCCAGAGCATATTTGTGATCCCGCGGTTGATCTATAGAAGCCAGTAGCTTCCTGACCTTTACTTTCTGCGTTTTTCCACCTTTTTCTTCTTAGCTTTTGCCTTCTGTGTTTTCCGGTTCTTGCTTTCTTTATTGTCTCTCTCTCATAGTCTTTGCCTAACCACCGCCATCAATTGCACCATGAGCTGCTGAAAATATTCTAACAATTTCCACAGGAAGACGCCTTCCACAGCAAGCCAATGATCAACATATCCGTTCCTGATCATGTGCAGGCCATGTTGGTTGATGATTGGGAGAACATTACCAAGAACAACCAGCTTGTTCCTCTGCCTCATCCCAAGCCTGTGTCCAAAATCTTTGAGGATTATCTTGCTGTTGAGCGGCCGCGCCGAGAAGAGGGTTCTTCGAGCATGGACATCCTGGAAGAGGTGATTGCCGGGTTCAGAGAGTATTTCGAGAAGGCTCTCAGCAGGATACTTCTTTACAGGTACGTGATACTTCCGCTTGAGCTTTGTTGAATGTCTGCTAATAGTTCGATATATAGATTTGAACGCCACCAGTACATGGATGTGCGGAAACTTTGGGATAACGCGGAGAACTCACAGTACAAAAATGTCTGTGATGTGTATGGCGCCGAGCATCTTGCTCGCTTGATTGGTTCGTCATATGCCGTGTCACGCATCTTTATCTGAAGGTCTTTGTTTTTACTAACCTTTAACCACGCAGTCTCATTACCTGAACTCCTCGCACAAACGAACATGGATCAGCAGTCGGTGTCACGCCTCAGAGAAGAGATTGGAAAGTTCACTTCCTGGCTAGGGCGCAACTGCGAAACGTACTTTGTCAACGAGTACGAGACTCCGTCCCAAGAGTACATTGACAAAGCGCGGAGCTTTTAAGTTGTGTCTTGCCCCCCCGCAACCTTTCCAATGAGCTGAAAGAAAACGGCATGGCGCTCCTCATATATGCCTAGGATCCTACCAAGAACTCCCTTTGGCTATATTATTTTCCTACATTTTTTTTTTTTTTTTTTTTTTTTTGTTGTTTTTAAAAAGTTGGTATCAAACCAGTGGGTTGAGAATGGCGCCGGCTGCGGCTCGCTGGCTCAAAATTGGTATCCCATTCTACCAACCCTTTTGGCTTCATTTTGTAGAATTATCGTTTTTTTTTTTTTTTTGTTGTTCGTTAACGGATATCGCCGGTAATGGGTACTGGATAGCAAGGTGTTAAATGTGATGATTATTGTGATTTTCTTCTTTTCAATCACACAGGTAGAACAAGAGGAAGATGAAGGATGGAGGAGGATGGAAAGAGCTATAAAGTAATACACGTCGTTTGTTTTTATGTCTATATCCCCGGTTGTCTAGTGACTGCACATCATCTCATCCCCCGTTCTCTTTAATCTCGTCCGTCTTTGGTACATTGTTGCCATCACAATATCGTACACTTCTTTTTTTGATATATCCCCAAGCCATATATACATATACACAACGCTCCCACACCAAACGAGCACTCCAAAAAACGCTCACAATCAAAAAAAGCAAAAAACCCCCAATGAGATAATAATTTTACATCCGTCGTACTGCCTTCTCAACATAAAACCCCTTCTCCGGCGTCCTCTCCGCCTTGACCTCACTCTTGCTCAGCCTCCGCTCCACCTCCTGCACGCGCACCAGCTCCTTGACCTTCATAATCATGCCGGCAAACTGCGGCTCCGCGGGGTGGAAGACGGTCTGCATGCGGCGGCGCAGGCCCAGCGCCTGGAGCACGCCGCGGGTGCGCTCGGGGAGGCCGATGGCGGATCGGTGGAGGGTGATGCGGAAGAAGGACATTGTGCGTGTGTTATTATTGTGAGATTTGATTGTTTAGATGGTGAAAAAAGGTTTGTACGTCGTCTAGATAGCTGGTAGATGTTCGATTGTCGCTGTCGCATGATTAGCAAAAATGTTGCACTACAACAAGATTCAATCCCGTCCGTACAAATTCTCCAAAAGCACAAATGCCCAATTCGCCGGCAGTAACACAATTCAAATGTTGCAACGATGCAATTCTCCAGTCCTGCCCTCCGCCTTGTTTTTCTCTAGAGGAATAATCCGTCGCTTTAAAGGTCGGCCGGTTTCTTCGAGTGGGTTGAGCCCGCGATAAAGGTTGCTGGTGGTTGCGCGATAAGATATCAACTTAGCTTCACGAGGGACAGCCTTGTCTGAGTCACGTGACAAATTCTCAATGATGCATTTCATAACACTCGTACTTCTTGAGACTTCTCCTTGGGATATCATTTGGCATTTCAGTAAATTCTTTGCCTATTGCAAGTATAAAATACGTATGGAGAACAGTCACAGATATTCATGTAATGGTGAATTAATTTTGTTCTATTTGTCATGAAATCAAAAAATGATTTAAATACTTCATAATGTTTCTCCGCAGCGCACTTGTGGCGCTGTTCAATTCTTTGCAAATCACCATCCCTTCCCAAATCCATTCAATACCCACAGCTGCTATAAAAGATTTTCGAACGCTCCTCCTATTTCCTCTCGGCTTCAAATTAGATCTGGACCTCCACTCTACCCTCAGTGCCCCGGCCCTCGCTAAGGTTGGGCAGCAGGTAGGTAATATCATCCCAAGGGTGACGGTAAAGACCAGTGCGCAGTCTCTTCTGGTCGAGGTAGTGGGCAATGAGACCAATGCTTCGTCCCAGGACGAACAGACCGTTCAGGACACCCATCTTGAGGTAGTCCTCGGCCTCCTCGGCGGAGAAGGCACCGCAGTTGCGCATCAGATCAACGAAGCAGACGGCAATGCAGCCGTCAACGTTGAGGATCAGGCTGTCCTTCTTGGAGGTTGTGACAGTCTCGACGGCCAGAGCGTAGTCGAGCAGCTTGTGGCTGGGGAACTTGGCGCGGACGTACTCCTTGACAAGCTCGACACGCAGATCGGGGTTGTTTCGTGACTTAATGCGGTGACCAATACCGGGAATCAGCTTGTTGGCCTTGCGCATGCTGTCGACAAAGTCACGGGGGCTCATGTTCTTGTCAAAGGCCTTGGTGAATTCCTCAGCAGCACCGTCAAGGGCACCACCAAATCGGGAACCAATGGTCAGCAGACCGGCAACGAGGGAGCTGATAAGATCCTTGCCAGCACGAGTGGTGATGATGGTGTTCATGGCACCAGAGACGGCAGGACCGTGATCGGCAGTAAGCATGAGAACCATCTCCAAGAACTTGGAGGCGTAGTCGGGCAGTCTGCGGCGGAACCACAGCAGAGACATAACACCACCGACACCGATTTCCTCCTTGAAGACATCGGAAATGGGCATGCCGGCATACAGAAGCTCTTGGCCACGGTCGTCGGAGATGGTAGAGATGAAAGCAGCGGGCTTTCGGATGAGGCCGAGCTCCTGGGCCCAGGAGTAGTCCATGGGGATCTTGGGGACAACGGGCTCAGATCGGGGGACAATGGTGCCCGCCTTGACGAGCTTCTCGTAGACCTCCTTGACGGTGGCGGGCATGTCCTCAAAGGTGTTGGGGACGTAGAAGCCAGCCTCCTTCATGGCCGCGTTCTTGGCAGTGGCAGTCTCAAGCTGAGAGTTGGCAAAAGAACCGGCGTGACCGAACTGAACCTCGGTCTTGAACATGCTGGAGCAAGTACCAATGGCCCATGCGACAATGGGCTTGGTGATGATGCCCTGCTTAACGGCATCAATCACCTTGTACTCCTCAACACCACCGACCTCACCGAGCAGAACCAGGATCTTGCACTCAGGATCGGCCTGGTATCGCAGCAGGTGGTCGATGAAAGTGGTACCGGGGTATCTGTCACCACCAATGGCGACACCCTCGTAGACGCCGTCGGTGTTTTGAGAAATGATGTTGTTGAGCTCGTTGGACATGCCACCAGACTTGGAGACGTAGCCAACGGAACCCTTGCGGTACAGCTTGGAGGCAACAATGTTGTCCATCATACCACCGGTGTTACCAATCTTGAAGCTGCCGGGCTTGATGCCACCGACGGTGGCTGGGCCAATGATGGTGATGCCCTTCTTCTTGGCGACATGGGCGATCTCACGAGCTCGCTATTGACCGATGGTTAGCTAATTGGGCTCCAATTGGGCTTTTTTTTTTTTTTTGCGGTTTCGACAATTTGCAGAGGGGCATGGATATCACGGTAGAACAAGACTTACTCGCTCAGGAACACCCTCTGCAATGATGGCAATGGTCTTGATCTGGGGATGCTCCATCAATTCCATGGTGGAGCTGTAGACACTTCGGGAGGAAGCGAAGTTGACCACGACATCGACATCAGGGTGCTTGGCAATGGCCTTCTCGACCTGCTGGTAGACGGGCAGCAGAGTCTCGCTGGTGCCCCAGTACATCTTGCTGACGAACTGGCCACCAAAGGTGTAGATGATGCCGGCGACGGAGGGAGTCTTTCGCTTGCAGATGAAGTCAAAGTCCAGCATGCCCTGGACAGCGCGGGGCTGCAGACCGTAGACGAAGCATCGCGTCTTCTCCGAGAAGAGAGTGTGCGAGGGCAGAGGGCTGAGGGGTCGGCTGGGAGCAGCAAAGCGCTGGATGTTGTCGTTGGCCGACAGGTTCTTGTTGTCGGACATGATGAATGCGTGAGCTCGTCAAGAGGTTTCTCGGGAGGAGCTGCTTTGGTGGAATTGAGGAGGGGAAAAGAGAGTTGGAGCAGGAGAAAAAAAAATGGCGGGGTGAGTCCTGTAGAGAAGGAAAAAAGCACTGGTTAACAGCTGAGCTTGAACAAAGGACTGATTGTAGCCGTACTGCGTTGCGCCCACCAATGCAGAAAACCACAACAGGCAGAGATGGAGATGAGGCGAAAGATGGAGAAGAAGGAAGAGAGGAATTGACAAAAAGCAGCTTTCAATGGGGGGGAGCGAGGCCTAGAAGCGGGAGACCAGCCAGATTTCAGGAGAGCAGTGACAACTGGACCACGGAGGGCTGCTTAGCTGCCACCAAAAGCTCAGCGGGGCCGAAGCTCAGCGGATGGTGCCAGGCCTACGCCGTATCCGCACATGTCCTTCGTACCGCCCACCAGGTACAAGCACCGACTGCTCCCTGTATTACCCTGTGCGACCGGCGCGCCCTGTCCCAGCCCGCAGATTCGTGCACGTACTCGGTACGAATTGCTAGCCGGTGGGGCCCTAACAGGCGCCGGTGGGGCACGGCCAGCGAAGCCGCGCTGCTATCGCACTCGCCTAACGGAACCCAAAAGCGTCGATCGAGGGACCAGCATGTGCCTGTGTGGTGCATACAAGTACATCCAGCCCTGTGCGAAAGCGCGGGCAGCAAGGGAGACGACTGAAAACAATCAAAGCAGAAGCGCTACTTACCTCGATGCAGGCCGTAGACGGACACTGAGCTTAGCCTCCGGAATTCGAAAGATGGTTACGGTGAAACGCAAGTCGCCGATGCTGACGCACTATGAGAGAGAATTATACCGTAGGAATGGGTGTGTCCGGTGATGCGATACGATGTCGTCTCACAGCTCCGTACGGCACAGGCGTCTAATTTTGGCGTCCCTCTTTTTGGCTCTCATTCTCTTCCCCCCCTCAGCAGATAAGAGCGATTCCAGTAGTGTTTTTTTTTTTTTTTTTTTTTCCAATTCAGGGGGACCGGAATGGTGGGAGAGTCGGGAGCCAAATCCGCACGGCAACAGCCACAAAAGGAGTTGGGGAAGATTTTTGGGGTAAAAACCATGAATGTTGAATAGCAGCGCCGTAGGGCTTTGAGACACAATAGCAGCCAAGCTAGGGGACAAAGACCCGGTTGCGGTCCATCAGCCACTGGCCACTAACACGGCTTGGGCCCGGGTATCAGTACATGTACCTCAACGGGCTCCATTACACGAATGCGGTATCGGATATTCCCACCATCAGAAGAGCATTTGCGCCCCTTGCGTCCCATTGACATTTTGTTGTTTGAATCAAGATAAGAAGAGATGACGCCGCTGTAGCCGGATGCGCGTGACGGACTGCCATTGAGGGGTTGACATGGAAGGCCATCCATAGATGAGTTGATCAAGGGCGGGTTTGGCCGGAGGGAATCCGTCCTCGCTGGAGAAATCCGTCCTAGGGGTCCTGGCGTGCTGTACTTGGTGATCCAGTCCCAAAATTAGGCACCGAGTCAATCTGGGAGGCAGCTCGAGCCGCTAGCATCGCCCGGCAGTCGACACGCATTAGAACCAGACAGCACCGACCATTGGAAGTCGAATGCTGTGCGCTAGAAAATGGAGGGGCAGCAATGGTGGGGTGCACTTGCTCTGTGGTGGCTGACGCTTCGGGCCCTTGTTTTACCCAACGCTGATAGACCAGACGTTTGGGTTAGCGAGCCGGCAGAGGTCCCCACCGCTTTTGAACGGGTACGAATACGTTCAACGTTGCTGTGCCCGTGCCTGAGCCAGCGGTACCAGCGCCGCACACGTCCTGAACAGCGCGAATACAGCAGCTGCCCCTCTCAGCCTTGTCCCACTATGGGTACATGTACATTAGCACCTGGAGTTCCAGCCAGCTCCCAGGCTGCTTTGCAGCAGAGGCACGTCTCTGTTGGGCTCTGCTGCAGCCCCCATGCAAACGTTAAAACCCCATCACTGATCAGTCGATCACCGCGAGGGAGGAACAAGAGGGGGGGAAGGCTCCGAAAAGTAAGTCATTCGTAGGCCCCGGGCATGGCATAATTCAGATAAGCCCGTGTTATCGGAGGTTCCAGAATCCCGCGGAATGCCTTCGGCGCCAGAAATTGCGGTCCCGAGATCCTTGCAAGCCACTGTTGCGACAGTCGGCGCAGGTGGTAAATTGGAACTCTCCGGCCTCAGAGACGAAAACGACGCAGGCAGTGAGCGATCCAATTCCGACTGCGAAGAAAAAAAAAATCGAAATCATGGCGATCCACTTGGGTCTTCTCAACAACCTTGGAACTGGGGGGGGAACGACTCCTGAAAGTACCGGTACTCGAGCTAGAGCAGTGGCAGCGCCCATTGAGTTTCCCTTGCCCCAATGCTTTTTCTTGCTCCCGGCGCCGTGAGAGTTCGCACCCGGCCGCCACCGACTTTGGCACGCACCTCCGACCCTTAGCGGCACCAGGCACCAAGTACCCCCCCCCTGACCGCCCTCGAAAAGTACTGCCCCCCGAAGTCTGGATGCTGAGCTCCATCACCCCTCAAACCCCTCCTGCGAGCTGCCAGCGTGGAGCTGCCGTCTTGTCGCCCAAATTTCTGAAAGGCTGAAAGTCATCCTCCTCCTGCCATCCACCTCTTTGGTCTTCAGGCTCGCTTTTCCTTCTCTTTCCCTTCTTCGTCAGATATCCAGCTCTCCGTGCCTTTTCGCCTTTCGACTTTGCAATTGCACGTCGTAGTCGCCCGAATCCTCTTCTTTGCGGTAAGTGTAGCTGGTTTTGCCCCTCCAATCGTTCGCTCCGGTCCTGGATAGATGGCCTGTTGCCTCATTGCCGTCTTTTGAAGTCAATTGCGTCTCCGGCTGTTCGGTGCCCAAGCTTGCCTTTGCGGTTGAGTGATGCACTCGTGCCTGTGCAGCCAGCAGCAATTGATTCTCGTCCTTGTTTTCCTCCATCACCATCATCAAGCCTCTCAACATCTGCTGACGGCATAAAAGACTAGACTTTCCTTCACTCATCCCACTTCCGACTTCTCCTTCTTTCTCGTCGTAGACACAGCTCATCACAATGTCTGCCAAGTCGATCTTCGAGGCCGATGGCAAGGCCATTCTCAACTACCACCTGACCCGTGCTCCTGTCATCAAGCCGAGTCCTCTCCCTGCGCCCACCACTCACAACCCTGCTGCCAGACTCGCCTCACTGAGCTTCCCTGAGGATGCTGCCGTCGAGGACGTCCTGAACCAGGCCGAGGTTACCTTCCCCTGGCTTCTCCAGCCCGGTGCCAAGTTTGTTGCAAAGCCCGATCAGCTCATCAAGCGACGAGGCAAGAGCGGTCTGCTGGCCCTCAACAAGACTTGGCCCGAGGCCAAGGCCTGGGTTGCCGAGCGAGCTGGCAAGGAGCAAAAGGTTGAGCACACATCCGGTGTTCTGCGACAGTTCCTGGTAGAGCCCTTTGTGCCTCACCCTCAAGACACAGAGTACTACATCAACATCAACTCAGTCCGTGATGTGAGTAATTTTTCCTCTTTTCATTCCATTCCATTTTTTTTTTCTTGTTTGACTCCATTTTTTTTTGAAAATTGTCAAACCAACATGCTGGTCATCTTAAGAGTCAAGTGACTCCTGTGGTGCATGACAAGAAGGATCGGAAGGGGGGTTCAAAATTGAGTTTTGAGAGAAGATGGGTGAGATATAAAGGGCTCCGGACGAAAGAAAGGATTTTCTTTATATATACCAGGCCATGGCGCTTGCACTCGGTGTGAAAATTGTCTCCGTAGCCTGCCGAAACGAGAGGCCGGGCGGACGAACGGATGTCACAATAGGGAGGGTCCTGGACAGGACTTAGTCACACCCCTGTTCGCGCGATTACACACCACATCTCAACTCCATCCTCAGCTCAGCTCTCATACTATCTTATCAATTATGCCATCTATCAAGATTTTTTTTTTTTTGCTAACCACATTTTTTCAATTCATTTAGGGAGACTGGATTCTCTTCACCCACGAGGGTGGTGTTGACGTCGGTGATGTCGACGCCAAAGCTGAGAAGCTCCTGATCCCCGTGGATCTCTCAGAGTACCCTTCCAACGAGGAGATTGCAGCTGCTCTTCTCAAGAACATCCCCTCTGGTCTTCACAATGTCCTGGTGGACTTCATCACTCGGCTGTACGCCGTCTACGTGGACTGCCAGTTCACCTACCTCGAGATCAACCCCTTGGTTGTGATCCCCAACGAGGACAAGACCTCTGCTGCCGTCCACTTCCTGGATCTTGCTGCCAAGCTCGACCAGACTGCCGACTTTGAGTGCGGTGTCAAGTGGGCCATTGCCCGATCTCCTGCTGCCCTTGGGCTCACCAACATTGCTCCTGGCGGCGACAAGGTCAGCATCGATGCCGGTCCCCCAATGGAGTTCCCTGCCCCCTTTGGCCGTGAGCTTTCCAAGGAGGAGGCCTTCATCGCTGAGCTGGACGCAAAGACTGGTGCTTCTCTGAAGCTGACCGTCCTCAACCCTACCGGCCGCATCTGGACACTGGTTGCTGGTGGTGGTGCTTCCGTCGTCTATGCCGACGCCATTGCTTCGGCTGGCTTCGCCGACGAGTTGGCCAACTACGGTGAATACTCTGGTGCTCCCACCGAGTCACAAACCTACCACTACGCCCGCACGGTCCTGGACCTGATGCTCCGCGCTCCCATGGCCGACAAGGGCAAGGTCCTGTTCATTGGTGGTGGCATTGCCAACTTCACCAACGTCGCCAGCACCTTCAAGGGTGTCATCCGCGCTCTCCGTGACGTCGCTCCCCAGCTGATTGAGCACAACGTTCAGATCTGGGTGCGTCGTGCCGGCCCCAACTACCAGGAGGGTCTGAAGAACATGAAGTCCGCCACCGCCGAGCTTGGCCTCAACGCCAAGATCTTTGGCCCCGAGATGCACGTCTCTGGTATTGTTCCTCTGGCTCTCATCCCTGGCAAGTGGGAGAGCAGCAACTTGGAGGAGTTCAAGGCTTAAGCAAAGGGGGCAGTAAAACATGGACCCGAAAAAAGGGGGGTTTCCATATTACGGACAACGATATAGCTACTTTTTATCAGCTCAAAGTTAATATTGTTGCGTTCTTGTATTTTGCAATCTAGACGGGATGGTGGGGTTAAGCTTATTTTGTTATTTTATAGCCTTGGGAAGACTTTCACAGAAGAGGAAAAAAAATTATTAGTTGTGTGTCGAAGGAAGCACAAGGCTGGATAAAGGGAAAGTGGATGTCTGCGGGAGACGATACAAACGACACAAACAAACATGATAATACAAATTCGACATGATCACTCCATGCCGTTTAGCCGATGTGATGCAGCTGTCAAGTCGAGGTCTTTGTCATCCCATTAAATGACGTAAAGCCAAGAGAAAAGGGCAGACACTAATGTGGGTTATACGAGAACTGCATATAGAGGATCAAATGACAAAAGTGCCCTTGTGCAGTAACGGGCATCCTCAAGTATCATTTAGATGATACCTTGGTAGATGGACGAGGCCGTAGTTGGCGCCTTTGGACGTGATGCCTGCCTGAATTGTGCCTAGTCCACAGCCGCGGAAAACGAGTTCTATTGTGGATACGAGAAGGGGAGATTGTTCGAACCCGAGGAGCAAAATCACGCCCGGCGATGTACTATTCCCATCATCGTTGCCAGTCTGTCTTGAGGGTGGACTATCTGCGAGAGTTTCGCAAATGGGTAAAGTACCCATGTAGCCCGTTACTTGGACATACGCTCTGCGCGAGACAGAATCCGGCAATCTTCTGAGCCACATGCCACGTGGCGGGCCTTTTTTGCACGCAGGTTTCCCTTGGAGGTGGCCCCCAGAGCCCCAGACGAGCCATTGCTTCGAACTGTGCCCTCCTGTGGGTGCTCCATATGCAGTTTCCATGCTCGGGGTTGTCGGTCTTGATTAAAGCGAATTCGTCGCGATAGGCGCCAGCACAATCCTAGACAAGAGGGAAATTGTCCATCTCAGCTATACAAGCTTTTCATAGGGCAGCCCTTGATAGGAGGCTCAGGAATGGAAAGCTGCTCCAACAAATCAGCCACTCTCTCCTTCTCACATCCTCTCCCCTCATCCACAGCGTTGCATACCATATCCCTTCAGCCCTCTGCAAACATCAGCCGCACTAGCATCTCCTCGATCCCCCTCTGGTGATTGTGATGTGATATAAGTCAGCTCACGCGTCTGGGATGGCTCCGGACCGATGCATGGATTAGAAATAAAAAACACAACCCGGGCAAAGATAGCAAAAAAGATAGGGCAAACTGCTTGCTGACAAAAGGGGGCCTGTGGCTGTGAAAGGGCCTCATTAGACCGAGAGAGGGAACAGACAGAGAGGCTGCTGAAACTGACTGACTGACTGAGCAATGAGCATCCGCTGTGACTAAACTGACCGCCCTTCGGCCAGGCTGATGCCCACAGTTTTTGCCCATGATCGGCCGTCCAGGCTGCATGAGGCGACGGATTCAATAAAATATGCACTCGCTCGCTCGCTTCCTTTGCGAATGCATCTGATGATGCTCCTGGGCAGGTCGCAGCGGCTGGGCGCGTGACGCAGCACCTGATGTGACGAGTCAATGGAATCGAGGGGAAGCAGTTCCCAGGACTTCCAACTCCTTCCACTCTTCTCCTCCTCCCTCTCGTGCCTCTTTCTCGCCTTCCCTTCTCTTCACTTTATTCAATAGCAGCAGCAGCAGCACCACCACCAGGAGCAAGAGCCCCGGGGTACATCCAGCCTGGCCACAGCCCGAAGCCGCTGCTGCCGTTGCCGTTGCCCATCCCGTTATCTTTCTCCAGCACTCGCTGCCATCCAACCCTCGCCGCCTTGCCGCCCCAAATCGAGCAGAGCCGGGGCTTGGAGGTGTGACCGTTGCAGCAGTTGCAGTTGCAGTTGCAGCTTCTCCAACTTTGCTGGGTCACAGCTTCTTCCTCCCCTCTTGCAAGTCTCCAATCCCCAAAGCTGCCTCGCCTTGGCCGGATAAGGTAACGCTGAAGCTAACCAGGATTCTGTATGAGATTCTGCCCACGATGGCGTCAGTCTCGAATCATCAAAGTGCCTGCCCTAGTGCCCTGTATCTGTATATATAAAACGGCCGGCAGTCGTCCAAGCCTCGCCTCTCCGTCTTCTCCCGCAAGAACCTCCTTCTCTCGCTCTGCTGTTGCTTTTCATCTCCTTACATCTCTCTCCTTCGCCGTGCCTCTTTTAACTTTTTTTTTTGCGACGTGCCCCATACAAACAAGCGCCAACCAAGCCCGCACTTACATGGCAAAGAGCGCCCACACCACCCTTCAGCCATACCCCTAATAAACGACGCCCCGAAACGTGCAATATTCAGGCCCCAGGGGAGAGAGGGGAAGATATCTTTTTTTTTCTTGCTCCGCACAACCCTTGATCGTATTTTTTTTCTTAGTCTCCTCTCGTTGTTTATATATTTGTCCCTCGTCGCCTGTCGAACCCTTTTCTTTTTCCCCTTTTGGTCCCCCCCTGCAGAAGAGACGAAACAAACAGAGAGCATTGATCTGCGTCCGATACAAACTCTAGCCCCCCCACCCCCACTCTCGCTTTCGCTGCGAACCTGCCAAAACGCACGTCATTGCTGCACTTATATAAGCCACCCGCTGCTTGGATCCAAGCGACTTACCGCCAGAAGTCAAACGGGCAAATACCGAGGGAGACACAGAGCGATACGCAACAAGTTGGAAGTTCCCAGCAAGAACCTCGGAGAAACTTTTTTCTGCCTGGCTGAGCTGGCACGTGGGTACCAAGAATCCACTGCCAGCACGTCAAAAGGTGTGTGGATTCTCTCGTTCTTGTCCCTGTTTACATGGGTGTTTTGGGATCATGTGCCCTTTTTCATTCAACTGTCCGTCGTCGTGTTGCGTTGTGCAATTTGCGTCTAGATCCAATCCACATCACGCTCGATGCGCTTTGGCTCACTGTTGTTTAACCAGATTCCCCAAGGGGTAGGTGACAACCCGAGCCAATAGGGAAACACGAGTACCATCGTCTTCAAAATCAGCTTGCATAACCCTCGGTGTAAGAAAAGAAAAAGAGAATGGCTCGCCTAGCCGATCCGTCGCCTCCTGTCGATTATTGCTGCTCTGGGTGCTGCAAGGCCGCCGATTTTGGCACCCACGACTACTGCCTGCCCTGCGAGACCAACCCGGCATGCACCACCAGCCTGGACAAGACTAAGGACATTAACCAGCCGCCACGGGATAAGAGCCGCAGTGTCTGAAGTGCCTTTTGAAACAAATTTCAGACGGGAACGGACAGAAAGATGACGAAAGTAAGACGTTGAGAGAAAAAATTGAAACAAGAAGAAGAAAGACCTAGCGGAACGTGCCGTCCAAGTCAGACCGAGGGGCTGGTCCCCCATGCGCTACATATTTGCAAAAAATTCCGGCATTGGGAGTTTGGAGCCATGGATTGTATTGGTATGTACTTTATACGCTCAAAGTAAATAGGCATAGGTATTTTTATGAAGGCATCCTACCTACATGAGAAGGAGAAGATTAAGGAGACAATCATCATCATGGCTGCGCTAAATGGGATATCTAAAGGTTCAAAGCAGAATGAGAAAGACATGTATTTACATTAAAGCAACTCCATTAATTTTCTTCTGTATCGCCCCCTTTTTTTTGGTCCTCCTTCCCAAACAATATAGTTACTCAAGACTGAATTGAACCACCATCGCCTCTCCCCCTCTAAGTTCAAATTCAGATTAGATGAAGAGCATGGCAACCAAAGGCAGAGCCAGAGCCCAGGAAGCAGGGTGAGTCCAGGCAGCGGCGCTGTCCTTGTCCTTGTCATCGCTCTTGGAGTCGTCGTTGGAGCCGGACTTGCCAGCAGAGGTGGTGGTGGAGTTGGATCCAGTGTCGGCAGAGTTCTTGCCGGCCCAGTTGGACTCGTCGTCGCTGAGGGGAACAACCTTGAGGCCGGTGACGGCGTTGCCCTCGGAATCCTTGACGCTCATCTTGACGTTGTAGTTGGAGATCTTGACAATGGAGCCGCTGGGCTTGGGGCTGATGCCGTTGTCGATGAGCTTCTGGACGCCGGGAGGGGGGACGGGCAGGGTGAAGTTGCTGTCGAAGCCCTTCTCCTTGATGAGGCTGGAAGCGCACTTAGGAGCGGCGGGGGCCTTGCCGCTGGCCTTTTGGGACTGCACAGACTTCCAGTCAATCTTGGCGAATTGGGCCTTGAGGCGGTTGTAGTCGCCCATGATGTTGAGCGTGTCGCCAGTGATGTTGACCAGGCCGTAGTTGTTGTCCTCCTCAGTGTACTCGTAAACGAAGCCGCCGGAGAAGACGGGGGTCATGTCGGAGCCGTAGATGGCCTGGGCCTCGTTCCAGTAGCGGGGCACGGGCGTGTTGCAGCCGTACTCGCTGAAGAAGACGGGGACCGAGGTGTCCTTGAAGTTTTCGGTCAAGACGTCGTAGGATGAGCTCTTGTAGGTGGCGTCAGGGCCGCACCAACTGTACGAGTTGAGGGCGAAGACGTCGGCACGGCTCATGTCGCCATCATCGTTGGGCTCGGAGCACTGCAGGTAGTTCCAGGTATCCCACAGGACATCACGGACATCGGCGGCAGAGTAGCCAACGGGGATCTGGCGCTTGAGGTTCTTCTTGATGTAGTTCTTCAAGTCACGGGTGACGGCGCGCAGGTAAGGAGGCACGAATTTCGCCGTGGGGATGTCGTTGATGACCTCGTTTCCGGAGAAGAAGAGCAGAGTGTTGGGGTAGTTGCCAAAGGCTTCGGCAATCGCGAAGGTGCGGTTGGAGTAGGCCTCGTAGTAACTCGTCCAGGGCTCGAAGGAGGTGATAGCCTCGCCGACCAAAGGAGAGTTGACGTCCAGGACCATGTACATGCCAGCCTAGACGGAGGAAATCAGCTGCTGCATTCGATGGAATTGTAGGCGAGGCATAGAGCCAAAAGTAAAGGGGGGTAAAGCTTACAGCATTGAAGATACTGGCGCACTGGTCGTGGTTCAGGTTGGGGTCGAGGTTGTACACGCGAATGGCGTTGACGCCCATGACCTGCAAAAGAGCCGCATCACGCAAGCAGGTGTCGGCGTCGCTGAGAGGGTCCTTGCCCGTCTTGGGGTCGTATCCAGCACTGCCGCCGGGCTGGTAGGCAACACCAACCAGCTGGAATTTGTTGCCGTCGGGGTCGACAAAGTCGGTTCCCTTGATGGTGAGCGGCTTGACGGCTCCCACAGTGGTGGCGGCGAGGGCCACGAGCGCAGCTTGCATCTGCAACACATTTTGAGTCAGCGCCAGATCAAAAAATGGATTTCCAATGTAATATGCAAGTAGACAAATGTGTCGTGTAGCACGATCGGAGGTGATTATGCGCAATATCGAAACAAACAGGGCTCCGATCGCAGCATCCTGATGCAAGAGGCACCACTCACAAGCATGATTAATGTTGATTTGCTAAAGAATACTAGAAATTCTCAAAAACGAAAAGAATAGAGTATCGACAGAATAGCAATAGCGATGAAGCTCGTTTATTATATTGGCGGTTCCAGGAAGCAAAAGCGAGTGATGGTTTCTCGAGACAGCGGAAGACACGTCTGAAACGCAAAGGGGGAGGCGACAGCGCTTTGATAGTTTCTGCGACAGGTCAAAAGAGTGACTGGAAGCCTGTAAAATAAGCACTTCCCAAAGCCCGAGAGGCGAATTCTGCGAGCAAAGCAAAACAAAAAGAGCGACGACTTTGTTCAAAACGAGTGCGAACGTGTCTTTGACGGAAGCTGGGAGGGAATGAATGCGACTGATGGGCGGGAAGTAAGTACAAGTAGTCCCGGCCGACAGGACCCTTGATCAGCAAACGGGCACATATCCAATTGCAGTGCGGGCCAGGGGGGCGTTTGCAGGTCTAGGCAGTGCTAGCAGGCCTGGCCGGTGCTCGGTAGCGCTCACAAGACCTCTCCCCCAGGGCCCTGCCCAGCCCCAGGGCGCTGTATTGGAGGGCACCTCCTCTGCAACTGGCGCGCGAATGGCACCATTGCCGCTGCGCTAGTGCGGTAGGCCAGGAACGGGCGGGGCCCCGCTGGAACGTTTGATTTGGGCTGCTGCAGATCCGTCGCAGCGGGTGGAGGCGGCGCGAAAGAGGGAGCCTCAGCGTGAGACGGCCGGTCTCAGCTAGCATGTTTGATCTGGGCGCTTTTGCAGCGACTTTTACTTGAGACGAGCCGTTTTGCGGCCAATGCTATTCGTGTGTTAGACGCAGCGTTAGCTGGGTAAGCGATTAGTGCTGCTAGTGCGCCGTATTGTAATGGACAAGAGCGTCTAGGCTTCGCTACGGTACTCGCTTGTAGCGCAAGATGAGGCATTCTGCTCGCTAACAGAGACCCCGTAGGATACGAGGCTGCCGAAATGCCTCTCGCTCTCACCGTTGACTGGCCTCTTGGCCCTCACTTGGCATGGCATGGCATGGCATGGCTCGGACTTTTTCCAGGAGGGCCGTGCATATCTCTCTCCCCTTGACTAATTGCCTCTCGTCACTCGCATGTATCCTCCGCGCCGATCCCATCTTGTTTCTCTCTCTCGTGTCGCCTACTTCATGGGTACTGGCATACTGCATACTCTAGGTCCCGAATTTCGCTCCAAGTTTGGGTGCATGTCAGTGCATGGGAAGAGGGAAAAATGAAAAATGTACCTGCAAATAGCAGCAATCAAACGTCCCTCCTCGTGTCCGGCGCCGCTCACGCCGAGTCGGCGGAGCTAGGAGATCGATAATCTCCCCATTAGAGCAGGTCCAAATAGTACCCCCGGACTTCGTATATAGTAAATCGCCGCAGAGCCAGCCCAAGCAAATCGTGCCCACTATTAGCGACAAAGTAACCCCGTATTAATGCCATTCTGCATTGGAAACATTGGCCGTGGCGAATCACTATTGACTTGATGCAACATACAAATCCTATTGAATCAGCTGGCGTTTTCAAGCCACGATTATAATAGGAGTTCGAGCTACTATAATGCTGACCAATGATTGGGCTATGTGTACGGCCACGATCACGCAGTTCGTGATGACCTCGTTCTTTCCTATCCTGGCAGCCTATATCGCTGAGCTTTACTATTGACTCAATTGGGAAGAGCTTAGTACTTAGTGATGGTAGTATCATTGGCAAGCCATAGAGAAAAAATGAAGATTCCAACATGATTTTTTATTACTATACATGGTTTTGGTTATCGGTTGATCTAATGAAAATAGCAATGTAAGATAAGTCTGTAAGGTCATTGGACGAAACTTGTCTCATACATGTTACTTGTTCAGCGACTTCGAGTTGATAACTTACACCGGACCCAAAAGCATTGCCACTGACCAAGACGCTCGGCGCCTAGAAGGTGTCAGGCCAGCCAAGCACCTGCCAAGTAAAGTCTAAAATGACATCCTCATCGTGTCAGGGACGTCAAGGGAGAGAAGCAAATTAGGCCAAGAGAATTGAAAATAAACTCTTTACGCTTGTTCCCTTCTAGGTCCCGTCTTTTTACATGCACAGCCTCCTAATGACCTCACTAGAACCTTATTTCAACCTACAAAAAAGTGAAAACCTAATCTACGAAACGTGTATTTGGTCTCTTGGCACGGGAGGCGAAGTCTTCTTGGCCTCATAAAATGCAAACGCTCTACTGTACTATATATATGCTTGTAATAAGGGTCCTCGGGGATTCCTTTTAGGTGTGGCGTCCCCTCCCCGGAATCTCGCTTTTTCTATACTGCATGTACAGCGCAGGGGGAAAACATTGGCATTTAAAATGAGCGTCCCCCCATGCCCCTGTTTGTTCTTTTCGTCCAATTTAGGGGCTGACCTTCTGTGACCCAAAGCAGTAAGACTGGGTGGCTTCATTCTCCTAGCCAAGCCTATTCGCTCTGCAGGGTAATTAATGCTGCCCATTCTCCCGTCTGATTGGTCCATATGTCTGCGCATTCACCGCCTGCCTTTTGAGCCTCAGGACCCTTTTTCTGCCACCCCTCCCCAATGTTTACGGTGAAGTGGCTGATAGTGGGAACACCAAGGTTGATAGTCCAGATCCCGCGATCTCTCAAGATCTCCCACCAACATCTCCCCATATGCCTCTCCGCCTCCCGGCCATATCACCGTTTCGCCCACTCATCCCCCGGTCCTCCATACTCCGACCACTAAGCACAATGGCTACCCGTAAGCACATTTCCCCCTAAAAAACACACTCGACTGGCTAACTCCTCCCAGCTCCCCCCGACACCCGCCCCATCGTCGTCTCCGGCCCTTCTGGCGTCGGCAAGGGAACCCTCTACGGCATGCTCTTCGACCGCCACCCAGACACCTTCGCCCTGTCCGTCTCACACACCACGCGCGATCCCCGTCCCGGCGAGGAGCGCGGCGTCCACTACCACTACGTCACCATGGAGGACTTTGAGGACCTCATCGCAAAGGACGGCTTCGTCGAGCACGCAAAGTACGGCCGCAACCGCTACGGCACCAGCAAGATGACTATTGAGGAGCAGACTAAGAAGGGCAAGGTCGTCCTGCTGGACATTGAGATGGAGGTAAATGCTAACCGCAATGACTTGATTCACCAAAACACCCAAAAGAGCGAATCTGGCGATGAAACATATTCAGAGAACTAATATGGTGTATAGGGCGTCAAGCAGATCAAAAACTCCGGCATCTCGGCCCGCTACATCTTTATTTCCCCGCCATCAATTGAGACCCTGGAGAAGCGCCTGCGTGGCCGAGGCACTGAGACCGAGCAGAGCATCCAGGAGAGACTGTCTCAGGCCCAGAAGGAGCTCGAGTTTTCCAAGACACCCGGCGTTCATGACATCATTATTGTCAACGATGATCTCGAGGAGTCATACAAGAAATTGGAGGAGTTTGTTTACAAGTCTTAGGAGTAAAACCAAGAACTGCACGATACGATTTCATGGCAAATACCCACCAAAAAGTCCCTTTCCTATACAGTATAGATAAAGAGCGTCATTTACAACATTCCTATTGCTGTTAGAATAGCCGCAAGACGCAAGGTTCACGAATTGATTCACGACATGGAGTCAAGCTTGGAAATATTAAAATAGGAGATAAATGCAAAATTAATCAACATATCATACTCTCTCTCTCTCTCTCTCTCTCTTTCCATTCTGCCACTCTCTTCCTTAACAACTCAACTAACTGTAGGTATATTGAAAGTACAGGTATGGGGATCTGATTAAAACGTAAGAAAATGGTCAAGGAAGGCTCCGATGGTACTACTAAAAACAAGGTAAATGCGTATTAAAAGACCGCAGACGAGATGATTTGGACCATTGAGCGTTTCACGATGGGCAGAATTCATGCTGCCCTTATAAACGTTGCATGGTTGGTGAGAGCGCGCCCAGTCTCCTGTAATCGCATTCCGCCTCCCAGTGCTCTCGCCTTTGTGCGTTGCGTGAAGTGAAAACAAAGCGAATATTGAGTCGGATTGCGGTGCAGAGAAATCCGGTCCGCACATCTCCAAATAGAAAATACACTGCTTTTTACCGCGCATAACACCACCCACGAGGTGAGAATAATCGTAAGACTGGCTGGTCGTCGTTCCACCCAGAGAACGCCATCACTCTCTACTGGCCAAACGTCAAGCATGAGCGAAAACTTAGTATCCGTTGATGCCCATTCGCTGGGAGCCTCGGCTCATCTCACGATCAGCAGCAGGGCTGATCGGTCTGCTGGCGGCACCACCACCGTGTGCGCTGCTCTCCTTCAGTGCAAGCAGCTGCTTAGCACGGAAAGTCTCGTAGTGGATCTGGGAGGTGGTCTCGATAAGGTCCTGGAGGTGGGTTCGGAGCAAGAAGTTTCGCAGGTAGACGAATTCGCAGTGGTTCTCGTCCTCAACGTTGATCACACCCCAGCGGTTCTGGCGCCCACGGACTTGCTTGCCATTGACAATAATGTTGCTCTCAGAGCCAACAACCGCAAAAGGAACCAAGCTCTGCAAATAGATGTACATGTCAGTCAAACATTCCTGGACACTAGCGACGATGGTGTACTATATGCCTACCTTGATCTGCTGGTTCAGGTTTCGCTCCTCGTCGTCAAACTCCTCGTTATCGTACGGGAACATCTTGAGGTTGTGGAAAGCAAACTCAGCCTTGATACGCTCCTTGAACTCCAATCGCTCCTCCACAGTCAAGGTATCGGCCTTGGCAATGACAGGCACAACGTTGACAACATCGGACAGCTTCTTCAAGACGACAATATCAATGGGCTTGAGAGAGTGGCCAGAAGGCTGGATGAAGAACAGACAGGCGTGGATGCGGGTGTCGGGGATGTAACGCTCTCGCTGGGCGGTAAGCTCCTTTCGCAGGTACGCGGAGTGCTGGTCCTTGATGTACTTGACGATGGGATCCCAACAGCGGTCGTTGTTGACAAGGTCGCCGTAGCCGGGGGTGTCGACGATGTTGAGCCTCAGACGGACACCATTCTCCTCAATGAGGTGAGAGACGCCCTGGATCTCGGTGGTTTGGCGAATGGGCTCGTCAGGCTGCAGGCGACCCTTGGAGTCGATGAGGTGCGAGGCGAAGATGGTGTTGATGAGCGTCGACTTGCCCAAGCCAGTCTGGCCTGCCAAGCGAGTTAGTTTCCAATGCGGTTTACGGGATGATAAGGCGCCACCTACCAACGCAAATAACGTTGAACTGGAATCCACGCTTCAACAGCTTGCGCTCAATTTGCGACGTGATGCTGTCGAAACCAACATGGCTGCTAGGGGTGATAGTAGACGGAGTCGCCATCGTGACTGGTTATGAGAGACTGGGAGAAACGAATGAAGGAGAAGGATGCTGTTAAGGAGTAAGGACAAAGCAATTCTTCCCTATTCCAAGAAAGAGCGTGGGCGTGGGCGAAAACGCGTGGAAGACGAAGGACAGCAGACGCGAGGGCCAGCAATTCAGAAAGCGGAAGCCTGATGGGTGGAATTGGAGGTTGTGAGAGGCACTGGCAGCGATCCTGGAGAAGGGGAACTTTTTGGACGGGCTGGCGGTGGCTCCTTACTGGGCCAGTTGGCGTGTTCTTGCCTTGCCAGGTAGTGCAAGCAATAATTTCGGCGTAGGGGCAGGAGCAGGCCAGAACACGAGAAAGGGGGGAATGGAAGGTGCCAGGGGTAGCATGGAGAGCTGCTAATTGGCTGCAGACCTGTCTGTGCTGTGGAGGCCCGTGATTGGCTTGTATACCTGGCCAGAAGCACTAAGGCAGTTTAGCCCGGCACAGTTGCGCGGTACTTGGGTACCTGGGTACTTGGGTACTTGGTTACTTTGGGGTACCTGGCTTGGTGCTAGGCGGGATGTGGTGCTAGACGCAAGATTTTGATGATCGATTTTCTTGAGAAGATGCATGACATGAGCCACGACAAATTGAACTTTGCACCGAGCCAGTAACCAGACAAGACAACGAGCCGAGCCGACGATACGAAACCCCGATCGGAACCATTCTTCGCAGGGTGCTTCGCATTAGGAGAGTCAGCATCTGGGCCTCTGTGCGCAGAAACGTTTTGCGCAAGTCGCACCACCACGCAACGATACAGAATTCAAGAACAAACCGTCACAATGGCAGCAACCGCTTTCCTTCCTCGCCTCGCCTCGCCTCTATCCCTCGCCGTTTCTCGCTGGACGACGTTCTACACCACACCATATACCCTGAAATTCCTTCCCTCACTATCAATCGCAATCCCCGGCGTCACAATCAACATTCCCGGCCTGCTGGGCGACATTTGGGAATCGGTCCTGCGGGCAGTGCCCAAGAACAAGGTCTCTCACTCCAAAAAGAGATCGAGGCAGATGGCTGGAAAGGCTTTGAAAGATGTCAACCATCTGTGCAAGTGTCCCGGCTGCGGAGAGATCAAGAGGACGCACAGGTTATGCCAGCACTGTCTTGAAGGTATGGCCACGTGGTGGAAGATGCGCTTCTAGATACAATGCTAACTTCTTTTCTCTATAGAAATGAAGAGAATATGGCGCCAGGATTATCCTTCGAGCAGTCCATTCTAAAAGCCCAGGTTGATAGGTGGCTGGATTCCCTCTCAACTATATCAAAGGCCTGTGTACTACAACCTCGGGTAAGATCAAGCCTACCAGCTTGCATCTGCCTTACTTAGCTAATGCTTTGTTTTATCATGTACCAATATGAAAATCAGGATAGAGGAATGGATAGTAGAAAAAGATACTCCAAGCATCAATATTAAGAAAAAAAATTACGAATATATGAAAATCATGTGCCAGAATGGCCTGCGCAGTGCAGCATAAGATTCATTGACAGACTACATCTAAATATTCTATATGTAAAAAAAAAAAAAAAAAAAAAAAAAATCCTACGTGTCCATTATGAACATTGATAGGTTACAGCTAATTGACATGATTCAAGTGGAAGCAAGCCCGAGTAGCTGGTTTAATACTCGCATCTGACGTTGATGCTCCGGCGAATTACCAACCCCACCAGCACACAAGCCCCAAAGCTTCTACGACGGCGCTGTGAACAGCAACCACCAAGCAACAACAGCATTGTACCGAAGCGACAATGGTAAGGTCCTCGCCGAATCTATCAACTCATTTCATAAATCTTACTTAGCCGATTATATAGTCCAAGCAATATTTGACCACCCATACGGTGGATAACGGTTAGTTTTCTTTCAGCAACCAAAGGCCACAGCTGATGAGAGATTGCTTGCAGCCCACATCGCGGACATATTCTCACTGGCAGCATCACCAAAGACGCTGCTCTCAGCCAGCGGCTCTTCAACGCTTCATGTACACGATACCACTGATCCTTCTTACCCTCTGAAGCAGTCCATCCCTGGTGCCCACAAACTAGGCTGCCACCACATCTGCACATCGCGCAACGGCCTCTACGCCGCCAGCGCGGGCTTCGGAGGCGAGGTCAAGATATGGGAGTATAACAAGGAGACGGGCGAATGGAACGACGGCGGCGAGGTCACAGGCCCAACGGTGAAGCCGGGCGAAGTATGGGCGATTGCTCTCAGCGAGGATGGAGGCTACCTGGCGGGCACCACCAACGATGGCAGGATCAACGTGTGGGATGTTGCAGATCGGAGCAGAGCCAAGATTCGGGAATACGAAACGGGAAGCGCGGGCTCGGGCAGTTTTGGCATGTGCGTGGATCTCAGTAATGACGGGAAATTCACAGCAAGCGGGCATCAGAATGGCTCCGTCTACGTGTTCAACAATGATACGGGGAGGATTCTATACTCCCTGTCCGGTGCGTTACACTTTTATCTCTTCTCTTTGAGCTTTTCACATCTAACATGCATCTACAGGCCTTGCCAAGCCCGTCCGAGCAGTAGCGATATCACCTGCTGGTACTCGGGTAGCCGCAGCGGGCGATGCAGGCATCATCGCCATTTACGATACAAAGCATGGCGAACACGTGGGCAATCTTACGGGACATTCATCATGGATCACATCACTTGACTGGAGTGATACTGGAGAATACCTCCTTAGCGGCTCGATGGACGGCAAGGTGAAAGTATGGTCAATTGAGCGAAGCGTTTGTGTTGCAACACACAGTGAGACAGACAAGGCCTTGTGGGCCGCCCGGTGGCTGCCCAAGACTGGGCGCAGTGAAATGTTCTGCACTGCTGGCGCAAATAGGAGCATTTCGTTCTACAGAGAGGCAACGGGAAGCTGAGAATATCATGGGTATGTAGTACAGGCTTAGAACGGCATTTTAGCATTATATGCCTTATGCAATGAAAACGACATCGAATTCATACATGTTAGAAAACCTCAGGCAAAGCTCCCATATTGAGATGGATGCCATCACCGCCACGTGACGTCGCTCCAGTCTCGTGTTGCCCCGCCAAACATTAGCGCCATTCTAGCATCATTATCCCTCGCCGTCATCCACCTTTTAGCAGGCAGCCAAGCAGCAACTCCACTTGATTTACGTGTGTTCCTGCATCGTTGATCTCATTTATACGGCCAGCCTTTAACGGTCTACAGCATATAAACAAGAGGCATTGGCTCGTACAAACCAATTACTTGGCCTATATATCAGCAGGTCGATAACTGCGTCGTACACGACTACTCGATATCCTTACGAAACCAGCGTTATAGGGTATCTTTGTCCAGCAATGCCTACAACAAGACGATCGGCGGCCAGCGCCCGGGGCCGCCCTGGTCCTGCCAAGGGACAGTCAACAATCAGCTTCTCAGGCAAGGTCACAAAGGCCGTGCCCAAGGATTTGAAGAAGGCGGCAGTAGATGCGCCCACGATTGCTAGAACTACCATCCCCGAGCGACCAGCGGCCAAAGACGCATTTCGCAAAGAAGAAGAAGAGGAAATCGTTTATCTCGCTGTAGAAGACCTAGCGTTTGCTGAACCGGAGCAAGAGGAGGAAGTAGAAGAGATTGTTGAACAAGTTCCAGAGAAATCGGAGGCCGAGCTGAAAGCTGAAAAGATTACTGATACTCAGATCAAATCATACTGGAAAGGTATTGAGAAGCAGCGCAAGGCACCTCGAGTCCACCAGCAAGATCTCGATTTGGGCGAGAAAGTGCTTAGATACTTTGACGTGAGCTCGCAGTACGGAGTAAGTAGATATATCTCTTTCCCTTCCTATGCCTCAATGCTATGGCATATGTGGATTGGGTAACTATTAACACATTGTTTTGAAGCCTTGTATTGGAACGACTCGCTTGAAGAGGTGGCAGCGGGCTGAGCGACTGGGCCTTCATCCTCCGATCGAAGTTCTGGCGGTGCTTGTCAAAGAGGAAAACTTGAACGACGATGAGGTGGAAACCGCCCACATGGATCGGATAATGAATGCTACAGCTTTGTTTACATAGGACGAAAGTACGAGGAAGTATTGATTTTCGAATGTCGGGTGGCGGCGTTGGGTGCAAGAGACGATGGTGCTTTACTGGTTATTTTTATTTTTATTTGTTCTGTGTTATGGCGGGTATGATAGCTGCTACTATAGGTAGATGGTGCTATCTTTGCAGATGTACACGGATATGTAAACGTCAATTCTATTATATGGTGTGCCGTGTCTGACTTTATTTATACAAGGTGTTGTTGACCAACACCCAACCCAAGCCACGGTGCAACATCAATACCAGATGCTTCGCGTTCGGTGGTGGGGAATAGATTCCTTTCCTGCTGCTTCCATTTCCTTCATTGTATCGTAAAGGAAAAAGTCGATCAAAATAGCATTAACATGGGTATCTGGGTGCGCACTCTGGATCTCTCTCCGTATCAATTCAACGCACCAGATACTACAAGCTGTTTCCACCCTTGTTAGCAGAGTCTAAACACATAGTACTTTGAATAATGCACACTCCTACCTCTTAGCTGTATCTCCCACCGGCTCCCGCTTTCAATGAGATTCTTATCGCGAATGGCCGCGTCAATCTGTGGACCGATATACAAGGCGCCCAAGGTAGACAGAATCTGCGGCACGCGATAATCGGCAAACATGGTGATCTTGTCGATATCACGAAACTCGCCATATGACTTGCCCTCGAAACAGGCCCATATGTCTGCAACGAAGATTTGGGCACGTTTCATGATGCGGATGGGGGCTTTTCTGCCTTCGAATGGGTGCTCGTCTCTGAAGCAGTCAAAGTCCCGGGCGAGGATATTGACTAACTGGGCCGCGGAGCCCTTGGCGGCGGAAATGAGATTCACGACGGAGCATTCATATTTCTTTTGGTGCTATGAGTTAGTACACGTCTTCATTTAAGAAAATGAGGGAAATAGAACATACGTTATAAAGCACATTGCCGCTCTCTCTGAGGCAGTCAAGACGCTCCTGAAGCAGAGGCATTTCTTCCTCTGTGCAGGACCTGAAGACGTGTCTTAGGGATTCCAAGTTACACTCATCCTCATTTTGCCAGTAGTGAGGATCCGTAATGGGGATATCTGCAAAGCAATATGGTCAGGCGATAATCTTATGTGGAAGTGTAGTATAATCAAGTGGTCACTGACCTTCTTCAAGGGCTCTCTGAATTGCCGCTACAAGACTCCAGTAACCCGTCCATCTCTTCCCCTTGTACTCGATAGCAAATCTCTCATCGTCGGGCAGCTCAGACCAGAACGAAAAGTTGAGCAGGTCCATGGTGAAGATGAAAGCGGCCGTGGCTTCATCCTTGGCCTTGGGATGCAGCTCGTGTGACGACCAGGTGGAAGTAGAATAGCTCTTCTCTTGCATCTGGGTATAAATGGTCTCTGCGGCACGCTTTGTTGAGCGCATATCGATGGCTACGTCGATTCCATGGTCGTAGACATATTCGGCGTCAGCAAGGACGCCTGTCTCAGGCTCTTCGTCCTTGATGGAGACGCCCTGGAGGTGCTGCCGAAGAAGGGCGAGGAGTTCGAGATCCACTTCGTCGTCGGACATTTTAGAGGAAAGGGAGTGCTGTGAATGATGATGTTGTAATTTGGGAGTTGATCTAGTTTAGTCTATAGGTAAGTAGAGATGTTGCATGAGTTTCTCAGTTGCGGGTGTCGCTGTGAATAGCACCCCGCTGAGTGGAGGACTGGTGCTTGGAATCAAGGCCTAATCGGGGCTTGTAGCTGGGAAATGGAAATTTGCTGCTATATAGCCCTGACATTTGCATATCATCTAGGAATTCCACTACACAATCGGACCTCTAATCTCATCATTATTATACCTCTTTTCTGTAGTGAATTTCCATCAAACTATACACATACATGGTATCACCAAAGCACGTCTCAGAATCAGAAAAAACTCCGTCCCGTTCAGGCACACACAGCCTTGTCCCAAGTCGCACTCGCACCGCTTCCCGCCCTTCCTTATCTTAGCGCTCCCTATCAGTTGCTGCTCAGCGCACGGACCCCTCGGCTCTATGCCCCCGGGCCTCTGACCTCATGCAATTGGTCGCAACTCAGCTTTTCGACTGCCTCGTCCACTGTACTTCAACGCCCTGCAGCTGCCTGCGCCGAGCATCGCCAGACCAGCAGCTGAAAAGCGACGCCGTTTTGGCGCAACCAATTCGACGCCCCTCTCTCCTCTTGCAACCGATCGCCTTCGAACTCCATCTCCAGATTGCATCTCCAAACGATTTTCATCGCCACAATCTACGATTAGCTGCGTTCGAACGCCCGCTCTGATAGCGGCGATGGAGGCTCCCAAAGAAGCTCTCGCGGATGCGGCTGGTGACAGCGTGCCAACCTCTGCTCCTGCTGCTACCGCCGTCCAGGAATCTCACCAGCCGCAAAGAATCGTCGCGTCGCATCCTGCGCCCCCTCAGCGAAACCCAATGATTACACGCGATAGATTTAACCACCAGTCGCTCGGCGCATCTCTAAATTCCTCGGTCAAGCATGTACGTTTGTTTAGTGACGAGCCCGAGAGCTCTCAGCCGCACCGCACCATAATCCGCCTTGGACATTAATCTCGATGCCCGCTCCAAACTATATCCCTCCTTCTTACAATCTAATTGCCTTTCGCAGATGCACCGTTCATATACTAATTCTAATCGCAGGCACGGGTACTCATGGTGGGCGCTGGTGGCATCGGCTGCGAGCTTCTGAAAAACCTCGTGCTCAACGGCTTCGGCGAGATTCACATTGTCGACCTCGACACGATCGATCTATCCAACCTTAACCGCCAGTTTCTCTTCCGACATGAACATATCAAGAAATCAAAAGCATTGGTGCGTTTGGATACCGAGGTTGCGCCAATGTTGCTTGGGCTGTCGCAATGCTAATTCATGGAGCAGGTTGCCAAAGAGGCGGCACAGAGATTCAACCCAAACGTCAAGATTGTTGCGCATCACGCCAATATTAAAGACTCCGAGTTCAGCGTTCCCTGGTTTCGCGACTTCAAGATCGTTTTCAATGCTCTAGACAACCTCGACGCCAGACGGCACGTGAACAAGATGTGCCTGGCGGCAGATGTTCCGCTAATTGAGAGCGGGACGACTGGTTTCAATGGCCAGGTTCAAGTCATCAAAAAGGGCATTACGGCTTGTTATGACTGCACTCCCAAAGAGACGCCCAAATCATTCCCTGTCTGTACCATTCGAAGCACACCGAGCCAGCCAATCCATTGCATAGTTTGGGGCAAAAGTTATCTGCTAAAGTAAGAAGCACCTTGTCACATATGGTGCCCATTTCTCCTTCTCGTGCTTCTATTCTAACATCTTTTCAGTGAGATATTTGGCGTTAGCGAAGATGAATCAGCTTTCGATCACTCAGCAGATGCGGATAATGGTAGGATTCAGAATGTCTATGCTGCAAGATGAGATTCCACGCTAAATAACGACTACTAGCCCAGGAAATCGAGGAGTTGAAGAAAGAATCAGAAGCACTAAAGAAAATTAGAGACGCCATTGGAACACCCGAATTTCCGAAACTGCTCTTCGACAAGGTTTTCAATTCCGATATCGAGCGCCTGCGGTCTGTAGAAGACATGTGGAAATCGCGTCGCGCCCCTGAAGCGCTCAAGTACGACGATGTACTTACACGGGCTAGTCAGAGCCTCGAGTCAAAAGACGCCATACTGGCAGACGGACAGAAGGTCTGGACCCTTGAAGAAAGCCTTGTTGTCTTCAATGACAGCCTCAATAGGCTTAGCAAGCGACTGCTTCAGCTGAAAGCGGCAAAGAATGCTGCGTCGCCTGAGCCAACCATTACGTTTGACAAGGATGACGACGATACGCTAGATTTTGTCGCATCCAGTGCAAATATTCGCTCCACCATATTCGGCATTGATTTGAAATCTCGCTTCGATATCAAGCAGATGGCCGGCAACATCATACCGGCGATTGCCACAACAAATGCAATTGTCGCAGGTCTCTGTGTTCTGCAGTCCTTTAAAGTGCTTAAAGGAGAATATGCGCAGGCTAAGGAAGTTTTCTTAACGCCCTTTGCCAACGCAAGACTTTTGGCCCCGGATAGAAATCGAGAACCAAACCGCGACTGTCCTGTCTGTGGCATTTATTACACCAGCATTGTTGCCGACCTGACTAGAGCAACACTGCACGATATTGTTGAAGGTTTGGTGAAGAATCAGTTTGGTTATAGAGATAAAGAGTTTTCCGTGAGCAATGACGTGGGCGTGTTATATGATCCTGATGAGACAGATAATCTTGAGAAGAAGCTCACAGAACTTGGTACGGCATCAAAATCCTCATTTGCCCATTGTATCAAAACTAATATCTCTGCAGGTATCAAAGGAGGCAGTTTCCTCACCATCACTGATGAGGATGATGAAGATACGCTCGTCAATGTGGTGATTGATATTCAGGATGGGTATGAATTGAACGAAAAACAGGAAATCCGTTTTTTTTTTTTTTGCCTGGAAGATGCTAACCGATGGCAGGATCTTGGATAACCAAAAAGAATCATATCGTCCGGTACACGCTGGGCGGCCCGAAATTCCCCACAAGCCAAAGAAATCTTCGCCAGTTGAGACCAATGGCAACGGCCATGGCCAACAGAATGGAAAGCATTCTCTAGATGAGATGGTGGTGGAGGAACCAAAAGGCACTAAGAGGGCACTTCCTGATGATGAAAGCCCCCCTTCGAAGAAGGCCAAGATGATTAGCTCGGCAGATGATGATGTAGTCGTCGTAGAAAACGCCGGCGGAGCCATCGTCATCGACGACTGATGATTGATTTAGACAAAACTTGCTGCGCTGTCTCTCAGGCAGCACTCAGCCCACCATCAAGGTTGAGGATGCAGTTGTTTGCGAAACCGTTTGACGCCAGAAACAGAGCGGCATCGGCAACCTCTGCGGGATCCGCTACTCTATTAAGAGGCGTATCTTTGAGGTAAGCTTGCTGGAGTTCTGGCTTGAGATCTAATGATGGAATGTACATTAGCTTGGGTACAGGAGCTACGAGAGCATTATACTATAGGAACCACGAAAGAGCAAAAAAGCGGCTGGGAGGAAGATACAGACCAGTCCACATGGAGCTGTTGACCCAACCGGGGAGCAGAGCATTTACACGGATAGATCGAGACGCCATCTCACGGCACAGGGCACGGGTAAAGCCTAGGAGAAGTTTAGCTTCCGACCACATGATGAAATGTAAAAAAGAAAAAAAAAAAAAAAAGCAATGTATGTTAATATATATCAAGACAAATTTAAGAAACAGCAGCAATATGATTCGCTCTTACCAACTACGCCAGCCTTGGATGCAGCATAAGCTGTGGCGCCAAGGCCCCCTTTTGTTGCCATGAGGCTAGCGACGTTTATGATGCAGCCTGAGAGGAAGACACAGTATTTAGTTTTAGCTTGATAAGGTATGTGTAGCACTATAAGGACTTAAAGAGAGACTTACCGTTGGGCCTCATCTTTGCGTGTTTGCACACCAGCATCGTGGCAAGTAGATTTGTGTCGACAATACGTGAGAGTTCCTCATCTGGCGTTCGCTTCAGAAAGGTGGTCTGGGAGATGCCGGCACAGTTGACGAGGATATCAATGGGTCCAATGGTGGCGTCGTCTTGAGGCTATTTGTGGCTCGGTTAACGATTCCATTCTTCAAAGTAGCTTACGAGAGACTCATAAAGTTTGCAAATGTGTATCAAAGTAAAAGAAAATAGCTTTCTTCAGTCTAACCAAAACTAATAAATAGATGTAAATGTTATTTACCTTTGATGGCAATGCCCGTGAGCTAAACAAGGCTTTAATTTCTTCCCTACTGGACACATCCAGGCGAATAAACCGGTGAGCCGAGGGAATGCCACTGTCCACAGCAGCGTTTCTTGTGTCATCGCCAGTCTCGGGAAGGCTGTACGGACGAAGCTGCGGTTCCAGTGTAGGGAGAGCCTGGACGGCTGAGCGGCCGAGCAGCGACACGACGGCGCCGTGCTGGGCAAAGGCCTTTGCAATGGACGAGCCAATGACGCCTGTGGCGCCGACGACGACGCAGTGTCTGCCGGCAAATTGCAAGGCCATGGTGTTTTTGCTGTATTTCTGTGTTGTCGTATTTTCCGTGGCTAGTGGACGGATAATGTTTGCTTCGGTGCTGCTTTGGGGAATTCAGTGGGGGCTTGCCGAGAGGAGCGGCGGCGGCGGGTCAATTAGGCGGAGGTTGAAAAAGCACATGCCATGGCGGAAAACAGGCAGATCGGTTGCCAGTACTACTTGGCTTGGTACCTACAGTGAGGAGACAAATGCATAAAAAGTACTAGTATTTGAATTCATCCATCACCTCTACTCATTCCTGCTGTTGCAGCTGGCAAAGGATTCTGGTCTGTTGTAGGGAGAGGTGTTGTGGTACTTCCGAGTCCGGCACCTGCGCCAAAGAACAGCAAAGCCTGCTCACCATCACGAGAGAAGGCGAGATGCCAAAATGTGGCCACGAGACCGACGTGCATATCACTTCAATAGGTAAGAGGCAGGGCAGTTGAGAGATTATTTTCGTACAATCTGCAATTTGGAGCTCATACAGTGAAATATGCCTCTTGAATGTATGCACCCAGCTGTAGGCCAGCGGCGTCTGCTCCCTTTTGTAACATTCCCAGCCAATCTCTCAAGTAGAGACACAGCCCATCGTAACGCAGCCATGCTGTTTACTCTACCCAACACTGGTCAAATGAACGCCTCGAGGAACGCGAGAGAACCATCGTCCTCGCCCCTGATACCCAGCATGCCGGGAAACCCACTGTTGACCGGCGTGCCGTACCGGAAGAGGATGCCGGCCAGCCTCGCCACTTCCATTTGCTGACGTTCCGCGTGGGACGGCTGTGCAATGGAGCAAAAGGTATCCCAGAAGCGCCTCCTCACCTGGTCGGCGTTTTCATGGTATGTCCAACCAGTCAGGTACATGTCTCCGAGAACGCTTTCCAGCGCATAGAGGGGAAAGCCAAAGGGTAGGAGGCTCGCCTCAGCCCAGTCGACTACCCCTGTCAGGGCGCCGCTATCCGGGTCGACGAGCATGTTCATTTCGCTGAGATCGCCGTGGGTGAGGACGATAGGGTAGCTTCCGGAAAAGAGTCCATCCATATTCTCGCGCACCTGGGCAACAACCGGTATCAAGTGCCCAGGGAGAGATTCGGAAAGCGAATCGAGCCTGGCCCGAGACGTGGCTGCGAGCTCGCCGTGTTCCTGGGGGGTCAAATTATCTGGTCGACCTCGCGTCCAGGCTTGAGCAAAGAAGCTGTTGCCAGGTCAGCTCGTCAGCTAGTCCGCTCATCGTCATCACACCGGCGTCTAACAAAAGACAGGGAAAGGAAGGCCAGAGCTGGCCGGCCAGCGATACTGCGTCTTGTCACACGTACCTTGCTAGGCTGTCCACAAAATTCATCATTGTGTTTTCGTCACTTGGTAGCGATTCGGCCGTGTACAAGCAATTGACTCCAGGGAGCTTGTTCATCTTGTACACCTCGAGCCCACCCTCCTGCTGCCCTCCCAACGTACCAACGTGACTGAAGGATGGAACCAGTTCCCCGTGCGCTCTGGGAAGCAGCGCTGTAATGGCTGTGAGCAGCAGGGGGCTGTCTTGCTCTCGGAACTGGATAATCACCGTGTCGTTGCAGGCCGACAGGGTGTAGCTGAACCTGCCCTGAGGCTGGACAACTGTCACGGGTCCCCCAAAGGTGCTCATGGCAAAGCTGTCGCAGTCTGCCCTCGTCACGGACTTGGTCAAGAAGGAAGGTTGATAATATTGCTAGAAGAGGGCATGGCGAACCTGGTATTATGCTGTGCTGTTGATTGCTTCGAATGGGCAGATTCCCTGAGGTGAGAACGGGTGAGTTCCCAATCTTATGGGGCGAGGATCTTATGGCGGCAAGAGAAGAACGGCGAGACGGCCTGGCTGGGCAGCAGCGTGTGGCAGAGAAGGCGGGAGCATGACGTTTTGTATGAAGTCTGGGTCAATGTTGCTGGTCTGTTGTGCTGGGCTTTGGGTATGGAGCTGTTGGTGAGCAAAGCTGATTGCAGAGACGCGTCTAACAATGCAACAGGCAAGTAGCCGCAGGTCTTGGAGAAGCGACCCCTCGTTGTATTCGTAATGGCGAGCACGAGATTCTTGCAGCCGTATGAATCTGGGCGTTGCAGGCCCTGAGATTGCCCTGGATACGCTTGAGTCGTCTCTCAGGGAAGCTGATGGAAATAGAGGCAAGCTCGCTGAGGCTTAGCTGCATCAGCTGGGCGTGGAAACCGTCTCTGATCGGGCACTGAAGGCTGCTGTCGACATAAGATACCAGACGTTGCAGCTGTGGAGAATGGCCGAGGTCACTGAGCTGTCTTTGTACAAGCTGGGAGCCCTTCAAGGTCGAGAAAAAGTTCGGCATCCACCTTGTGCACGGCCATGACCCAGATGGCGGGGTGCTGGACGCACCCAACGCGCATCTCGGGCCTGGACCTCAACGCGCTGCACACCACATCTATGTCATAGACGACAAGAGGCATTTCCACCCATGACGACGGCGCTGCAGGCCTACCTCGTCTCGTTCGGCCTCACCGGCGTCCTGGATCCTGAGGTCCTTGATGCTCGAAATCGTTCTCGGCGACGGTTACGGTACCGCCATGATGGCAGAGCCGCTGGGCTGGGGTCTCAGCCCTACCGAGTCACAGGCTGGTGCACCATGGAGACCGGCGGCGGCGTCTGTGAGCTCAGGGGCGGTGCGCAGCACCTCGTGATGAAGAATGGTAACCACAGGGTCCTCGTCGACTCCAAGCTCAATCCAGACCGTGTTGTCCCAGGGCTGCTGCATGTTTCCTTATCGACGATGTCTTCACGCCAGACCAGGGGAGCGTAGTCGACATTTTTGAGATAAAGCTTGTGGAGGAGGTTGTTGATGGAGCGATTGCCTCCTTCGAAGGCCTTGAATTGGATAATATAGTAGGGGTAAGGCAGAACAAGGGGTAGAGGAGAAGAGTGGTGGTGAACTGAAGCTTTTCGCCAGTTTTATGTTCCAAGGTGTTGACTCGAACCTTGTTTCGCCATATCGTCGAGGTTATGATGAGCCTTCTCCGGCACTGATGCGATGTCACCACATATCATGCTAATGATGATCATACCCTGCCAAAAGCCAAGAGCAAAAAGAAGAACCAAGGCGTAAAAGCCAACTCTGGATTGGGGAAGCAAAGGCGATCGAGAGGTCAGCGTAAACCAGAGGCTTTTGAGGACAAGGCCAATGTCTGTCGCTGTGAACTCAGCCTTTTCGTACCCGAGTTTGAGTATTGTACTGAGTACCATCTCGGCGCCTCCGTGGTAGATCCAGTTGCTGCTGGTTCTCTCTTATGGTTAAGGGAATCTCGGCGTCAGCTACGGCGATGGTGGACTTCCAAAACGTGTTGAGAGACCTGCTTGATTTGACGTCCCTCTCTTCCCTCTACCTTTAGGTCGGGACGACGCGTGTGGCCTTGGAGTTGGCGACATAGGTCTGAAGACAAGCCTTGTAGTATTGCACGGCGACGGCATCGCTCCGGCACAGATCGATCCAGAGGCAATCTGCGTCAAGTTCTTTATGGTGCTCTTACATGTAGCTGAGGGGAGTGTCAGTATGAGATGACGAAGAATGAGTTGTGCAACGCATCAAACTTACTCGCGCCGTGTTTCTAGAGCGCGCTCTCGCTGAACCTCTGTCAAATCCGCCATCTCGGACTACTGTAGGTGCCTATAAATTGAGTTGACGTCAGCGGGAAGTTGACCCACGGGGCCTGCGAAACATTTGTCTGTTCGGTATCTCATAACAGTACCTACTAGGTATGGAAGGTAAAAAGGCATTCACCTAGTACTACCATCCTCTGCATGCGCCTACCGCGGCAGTCGCATCAGACAAACCGGTACTCTACTCACCTCGTATAATTGGAGACTCACGGACTGATAGCCGGTCCAGGGGCTGTTTGGCGCCCTGCTTGGCTTACCTCGGGGCGGAGTAGCGCTTGGGGGATCTACAATAGGCAGCCGGACAGCGGGTTGTCGCAGCGGCCGTGTCTTCCAGGCTGTCTCTTGTGCTGTGTGTGGGCTTACCGGGGGAGCGCCAACAGGCGTTGTAGATGTGGTGAAATTCTCAAGATGGGTTTTGCGTTTGCACGCGAGTATGGAGGAAAATTACGATTCCCATAATTCAGTACATAGGTAGATAGCATCAATGTACATTCGTTATCAGTGACGGCGCCAGCAGTTATAGGGCTTGGTGGCTTGAACTCGGCTTCCAGGTTTTTTTCTTCTCATTAGATGTCTTTATAATCCCCATTCCCCAGTGTCAGTTGCCAGTGCCAGTGCCATTTTTTTTTTTTTTTTTTTTCTCCTGCCAGGGCTCTCTCGTCGCATTCGCACTTCACTAGAGCCAAAACTGCGACTCCCACCTCACTAACAGACCGGGACACAGGTCCTTGCCATTTCCCTCTCTTCCCTTTTCCCTCCACTCTCACTCCATGTCGGATCCCGAGCTCGTCTCTCGACGGTACACTGAGCTCTTGTTTCCCGACAGCACCACAGAGTGCCTGGGATTTCCACCATGAACGGCGCGCGACGCGATGCCCCGCCGCATCGTCACCAGAAGAATGGCGATGTCCCCGACGCGGGGCTGAGGAGCCTTGATCACTGTAGGTTTCTCCAACGCAGCAGCCCCCTCCACCTATATATTGTGGTCACTAGAGATGGATGGCGCGGAATGCTAGTACGCATAAAAGAAGAAGAGTTTTCTTTTCCAAGGTGGCGGTTGCGGTGTGATTTGGAAGTTGAATGGAGAAAAAGAAGGACCTGAAGTGGAAAGCTGGCATCTAGAGGCTCTGAGACGATTCCCCGAGCTGACACATGGCAACTTGCAGATAAGAGAGCGCTGCCAAAATGGAGATACAATCTGCGACAACAGGCACTTCCCCTTGTTCGGTGGGAGACGCCGTATCTGGCTGCGCTCCAGAGCAAGCTGCGCACGCCGGCGCTCGACAGCTACTTCGCCATCACCGCCAACCTCGGTACCCATACGTTTTTCATGATCTTCCTGCCGATGCTGTTCTGGGGTGGCTATGCGGCCTTTGCTAAGGGGTACGTTTTGCGGATGTAGAAGTCATTTATCATTTGATCAGTGTGCGATTGAGGCAGATTTGCCACTTTTCGTTTGCCGTTGCTGTTTTATGCAATGCTTGAGCTAGGAACCTCGAGATGCTAACATCACATGCGCAGGCTGGTCCATATCTTGGCGCTGGGTGTCTTCTGGACAGGCTTCGTCAAGGACTTCTACTCGCTGCCTCGACCGCTGTCGCCGCCTCTCCAACGTATCACCATGTCTGGATCCGCCGCGCTCGAATATGGCTTCCCCTCCACCCACAGCGCCAATGCGGTTTCGGTTGCCGTGTATGCCATTCTGCACTTGCGAAGCCCCGATAACCCCTTTTCCGAAACGACGAAGCTGGCTCTCGAGATCCTATCGTACTTTTATGGTGTATCGATCGTCTTTGGGCGCCTCTACTGCGGCATGCATGGTTTCTTGGATGTCATCATAGGATCTATAATGGGGGCTGGTATCACCTTGCTGGAATACTATCTCGGGCCGCCGTTGGATGCCGCCATGCAGTCCAGCTCCTGGATGGCTCCCGCCTTGATCGGCATCGTCATTGTCATCCTCATACGGATCCATCCCGAACCAGCAGACGATTGCCCCTGCTTTGACGATAGCGTGGCCTTTGCCGGTGTAGTCATCGGGCTGGAGGCTGGAACTTGGACCGCTGGAAGATCGTTCCTGGCTTACGTCGAGGCCAGCATGGGCACTTTGCCGTACACGTGGTTGGTTGTCGCGGCGAGGATGGTGGTTGGAATCGCCGTCATCTTTCTTTGGCGCGAAATCATGAAGCCCACGCTGCTCAAAGTGCTGCCCCATGTATTCCGCCTCATCGAGTCGACCGGATTCGACCTGCCTCGAAGATTCTTCACACCGGCTAGCGAGTACAAATCTGTGCCTCCTGGATCACGGCTGGATACCCTCTTCCCCACGGCCTCTGACTTCCCTCGCATGGTTGAGAGTATTCGACACCCCACAACTCGAGGACGAGCCGTCTCCATCGGACCACAGAGTGCAGCAGATGCGTACGAAACCTTGGCTTACCGAGAGCGGCAACGAAGAGACAGCATTGGAAGCAACTCTAGCCTAAAGGGCAAATCAAACCTTTTGGATCTTGACGAGGAGGACGAAGATAAGTCAGGCAAAGGCGCCCAAACCTCTGGGGTCCAAAAGCCGGCTTACAAAGAAAATGAGCCGTCGAGAGGCCCGAACGACGTCCCTGCCATGCAAGGTGGGGCCGAGAATGGGAGTCTAGACGCCTACCTTACCATGGAGAATGCGCGCGAAGAAAAGGAGATGTTTTCGCAGCTGGTGAGGCCGCGAGTGAGATACGACGTCGAAGTTGTCACTAAACTTGTGGTTTATTCAGGTAAGCTTCTGATACTTGTTAGGTTGAACGTTGAATGGCTATTAACATGATGAAACCACACAGGAATCTCATGGCTTACAGTCGCCGCAATCCCAGTGTTATTCTATTTTATTGGTCTCGGCATTGTCCATACGGCGGTTCCGTGGGATAAGCTGCTCGCTTCGAATTGAATGGTCCGTCGGTTCACGGCGGGTGCAAACAATTTCTTCTTCTTTTCTTCTTCACGTAATATTATCTTTTGACGAACGAATATAAGGATGCGAGGGGCGTTTATTAATTCTTTTTTCCTTTTGTTTTTTCTTCTTTACCTCACAAATCTGGAGAAGGGAATGTTGCTCTTTTATTCATGGGGCATAGACCTCTATTTCTTCGTTTCTGGCACGGCGCGGGTTCGCGTTACTTTAAAAGACAAGCTGGCTCGCGATATAACGGAAAAGCATGCGTCTTAATAATGCTGTTTTTGGTGGCTCCTGTCTTGCCCTGTTTTATTACCTCTTTTTTCTATCTTCTTTCTTTTTTACTCTTTGCCTTCTTGTATATATTAAACGGAAATAGTGGCAAGATGGGATAAGAAGCGATTATCACAAGTATATCGTCCATAATATGATACATGTAGTCATTTATTTGATCGACCATTTGCGTTCCATGTGTTTTTACACTTCTTGGATATCAAAATGTGGCTAATTTGCTTCAGTGGGTGGCTTAGCGGCTCTGAATCGTTGTGGCACAGCTACAGGGGTTTTAATGGGCAGAACACGTCTAGGCGCGTGTCGGTGCTGTAGCTCGTCTCTGCCTTGCGCATGGTGGGAAAATTCAAGTCGGCAAATGCACGCTGTCATATAACGGGAATTCTATTTCGAAGTTGGATATCTGGCGCAATCGCTTGAAGCAGACTTGAATTTCTTATCCAATTGCCATCTTGAGCTTCTCCTCCTCCAAAATGTCCGACTACGAGGACGAGATGGACGTCGATGGCCCTGCGCCATCTGCCGACATCACCTTTTCGGCCGAGGCGACCAAGGGCAAGAGGAGTGCTGCCAATCTACCAGTTGAAGCCGAGGACAGCTTACCATGGTGCGTACAGGATGCCTTTTGAGGGAGATTTTGGCCTGAACCATCACTGACGGCTTTACTTTGCAGGGTTGAAAAATACCGACCGGTAACGCTCGAGGATGTCTCCGGTCACCAAGACATCCTAGCCACCATCAACAAGTTTGTCGAACAGAACCGCCTCCCTCACCTGCTTCTCTACGGCCCGCCCGGCACGGGCAAAACGTCGACCATCCTGGCCCTCGCGCGGCGGATCTACGGTGTCTCCAACATGCGGCAGATGGTGCTGGAACTGAACGCTTCAGACGACAGAGGCATCGACGTGGTACGGGAGCAGATCAAGACGTTTGCTAGCACCAAGCAGATCTTTTCCATGGGCGGCGGCGCGGCCAAATCAAGTTCCATCGCTGGCTTCAAGCTCATCATCCTGGATGAGGCGGATGCCATGACCAATACCGCCCAGATGGCTCTACGAAGAATCATGGAAAAGTACACGGCAAACACACGGTTCTGCATCATTGCCAACTACGCACACAAGCTCAGCCCCGCGCTGCTGTCTCGCTGTACGAGATTCCGATTCAGTCCGTTGAAGGAAGGGGATATCAGGGTGTTGGTGGAGAAGGTGGTGGAGGAGGAGAATGTCAAGATTCAGGGCGAGGCTGTGGATGCGCTGGTGAAGCTGAGCAAGGGCGACATGCGACGGGCACTGAATGTGCTGCAAGCGTGCCATGCATCAAGTGAGTCTTGCAGTCATTCAATCGAGGGAGAAACAGAAACGCTGACTGGAATCATATTATAGGCACGCCCTTGAGGTTAAAGAACGAGCCCAAGCCGCCGGAGAGCGAGATCAAGCGCGAGACGATTACGACGGAGACGATTTACAACTGCATTGCGGCGCCGCAGCCCGAAGCCGTCAAGGAGATTGTCGAGACGCTGCTGAGCACGCCGGACGTGACGAGCTGCCTCAACACCATCAACGCGCTGAAGACGACGCAGGGGCTGGCGCTGGCCGACATCATCACGGCGGTGATGGAGCAGCTGACGAAGCTGGAGGTGAATGCAGAGGTCATGATCACCTGGCTGGCAGGGCTGGCGGAGATTGAGCACCGCGTTGCTGGAGGGGCCAGCGAGATGGTGCAGACGGGAGCGGTGGTGGGCGTTGTGCGCGGAGGCGTGGAGCTGATGAGCAAGTGATTGTGAATACCAATGATTGCATGACCAAGGGCTCAGTCATGTTGCTGTAACGGCGTGTTTCTGTTAATGAAGAATGAAAGATTTCACACTCAATGCGGTGAAGTCACTGATTGATAATGCTCACCGTGTAAGTTGCATCACCCACGTCTAGCATGTAGCTTAGCTGCGTGTGGCGCCTCGGCACCCGCCTGGAGAGGTCCCTGAGAAATCTTGCGGTCCCTTACGTCAGAACACGCGCGCGTATTGGCAATCAAACAATCAATCGCTACGGAGTCTTTTTTCCCCCATCCCATGCTACTAACCTTGGCGACGGGACCCAGGCTCCGTAACATCGCACGACCTGCGAGCAGCTATTCCCCGGATACACTCCAGTCAGCTCTCTCTTTGTCGGCTTTTTTGCCTCATCGGTCAATTCCCAGCACAGCTATGGGGCGCTGCCACCCGAACGGTCTTGGTGAGGCTTATCGAATCGGCACCTGAAAGTACAGCCGGGGGGGTGGTTGGGTGATGGTCCAAGTATAGCGCCGCCGTATTTTCCAAGATTCCATTCCAAGCCACAGCAGGAACTTCGTCTTACTAACCTGGACCAGTGAGCACCAAGCATCCTTACACACACATCGCCAATCCGTTCTTCTGTCTTCCACAGATCCGAGATCCAGACACAAACACACACCAAGAAGCTTCGAGGCTCCCCCACATCCCTCTCGACCGCACCGCAATTGCCACCCGCAATTGCCGCCTGCAAGCTGTAAGCTGCCAAACGCGAAACACGGGCCCAGCTTCGAGGAGAGAAGACAGAGAGACAGGGAGGAGGAGGAGGAGGAGGAGGAAGAAAAAAGGACAATAATAAGCAAATAAGGGCGGTTACTCGTATAAAAGCCCCCGAGGGCTGGTGGAGCGGCCAGCATGTCTGTCTCTGCCTCGTCCATCTCCGCTGCTTCGCCAGTAGAGGCCGCAGCGATGCTTTCAGCGAGCCCGAGCGAGGCGCCCAACTCTGCGCCGCCCGCGCTGCCCTTGCACGGCGCCGACGTTCACAAGATTCCGCAGATCTTGCCGCGGGAGCGCGTCTTCCCGATCCAGATTGGCGGAGAGCTGTTCAAGCTGTCTGGCGCATCTCTCTCATCCGATGGTTCGTCGTTTGCGCCGCCGAACAAGGCCTTGAGCTTCGGAACGATTGCTGTGTTCGCTAACTCTCTTTTACAACTACACAGCTCCGTCTTATTTCTCGCAGTATTTTCTTTGCCAGATCCAGTCGGCCGAGCAAAAGGGCGAAGACCCGAGCACCTCAATCCGGACGCTCTACATCGATCGCGACCCGCAGACCTTTCGAGACATTGCGCTGCATCTACAAGGATACTATGTGATACCACGAGACGGGACGCACTTTGTGCGCTTGTTTGCAGACGCTCAGTTCTATAACCGTATGTTTATCACACGTTTATAGGGCAAGGTTTGCTGACTGACTGACCCGTGATATTAGTCCCCAAGCTCATCTCCCAGCTCAACGAGGAGAGCATCTTCATGTCCATCGGCCATCGCGAATTTCAGATCCCCCGCGACGTCCTCAACGACCCTGCCAACTCGCCCAACTACTTCTCCCTCGGCTTCGCCCTCTTCTTCTCCCAGCCAAACGACCTCTTCCCCGGCCTCGACCGCGAGGGCCTGATACGCCCGCCGTCCATCCTCCCGCCGTCGGTGCCCAATCGCAACGCTGACACCTTTGCCGAGCTGCTGCGGCTGCTGCGCGGGTATCCCGTCAACATCCGCGACGAAAACCATCGCCAAGAACTGCTCCGAGACGCTCGATACTTCCACTTCAAGGGCATAGAGCAACAGCTCATCCCCCATGCCATCAGCTTCAACCCCTTGCGCCTCATCGACGAGATTATCCTACGGTTGGAAAATGTCCAAAAGAGCGGCGTCAGTGTTCCACCGGCCGAGGAAGTCAGCGACAGCGGCCGACACGTCAATTACGCTCGCCCATACGTAGACAGCAAACCGGCCGAGCTGATATTGGAGATTGGAGAGACGACAACGATGCTCAAATTCTCCGCCAGTGGCGTCAAGGCGGAATTCTTTGGACGCACGAAAACCAGGGTGGCCAAACTCCTCGAAGTGGTTGCGACAAAGCTCAGCCTGCCCCTGACCACACAACCGCTGGGCGTCCTCATGGCCTCCGGGGGCGCCGGCTCACAACCGCCCACGCCGGGACATACCCCCCTCAGCGAAGACCTTGTCCGAGTCATCTTCGATGCCGAATCCTCAGTCACCCTCGACGGCGAAGAATACGGCGAGGACCTGAGCAACTACTCGCCGCCCGAAGACGCCCCCGCCGTCACAACCGACGTTGAGCCCGCCCGAAATCCCAGGAAGCGCCGACGGACCGAGAATGACAGCCTCGAGGCCGCCGGGGGCGCTCTTCCCAGCGAGGGCCAGGAATGGGCTGTCAAGACGGGTCAGTTCAGACTGCGGATTCAGGAGAGCAGGAGTGGCAAGAGTGCGCTTGAGTGCGTGTTTGTGGCTGTCAAGATTGATGCCGTGAGCTCAGAGAGGGGGAGGAACAAGATGAGAAAGTTTCTTGGGGATTAAACAAACATCTCTTCTTTTCTTTTCTGATTAGTTATTTAGAATATGAAAATTAAGGGAGGGGGAATAATCCTCTTCGTTGTATATATAGCGCGTTAATGAGTATGAGCAATGGATAGGATAAGGGGTTTTCTCCAATGATTAAATCGAAACTCTTGGGGCTTCCGTGTATAAAAAAAAACGTTTGTTGAATGTCGTTCGTTCGTCCTGACTCGACATAAATGAACAGAGTATCCAAAGAATAATAAACGCCTAATCATGCAATTGGGGCGACATTAAGAGCACCACAACGCCATACATGCAGAGAGAAATACGCAGAATAGGGACGAAAAGCCTTCATCCTATTGTTTTCATGTCAAGAACAACCTATCAAGAACATGTAAAAAAGAAATGCAAGACCTAGAAAAACCAATACACATCCAAAAAAAACACCTTCTTCGCCAGCGCTCGAATTTGGTCCCATCCATCCATCCCTTTTTCCTGTTCTGAACGATATAATGCAATAATGAGAGAGAATGTACAAGGAAAAGAGAGAGAGAGAAAAGCAAAAATAGGAACGACAAGAGAGAAGGAGAGAAAGACTCAATCAAAAACAGTAAATGAAAGAAAGACAAAAAAACAGAAACTGGTGAGTGAGTGGTGGTGACGACTCTTCCTCCTGATATCGTAAAAACTCCATCCAAAGCCAACCCATACCTAGCCCTATGAACCATCCTTTATGTACCTTTCAATATGTAAACCCAAAGAGGAAAAAAATGTAAAATGAAAAGAAGAAGAGGCAAGGCTTCATGAGTTTCTGGACCTGGACCTGCTTCCAACTCTGCCCATTCTGCTCTGGTCCCTTCGGCTCATGGCAGACGTTGGCCGGCTCATGGCAGACGTTGGACGGCTCATAGCAGACGCTGGCCGGCTCTGCGATGGAGCCGTGCCTCGGGTCACACTCCTAGCACGTCCTCTCCTCTCCTGGATCTTGGCCAGGGCCTCTTCGCGAGTCATGGTGGGGTCCATTGCCGGATCAGTCGTGTCAAAGCTCGCGCTGCTGCTGCTGGATGCCGTTCGCATTCTCTGGCTGAAAGTTGAGCTGGAGGATCGTTCGTCTTGAAGTGGGACCGTAGTCGTCACGGTATAGATGGCTTTTGAAGAAGACCGAGACGAGCCAGCAGATGGACGTTTCTGAGGCAAGCTGAATGGTTCTGCTTCTGGCATCACCTCTGGCTTCACATCCATCTCGTCTTCGGCTACCGCTGCCAAGTACCGCTTTAACCCCTCTTGTGCGGAGTTGTGGTCAGAAACCGTCGGGATGCTATGCAAATTTGGCAGAGAGTCAGCTTGAGCATTCATTCGCGGAGTGTCGATGAGCGACATCAGGGATGCTCTGCTTGGGGCAAAATCATAGGCTGAAGGCTCGACAGGTGGTGTTTTCGCAAACGTACGTTGATGTGCCTCTTGTTTTCCTTTGAAGGGAGACAATTCCGGCTCAGTCTCTTCGTGAGCCTCGATCACAATCTCTGCCTTGCGCTGAGCCTCCAACTCGATGGCCTCTTGCTCGGATACCGTGCGGAAGACGCCCTCCTGGGGTAAGAAGACGGTGCTCCGCCTGGCGCCCTTCCTCATCTTTGCCGGCTTCAACTCCTGCTGCTGGGCGGGCGAGGGGGCATGTTCAAGAGGTGCGCTCTTCTCTTCCTGGATGGTGGCTTCCAAAGAAAGCCTCGACTTTTGAGGAGAAGCACGAGGGAGCTGCATGGCCAACATGCTAGTTCGGCGTTTGGACTTGGAAGCAGGGCAGCAGTGCATCTGGCATTCGGCCTGCATGAACTCAATCATTTCTTGAGCCCGGTCGGCTCTCTGCCTTTCCCACTGCACCTGCTCACTAAGGTCCTCGAGTTCCAGCTCAAGAGAAGCCGACGAGACGACTTCCATGGTGGAGAGAGAGACGCGGGGGTCTTTGCACCTAATTGTCGATCCGATTCTTCTCTTTCTCGGGGGAGACGCAAACTCGTTATCGGATTCCTCCGCAGGCAGAGGAATGCGTCCCTCTGCAGCGAGACGCGCAACTTCCTCGTTCTTGGCGGCAGTCTTGTAGGCATCCCGTTCCTGTTCCACCAGCTTCATCCGCTCAAGCGCTTGCTCGAGCTGATCTTGTAAGCTGCTAACTTGGTATTTCGCTTCGAAAATCTCATGCTCTTGAGCGCGGGTCTTCTCCTTCTCCTTAAGAAGTGACTCCTGAGCAGTTTTTGTGGCACCGCGGGCAGTTTTGAGGTCTTCGTGGAGCTTAGTAATGGTAGATCGGGCCTTGAAGAGCTCCTGGTCTCGGGTCTGGCTCCTATCTTTCTCATACTGCAGCGATTCTTCGATTGAGTTGTTCTCGGCGCTATGCGCCTTGATTTCCTGTTCAAGTTTGGCAATGGTGGCCTGCGCTTTTAGAGTTTCTTGCTCTTGGGCCTGGCACCTATCCTTTTCGTACTGGAGCGATTCTTCAATGGAGTTGGTCTCGGCACTGTGAGTTTTCATCTCCTCCTGCAGCTGGGCAATGGTAGCCTGAGCTTTCTTAGTCTCTTGTTCTTGAGCCTGGCAGCGGTCCTTTTCATGTTGTAGCGATTCTTCGACTAATTTGGTTGCGGCGCGGGTGTTTTTGAGATCCTCCTGGAGTTTGACAATGGTCGACTGGGCTTTGAAGTTTTCTTTTCTCGCGCGTCTGATTTCCTTTTCCCACAGGGCCTCGGTGTGTGCATGTGTCTCCTTGGCGCGTCCATAGTTTTCCTGGTTGGCACGGCGCGATTAGCTAGCCATCGTGGCAGAGAAACATAAACAAAACAGGTATGCTGCATGGTGACGTAGCGTCGCGATGATGCTGATAGCAATTGGGCATTTGCTTACCATGATGGTTTCCAATCGCTCGCCAACTCTCCTCTCGCGCTCCTTGCCGTCTTCGATTTCCTGCCGCAAGACTCGCGCCTCCTCCTTCAGGCGCTTCATCTCGGTCTCGGCCTCCTCGCGCCCCAACATGGCTCGCTTCAGCGCCGCATCGGCGCTCTTGCGCTCCAGCTGGCGGGACTGCATGCTCATGCTGAGGCTGTTAAACTGGCTGATCTTGTCGTGCACCGTGCTGTCGCGGCCTCCGTCTCCGGCTGGCGGGCGAACGCTGGCAAAGATGTCGCGGCGCTGGTTCACGCGGTCGGGCGATGCCATCTGGAGGGGTCCACCGGCGGACGCGGGGGAGTTGGGTTGAGACGAAAGCTCTTCCATTTGCCGGTTGATGCCGTACGGCAGGCGGTGGATGCGTATGTGGTGTGGCGGCGTCGAATTATATAGCGCTGCGTCCTGGTCCCTCCACGGGATCCGGCGTGTCACAGGCAGGTTTTTGTGCGTCTGCAGGCTGGATGTGGTGATGTGTCGAGCCGAAAATTGCTGGGGCCTTACTCCGTGCAGGACAGGGTCATGCAGTTGTGGGCTTGGTAATAATAAGGTGCCGACGCTGTTTACCAATTTCCAACCACAAAGATGGTGCCAAGTGGGCGCCGTTGCCGTGGCGACGCCCCGTCTAACAGTGCCCAATCCTGATTAGGAAATTTGCCTACTCTTTGCACGCAGCTGACGCCGGGAGTGGCTGTAACCACTGTTGAGCCACAGGCTCTTGCATTGTTTTCTTGCTTCTGCAAGCAAAACTGCCAGAGTCTATAGGCGACCCCCGGGGTGTCTAGAATAAACCAATCACCTCACTTAAATGCGTCAGCAGCGGGAGCTTGCTTGTCCCGATCCCGCCAACAGTGGGATTCGGCCACGATTTGACATTGTCTTGCTTAAAAGCACCAACTGCTGTTATACTTGGACAATCCCGAGGCCAACAATAATACACCTTTTCAATCATGGCGGACCCCGAACTGCGCCAGCGGAAGCCGCAGGATGCCGAAGAGCCTGTCCAAGCACCCAAGGCCAAGAAGAGCACAAAGTCAAGGATCCGCGAGACAGATGCCGAGTCTCCATGGGTCGACGTCTTGCGCGTAATCAGCTTCCTGTTTGTGGCATCATGTGCACTCAGCTACTGGATCAGCAATGGCGATAACTTCTTCTGGGGCATGAAGAACAAGCCCAACTACATGCGGGTAGACTGGTGGAAAACTCAGATGGTACCTATATATTGTTCTTACCTCGAAAGAGACGTATAAACCGCTGCTAACCATCTACCTTTATATAGCAAGGTCCGCTCTATTTGACGCCTGAGCAGCTCGCCGGATATGACGGCCAAGACGCCTCCAAGCCCGTCTACGTCGCTCTCAACGGCACAATCTACGACGTCTCCAACGGCCGCAAAATGTACGGCCCGGGAGGCCCATACAGCTACTTTGCGGGCTGTGACGCCGCCCGCGGCTTCGTCACGGGCTGCTTCGCCGAGGATCGCACCCCGGACATGCGAGGCGTGGAAGATATGTTCCTGCCGCTGGATGACCCCGAGGTGGACGCCCAATGGACCACGGCCGAGATGAAGGCGCTGAAGGACAAGGAGATGGCCGATGCGCTGAAGAAGGTCGACGATGCGCTGGCCAACTGGGTGAAATTCTTTGCAAACAGCAAAAAGTATCACAAGGTGGGGTACGTGAAGAAGGATAAGAATTGGCTGGAGAAGGAGCCCAGGAAGAAACTGTGCGAGGCTGCTCAGCAGGGCAGGTCGAAGAGAAAGGGCCGCAACAGCGAATATTAGACTTGATAATGAGGATTGCAAGCGAGACAGCGGAACATAAAGCTAGTTTTTTTTTTTTAAAAAAAATTTTTTTCATTTGATCAATTCAAAGTATCCATTCCGATATTCTCTACTCACGTGTGTCATACGAAACTGGCAATGTTAAATATCGCTGCAGCTTCGACACATATAACAAATCGATCACGAGACACAAATAGGCCAAAATGAAAGGATGTGTAGAAACAACTTCAAAAAATTTTTTAAAAAAAAAGGTATCCAGATACATTTACACACATGGTCCCTAGCATGCGTTTTAACCCAGGACTCTTGTTGTCCTCTCCCCTTTCATAAAAACCTAAGGGAACAGATTACCTCCATCCCACTCCAGAAAAAAAAAAAAAGTTAAAATATAAAAAACCCCTTGCTTGCAAGGAAGATGCATATACGAATTAAAGCCCCCCAAAAATGGTATTACAGATCGTCGTCGCTTTTTTTTATGAACATTCCCCACGTCATGTCGTCACTCCATTCCCATTTATAGCAGGGCAAAAGCAGCGCCCAGAACCAGCAGTAAGCTGGTAGAAACGCTGACAGATGAGGCGGCATTCTTGGGGATACCAGTGGTGGTAGCACCACCAGGAAGAGCGCCTGTACCAGCGGGTGAAGAGGCGCCGCTGGTGACTGAGGGAGGAGGTGTGAGAGCGTCGGTAGGGGCAGCTCCGACAGGAGCGCCGTCAGTGGGAGTAGAGCCAGAGCCAGAGCCAGAGCCGGCGTCAGATCCAGCAGGAGAGCTGGGGCTGGGGCTGGAACCGGAGCTTGGGCTTGAACCATAGCCAGAGCCAGAGCCAGAGCCAGAGCCAGAACCATAGCCGGGAGCAGAGCCAGAAGAGCCGCCCTGAGCAGTGGAAGCAGCAGTCCTGTAGTTGGCAAGAGAACGAGTAGAGTTGGCAGAAGTGCTACAAGCTTGTTGTTAGTATTTCGGTTTGGTTGCAATTACATCACAGGACACTCACTTCTCGTTAATCACCATGGACATGCCGGCTGAGCAGTGCTTGCCCTGGCTGCAGAAGATCCAGATAGGCTTGGTATCGTTGATCTGGACGGTGAAGACGGGGATCTCCTTCTTGGCGGCGCCAGCAGCAACGGGCATGAAGCTGGACCAGATACCGGCAACAGAGCTGTTGACCTGAGAAATGGGCGTGCAAGGGTGGTCAAAGTCAGACTGTGTGACGGTGTGGTTGCCAGCCCAGAACTGGAACTGGACCATGGAACCGGGAGCAGCCTTGATGTTATCCGGGTAGTACTTGGTGGCAGGCTGACCAGCCATACCAGCCATGGGGTTCTGACCAACGGAGACGACCTGGACGTCAACGGCTAGAAGAAGGAAAATGTTAGCTTGATGGTCTAAGCAGTATCAATGCTGCTTGCTGTAAGTCGGCTTACCCTGAGTGACAGCAGCCAAAGCCGCAACGAGAAGAGACTTGAATTGCATCTTGAATAAAGGTTTTTTGAATTTTTGGTTTTTTTGTTCTGAAGAATAGGCCGGCCTTAAAGAGAGAAAGTACCAGACTTCCCGAATAAAACCAAAGAGAGCGAGAGAGAAAAGGGAAAAGGAATTGAAAAAAACAAGATTAGTGTTTTTTTGAATAGGTTAAAGAATGAAAAGTTGAAAAGCGATAGAACCAGCAAAGGACTAGCCTCTGAATTGTGCAAATGTAAACTGGATAGAAAAGAAGAGAAGAGAAAGTAAGGAGACAAAAGGAACCCCACGGACAAACAGAAGAACGATGGTTGCAAGAAGGAAGAAACAAAAGAAACGGAAACATGAAGGCTTTTAATCTCCAGGCTCGTCTCTCTCGCCGTCGGCATTAGCGTCCAGGCACCTTGTCGACGGGGATCGTGGCCGTGGGCTAGGAGGCGCCCATCACAGCTCCTCAAACCACGGGGCATGGCTTCAGTTGAGCGCCGCCCATAGCGTGTATGAGAGTCGTTTGGCCATAGACGCTGGGCTCGGGGCTTGGGTCCAGGTCCAGACGCATGGGCGCAGCTCAATCGGGAACGCGAAACGCCGTGCCCCAGGAACAATCCATACAAGTACCAGGTATGCCGTCCACTTCGATCCATCCCAGCTGTAAGCATCTTCGCTAACCTCAACTTGGCCTGTAGAGGGACCCTGTCGCCAGCCAGGTGGCTCGCCAGCTTCGGATAGCTGCTCTCCTCGCCATGGGGCAATGGCAATAGCCCTGACAGGCCTAATGAGATCAATCTCTCAGGCTGCCTAACTGTCATGCGCCGGGCAAAGCTGCTCCCGGAATTGCGTTCGTTGCAGGCAGGCCGCGCTACACCTAGTTTGGAGGGGCCAGGGCCGGGGTCTGGCGTTGAAGCTGCTTCATGTCGAGCGTCTCCGACACAAGCGAGACGTGGGCGGTTTCAGCTCAGCCAAAGGAGCCGCATGGCCTCGCTGCCCAATTCCACGTCGATAGCTAGATGTTTCGAACAGCTTTGAAACAATCTTCCATCTGTTATCGAGAATATCCCCGTCCATAATTGGGGTTTTCCTTCTTTTTTAACCCGCTGTCGTTGGCGTCAAAGTGCCGTCGTCAATTGGCCAGGCAGAGTTGTAGACGCCACAAAACCCCTGCGGTATACATAGAATCCGCAGCAATCCAAGCTATCCGCACCCTGGTGAAACGGTCTAGTAACCGACCGCCATCCACCCGGACAAGCCACTATCCGCGCTCTGCCAAAACAGCCAAGGCAGACGGCAGTAACTCACTGCGCTTGAAATTAAAACATTTCTCGAGAATCATTTTGATAAGAGACAAAGATGGAAAAGTCTGCGCATCAGCTGAATTGCAACGGTTTTTGATCGAGCTAGGTATTTGATTACCAATATGCAGTCGTAAGTTTGAAGTCTCGTGCAGTGACATGTATGTATATGAAATCGCCTGAAAATTAGAGCTCCAGGGCCTTTTCTGTTCTTTCCTCGCTCTCATATAAGCCGACATGTATCACGTTGAGCACCCATTCCCAGCTTAGAGGACGATCTTTTTTTAGTGAAAAATCCATCAAGAATACGTCCACACCGTGGAAGATACGAGTCGGAGATTACGTATCCGACGTATGCATCTTTTTAGACAGACGATTATGCATCAAACTAACACAGGAAACATTGCGTTTCATGCAGGCCGTCTTCCCTCGCAGGGCCCCCCTTCAGAGGAAAGGAAGCTAGAGGCATCCAACCGGCAGTAATTTGGCCTCGATATCCGGTTGCAGCGTGAAACGGTTGCGGGGGACTATGTCTGCCGAAATAAAAAGACAATGCGCAACACGTGTAGGCTCATGGATCTTGCCATAGCCGAGATGATACCCCGGGGAAGGGGAGAAGAGGAGCAGGGTCCAGAACACACACATACACACACTAAGTCGCTCGCAGGAACGGCGTAATGATGGTAACGAGACGGGTAGGTATGTATGTATGTATATATTGTTTCCCACAATCTGGGTAATGACAGTTGGCTCGTGGCAAATTAGATCGTTTTATACCCCCTTAGAGATCTAACAGCAACTGGGGCGCGACCTTTTCCAGATCCTCGACCTTTAAAGGAAGCAGTCAGTATTGCTTGTTCTAACTAGAGTGATGATCATGGTATAAACCATTCGGTATAATCTTACCTCTAAGAACCCGCTTCGTTTTTCCATAGCCGTTCGCGCAATCGCCTCTCGAACGAATACATCCACGTACTTGCCTACCGCTGCATTGGCGTCTCTCGATATTCTTGTAGCCTCCTTGGCGAAGAACTCGTGAAGAATCCGTGTCAGTAGGGCTTTCGGGATTGACTTTTCTGGCTCTGGCTCCTCTTCCACGTTGATTGTTTGGTTCGCTTCTTCTGCCTGATCATCGGAAGACTCGAATGGGTTGCTAGACTCCGAGGCATCGCGAGCAGGCGGCTGAGCTTTGCTGGCTTTGGCTGGCCTGCCACGACCAGCTCCAGTTGTTTGTTTGGGCGGCATTGGCACACTCAGGGTGTTGCTTCTCTACAGGTCGCAAAGGCCGCAAACCGAGCCGCCGTGGTTGGAGGGACTATAGCCACAAACAGAGAAGCCGCTTGAGAGGTGAGAGTTCAGCATGCTTCCATCCCACTGCAAGCACGAAGAATGTAGGTACCTCAGGCAATCTTAGTCAGCAACACACGCGCGCAAACTGCGAAGCCCAGAATATCACTGCCACAGTAAGAAAAAAATACTATCTCACAGACATTGCACGAGTGTCACATTGCGATTGTATCGAAGCCTTGTTGTTTAAAAATCTCTAAATCAAGGGAACTTGCATTGGTGTATAATTACAGTGACCTAGAAAGCACGGCAGAGTCAAAAACGACTAGGAATACGCCGTGCCGATGCCAGTCTAACCCGCAAATAGCAACTGTTACACAGGTCGGGATATCTGGCCCAACTTCCCTCAATACCTTCCATTCCGGTCTCCTTTTTTATCAACCAGTGGACGCCGCATTACACCCACCTGGCCAATTAAACCCATCTCCGAGGTAAAACGCACGAAGAATGTCTATACATAACGTAGAAAAAGCAATTTAACCAGAGCCACCGCTGAAGGCCTTGCCGAAGAGGAGGACCTGGAGCTGATCGTAGATGGACAGGACACCAGCACCGGCAACACCACGGAGAATGTTGGCACCGGCACCGTTGAACAGGGACTTGACACCGTTCTTGGCAATGATCTGGCGGGCGGCATCGAAGGAGTTCTTGTACTTGACGGCCTCACCGGAAGTCATCATCATTCGTCGTCGGATAGTGTCAAGAGGGTAGGCAGCGATACCGGCACCAGTGGTGACGCACCATCCGAGAGCGAAAGAGGCAAGGAAGTTGTTGGCGAGGTTACCGACGAGGAGAACAGGCTTGATGGAGTCGTACATGCCGAAGTACAGACCACGGTAGACGATGATACCAGCGACGGAGGGCATGAAACCACGGTAGAGACCGGCAATACCGTCAGAGGCGAGGGTCTTGCGGTAGACATCAACGAGACCGTTGAACTGACGCTCACCGCCCTTCTTGGCGGACTTGGCGTCGTTGGCGAGACGGGTACGGGCGTAGTCGAGAGAGTAGACGAAAAGCATAGAAGTGGCACCAGCAGCCTGGTAGAGGGCGTCAGCAACTGAGCATGTGAAATTGAGGGGTTATTTGCCGGGATCAGAGAGAAAAAAACTTACACCACCGGAGGCAAGGTTACCAAGCATCCACATGCCGTAGCCATCACGCTCCTTCTTGAAGCCGAACATCTTCTTGAACTTGTCACGGAAAGCGAAGTTCAGGGCCTGGGTAGGGAAGTATCGGATGACGTTGGCAGTGTTACCACGCCACAGGGCCATAACACCCTCATCGGCAGCAGTGCGCTTGAAGCACTCGCCAATGCCAGTGTAGCGGCGGTCAAGACGGCCAGCCTTGATCATCTCATCCTATTGTAATGGTTAGAGGAAAGAGTTTCCAAAAGCCAATTGATCGTGTATGGGGAGACAAACCTGGTTCTGGATGAGAAGCTTGACACGCTCGATGGGGGCAGCGGCGGTCTTGGAGACGGCAGCGGAAACACCACCCACTGTTCACAGTATGTCAGTCCCATCTCTTGAAGTCTCACGCAAGCCGCGAATATCTATTTTGCTACGCCGTAGAAGCATCGAAGAATGACTTACTCAGGAAGTCCGCAACGAAGGGCTATGAGGCAAGGAGTTAGCGGTCAGGATACATATGCGTGGAACTGAGCGAAAAAATTTTCCATCCCAAACACGCTCTGGAAAATCGCTCGAGACTGAGAGTGAGGCCCAGATAGCCATCGAGAGGCAACATTTTCAATGTCATCCAGATGGTTCAATTGACGATGCTGGCAAACCATCTCTCGGAGTCGTCTCGGAATCTCACAAAGCGCGCTTTTTCTGGAGGGGACGATTGAGGCAGAGTCGACTTACCGGCATGCCCAGGACCTTTTGCTTCTCGCCAGACATTGTGACTGAAGTATACACGCTTTCCCGGAAAAAAGAAAGAATTGAGGGGAGATGGAGATGAAAGGAAGAAGAGGAGAACGATGGGGGGAGTCGAGCGAAATAAATTCTGCACCGACGGGCGAATGGCTTTTCGGGGGAGGGAAAAAAAATTGCGGCGGGTCTCCAAGGGGACACTTTTTTTTTTTCAGAGCGAATCTTTCCGGCCGCACTAGCGCTGCAGGCTGGGCCGCGCTGCTTTTGCCTTCCACGGCAACGAAGCGCAGTGCTACAGCAGGTGGCAGCCTCTTGCAGCCTCAGGCAAAACGATCGCGTAGGGGCCGTGCCAGCGGCCTAACGCCCCCGGAGTTGGCACGTTCAGGCGCCCAGGAGATCTGCGCCAATTTTTTGCCAGAATTTTTTTCTCTCGACTCCCTTTTGGGCTGCACTGTGCTGTGCCACAGCGCGACTGCCCTGTTTACACGTACCCGATTCGCCCCGACCTTTGGTGCCGCCGAAGCCACCCGCCAGTGCAAACGTCCAACCTGCCTATTCCTGGCGTCGCCGAGGCACCCATAAAACGATGGTAGTGTCTATCTGCTTGCCCCGTGCTCCGTAACAGTGCTTGTCACCGCTTTACAATGGACGTTCGTGTCAGGAGCAGCCACTCCATACTGACCTGCAGGTCCAGCTGGCATGCGAGAGTAGAAATGCGAGACGTGCAAATATAGCTCGTCGTTTTAGCCGCACAGTCTTGGGCCTTGCAGCCATCATATGGCACCAATGCTTAGGTCACAAGCCAACGCGCCCTAAATCTCCAAGGTGGTCATAAGTGGTCATGAGAAAAAAAACTTATCTCACAGGATTCGAAGAACAGAGCTTAGCGGACATGCCGGGCTGATGCTCTACAGTCCGAGGTCTGAGGTCTGAGGCAAAGAAAGCTGCCATCCCGAAAACTTCTTCCTTCGTGTATTGCCACACCGTCGACGCCGATCTGACCGGCCGTGGGAAGCCATCCCGCATACTCCGGCTCCACCGATTCAGGGAGGCCGAGGACTCCAGCCTTGATATATAGCAGCAGACATGGGCACTATCGGCCTTGGTTCCAGCATTGCCGGTGCGTATATCTACCGCAAGAGACTTCGTATCAGGGGCACCGGGGCGAAGAAACCTCTTTCGAAACTATCACTTCTTGCATATCCGCCTCTACTAAGATTAAATACAACATGCGTGTGGAAAATCAAAAAGAAATAGAATACATGTCTTCCCCATTCCGTAATAAGACTCGTGCTTCAAGTCCGCATTCGTTCTTGAGCAGACGTGGCCTCGCATAACTGCCTCAGATTGTGGACCTTGATAGTGGTGCCGCATCAAGTGGAAAACAACCAGCGTCGGTAAAAGGAGTTCATCGGCGTAGGACTTGCAGGCTTCATGTTGCTTGCTCAAGCGAATTCAAATCTAGACATGTTATACTCAGTGGTATGGAGAAGATACACTACAGTATGAGTGCAGTCTTCGTTGTTGGCACTTTGGGCGTATATTAAGTCTATCATTGCGAACAACCTTCAAGTTTCACGTGCTTCAGCCTCTGGAAGGGAAAGGAGGGCGGAGAAGGGCTAAGGGCGTGACTTGCAGACTGGAGGTCCAATTGGTCAACACCCAATGAGAGTTAGTTGACAGCGCCAAGATCCAGGATCCAGCGCTACTACGAGAACACCAAATAGTATCTGATAATGAATGTATAATGTGTATAGGCACTCTAAATTATCGGAACTACAACTAAAGTGCTGAGAATGGTTTCAATTGCTCGTAATCTGAGAGTATTCTACAAGTGGCATTTTTTGCATGGCAATTTGTAGCAACCTTTAACAAATAAAGTGAAGAGCACCAAGGTGAAATGTCACTACTCGGGGCATATTTCATGAAATATAGCATGCCATGCAGCGCACATTGACATGCGGTTCTGAGTGCACTCTAATGACAGACGGGACGCATTCGTCCATGTGGTTGAGAAGACGGTTGACAGCTTGGTAGCAGTACTGAGCTGATAGTATTCTAATATAGACTTGTCACATTAATTTTGTAATCAAGTTATGTGCGTCACGATTGTTGGGCAAGTTGCGTCAGTTTGGTCATTTTTTGAAGTTCTTCATTCCGTAGCCATATGCTAAAGCGTTTCCGATCCCATGAAATGCTACACCGAGCATGAAAAAAGCGTCCCAACTAAGGCTTGTATGTACCTCATATCATCCTCTTCTCACATGGCCCTTTTTCCTTCTTTGCAGACCAACCAGGCGCCCAAATCTCAATGCTTTAACTTTAAAATATGGTGGTAAATTTACTCGCCGATGGCACGGGCTGCGCAATTGTTAGTACTCTGTTATCCTTTTATTGTGCGCAACAAAGACGCAGGTGGCTTGGGTGAATCGTACTGTAGATCTTCATCTTGCTGTGGGTGATGACCGGCTTGATCATGCCCTTCTCCTCGAGGTCGGTGATGCACTGGCGGGCGAGGGAGCCGTTGATCTTCATTCGGTCGACCAAGACAGCGACGGTGACGAGGCGGTAAGACTGGACATCCTTGTACAGCTTCTCGGAGATGGTCTTGTCGAGGATGACGGCGTGCTGGGCCTTGTCCTTGACCTTGCCCTTAGACCACTTCTTCTTTTGCTTCTTTGCTCCAGCAGCGGGCGCCTATGAATTTCACAACATCAGCATCTCTGCATAGCGATCCCGCCTCAATCATGGTCGGCGACGGCGGCGATGGTGGTGATGGCATACCATTTTGTCTGTGATGTGCTTAGCTTGGTGACAGAGGAGTGGTAGAGGAAAATGGGAATTTTTGCCAAAGACTTAGAGTAGCCCTCCCGCTTCAACGGTTTGCCCACTTCCGAATGCACCAGGGCAGCCGAGCCCTAACCGAACGTGGGTGCAGGGTACGTACCTAACTTTTCGCGCGCTCTGATTCGCCCGGCGCACCCACCACCAAAATTTCCCATTCCACGCCAGCCCAAACCCGCCTTTAACCTCTTGAAAAATCACATCTCGACAACCAGTCCCGCCCCAGCACCGGAACACTCGACTGCAAATTAGCCAAGATGTCTGACGGCGGTGAAATCGAGATCGAAAACTCTGTCGTGACCGACGTCCTCCCCAAGGATGTTGTCAAGGAGGTCGGCAACGTCAAGTTGTTCAACAAGTGGGACTACGATGTCGAGGTCCGCGACATCTCTCTGACGTACGTTTTCGATACATTGCGCAATTTGAGGCGAAATAGGAAGACAGAAAAAACATCCGAATATTTCGCAAAAACCACCCCTTCGAGGAAAACAAGTTTGTGCTGATGGATTGATCAAATAGCGACTACATTTCCCTGCGAAACCCCGTCTACGTCACCCACTCTGCCGGCCGATATGCCGTCAAGCGATTCCGCAAGGCCAACTGCCCTATCATTGAGCGATTGACCAACTCTCTGATGATGCACGGCCGCAACAACGGCAAGAAGCTGATGGCTGTCCGCATTGTCGCCCACGCCTTCGAGATCGTACGTACTTTCACGCGCCTCCAACAACCGTTTGGAAGAATGACACAAGATTGTCAATTTCTCTTCTGGTTCTTACAACATGTTACTAACAATAATTCGCATTGCAGATTCACCTCATGACCGACCAGAACCCCATCCAGGTTGCCGTCGACGCCATTGTCAACTGCGGTCCCCGTGAAGACTCCACCCGAATTGGCTCTGCCGGTACCGTCCGTCGTCAGGCCGTCGATGTCTCCCCCCTGAGGAGAGTCAACCAGGCCATTGCCCTGCTCACCACCGGTGCCCGTGAGGCTGCTTTCCGAAACGTCAAGTCCATTGCTGAGTGCTTGGCTGAGGAGCTGATCAACGCCGCCAAGGGCAGCAGCAACTCATACGCTATCAAGAAGAAGGACGAGCTGGAGCGTGTCGCCAAGTCCAACCGATAAAGGTTGTGCGGTGGGTACCTGGCTGGATGGAGTGTGTGGCTTTTGGCGTGGATCAGGCATTTTTCAGAATTGCATTTTGCGTTCGGGTCTGGGAACGCGGACATGGATTTATTTCAGATGGCTCCTAGAGTCTGAATACAAAAAAAACATCTGGGCTCAAAAATGGGGCTGTTATGAATCATGCCTTTTGTGTCTCTAAATTACCATATCTTTTCTTATCTGTGATTATAAGAGAGAGACCAAAACAAAAATGCAACATACGGCATCAAATAAAAGGGAATATCAGTTTTTTACGTTAATTTGTGAGCGAGAGCTCTTGATCTGTCTGTGAAATGTGATTTCTATTCTAATACACAGCCATCTCATGTTTCATTTCTTCCTTTATCCCTCTCCCATTACTATATTGCTGCGGCTGGCGGTTTACTACGCCAAAAGTTGGATGTCTTTGGGACCAATCTCTAAACGCAAAAACATGCCCACATGAGGGATGCCTTCTTCCCACCATCTGCCCATGCCCTCGTCAATCTCGAATCCCCATCTTGCCCAGGCACTGGCCACCTCCTCCTGTGCATGAACGCAAATGAGACCTCGCCACTGCGGCGCCTCGGTTTCTGTAGATGCCCCCATTTGCTCGAGGCCCAGTTCCCTGATACTCGGGTCGAAAAAGGATGGATTCTTTTTGATCCAGTCGAGGGCATTCTTCACAAGCTGGCCTGCGAACCGGTAACCACGGTAATTCTTTATAACGGCCAATCTTCCTAGCTTAATGTAGGGCTCCTTGCCATCGTGAAATGTCGTAGGCCGATCATGAACGAACTGGCGAGCTGACGGTGCGCTATTGTTGGTAGCTTTCTCTTCCTCGCCTTTCAATACGCCATTCCAGTAATCTCCACCCGGCTTTGGATGAGGCTCATGTGGAAAAGGAACCATGCGGATAGTTCCTACGGGAGTGCTTCGAGTGGAACTCTTGCGCGGTCGCACAATGTCACCTTCCTCATTTCTGATCTCTGGCACTTCGGTCTTATTGACGCTGACATAAATGACCCAGTGGCACGATCGTGGGTCATCGGCGTCGAATTCGCTGTCTTTGGGAACGTTTTGCTCTTTGACGAAGACCTCTTCGCGAACTTCCATGGCGTCGAGGAACGTCCTTGGGATTGTGGATGGAAGCGACTCTCGGGGAATGCCTAGCCGAAACCCTTCGAGATTGCTAGGCTCGAGGAGGCTAATGAAAGGCGTTCCCATTGCGAGTTGCTTGGGGTTTGATGCTTTGAATTCCTTGAGTGGTGAAGATGAAGAGACAGACGACTAGATGCTGACGTTGATTATGCAGAATGCAGCTCTTCGAATCCGCCTTTGATGGAGGATATTTATTTAAGAAGGAAGAAAGAATAAAGTTACAGGCTTGTGTTTCTGAAGTGTGGGTCTACCTATAGGAAGCTCTTGGAATCTTAGGAATTTATGCTGCATGCCGCCACAATGCACGTGGCTTTTGATTCTTATTTGAGTCATAATAGACAGCAAAAAGTGCATTTATCTTGGAGCGAGGTGACAACAGCGCAGTCACCCGGTGCTGGAGTGAAGTGAATGTGATGGGCCTAAAACGTAGGCGCATTGTCGATCAGTCCGCTAGCCAAGTTGGAGCTTTATGTCGTTTGAGCTAAAATGGCCATGCGACGCTGTATCAATTCACTGGGATAGTACTTTGCACATAGAAGAACGTGTATTTGGATTTGTACGTAGGGCTGTTTCAATTGAGAGAGGCAAAGTCCTAATGTCACTATGACTTGGCTCCAGGCCCTTTAATTCGGGGTTTGCACCAGAGGGTAGATGTTATGTTTATGTTAAGCTCTATATCCAAGCAACCAAGCTAATGTTCAGCTCCAATGAGGGCAAAAGATATAAGCATCATAAGCAACACATTGATATAAAACCACAACCCCCATTTACTGACTCATGCTTATGACGTCACGCAGTATTCATTCTGTCATCACACGTGTATCGATTTTCATGCAGTCTTCTGCGCTTACATGTAGTGTGTGCATATGGCATTTTCGACCTTGCAGTCACTCACCTCTGTCTGTCAAATACAGAACGTGGTACTCTTGTCGACAAAGTAATCTGAATTATATCATTGGGATGTTGTGGATCGGGTGTTATCCCATCTTTTTCTCCCTCTTTTGGTGGTTTACTGCTCTGTCTATTGGCTGTGGACTGTTGCTGAAATTGTGGAGGCCTGTGGCATGGGATTTGTGATACCAAATACACGTCTACACAGCACAACGGTTACCTACCACATGTAAATGTTCCATTACAGCAGGTAAAATATGATACATTACCACTGAATACTCTATACTACTAGTATTACCTAGGCATCATAAAGTATTGTTTTTGCTCGAAACTTATTTAAAGATTCGCTATAAAAAGATCGTCTTCAGGCTCACGGGTAGCACGACCTGGAAATGACAATACTTTAGCCTAATAGCGGTCTGAGCACACCTGGTTCGATCAATTAACATTACACGTACAGACTTGCATTTGTATGAAACACTACTAGTACCTCATGTATAATGCTACAATGTGAACGTGCATTGCATGGAGTACATAATCGATAAGCGATGGGTTTGATTGCCAGCAAGGGTCAGGGGTAAGAGATCAAAAGATCGACTGCGGAATACGGAGTGCCTAGAGAGATTACAAGTATGGAGAACAGAAAGGAGACGAGTGCTCCCGGCGGGCTGGCTCGATGGGGATTCCAAGGCCAAATGCCCAGGGTGATCGGCCAGGTGAGAAAGAGATGCACTTGCAAGACTGAGGCTAGCTATAGCCATAAGCTGCAGACCTGAACATATGAAACAACTCAGATGCCAGATGTCGAATGTGCTCATCTACCTTGTGACATATGTATCATGCAACCCGGAGCTCGCACAAAGCGGCACCGACGGATTGTTGATGAGATTGAAGTCCGTAGGTACAAGGACGTGCTGAGAGCAGGTAGGTACATGTATACATCAATGTAATTTGATGAAAAGAGTGGCGCAATCAGGAGTCAAAATGTTGCTGCTGCGCAACGGCCAGACTTTCCTCCCGGTGTTATCGTGCTTTTAACCGATCCATGGCCTCAACCACTGCCTGATTGGCGGCACAGGCCGTTTATAGTTTGCACCGACAGGAGGCTGCGGCCAAACTGCAGCTCTATGGAGTTCATTCTGCAGCGGCGGCGCGTTCGCCGCGCGAGCTAAGCATGTAGGAACGAACGTGCCTGGCAGCCAAACCTTGTCCGCGCCCTTGGGGGGCATCCACTGGAGAGGCCCCCGTACCAGCTCCCCCAAGCCCCCCGTACAACGAGCCCACCACTGCCTCCTAGCGGCCTCGCCAGCGGGGCTCCGGCATCCACCACCGCTACAACGACCGACCTCTGATACCTGATAGCGGCGGCCCAGACGAGCCTATGCACCTCTGTCGAATCTAGAGACACGACATCAAAGCAGGGCCTTGAAATTTCCCCTCGCTGAACCGTCTGTCACATTTTTTTTTCTTCTTGTTTGAGAGTTTGGGTTACACCTTCGTTTTTGTTCATTTTGGCAAGCCTTGTACGGCACGGGACATCCTGGTAATTGAATTCGCATCTTGCATTCTGATCAGCGTTGGGCGGATGCTTTATTTGCGCTATCGAATCGCTATCTTTCCCGCCGGCGTGCATAATTTCTTCGTGTTTGCTCAGGGGTTCTCGAACGGGCAGCCGCCCATCAACCGGCGTTTTGCAACAAACTGCACACAATCGTTGGCCTTCTAGAATCCTTCCGTCTACTTCACTTTTCCTTCTCTTGCTGTAGGTCGCGCCGCTGGCCCCAGAGCCTCGCTGTTTACTGAGCCCTCTCAACCTAGATCCCACGATATATCCGCTCTCTTGCGCCGAACGTCGAAGCTTGATGCGGTCGCAACTTTCATCCACCAGCGCATTGTTTCGTCAAGCCTTGCCAACCAGCAAGCTGCTGCGTCTGACGGAATAATTAACGCTGCCCCCGACTCTAACCAACACTACTTTTTTTGCAGGAGGCCGATATCCTGAGCTTCAATGCCCTGGCAGCCCCTTCCCCGGATCGCCTTCGCCGTCGCGACCTATCCATTCGAAGCCGCGAGCCCGGCCGACCTCCCTCTCGAAATTGGCGATGAGCTTTACATAATTGAAGAGACGCCGGATGGCAACTGGCTGCGCGGCTACCTGGTGGCGCCACCAAGTCTGCTTGCCGGCCTGACTTCCGTCAAAGGACAGACGTTGGAAGCTCGCGTCTTCAGCGGCATCTTCCCGAGAAGCTGCGTGGAAGTTCGAGAACTGCTTGGCGAGGCGGATGAAAGACACGATGAAGATTCTGCCAGTGATAGCGGCATTGATGATCGTCCGGGCAGCGACTCTGCCAAGAGCGGCATCATCAATGGCATCGAGCCAATCACAAAGCTGAGCGAGGAGAAGGCTCCTGATTCGAACCATTGGAAGAGATCTTTGCAAAGCTTCACAGCTGATGCCGCCAAGAATCTCTCTGTCCCTGTGCGCCGAGATCCTAATGCACCTCGACCTCCAGCGCCCGTTCCGATGCTCAAGATTGGCGATGAGACGCCCACCTCGGCGGACGAGCCGCTTGTCGACGAAATCGCGTCGTGTCTGCGAGAGTGGCATTCGAAATATTTACACGAGCTGCTCCTTTCTCGACAGTATGCAAAACTTGACAAGCTGTCACAACTTGTTACCTCCCTCAATCTCCATCGCCAACAATTTCTCTATAATGTTCTGACCGCGCACGAATACGACCGATTGCGGGAGCAAACCGTCTGGGACCTCGTCGCAGTCAATAAGCTTTGTGGTGGGGAGGTAGTTGTACGAGATCCGGCATCTCGCGGCAGAGTCTTGACGGCCGATGACTCAATTGTTGATGTTACCAAGCTTCAGTCGGTTATGAGCCTGCTGAACGAGCCTCCCCAGGCCACAATCGAGTTGACGAGCTTGAACCACTTATTGCTAGACTTGAAAGGCTTTGCTGGAAGTTCCACTGAGGAGACAACGCTTGTAGCTTACCTTGTTAGCAAACCTCAGTATGGAAAGGGGGTCAACCTGTCCGAATGTTTCAGCATCGAGATCCCGGCAGGCGGCTCGATCAGCGGTCTTGCACAAAACACCAGCACAAAGACGCTATTTACAGATCTCTCAGCCCATGATATTGGCGATGCACCATCCGCTGATTCCGAGCTATACCTCGTTGTCAAGGTGTTGGGGTCACAGCAGATCTTTATTCCCCAACCATTGTCCCGTTCCGGCACTGACAGCAGCTTTACACGAGATAATGTAAAGACCCCTCCGGCGAGTTCAGGGAAAGCTTCTAGGAGAAGTATGATGTGGGGAAGCAAAACTTCACGATCTGCCTTTTCTCGAGGTCATACGATGAAGATGGATTCTGTGTCAGAGGTACAGGAAGGGAGAACGTCTACGACTCGCTTGGATAGTCAAGACGGAAATAGTCACCCACCAAGCACTGCTGGATCTAAAAGTACTGTTGCAAGCGTTCATGAGTCTGGGCAGCGTGTTGAGCGTACTATTGGTGTAGGGGTTTTGAAACTCAACTCCATTATGAAACAAGCAGAAGAAGTCGAGCAGGTTGTTAACATTTGGTCGCCATCGCTTGGATACTCAAACGACAGGGAAGCGACTGAGGAGTTTGATTCCTTGATTCGAGAGCTGATGACTAGTTCTTCCGGGCAATACGAGAAATCGAGGAGCGGCGAGCGACTGCAAGTCTCTCTTAGGAAATTTCACCACCCTGATGCGGATGAACTAATCAAAGCTACGCCCACGATCTTGTCTGGCGTATCGAAGACGAACAGGATTGGCTTTGCTGCTGCGCCGACCAAGTCGAGATCGGACATCTATCTCACGCTTAACATCGCCGCTTTGGCGAAGCAACATCTTATATCAAGATATGCAGGCAGCGCAATCAACCTCCCCAGCACGGTTAGCGGAGCGAACCTGCAAGTCACCCTGGAAGTCCGTCAGTCTACCGGCGAACGATTCGAGCGATGCATCTTCACTTCTTCTAATACCGAAGCGCTTACCACCTTTAAATCCTGTTCTGTGGAAAGAGGTGAAGCTTGGAATCAGACGCTCCGCCTATCACTCCAGCCGAGCGATGTAATGAATGCCCATGTGGTCATGTTCTTGTCAGACATGCCAAACCCTCCATTTGCAGTTGCGCACATGCCGCTTTGGGAGGACCAAGCTTTCATTCGCGATGGGCCCCATGGCCTGTTGCTCTACAAAATAGACGAATTTACCTCGACCGCGCAGGCAGGACCAACTGGGAAGGGCGGATATCTCTCTACCCCCTGGGCGCCGCGAGGCAAAGATGAACGGTCAGTTGACGTCACGGGGCCGCTCGCCGTGATGTTTGTTGATACCTACCTCTGCAGCACGCGATTTTCTCAGGATAGAGTTATCCTTGGACTTCTCAAGTGGAAAGACCTACCCAAGGATGAAATCCCTTCCATTCTGAGACAGCTGATCTTTGTCTCGGAAATTGAGGTCGTGAAGCTACTGAGCGACGTTCTGGATGGGCTCTTTGGAATCCTGGTGGAGCATACTGGGAATGACGAGTATGAAGACCTGGTTTTCACTGCAATGGTCAGGGTGCTTGGAATTGTGCACGATCGGCGGTTCAATCTGAGCCCCTTGGTTGACCATTATGCGGAAACTCAATTCAACTACCCTTTTGCTACTCCTTGTCTTATACGATCATTCACTCGACTCCTCAAACGCCCCACGGAACCTGAGACAGCCCGTAAGCTGCGCGCGACTTTCAAAGTCATGAGACACATCCTGAAATTCATCACTCAATCTCGTGGGCAGCAAAAGGCGAAGGAAGCTGGAATAGGAATCAATTCCTCCGCTCAAGGATTTACTAGGAGCCTCCGAAGTATCTTCAAGGCGCTTGACGCCATGATGCGAAATTCGGCACCTGCATTGGTCGGTAGCCAGACGCTGGTTGTGCAGCACTTCCACACTTGGCTACCAGAGCTCACAGGTCTCTTGACAACAGAAGAGATCCTGCACATTGCCATTGATTTTATGGATTCATGCAAAGATGTCAAGGGCAAGCTCATCATTTACAAACTTTGCCTCATCATCAACTACTCGAAGCTAGATATATTTGCTCATCCAGAGCAAAAATCAGCCCTCAGCACCAACACCGTACGATGGATCTCTCCCCACTGGGGACACGCTGAAGAGGTCAATGACCAATGGCGAGAGCAGATTCGCCTGTGCTGTTCTATTCTTGCCAGCCAGATTGACTACCTGGGTCCAGAAATCCCCGACCACGTACCTAATATTGTCGATTCATATCTATCGATTCTTGCCTCGCCGCAAAAGCCTAGAAATAAGCTCTCGCTTCTCTTCCCCTCATCATACCCTTTCCCCACAAAAGCGATAGATGAAGACCTCTCCTTTGACGAAGCTCTAACTGAGCTATCTGCTATTCTTGCTGCCTTGTCGAATTCTCCATTGGGCATGCAGCTTGAGCTGGCCTCTGAAGACGACTTGACAACCATTTTGGAGAACCTTCTCAAGGTGCAGATGAGCATTTTGACAGGCGAAGCGTTCCCAAGTGGATGGCTAAGTGTGCACATCTATCATCACAAATCAACGATGCGAATATTGCAATACTTGGCTAGCATCCTCTTGGATTCTTGCCTTCCTGACCCTGACGAGGCAGAATCGTTCAACACCGAGCTCTGGAAGCTCTTCTTCACAACCTTGCTGAAGCTTGTAGGAAGCTCCTCACTTGCTCTGGAGACATTTCCTGAGCAGAAAAGGAGAGCGGTGTGGAAGATTGCCGGCGATGTGCGGGAACATGGAGCTGACCTCTTGCGGAGGATGTGGGAGGCTATCGGGTGGGAAACCACGCCAGATGAACGTGAGAGGTACGGCCTTGGCAACATTGGCGGATACCAAGTGCAATATGTGCCAACTCTGGTTGGCCCAATCGTGGGTCTCTGTCTGAGTGTCCATGAAGGTCTCCGTACAATGGCCGTTGAAGTCTTACAGACGATGATTGTAAGCGAGTGGACGTTGAGCGAAGATTTATCTGTGATTCAGACAGAACTCATCGACTCGCTGGATGCTTACTTCAAATCAAATCCTCTTACAGAGAGCATTCTCCAGAAACTATTTATAACGGAACTTCTGGAACGATTCCAACCTCTCTCAGAAATCGAGGATGAGCCTCTCTACGCAGCCCTGCGAGACCTTATTGGCACCCTGGACGAGTTCTTGGATCTACTAGTGGCTGTGCATAGCGGCGGTGATGGCAGCGGAGAAGCCTCTAACATTATCAACCGACTTCGACTCATGGAATTCCTGCGCGATATGCAGAAGGAAGACATCTTTATCCGCTATGTCCATCAATTGGCAAAGTTACAGGCCGAGTCTAGGAACCATACAGAGGCTGGTCTAGCCCTACGTCTTCACGCTGATTTGTATGAATGGGATCCGATTGGGCAAGTCCCAGCACTGGCTGAGCCAGAATTTCCGGCTCAGTCGCCATTCGAACGCAAAGAAAGAATTTATTTTGACATGATCAAACATTTTGAGGACGGAGAATCATGGAGCAATGCCCTGACTGCATACAAGGAGCTCCAAGTGCAATACGAAACTAACATATACGATTTTGCCAAGCTGGCCAGAACAGGGCGAGCGATTGCAACGATATATGAGAGCATTTCCAAGAGTGAGAAGATTACTCCAAAATACTACAAAGTGGTCTTTAAGGGACTCGGATTTCCAACTTCTATACGAGATAAAGAGTTTGTTTACGAGGGATCGCCCTCTGAACGAGCCTCAGCCTTTACAGACCGTATGCAAGAGCAGTATCCATCAGCTCAGATCATCACGGGTGGTGATGTTGATGAGATGGAGGGTCAATTCTTGGTTGTTTCTGCTCTCACACCACATCGGGACCTTTCACATCAACTATACCAGCGACTCCGCGTGCCGCACATTATTCGCGACTTTTTACTATCTTCTCACCCTCAGACTTTCTCTGTTACTACCAAGAGAAACACTTCTGGGCCGGTACAGGAGCATTACGCAGAGAAGCTGGTTTTCACGGCTTCTGAGCCATTCCCCACACTCTTACGCCGGAGCGAGATTGTCGAAACTCGTGCGGTCAGGCTTTCTGCTCATGAAACCGCGTTGGAACGCATTTCTCGGAAGACGCACGAGATGACTCTCTTGGAACGACGATTGGCGGATGGCGATGACAAGGTTGCACAGCAGCTTGCAGATGCTGTCAGCGTTTCGGTTAGCCCAGCTTCAGAGAATAGCGTTGTGCAATATCGCAAGCTGCTTCCTGAGCCACAGAGTGCCGAAGAGGGAGCGGATGGAGACGATGACGATGATGAGGAAGAAGATGACAACGAGATTGAGCTTGATCCCCAAGAAACCGCAATCAAGATGACCCTGGTGGATCATGCCATGATGCTCAAGAGATGCTTAACTCTCTTTGCTCGAAACAAGAACGAAGCCATTTCCCGTAAATATTCAGAGCTTCAAGGCTGTAAGTGTTGAATCCTTTGCCCAAACGAGTTGCATAGTGGAATAGACAGCTAACGACTAGATTAGACTTCGAGGCGACATTTGCACCAGAGATTGCTCTGTTTGCCCCGCCGCAACCAGTCCGAGAACCCGTTCCAACACCGTCTCCCACCTGGCGAGGATCAACGCCAGGAGGCGACAAGGGCCCGCAGTGGACAAGCATTGCCGTCCCTGTGAATGGAGTGAAAGCTGAAGAGGCAACGGTCATTCGACAAATCACCCCTCGACAACGCGGTGCCGCGCGACTGAGCTTCCTCGGTGGAAAGAAGAAAGAATTCAGCCCTGGTCAGGAGGGGGCTGATCAAGTTAACGGTAACGGAGGCGACGTTAAAGCCCACACGCGTGGCCTCAGTAAAGACAGTGCTCTACACAACATGTCTCGATCCCCGATTGTGGACCAAGAGGCTGCTGGGGACAAGCGAGGTGTCAGCCTGGACCTGCTCTCTAGAAATGGTGTTGTTGATGCTGAGGCGAAGAAAAACAAAAGCGTTCGGAAGAGGTTCAGCCTTCTTAAGCTTGGCATGAAGCACAGTAAGACCGGAGCTATGATGGGGAGTCTAGACGAAGAGTAAAAACCGCGATTCGCGACTCTTCACCCTGGATATTTATCACACGCACATACAAATTGCCGTTAATATGACGACGGAACGCGGCGATTGATCACCGAATGAACGCTGAACGCCGCTTGCTTCCAACATCTCTTCATTGATTTAATAGAGATATACATACACAACATATACAAGGCGAAGGGCGGTAGCGACATGTACAACGATGGCCTAGACCTTTTCTTCTTTTCAGTCGTTTATAAACACCATCTTGAAAACCTCCGGTTCAGGGGATGATACCTCTCTTTGTTGACTTACAATATATCCCCCAACCCTTTTTTTTTATTTGAAGAGCGATCTGAAATTTTCGCCGCCCTCCGCCATCTGGCTATATTTACACACATACATCTCTCTCTCTCTCTCTTTTAATACTGCCTTGTTCTCGGAAAAAGTTTCCTGCCTTTTGATTTCCTACTGTATATGGCCCTTGGTGTTCTGGATATCACCCGCTTTTGGCCCCTCTGCGAATTGGCCCGCCGCCGCCACATCTTTCCTTACAAACGTCCTTTTTGTGGTTCTTTCATATATCTCTCGGCATTGGATTTCTTTTTTCTTTTTTTTTTTTCGGTAAGCTTGGCTACATTGGCTTTGTGTACTTCTTCTTTTTTCCTCAATGATCTTTCTGTGTTACTAGCTTTCTTTTTCTTTTTGTTGTAATCTTGATGATATCTCTGTTTTTTTATATGTTAGCTCGGCCTTTGCCCTCTCTCTGTATTTGTGTCTAGTGGAAAAAAAGATAGGAGGGAGTGAGGAGCACATAAAGTGGTTTCATTTTTTTTTATTCCTCGCGAGAGTGTAGACACATCGCGTGCATTGAATATAATTTTATCCTTGTACTAGGAAATCAAGTTTGATACCTGCTGAGCGTTTCAAGTGGTCTCGTCCCGTCTTATTGGGGATTGTTCTATGTACAGACTGTCTTGCTAAATAATCACGAAAGATCCTTTACTCCCCTCCCTAGAAAACAAAAAAAGCACACATGATATCGTTAAAAGACAAAAAAGGAGCTTCTCTATTCTAGTCGAATAGCTTAGACATATTCGCAAGTAACTGTATCATATCGCTGATCTATATCCCAGAGTTAGCCAAATAATGCAGCAGTATATAAAATGGACGTGGAATAAAAAAGAGAAGAAAATCACGTACTGTTGTACAAGAGCGTGTACGTAGTCGAGGCAGAGAGATACACCGCCTCGATTTTGCAGCTGAGGTCATAGTACATCTGGCCATCTTTGCCCTGTCGACGATTGAGCAAATGCTCAGGGATGTGGCTCACATCGGCCTCGACATGTGCCAAGACTTGAACATTTGCGTTTCTGTCGATGGGGGCTTCCTCGGAGGTTTGGTCGCAGTAAATGGTCATACGCATCTTGCGGATACGGCCGTGTGCCACGAGGCCTGTCCAGACAAAGGATGTGATGTAAGGCTCGTTCTCGGAGACGGCATCTCCCTGGTTTATAGTGTTAGCTGGTGGCATACGGATACAAGGACAGCAAGAGAAAGAATGGGTAGATCAGAGAGAAAAAGTCAAATTAACGTACCTTGCGGATAAACCACTCCATGGCGTTTACCTTATAATACCCTTCCATGCCGCTCCAGCTCTTCTTGTCGGCTATATGGGAATGAATCCTGTCGTCGAACTTGGTGCGCCACTCCGTGCCATAGTGTTTCCTCGCCTTGCGGTTCTGCACCTTGACCAAGGTGAGAGACTCGGGCGCGCTGTTAGCGAGGCCCTTCATCACAGCACCCTGAACAACGGCTTGCCAGGCATTGGGAGGCTGCATGATCTGGATGGATTTGTCCACGGCATTTCTCAGACGCTCCTTGAGATAATTGGAGGCGCCAAAGCCGCCAACCAAAAGCACAGCGCGGATAGGCACGTTGCTAACGGTGATCTGATCCTTGACTAGCTTGATGACCTCGAGGACGACAGGCTCAAATATCGTATTCAGGTCAGAGGCCTTGAGCGCATATCGGCCGCGGTTGATTCCGAGGGCCTTGTTGTTGGCTAGGCCGCCAACGGGGATGGTGTACGTCTCATCTGGAGCAGCGGAGAGGGTAAACTGGCGCTTGACCTTCTTTTCAAAGACTTCCATGGCCTCGGCGAGAATTTCATCGTCGAAGCCATCTTCCTTGCCCAGCTTGGCCTTGAGAAATTTGGCAAAGCGCATGTTGAGGAAAGTCGAGCCGCAAAGAGCGCCAGAGCCAGGGGCAGCCTCCTGGACCTGGAGAATAGGCCTCAGCCCGGTAATGGTGTAAGAGATGAGATCAACCGTGCCACCGCCGGCATCAACAACAACCACAGTCTCGCCAACCTTGAGGCCATGAGGATCCAGTCCATGAAGGGCGTAGATGGCCGCAGCTTCGGGCTCGGAGACGAGGTGGATATGGGTCTTGGACGAGCCAGCCGCCAAGGGGAGGTTTTGAACAGCCTGTTGGCATGCCTTTTTGGTTTTGTCCTTGGCAAGGTCGCTCCAGATGGCTGGTACGGTGACGACAAACTCGAGCGGAGTGTTCTTGACGACGCTCTCGCCGAGCTTCTCGCGCAGAGTGTAGAGGAGATGCTCGGTGAGAGCATTCAGATAGTCAGCGACAAGCTTCTCGGCATCTCTTCCCCCGCGAGCACCGTCATTGGCAACAGCCTGGCCAATGTTTTTCAGGGATGGATCCAAGTCGCTATTGGCACGATACCAGTCAGTATATACCGTATGATTAGGATTGATCATGGTCACGTATCAGATGGGACGATGATGACTTACAGCTTGAACCATTCGATCACCTCATCCTGAGGAGCGGTGATGGGGATGGAAAACCCCCACTGAGTGCCATCCGGGGCATAACGAAGCTTAGTAGGCACCTTGTCTGACGACTCGCCCTCGCGGGTTGTCTTGTTGATGGGCCATGTGGTGATGGCTGTCCGCCTGTCCGGCCGCTGTGTCTCTGCCCAAGCGACACCGGAATAGGTGGTGCCAAAATCGATGCCGACGATGATCTTGCGATCAGTGATGGAGAGCTTATCAAAATCCATGCTGGTCGCGATGATGGTGGCGTATAGAATGGAAGAGGAGGCGAAGGAAAGTGCACAGAGAGGGACGGATGGGAGTTGTTGGGATCAAACGATAAGCTGGCCTGCCGGGCCACTATAGCGATATCTACCGAGCGCCAATCGATTGAAGGACTGGAGAGGTGGGAAAAAGACACAGCTTTGAGCCACAGAGGAAGAAGGCAAACAACATATAAGTGAAGATGATATCGCAATAGCAAACACGGGGCGTCTTCAATGGGGCGCAGTTGTGGACAGTCACTGTTAGATGATGATCAAAGTGAAGCCGGGACTGAAAAGCCGCGTCCCAGGACTCTTCAGAAGGGCTGCTCCACGGCCCTCTTGTGCGACCTGGACAAACAAGAGGCCTGGCTTGATACATTGGCAGACAGACTTTCAGCTGGGCGGGGCTGATGCCTAGCAAAGTCTCGTCACGCCGCAGACGCTGGAGCGGCACTGGCTTGCGGCCAGCCTCTGGATCTGCGTGGCGCCCAAAGGCGTGCTGGCATGGCGCAAACCGGACAAAGTGAGGCGAGAGTCTGCCTTGTCTTGAAGCAGGGAGGATTCAACATGTAGTGTTGAAGCGGAGATGGAGGGGGGTGCCTGTAGACGGCAAGTGAGGGGCTTGCAGATAGTGGCCGTTAGCCCGCGAGATGGCGCCGTCCAGCGAGGCTATTCACTGGATGAAGCGCTGCAGGGTGCCTTGAACGGTGCCGTCAGTGGCTGCGGCGGAGGATTTAGTGGGTTCGAGCTTGAGCTTTTGAGCTCCAGCTCTATAAATACTCGGCAGGATGGCCTGACAGGTCGATAACCGCTATCGGTCACCAACAAGACTGACGATTGAGTTGAATGGGGGCCGAAAGACGAGTTGGAAGCTCTCAAGTGATGGACAAACAAGTGTTGATAAGAGCCTGGAAAGCTGGCCACTACTAGCAGCGTCTAAGAATTGAAAGGAAATAACATCAACTGTATTGAACGTTGAACATCAGTTGAAATGGGGCCAATCTAGGTACCTAAAGCGGTGGAGTACAGCGCCAAAGCAGCGCCTACAAGTATTACTACTAGTAGTACTATGAGGCTGTGAAAAAGCCCAGACAGGTTCCAGATACGGCGTATCAAGTACACTCAATCAGAAGTGCTGGGCTGTCATTGTACAGTCTGCATTTGCAGCTACCCGATGTACTGGCTGAGTGCATTTGGATTTGCTGCCCAAACATGTCGCTTTCCGTACAGTTTGACCACTAGAAAGAAACATCAAATACATCATGATACATGTGCCTCTCTAAAACCCACTAGAGCTTGCCGTCTTGCATCGAGATATCCGTCTGTTATACTGCTCCATGTGCCTGGGCTGATTTGAATATGAAAGAATGTACTTGACATGTATCTATCCATCTGCCGGGCGTTTCGCTGCGGATAGGATCGACTTGCGGCAGCAGTACATGTACTTCCAAAGCCAAAACCAAGTCCAAAAGCCAAAAGCCAAAAGCCTCCGAAACGGGCCGTGAACAGGCTCATGTCCCCTCTTTCTCCCACGGCAAGCTACTGAGGCTGAATCCACTAGCAGTTACAGACCCCAGTAACATCACCGTGAGGGAGGGGGCGTGGAATTGACAATCGTTTGTGCCATGTCAGTGCCCTGCCTGTACGAGTAGCAATGGCAAGACCAGATGCGTCCGCCGTGGAAACGACTCCCTCGCTTCAGCCCCAGGCTGAGAGCCGTGCCATTCAGCGAGTTGAGTGGATATTGACGCTGCCAGCGCCACAGTCGCAGGCTCAAGGCTCTGGTTCAGGCTGGCAGAGCAGATCTGGCATCGAAATTTTGAGCTCCAAGGATATTCTCATATTTGTATGAAGCCCATGCACCTCTTTGCGGCCGGTCTGGACGTATTCCGATTCCCTCTCGCTGCTCTTTGGGTTTTTAGTCGGGGTATTGAGCGGTATTGAGTGGTAGTGCTTTGTACATGCCCTCTTTTACGCTGCATCTCACCATGTCTCCCGACAAAGGCCAGGGAACAATTCCCCTCGATGACATGCGAGCGCGCCAGCCCAACGGCCATGCAGTACTGCGCAAGGAGAGGAAATCGACCAAAACCGCGGACAAGGTCGAGGCCGAGGCAAAGGCCCAAGACCACAAGAAGGAGACAGATGTGAATGACGACCAGGCCATGTTGGACGGAGAGCAGCACGAAGAGGCTCCCGTCGAAGTGGGTGCCGCCGACTTTGCAAAAGACGACGTCACCGAGACGTCCATTTCTCCAGAGCTTGTTCCTGCGAGGCGATATAACCTGAACGTGCCAGTTCCATTTCCCGACGGAGCCCATTCCGACGACGACGACTTTGAATTGGCCGAAATGACTAGTTCCATGTACGCAGCGACTGAGGGATTCTCCGGCATGGACAGCGACGATTTCATGCCGCGGCGACGCCTTTCTGATGGCGATGGAGCGCGAGACGAGCTGAGAGAACAGGCGCAGCTCAGACAGCTCCAAGATGCCATCACGAGACTTACGCTCGAAAAGGAGAGCGCTGAGAGAGAAGCGACCAAGGCCAGACAGCAAATTGAAGACTTGAAGCATCTACTAAATTCCGACATGGAGGAAATCGCCAAGGACACGGAGTCTCTTGGCGCAGAAATGAAGAGGCTCAAGGAAGAGAACAATCTCTTGAGAGAAGAGCTCAACGATGCGCAGTCGCACATCTTCAGCCTGCAGCCGTACCGCAAGGACCTCACCCCAGAGGAAGTAGGACGGGTAAGTTGTTCTATATCTTGAGCGAGGACGATGTTTCTTGCCTCGTACAGTGAATGCTAATGTATAAACACATTTACAACAGCAATACGATGATCTAGTTGAGTCAGTTCAAGACTGGGTTCAGAAATTCATGGGCTTCTGGCTAGATGACTATGAGGCTGGCGCTGAGGCTCTCGCCTCCCACGCGCGGAAGAATGCTCAAGAAGTTGCAAGGCTTAAGAAGGTTGTGCACAAGCATCCGGACTTGATCCACGGCTGCATGTTTCCAGAGACCGATGAAGACATCATCGTCGCTGTGATTATGCGATTTCTCAACGACCACATCTTCCAAAAAGTCCTCTACGGCTCTGCGTCCAACTACACCGATATGGTGAGCTTTATTGAGACACAGATGCAGACCGCCGTTGAGCCCAAGAGAGGTAATGTGCCTTTCAACCCCCCGAAACTCACAATGAGATGAATCTAACAGGAATGACTCAACCTAGACCTGTTTGCTGTTCGCACATGGACCGCCGAGAGTTATAATGCCTTGATGAGCGCTCCACAGTTCAGAGGTATTCGCGCTCGGCGCAGCAGAGATTTGACTATAGGCCTGGCAGAAGTGCTTCGCATATTTTGCAAAAAGGACAAACACTCCTGGTTCTACCAAAACACGGAGGATCGCTGCATCAAGCCTGCCATGGCGCTCTACGAAAAGCTTCAGGTGGCCACACACCACTTCTATCTCGATATCCAGCCCTACATTTCATGGAGCGGCAGCAACCACATTGCCCATTCACAAGAATTCCACGAGTGCGTCGAGAATCTTGATTGCAGAAACATCCTGCATAACAGAAAGGCCTTCAATATGAACAAGATGGACCCTCGACCTACAAAGGCCGATATCCACACCAATCTACTCAACGTGTGTACCGTGGTGCCCGCCCTGTACATCCGCCAGATTGGCCAGCGCGATGCCATCAAGGCGCCATCGATTGTACGCAAGCAGCAGATGCTGGTGGCCTGGGGTTCCGATGAAAAGAAGGAGAAATTCACCGAGGAGGGAGACGAGTCGCTGGTCCATATGCTCTGCCTCTCAAAGGCACGGAAGAAAGCAGAGGGCTGGCTAAGCTGATGGGGTGCGATGCATGTGTTTTCGTCGGAGCAGGTTTGCTGACGTATGGCAAGTTTGGAACAAACGAATGATTCTTCACATGGATGCTGTGAAACCACGTATCGTACATGTATGGGAGGCGATCCTTTTGGGCGTTTGCAGGGTTTCTCCCTGTCTTTCGGGTTTCCTTTTCCCTTTGCTCTGTATTATTTCCTAGTTTTAGTTTTACTACATTTTTTTCGCCTATTATCAAACCAAACATCTAGCATCTAGTGATAGGATGCATGTAGATTACAGTTGATATCACTGCTCACTACATGTAGGCATCCCGTTTATTGGTGCTCCCACGCACGCATCTCGATCGCCATGTCCACCGCTAAATGGTGCTTGGCCTGCCACGTTGAATACGGCTCGCATCCACTGCACAAATCATATGATTCGCGACAGCCCTGCGATGCCTCTGCCGATGCGCTGGGGAGGGTGTGTCTAGTTCGATGAAGTAGTTCTAGAGCTCACTGCTGCCTCCAGGTCTTCTTAGGCACACTCCATTGCACCCGGACCCCCTGTACGTAGCAAGGCACACTGGAAGCTTCAGGGTTGCCCACTCACTGATGGCGGAACGCACTAGGCCGCTTTGGCGCTGCGCGCTGGCCAACTGCGCTGCTGGCACTGCTGGCGGCCTTGGGGAGGCGCTATGGCAGGCAGCTAGGCCCGTTCAGAGCGCTGGGGCTTGCCCGTCTCCGCTGTGTATCGCGAGGCGTCTCCCGGCCTCAGCTGGTTTGCCCACTGAGGCAGAGGCAGAGGCACCTGGAAGCGACGGCGACGAGCTCCGCCAAACGACCTGGCCTGCAGCCTCCGTCTTTCTCATCCCTTCCGTCCTTTGTTCCTTCGCACCGCTGCTAATCAGAATGATGCATGTGCTTCTTCTTTTCTTCTTTCAGTCTTCTCTTCTCCCATCTTTTGGCCTGTTCGACTTTCTCTCCCGCCACAGTCACCAACATCAATATCCCCACGCCTTCTCTCCAACGCCTCCAGATCGATTCTGTGTGCCATCGCCGGTATAAGCGCCCAGCAGCAGCCACACTCCTCCCTCCCAGTCCCCTGCAGCACATGTCCGCCATATAGGCCGGCCCAAGGAGGGGGGGTAAAACCGGAATTTCAGACCTGCTCTCGCACTCTCGCACACTCACACCTTTCGATATGAGCATGTTCCGCTCCCTCAGGAAAAAGACGGGATCAGTTTTTCGCAAACGAAAGGACAAGAGCTCTTCCTCCGTGGCTTCGGTTCCCAGCATTAGCTGGCCGATTCCAGACGACTCATACCCACCGTCGATTGCCACGGAAGAACAAACGGAGACGACGATTGATACTGCGTCTCATAGTGCAGCTTTGGTGGAAGAGGAGCGAAAACAAGCACAAGAGCAGCTGTCCGAGGTGCAAGAAAGCAATAACACTGTTGTTGATATTCTTGTCACTGTCACTGACCCGTCTGCTTCTCACACTGCTGCTGTTCATATACCAGCAGTTGATACGCCGGCAGTTGATATCCCCGTGGTTATTACACCAGCACTTGATTCCAATATTGTTGACATACCGGCTGTAGCGCTGGCAGAGGCTCCAATTGAAGCGCCCGCGCAAGAACAAGTCCAAGTTGCTGAAGAGGAGCCCAAAATGGATTCCTATACTCCAAGGAAATTCGTCCCATTCGTGGAAGCGTCAGCAATGAGGAACAACATGTTTGTGCATCCTGCCTCTTCACATTACGGCATGGTGAACCCCGCCATCATGAGCGGCTTCGGGGATGAAGACGACGACTCGATCTGGCTAGTGGATGATGAAGAGTCGGATCCAGAGGCTGAAAGTGCACACACGCCTGAGGCGGATGATGAAGGGGAGGAAGTTGTGCAACTGGACGAAGAAGACTTTGAAGAAGAAGGAGACGAAGAGTTTGATATGGAGGAACGGGAAGAAGATGAGGAAGAAGATGAGGAAGAAGAAGAAGATGATGGTGATGAAGTGGAAGAAGATGATGAGGAAGAAGAAGCAGAGGATGAGGAAGTAGAGGAAGAGGAAGAGGAAGAGGAGGCAGAAGAGGCCAGCACAAGTGTCTTTGTGCCAAGAACGAATCAATCTCAACCCCCCTCAGTACACAGCGAGCCCGAGACAGCCCCAATAGCTGCTGCCCAAACCGGGTTCAGATATCGCATCAACCCTGCTTTATTGGATGACGACTTTGCGACCCCGGAAGAAGACAAAAATCCAGTTCCTACTACCTATCGCAGAGAAAGGGTGATGGCTGCCTCTAGCGGCTCTTCTACTCCTGCCATAGGCAACCCGTATGTCGAACTCCTCGAGCAGCAAGACTCTGCCATGACAGAAGCATATCAACGCCGTCTAGATCTGTCTGGCAGGCGTGGAGATGACAAAGCTGATGATTTCAGGTAGGTCCCCTGAAAAATAGCCTCTTTCGACGGCTTTCCCTACGTCCAACCCCTTTGCGCTACAGATGAGTACAAAGGGGTTATTTTTACGACGATGCTATCTCGTAATATTTTCCAAGTCTCTTTCTCAATTCTCGCATGCTTCCCCAGTCCACATACATGCGTTTCTTTTTCGACCATTGATCTTCAAATAACCTCACTTTACAACGTCTAGTTTGCTGATATTACTATCTGTTAGTTTCGGGCAACGATATCAAAGCGATCCAGGAACATCATCTGTGCTAGTTACGCATCAACGCATTCCGTCAGATCGTGAGAACGATGGTGACCGCGATTGCTTAATTTGTGCTGACACCAAAGAGGAAATCCTCTTTCCTCGGTTTTCTCCAACGGCGTCTTGCACACATTCTCCTAATACATGCCTCGAGTGTCTGGAAAGATCTATCCGATCTGATCTGACAGGCAAGATTTGGACAGATATCAGATGCCCTGAGTGTCGACAATTGCTAGATTATACAGATATCCAGCGTTACGCTGATGAGGAGACATTCAAGAGGTATATATCATGATTCCATTTCCACCTCTACTCCAATGGAGCACATCTAGTCTGACAAACCCATAGATACGAAACGCTTGCCCTCCGAGCCGCCATGGCCGAAGCTGAAAACTTCTTTTGGTGCACATCTGGCTGTGGCTCTGGTCAGATACATGACACCGGCCACGACCACCCCATTGTCATTTGCCTTCACTGCAGCCACCGATCCTGCTTTCATCATAACGTGGCCTGGCATCAGGGTTTGACGTGCGAAGAGTACGATCAGTTGCTTGCCGACCCGGACAACTTTCGTTCCAAGCTCGAGATTGATAACGAAGCGTGGGCAACTTCTCAAAAGGAACAGCTTGAAGCTGACAGAGCTATGGCCCAAGGCCTGTTGGAAGAAGAAAGAAGAACCCGAGAGAGGAGAGAAAAGAGAGATCGCGAAGAAAGGGAGAGGACACAGAAAGCGGTCGAGTTGGCGAGACAGATTGCCGCAAGAAGAAAGGCCGAGGAAGAAATGAGCAGAGAAACAGTCGGGAGAACGACAAAGCCTTGCCCTGGATGCGGATGGGCGATTGAAAAGAATGATGGATGGTACGTACACAGATTCAAACCTTGCCGTTACCATATGAGCCAAAGAAAGGTTGCTAATAGTTTTGATACAGCTCACACATGACTTGTAAGTGGTACCCCTTGGTTTCTTCCCCTCCTTTTCTACTCCCTTTTCTTTCTTTTCCTCTATTTCAAATCTTAGGGTGCGTACTTTGCAACACTCACACCCCTCGGTATCGAAGCTCACCACTTTTTTTCTTTACTCTAACCAAAACCTGCTATATGAACGTCTGAAGAAGAAACCCACTAATGAAAGATCACCGCAGGCATCAAATGTCGCTTCGAATTTTGCTGGGGCTGTACCTCCATTTGGAGCAATGCCCATAGCATCTACTGCCAAGGATAATTGCTGGTAGCTAAACTGACTGGTTGGTATCATAGGCGCCAAATGCAAACATCAGTTTTGCTATGAATGCGGTGCTGACCATAAGCGTATTCTCGAGAACGACAACACTATTCATAAAGAGGACTGTAAATTTCACCCAAATCAACTAAAAGACTTGGATGGTATTGAAGGCAAGGAGAGCGATGGAAATGACGAAGCAAAATAGTTGTCGAAAAAACAGGAGGAGCTCGACGCCCTGTCAATGTATACGTACGTATTTTTGGCATTGCTTGAGTCTGATGGCGAAGAAGAGGGCGCTATGGATAGCAGGATTGCTTTTTTTTTTTTTTTTTTTTTTGGAGTTGGTTATTAGCATTTGTTTGTTCAATCTCCGATACAGCAAGTAGAAATCTATACCCCATCAGTTAAACATTACATGTCATATCTGCTGCGTTGTGTCTGTCGATATCAAAAGATTAAACAGCATCCATTGCACTTTGTAAAGCAAAAAAAACAGGCTTCAATTGTATGAATGGCCCAACAGTCTGCTTGCACGAATTCTCTAGTCATACACACATCTCACGTATAAAGCATATAGCAAACATCCCCCCCTTCGAAATAGCACATATTGTATGGTATAGCCAACATCAAATCGAAAAAAAAAAAAAAAAGGCAATTCTCACATTTTCAAAGAGAAGTCAGCTCCTCCAGCCTCCTCTCCATCTCGGGCACCTGCCTCAACTTCATCTCCAGCTCCTCTTTCTCGTCCTCCAGCCTCAGACGTCTCTCAGCATCGAGCTTTGTAAAGACGTAGTTGCCCTGGCCGTCGAATTGCAGGATATGCGTGTGGTACTTCCACAAGCTGCGACGGTGGCTGACAGTCAGGAGCGTGATGCCGAGAGACTTTGCATTCTCGTACATGACCTTTTCCGTTTCGAGCGTCACGCTGCTCGTGCACTCGTCGAGGATGGCGTACTGCGGTCGGTGGTAGAACAGGCGCGCCATGGCGACACGCTGCTGGAGACCGCCGGAAAGCACGTCGCGCCACTCGGCCTCGGCATCCCAGCCTTCGGGGTAGAGTTCGACAAGATGCTCCAGGCCAAGGGTGTTGAGGATGGAGAGAAGGTCGGAGTCGTTGACACCCTTGGAACGCATCTGGCGTAAGGAGTCTGGATAAATAATTTGCTGACGGAGGGAGCCACGGGACAGGTAAGGCCGCTGGGGAAGATAGAAGATGGAGGTAAAAGGGGGCTTGTAAACAGTGCCTCCGTAGACAGGCCATAAGCCTCCAAGGATACGGAACAATGAAGACTTTCCACAGCCGTTGGGTCCAACGACGAGAAGGTGATCGCCATGAGAGAGGGAGAATGAGAGCGCTTTGACGAGAACATCGCCGTTGGGCGAGATGATGGGCCTGTTGTTCATTCTGTTAGTATTTGCAGTCAAGATAAGAGGCAAAAATATTTCAGACTTACACATCCTTAAATTTGATATAATCCTTGCTTTCATGGACCGTCCCGCGGCCCTTGAGAACAGCCTCGTTGTCCTCTGTCCCAGAAGAAGAGACAAGCTTCTTCTCAAAGTGTCCCATCTGAATATCATCCATGACGTTGAGCAGGGTGGCCACTCTGGAGGTATAACCAGCCAGCTCCATGATTTCTCTGTACGAGAACATGATTCTGCCAAAGGCATCAGATGCAGAGAGGAGCATGCGGCGATTCGTCACGAAAGCCTCTGTTCTATCTCCCATGTTCATGACAATCTGGCCGGGAAGCTTGACAAAGACGGGGACACTGCAAAGCAACAGACCCAAAGCACCCCAGAAATACTTGATGACGAAATCTTCCATGAAACCATGGTAGAAGCGGCGTCGAAGGATGTAATTCACGTGCTTGATAAGAGTAAAGTAACCCTTGTCCAATGTGTCCTTTTCCGCGGTATGGCCGCCATACAGGGCGATTTCTTCGCTGTAATCGATCAAGCGAGAGTGCTGGAAGCGGAATTCTCCCTCCAAGCGAGCTTCGTCGGCGACATACTTGCCAAAGGGTGGCGTCAGGACGCGCATCAGGTTTGCTGAGAGCTGAACTAGTAGCGTCATGAAGATGACACCCTCGCTTCCAACGCTCTTGGATAAAGTATATGTGTAGATGGTCTAACAAAAAAAAAACGCATTAGTCATATGCACTCGCTCGTTCAAAATCATCAAGACGAAGAGAAAGGATTCAACAAACCATGTCAAGAGCTGGTTTGGCAAGATTGCTGTACAGCTCTGCCAGACTGTTGGAGAATTTTGATACATCGACGGCAATCAGTTGGTCTGGATTCTTTATCCGATCATCGAGTGCCGAGATCCCATAAAAGGTCAATTTGGATAGGTATTTGTCGTGTATATGCTGTGTTAGTCTCGTCCGGTATTGCAGAGAGAGCTCGGCTTGATGGTAGGAAAGCTGCAAAGAGCGCTTCTGGTTAGCTCTAGTTTCGATAGCAAGGCAGGCAAGAAAAAGGCAGTTCATTACCATCGAGTTTGTAAAGGTTGCGGGAACAGCGATCAGCATCCACCAGACAATGCGCTTCAAGAATTCCTTGCCGTTTCCCTTGACCAAGGCCTTGACAATGGCTCCATCCATTTCTGCAACCCGAACGCTGATCAAAGTCCTCAGGACCAAGAAGAAGCTGTGGCTGGCCAGCATCCTCGCCTCTTTGCTGCGCCAGCCGGGCACCACGATCTTGCTCAGGCGCATCAAGGACTTGAAGAACTCGCGGTTAAGAGCGACCTTCTTCCTGGGAGCTTCCTCGGTCCCGGCGGTTACGGTCGCTTGGCGAGCAGCCCGCTGGGCAGCCTCGCGCGCAGAGGCGGCCTTTTGCTCCGAGATGGCATGGCGAATGCGATTGGCGAGGGCCACAAAGAGCGAGATCCATATGGCACGCGAGATGCGCGTTCGGTGCTTGACGTACAGCCCGGTGAGGTGGGCGATGATGCCGCGAAGGGACCGGTCCTTGGATAGGGCGAGTTTCGACTGCCAGGCCATGGCTGCGGAGATTCAGGGTCGAGCGCTGTTCTTTTCTCGTCGACGCCGGCCGGCAAGAGCTCGTGCCCAGCGTATCACCTCGAGGCGAGGGCGCAGCGCATCGGTCGGCCTCGAATCGTCACGGCCTCGGTTATAGCGGGCGAGGTGTGTTGTTATGCTCAGGCTTGTGCGGTCGCTGTGCTTGCTGAGGGCGTGGTAGCTCGTTGGATACTCTGCGAGGTCCAGGCTGCAGATTGTCTGTCTTTGCTTTAACCGTCACAGCGGGGATTCGATTCCCAGCCCGGTGATGACATCAAATGTCAAAAGCCGTATTACGGAGCAGAGGTGACGCCGGTACCTGTAAATAACGACGAGGCGCCTGAGAGTGGAGTTGCGTCCCTGGCCTCGGCCTAGCAAGAGCAGATGCGGCACTGTTTCCCCAGACTCGCGCCACAGCTCCAGCTAAGTGAAGAGCCCCGGCATGTGATTGCAAGCACTAGCCACAGCAGAAGTACTGAGTGAGCAAAGAATCAGCCACACTGGTGGGGTCTCAACTTTTTTTTTCTCTTCACTCTTTATCGCGGGGTGGCGACGAGTGTCATAACTGATAAACTTGCTCCTTTCACGATAGATTCAAAGACAGGCCGGTACCACGATAGATACCGCTATCATCTGGGACTCTACATCAAATCGAAAAGATGGCCGACGAAGATTATACCATTTACGACGAGATCGAAATCGAAGACATGACCTTCGACGAAGCTCTTCAAATCTACCACTACCCATGCCCTTGCGGCGACCGCTTCTCGATTGGCATCGACGACCTGCGCGACGAACAAGATATTGCCGTGTGCCCGAGCTGCAGCCTGATGATCCGAGTCATCTTCGACCTTGTTAGAAATCTGCAATAACATCTCTCTCGGGATGAGCCACCTGCTAACGCGATACCAGGACGACCTACCCAAGCCTCCTCCTACCGGCAACTCTGGAGGCCAGATTCCCGTCGCTGCTTAGAGTCATTGCTATATAAGCAAATTCTCCAAGGCAAGAGTTGAATTATTCTGCCACGGGAAGCGAGATCAGTGCCCAGCCGTCTCGCGCCGTTATAATCGTCGTAGCGAGGGTCTTCAGATCGACAGACCACCCCACGTCGAATACGGCAACGTCTACAACATAGACGACGATCTTTCGAGACGCCGTGACGTCGCCTCAAGCTTTCCACCTATAATCGAAAGAACATGTGTCTTTTGGACGAGCTTTCCAACAATTATTGATCGCTCAAAGACATAGAATCAATGAGCAATATGAATAAGTTCGGCTTATACGAGCTGCGGTTCATGGCTCTAAGCTTTTCCAAATGGACATTGGATGAATCAGTGGCCGGTCATCCCACTAAAAATCTGACCTCAATTTTTTTTTTATTGCAAGCATGAATATATATTCCGGCAGACTTTATAAGCATAATCACTACAGCTTTGTCTTAAAGGCTTTTCTTACTAGTCACCTCAACAGTTGACGAATGAAGTGCTATGCAGCAAGACCACCGCTTGAATAAGCGTGTATCAACGTGTGTGAAATTGTTAATTACAATTACTCTATTATCGGTATATATTCCTGTCCGTCTAAAGGTGGGTGGACTCTATGGTCCGTGGTATCTTTGTTGGTTTTTCTTCACGCCAGTGTCCTACCTGGGACACAAATCTATATGTGGCGCGCATCTCGTCCAGCGTCATTATTCATAACAGCCTTCTCGCCCTCTTCTATAACATGATCAATCCCATTATGCAGAATCCTATCAGCCCAGCCATGGAGCTCTGCATCTGTTGCGGAATAGCGCCACCGGTTACGTGGCTGGTGGGTGTTGTGGAGTTCTGCGACTTTGTAGGAACCAGACTGCTTGCCAAAGTTGCTTCATCAACGTTAGCATGAGAAAGCCCAACCGGAGAAGACAAGAATTGTTGCTTACTGGTTGCATTTGGAAAGTCGGCAGGCCGCGTAATGCTGGTGGTGGAAGCAGAAGATTCGTCAGAACCGCTCTCTGTTGCCGTCTGAGCTTTTGAGCTTGTCAAGCTTGACGACGGTGTTATAGATGCTGAGACAGTGGGAATGGCAACATCCTCTGTGTGTGCAAGTCCGCTCTCGGTCCCGACGAAGACATGCTGTGTTATCGATACACCGGCAATAGTTGTCGCGCTTTCGGGGAAGATGGTTGCTGCTGCGGTTGCCATAGCACCAGCAAGGACAAAGAGTTGTGAAGAGCGCATCGCTATCGATTTTCGGGATCGGGACGCCGTATCTTGGCAAAATGTACAGGTATGCGGAGACACAAAATAGATCCGAGATCGCAAAAGACAGCACCAGGCTGATGGCAAAGAAAAGGTGAAGCAAGGACTATAACGCCGACAGAGCCATACAAGACAAGGGCGAAGCGATTGCTCAACCAGGAAACTGTGACAAGAGACAACTGCGGCTGCGGCTCGCGCTCTTTTAACTAGAAGAAACGGGACGAGGGCTCGCGCATCGTGGAGAGAAGGCTGCTTCTTGCTCGTCGCGGACAAGGCGACATATAACAGAGCCACCTTGTGCTCTGCAGGTATTGCGACAAGGAGCTACCACAATCTAATTACACCCAGACCCGCGAATTGCGACCAGCGAGGCTCCAATTTGGCCGCCAAAAGTGGCTTGGTCTAGCTGCTTAATGTCGCAGGGGCCAGGATGCTTCATGCTAGTTGCGCGTCGACGACCCATCGACGATCCATCCAGGAGCGGCCAGCTGACAGCGTGGACGAATGGCGTCCAAGGCCTTGTCATGAAATGGCCTCCAAGTTGGGCCATTTGCAAATGGGAGTGCAGGAGGCTGCGCAGCTTCATTTCGTTGCGTCATAAAAGTCGATGGAGCACACACAAAAGATCGACTGCCGCCTCAGCATTAGTGCCACGACGGTTTTACTGCGTGGGAGCAACTATGAACTATACCGCCACACAAAAGGGCTCGCCGTGTAAATGACAAACCAGCTTGACGCAAGGACACACCGACACCGACATCGTCTTGCCACCAACAAGCGGTATGCCTACTACTAGCAGAGCAGAGCCAATCTCATCTCTCACTACGGAGGGCTAGCCCAACAGATCTAGCGAAAGGCAACGCGGAAAAAAACGAGAAGAGAAAAAAAAAAACTAGTGCTATCTATAACTGGTCCACATCCAGAGGCGCTTGGACGCAGCCCCTGAGCCGGCAAAAGAACCACCTTCGTTGCGGGCCATGGAATTGCAACCACTTCGCTTGCCAGGCAAGCGAGCCGCAATGTTCTTCTTGAGCCGCCGCCGGAGATGTGTCAATGCAGAATAGCTACTGTACAGGCTCGTGGGGAGATGTTTCTCTGTTTCCACGCCAGAACAGGCTTGGACAAGCATGCTTTAGCCCATGTCCGCCAGGGATACTCAGAAAGGCCTAGGACAATGTGATGGGATCCGTTTCTCAGAGGGGGCTACACGGGGGACACTCCCAGACAAGGCGGTAGCATGCTCTGTATACAGTAAGGATTCATCACACATCGAGACGTGAGCACAGGCATCGGCTGCCGTACCACTGCTTTGCGCGGCTGTGGAGCCTCCTCTGCGTTGTGCAGCCCACAATGGAGATGGCGACGACTCAAGCGTTGCCCGCTCGAGGCTTCGGCTGAGTTGCACACGCAGTGTTGTGTGCTCTGAAGAGCCAAATTGCCAAATGGCACCGAATTACCACGGAGACATGTCAAATAACAACGGCTCTTTGATTTGCTGCCGATCGCATTTTTAAGCTTATTAAACGAAGAAGGGATATGATGAACACGTTCCTTTACAACGCCGTCACAATATAATATGCAATGGGATTACTAGTAAAAATGGCTAATACCTAGAGACAAACCCACAATGCAGGCACAGCAACACTGTAACGGCTCACGGAGAGTACCGACAATGTACCAGTACGGCTCCTGTACCTACGCATAGACAGACCGAGGCTCCTAGTGTGTTTGCCCTCGTGCAACTGCCAATTTGTTACTGGCTACTGGCTATTGGGGAAATCCATTTTCCAGAATTTTAATGCGAAATCTATCGATTTTTTCTTTCTTCTTTTTTTACACTTTATTCCCTCTTTCGTTAAGACGGAAAGCACAAGCTTTTTGACTAGGGAGGAAGGGGGTTAGAAAGGGGTGGCGTCGCTTAAACAAGAAGCGGCACCTCCTGAGGAGCACGCTTCGTCTCTCTCTCCACACGACACGCGCGGTCAATTGCCGACGGCGTTTTTTGGAATGGAGAAATACGCACCTATCGTTGCCCCAGCTAAATTCGTTCGGCGTTTCTAGAAAGATGGCGTTTTTGGGGATTTTTTGGCCTTCCCATCCGCTGGATTGGTAGTCCATACACCGTATTAACAACCGCAAAGACGGTAAATGATGTGCGGTGAACGGTAAGGGTTCTCGTTATCTCTTATCAGACATTGAACACTTCTGTTGTGCTGTACTACTACTGTAGAAGTTGTATCAACCTTGATGGAGTCTCCTAATTCTTAGTGATCGGCGGTTTTCATATACAAGTGAGTGATTAAGCCGAGCATGTTTACACCGCAAGAAGCCGTAAGAAACGTAAAACAAGCATGTAGACGCTATCAAAAAAAAAACAAAGTTACTGAATTGTCATTGTATTCTCTCTAAACTGTCTCTCTGTCTCTCTAAAGCACTTTTTTACTTTATTCTTTCTTTTCGTAGCAACATTGAGAATAAAAAAAAATCTTACAAGAGCAGCATCCTTGCTACTCAAGCTTTTTTAAGCCTCCACATTCTCAAAGAAGAAAGTAGGCTGACCAGGGACTGCATTCTCGGCAACAGGGACTGAGATTTCCACCTCCTTACCGTCCTCCAGTCGAACGCCCTTCTTACCGCCTTCCTCAACCACCAGGATCTCAGCGACTGACAGACCAGACGTCCGCTTCAGGCCGGGCATCATCTGGATCAACGTCTCCTTCTCATCGAAAGCCAGCTTCTGCTCCAGGACGACGCTGGCAGGCTCGCCGGCCTGCAGGCGCTTCTTCAGACCCTGAACAAAGGGCATGGCCTTCTTCATCTCGCCCAGCTTGCCAATCTTGCCGTTCAATGCCTTATCGTCGACGGACTTGGTCGCCGGGTTCCACATCTCCTTCAGCAGATCAATGTACTTGGCCTGCCAGGCTGGGAATCGGGCAGCCATATAAATGGTCAACTTCTTGGGCCTCTTGGGGTCAAAGGAAACTTCCTTGCCCTTGGCCTTCTTCTTCAGCTGCTGGCCCTCGGCAGAGTTGATGTTGGAAGCGGTGCTTCGGACGTACTCTCGCTTAGCTGACAGGGCAGCGTCAACGGCCGGCACGTCAGGGAATCTGGCATTGTGGATAGTGGAGTCCTTCTTCAAGACTTCCAACCAGATGTATTCGGACCAATGAGGGGCGATGACAGCCATCAGCAGGGCTTGCAGCTCAATGTATCGGAATACTAGGTCCTTGTGCATTTTGATACCGCCGGCCGCACAAGCCTCGCGGTAAAAGTCACGAGCACTCGTCAGCTCATACAGAGATGCCTTCAGGGCCAGCTTGTAGTTGGTTAAGCCGTATTGCTCAATGGCTTCCTTGGCGCAAGCATTCAGCTCATTGTTGAACAGGCCGTCCTGGAAGTTGTTGATCTCGCCAGTCCGCAGCTCATTTTGATCCTTGACCATCTCCTCGCACCACTCACGCAGAGTGAATAGACGCAGAATGTTGTTGTCGGCGACATCTTCCTCAAAGTTGGCATCGCTGACACCATCACCAGCATCGGCCAAAGCGATACGAGAAGCATCAGCACCGTATTTCTCCACCATTTCTTTCAAAGTCATAAAGTTGCCAGTGCTCTTGGCCATCTTCTCGCCATTCAGCATCAGATGGCCGTTGGCTCGGACACCACGGGGCCAGTATTCCGGCGGGAAGATAGCCAAGTGGATGTACAGGAAGAATGTCAAGTGGTTGGGGATCAAGTCCTTTCCGGAACTGCGTAGATCCAAAGGGTAGAAGTATTCGAATTCTCGTCGCATGCTCTCCAAAGTCTCACGGGGGATGTTCGAGCTGGAAACAACGTCATCTGTGATGTCGCGGCGGCAGAAAATGGCGTCCCAGACCTCATCAGTCATTTGCTCGGCGCCAACGTTGCCAATGCCCTTGGTACGGCCGAACAAGTCCTTGTGCAGGAAGTGGGCAACGGTATAGTAAGCCATGTAGATGGTCGAGTCACTCAGACTCTCAACCAGGAATTGCTTGTCCCAAGGCAGTTTTGATCCCAGGCCGAATGATCGAGCGCAAGCCCACTGGTTCAGCCAGTTCAGCACTCCCTCGAAGCCGTTCTTGGTCTCAGGAGCCCAAGTCTCCAAGCCCTTTCCATCGGCATTGTCAACCCACTTCAGGGCAGTCTCCCTCCAGGACTGCTCGCCGTAGTCCAGGTACCACTGGTCCATCAGTGAGACGATACATTCATCGCCAGATCGGCTGACAACCTTGCGCTCGGGTTCTGAGTAGGCAAAAGCCTCACCAGCCTCGAATAACTGAGCCCTGACCTTGGGCTTGGCCGTCTCGACCTTCTCGCCCTTGAAGTCGCCAACTTTGATGATACCCTGGTAGAAACCTTCCTTGTATGCCAGTTCTTTGGCCTCTTCCAGCTGCTTGGTGTCCTTGGGTGAAGCAATCTTCAGCTTCTTGACCAAGAAGGGTGCGCACAGGTCTCCGTAGGATGGAGTTTCAATGATGGGGTAGATCTCCAGCTCGGCCCACTCCTTCTTGATTCCGTAGTAATCAGCCTTCTTTGCCAGCTCGGTCACGGTTGCGAAATCATCAGGGCTGTCTGATGGGACAGAGGTGACGACGCCGGTACCCTTGGTAGGCAGAACAGTTTCCATGGGCAGAACTCTGACACCCTCCTTGTGCAGCGATAGAGGGGCGTTGACCAGAGTTCCAACAATGTCAGAGCCCACAAGGTCAGCGGCCTTCTCGATGGAGCCCTCCTTGGAGAAAATGCCCTGGTAGGCCATGTTACGAGCGGCTCGCTCAGTGATAACAAAGTAGTTGTTGTCATCAACCTTGAACAGGCCGTAGTTCAGCTTGGGGCCGACGAAACAGCAGGTTTGTCCGTACATGGTCTCGGGTCTCAGAGTCGCAGGCACCAAGAAGACGTTGGCGCCCTCAGGGATCTTGCCCTTGATGGCCTCAGCAGCCTTGGGCGCCCACTCCAAAACCTTGAGCTTCAGAGCAGTGTATTCCTGAGGGTTAACAGCTTCACCCTCCGAGCGGTCGTGGTCCATACACGGCTGTCCATCCTTGATTGAGTAGATTGTATATCGCTTGCCAAACTTGATCTTGTTCAGCTCCTTCAGGCGGTTCATCTGCCATCGAATGAAGGCGTCGTAGTAAGGGTTGGCGTCGGTTGTGACGAATGATCGTCGCCAGTCGATTCTTGAGCCGAAGCTTGTTAGATCTCTGATGGCCAGGGGAGGGAAGTACTTCAGCCAGTACTGAGAATCAGCAAACAGATGAATATCCTCGGTAGGAATTCCAATGGCCTGCATGATCTGGAACTGATACTTCATCTTGACGGTCTTGGCGTTGGCCTTGCTCTTGTTGGTGGTGAACTTGGTAACATCCTCCTTGGTCTGCTTGGCAGCAGGCTTTGGCTGTTCCTCGACAACAGTCTCTTCCTCCTTGTAGCCAGAAAAGTCCTCGCCAAACAGCTTGATCTCGTTGACCAGCTTATCGGCGCAAGCCTTGATGGGCATACCAGTGCAGTGGAAGCCCATGGGGAACAGCGCACGCTTGCCCTGCATCCTCGCCGTGCCCGCGGCAAACTCGACCTTGGTGGCAGAGAAGGTGTGGCCGGCGTGAAGAGTACCATTCATGTAAGGATAAGCCATGGTGCCGAAGAATTTGGGTTGCTGTTCGCGCAGCTCGGCCGGAGAGATGGAGTGGAAGGGCACCTCGGTCGTCGTCGGGGCATTCGTCTCGAAGACGCCGTCCTCGGCCCATTTCTTCTGGTACTTCTTCTCGACGACAATCAGAGTGTCGCGCTTCTCGGTCTGGTAGTGGTCAGCAGATGCGATCAAGAGGATAGTATGGGCGTTATAAAACCACGTACTCCTTTCAGTTCCTTGGTCTTGGAGACTGTCAGGCCCTCCAGGGCCTTTGACACAGAAGCCGCCGCCATATTGCAATTCCTCTTGGTGTCAAGATGGAAAAATCGAAAGCGTTCTTGGGGTTCCGAAAGAATAGCCTTGGGTGGATTGGCTATCTTTTTGTCTCTTCCGCGACTCAGCCCCCTTCTTGTTGACTCACTCGCACAGAGAAGATACGATTATGTATTTTCTCCGTCGGTTTGACTCACTTGCAGCAGGTCAGGATTATTTGGCGGGGGTTCAGTTTCGGAGGGGTGAAAAAGGACCTATCGCGGGGCAACTTTTTTTCGGCCAGGAACTGTGGCGCTGCCGTGAGGCGGTGCAGTGGCTGCCCCGGCTTTTGTAGGCATTTGACTGTAGTAGTGCCTTGGTACGCAGCTTTTGCTAGCTCCAAAACAGCGTCATCAAACGATCAAATCCGATATCTCAAACACCTCCGATATTGATTGGCAAAGAAATCATCTTTGCTGAAGCAGATCGGTCAACCATGTTTCCAACCCTCATCAGACGAGTTGCTCAATCAGCAAAGGAGTCTCTACCCAAACAAGTTCCTTTCAGTCTCACGAACAATCCTCACAAGGCTCGAAAAGTATGGCCACCTGACTTCAAAGAGTTGACGCATCAGCAACAACTCCGGTTTGAGAAGAAGTACAAGCGTCGCGTCGCCCTCGCAAGCCGTTCGCCGAGATGGGAGAAGGGCGTCAAGTATGCGCAGCTTGCCACAATGGCTGGTTAGTCTATGTTTTGCTCGCAATGAGTCCATGATACATGACGTGCTTGAGGCTAACTCTCTACACAGCGGCGATGGTATGGCTTGTATTCTTCTCTGAATTTGAGTGGTGGGGACAAAAGTATAAGCCATCAGAAGAGGTTTGTCCAAAATTTCAATTACACAGAATCATTTTCAGTTCACTTACACGAACCCTTAGCTACGGAAACACGCCATCAATCTCTTCGGCGTGCTAGATCCCGAGAAGAGATATGAGCGCCGGAAAGATGCGCCGGAAGTGAACCCGTCGCGAGGCTCAGATTCGAAATAAATTGTAGGATAAAGATATCCGCAACTGGATATGTGTAATATAGTTATTTGTATATAGCCAAGGCGTTTTGGTGTGATACCCGTATTGGGCAAAGGAGAAGAGACGAAGAAATGTATGCATATGCCGGTTTATAGTTCTATCCGACCCGTATCTTCAAGCTCAGTTCAAGACTGTAATATCGTCATTATACCCTTCCTGTCCATGCAAAGTTGCCTCCAAGGCCCATCCCTGATCCAATAGTGCTTCGTCCCTCATTTACTGGCCGTTTGGCGACTGTTCCTTGGGCTCTGACACCAGAAACAATGCGATCAAGACTCGTCTCTATCACAACACCTCCTATGATCATTTCCGACAAAGTCGCATGCAGCGTTTCAAAATTGAAGATGAGATCAAGCTCGCAGACGTTTTCAAACAACTTATCGAGTGCTTCGACATACACCTGTATTAAGTCGATCAACGCAAGGGGCGATTCCGTGGCGGTAGAGATGATGATGAAGTAGAGAGTGGCGTAGTTGCGGTATGTCACCAGCGAGGGGACATCATTCTGCTCTTCGGTCGAGCTGTGCGACGTGCTGGAGGCAGCGAGAAGAGGAGGCAGAGGCAGAAAGTTGCAAGAGCCCGACGGTCGGTTCGACACGAGCGTGAATATTTCGGATATCAGGCGCTGCTGAATGCTGGTGTCCTGTGATGAGAAAGGTGCTGAGTCAGTGCTTTGTTTCGAGCTTTGCATGAGTTGATGTGGCCGCAACGCACCAGCTGGGTGTAGAACTTGGTGAGCCGAGGCTGGCCCTGGCCATTAAAGACCAAAAATGCGTTAATCATGGCCGCAGAACGAGGCTCATCATCGCCCAGAGACCTATTGGCGAGATGGTGAGGAAGAGAGTGCTTGGTGGGGCCGATACAGGTGACGAGGTTCTGCGAGCTCCAAGTGACGTTGCCGGATGAATGTGACTAAGCAAAAGGAACATGGCTCTACTTTGAAGCTCATACAGTCAGAGGGTCTGTAAAGGTACCTTCAAGTCCTGGCTGCTGAGCAGATGCCGAGCCCCAAGTATGGGGTACATGCTATGACGAGCCTTTTCAGCTTATTCCAATTAGCTTCCTCAAAGCTTCTTCAGCACCTCTCTCTTTTTTTCTCCCTCGCATATTCTGCCACACGAAGCAATTGACCAGCCAGAGCATACTTCACATCCCACGACCCATTGCAGCTGTTCAAACTCCAAATGCGCATTTGATACCTCAACATTCACGACCTTCCTCTCTCACCCCCACCAACCACCAATATGGCATCATCAAGCATCTCGAGACAGGCCCCTCGCCTTCTCGGCCGAGCAATGCGCAGTCCCAGGATGGCGGCCTCAAGCTTCCGCGCTCTTCCCAGCATCTGCCGCGCAGCTACTCCCTCAGTTTCTTCTCAGCGACGGCAATTTTCGGCGCAAATGGTCTTGCGCAAGGGCATCATGCCGGATACTTCCAACCCCGACAAGGCGCCTACCGGAAATCAGATCACGTTTGTTGCCGCCGAGCTCTCCGACGAGGAGTACCACGACCTCTCCAACGAATATCTCAACGACCTGCTGGAGAAATTCGAGACTCTCCAGGATGACGGCTCTCCAATTGATGTGGAATATTCAGTTTAGTCACATCTTCCTTTTACTCTTGTTTAATCACCTTGTGCTAACTATGTTTCAACACAAAGTCCGGCGTCATGACCGTTACCGTAGCCAACAAGGGCACCTACGTGATCAACAAGCAGCCCCCCAACAAGCAGATCTGGCTCTCATCGCCGCTGTCCGGCCCCAAACGATACGACTTCTGCGTTGCCAGCGAGGGGCAGGGAGACAAGGAGGGCACGGCACTGGGGACGTGGATATACTCGCGGGATGGATCGAGCCTGGACGATCTTATACACAAGGAGATTGAGGTGGATTTGTGAGCCGGATAGCTGAAAGGGCTGGCATTGGCAATGTTTGGCACGGAGTTAACGGGGCATGTGGGACGGAGAAGGCGACAATAAAGGATGGCCAGCGATAAAGGAGAGCAAGTGATCTTTTCCACTCTGTAATACTAAATAAAGGCAAATATTTACGGCCTGGCGGCCTTTTCTTTTTAAAGGTTCGTCATGTGTTATTCGGCTCAAGGCCACAACACTTCTTTCCTGTCTCTCAACAAAGAGTCTTAAACTCCCAACGCTGCTCATCGCAAACAAAGCCCCATGCTCTTATTCAGCATCGCAACAGTCATATTATAATGCTGCATCGCATCATCTCGTAGCTGTCTCGCATCAGGCCTATCGTCTCGTCAGCATCAACTCTCATCTCAAAGCTTTTCAACTCCATGGACACGGGCAAAAAGTCAAATAAGTCAAAACTAAATCAGTAGATTGGAATTGGGGGCCAAAAACTCACTTCATCTTCGTCTCATTCAACGCCCTCTTCCAAGCCCTCGTCCCCCACGCCCGGTCCAGCCGCACCCTGATCAGGTTCTTCAGAATCTTATGCTCCAGGCCCTTCTCCTTGGCCGCCGCCTCCAGGAACCACACCGTCCTCTTCACGCCCTCGTGATCCAGCGCCGCATTGCTCTCCCGGAACGCCGCCCGGAGCTGGTCCCGCGCCACGTATCGCGCCGGCGCCGAGTACTGCACGGCGCGGAGGAGGCCCCGGTAGAGGTGCCGGTAAGCGTGGGTTATGTCCAGCTTGGAGGGTGCTGCGGTTGTCATGGCGTGTGTATTGGTTTTGTGGTTGTTTCAGTCCTCATGGCTCTTGTCTATGAGGCCTGGTATAGGGAGCTTGGCGGGTGAATAAAAGGGGGTGTATGAACTATATGATGCGAATTAACGTCGATAAAATTGTACGCCATGCCATATTTCACACTGTGCATTTTCAATGCTTCATGCACGGAGCACCTTGTTTAACACCACCCAACTATGCGCATCTTATTACACAAGACTAAGACATTTTAACAAAAGAAGCAGTCACTTGCAACACCGCTGTTATCAACTATTCATCAATAATACAGATAGTTTTTTTTTTTTTCTGAAACCACCTCTTATTCAAACAGCGCTCAAAACCTCTTCGAATCGGCTTAGGAGATTCCCAAGGCTAATACTGCCCTTAATCTTGCAAACTGTTATGCTTGTTCTTCTCTTGCTCAGCATAGGCGCAGTCTATGCAGCCAACGTCCATCTTATATACCAGAACCAGCCGTCTTATGCTGGCAAGGAGTCTAGGCCCGAGTTCTATACCTAATAGAACGACAAGCATAGCATACATGCTTCGCTCCGCTATCTATGTGCCCAAGAAAGAAAATTCAAATGAAAAAAAAAAAAACATATCTATAGAGGTATTCCAAGAAAATTGTGAAGACGGCGACCCCACGTTAGTTGTCATTGCGACCCTCGTCTTCTTGGCCGATTGGAGCATATCGCCCTTGGCCGCTACTCGAACTGCCTGAACGGCCGCGATTAACGACCCTCGATAACCATCCACTGATGCTTCGGTCGTCGCCGCCACCACTCTGGTTAGGTTTGCTATCATTACCATCGGGAGGGTCAAGGGTGAGCCCTGGGATGGGTGTAGTTGAGCGAAATGGCGTACGGCTGGATCCAATAGGCGACCCTCCTTGGATGAGTGATCCGGTTTCTGCATGAATAGACGGGGTAGCGACGGTGCTGGCATCCCCGAATAGCGAGTCCATCTCTTCCAAACGAAGACCACAAGTCTCTGGATAGACAAAGTAGACTAAACAGATGAGGTTAGCAAGCAATTAAAGGCTTAAGGAGGGACACGGAAATCATAATCAACGCGAGTGACTTACCAATGATAAAACTAGCAACACAAAAGAAGGCATGAACGAGATACAAGCGCCATTTGATCCACTCTTGCAGAATCGGTGTCATTTCTCCAACGAGCCAGTTAAAGGCCCAGTTCGTTGCAGTCGACAAGCTGGCACCCTTGGAGCGAATGCTGAGAGGCAGGATTTCGGGGGGGTAGAGCCAGGGGATAGGTCCCCATGAGTAGCCAAAGGCAGCATTGTATATCATGACAAACAGAACGACCAGCCTAGGAGTCCATTTGATGTCAAGATAGAGGAAGTAGGAGATGAGAGACAGTGAGATGGCCATGAAGACGGCGCCAGTGAGAAGAATCATGCGTCGACCCCATCGATCCACAAGATACCAGGGCGGAATGGTAGAAAGGAAGTAAGTGATGCCGTTGAAGCCAGTCATGAGAACGGCATCGTGGCCAACCCAACCAGCAGATTCAAAGACGTATGGAGCGTAGTATGAAATGACGTTGATTCCGTTGAGCTGCGCAAGAGCCTGCGCAGACATTGCGATGAAAACTCGAGTGCGATATCGGCGGAACATGTCAGAATACGATCTCTCACCCTCTTGACGCTGAAGAAGGACATCCATTTTGATCTCGCGATATTCGTCGCGCGCCTTGGCATTATGAATATCGCCGCCGCCATAAAGGTTAGCAATGACGACCATGCCTTCTTCATCATGGTCGTTGTCAAGGAGCCATCTAAGTAATGTTAACGGTTAGTGTCTCAAGGGCATGCATGCATAAAAGTTTGAGGCTCCATACCTAGGTGATTCTACAATGATCAAGCTTCCCAGCCCCAAAAGTGCTCCCATGATACATTGCATCATGAGAGGAATGCGCCATGACAAGTTGCTCTCGATGAACCCACAGCCGTAGTCCACCCATACGGACGTCGTGTATCCGATGATATTGCCAGAAAACTCGATACAAGCAAGTTTGCCGCGGTTGTGAGGGGGAGAAATCTCGGACTGGTAGACAGGGACAATGGTAGAAAGCATGCCGACACCAAGACCAGCGACTATTCGCCCAACCATCATCATCGACATGGACGTGGCGAGCGTCTGCAACGCTCCTCCGACGAAGAAAATGCAGGAACCATATAAGATGGTTCGTCGCCGGCCAATGATGTCACCAACACGACCAACAACAAGAGACGAGATGAAGGCTCCTATTTCGAGAATAGCAACCATTGTCCCGACCTCGGCCTTGGACGGATGGTTAAAGTAGTCGATGAAATACGGACCGCTAGTAGAGTGCATGTTAATTTTGGGCTCCCAATGTGTTGCGAAACAGATGAGACCGAAAACTTACGTGATGATGCCCGACATGACACCCTGATCATATCCGAAAAGGAAGACGCCTAGTGAGACGAATATACTTGTAAAATACCTATGGTAAAAAAAAAAAAAATAATAAAAAATGTTAGAATATTTCAGCTCTCATTGTGAAGCCGTAGCCACGACAAGGGATATATAGATGAGTCGTACAACAAGGCCTTGCCTGTAAGGCCATGGATAGAGCCTGAGGATCCCGCCATGATGGCGCCGATGCAGCGTTCTGCCCGATTTGGCGGTCGAGGCCGGGCGTCGGGGGGCTCAATGGCCTCTTTGTCGATGCCGGGAGACGGCGAGAAGGAGTGGTTGCGGCGATGCGGCGACGGGTCGTGGATGCGGACCTTTTTGCCGGGCGACTTGTAAAGCGGCTTGTTCAGCTGTCGGCGCTGGACTCCGGCGAGCAGCTCGTTCTCAATGTCCTCCGGCAGCTGGATGCGGACCGGGTCGTGCTCGTCGCCGAACTGGTCGCCAATGTCGCCAGTGTCGGTCCAGGACGATGTCTCGGACTCGGACGACGGGCGAAGCTGGTGAGGGGCGCCGTATCCCCTGGCAGAGAGGAGGGACGCCGATGGCGAGTCTTGGTCGAGGTCTTGGTCTACGAGTGAGCGCGAGGGCAGCGTCCGCAAAGGGATGTTGGAAGGGAGGCGAGTTGACGTTTGGGGAGGAATGTTGGGTGGTTATGGGGGCTGATCAGCAGCAGCACCCGCCTGCAGACTCTGTGCTTGGATTGAAGACGCCGGGGCGGGCGCGACGGATCTCACCGGCGGAGAGAGACGTGAGACGCAACCTCGCAGGGAGCAGATGAGGCTGTCGCTGGTCGGGTGACAACGATGGACAGGATGGACGGCTCAGGCCTTGCTGGGGCCGAGTTGCGCGGCGTGAACCTGCTGGGAAGGCCTTGGCAGCTCGGCGCTGGAGAGACCGGCAGAGGTACAAGAGCAGTGCAGCAGCGGTACGGCCAGAAGGGCGGCAGAGAACGAGGCGCGACAATGTCTCGGTGCATGTACAGGTCCGGTCCGGCGATGCGTCCAGGCTGGGACGACACAGATGACCCCAAGGCCGTGATCCACGAGCCTCACGATACGTCACTGGGGGGCCGTTTTAGGCCGGCTGGACGGCAGTAGTGCGGGTGGAGTGAGTGAATGCACCGCGATGGAGCGAGATGCGAGGGCTTCTGCAGCGGGAGGGGTGCCTTTTCTGCCTAGGGAGCTGGCAGGCCTGGATTGGATTGGATTGGATTGGATGGTCGGAAGAAGGAGAGAAAGAAAGAAAGACAAGGTCTTGATACAAAGTTGAAGTCTCAGCACAGAGGGCGAGAGAGACACGACCAAAGGAGGCCTAGCAAGACGAAGACAGCGAAAAGGTGGAGATTGGGGGAAAAGAGAGAAAAACTTGGATGCAGGCCCGTCAAAGTGGTGGCGCGCGTGCAGCGTGGCGTGGGCTGCTGCTGAATAAGAGGCGATCACTGGCGGCAGATGACACGAAAAGAGCGAAAGATGCGTCGTTTTCGAGGGAGCAAGAGAGCGGGAGGTTGAAAGAGAAAGAAAACATGGGAATCAGGAGAAGGAAACTGGAAGCTGATGGATGGACGGATCGCCAAGTCCAGCTCCATTGATTGCGACTGGCTCAGGGAAGCCCGAGATGGCGACCTCCCTAATCTACAGCGCCTCGCACCCGTTAGGTCCGCAGATAATGCGCCTCTCAGGGGATGCCGCGTCTCACCACTGCGCGACGACGCCTAAACACTGACGGTGAAGCTACGCGTACATGAAGCTGCATTTTGGCATCTTCCAAATCGAAACATGCAGTCGAGAAATCTAGATGCATGCAGCTGCTAGATAGCACGCAGGGCACAACTACAGTACGGCCATCCGCTTCACAGCCCTCGGCTTCATCACCTGCCATTGTCCCCGTCTCCCTATTTGCCCGCACTTCGTATGATTGGCGCTCTAAATATCATCCCGCCCCCAGTGATCGTCAGCTCCAGCGGCGCCTGAGCCACGCCGGCCGTCTAGCCAAGCGCAAGCAACTCACATGCAAACATTCGAACCACCAAATCTGTCCAATCTCAGCTGTGGGGGGACCCCAACGTCAGACGACGGCCCTGGCCAAGGTTCCTGCGCAGATCTTCTCAGATTAGGCGGGCGAAGCGCAGTCCTCAGCAAGTTTGTGAGGGCATTCAACTCCGCATATCCTCAATGGCATCAGACCGCCCAATGGTAACAGCGGCGGCAAGGCAGTCCAGTGCGGGGGAACACGGGACCCTGACTTTACTCGGTTACGTTACGAGAGTTTGAAGTCGGTATTGCTCATCTTGCTTCAGTAGCCGCTCGGTCTAGTACAAGAGTTCCAAGGGCTGCTGCTCCAAGCATCTGTACAACAGCGATTAGATGATGCCAAACGCAACAAGCACATGCGTGTACATACATCTAATCTCGTGAATCGCTCGCTTCGGGCCGCATAGTGGAATACATCGAGCCGTTATCTATAGTATGTCTCTGGGCGTTGGTCCCGGTCCTAGCTTCTTAGTGGAGGTCAGAGTGCCGTAGTTCACGATCCCGACTCCGGGCCGGGTCCGATTCACGATCCCGGAAGAGGTCCGGGGCTGGTGGCTCGGGCACCACAACAGCCATGACGTGAACAAAAGAAAAAGCTAAACAATTACAATATGATATTGTTTGTTTATAATTCATTTTCCCTTCATAACTCGTTCCTTCACTTTCCAAGTGAGAAAATGCTTTCGCATTGCTTGCAAACGACGATACGCGTCATGCCAGTTCCTTGTCCATCTCCCCAATATCAAGCAGGAGATGTAGTAATTGACCATATCCAGTCCAAATAACCACAAGTTCATCATCTGTTACCATTGTGATGGAGCGGTACTCTAGAGGGAGCCATAGAACCCGATGCTGTTCATGGAAAACCCATATCCTATGCCGTGAAAGTCATCAACAAGTTCACTAAATATGCCCAAGTGTAGTCATAATTAAGAATGGTGCCATCGCATAACATCACTCCAGGTCAGGTACCATCTAGCAAAAGCATCGGAATCCCCTTATAGTCCTTGAATGGTGACAGGGAGATTGAATTACAACTGCGTTTTTGCGACCAATCTCAGATCCAGGTGTTATCTTTGAACCCAAATTTAGCCACTTTGATATCACCGTTTGATGATGACAAGAATGATGCCTTAGAGTTGAATCATATTGCGTGCCTCCTGCCAACCGTTTGCCATCTAGGAAGAACTCCAGCGAGAAATATTTAGTCTGTAGCACCAAATGTGATATCGAGTTGTAATGAATCTATTAAATCTTGACATCAGTGCCAACTGTTTACCTTTGGACAAAAATATCACAATGTGGACATGTTCATTATAGACTCTGCGTGTTTAGAGAGGTGTTAGTAGCGATAGCCCGAATGTTCATTGACTTCTTTCTGGTCCCATGTCTCGACCGATAACGTACAATTTAGAGAATTTGCCGTTAATCTAGCTGTTATTTACATGCCCTCGTCAAGCTTCAGTTGCGTCAAACATGAGCCCGTAGCGGAATTACAAATTCTGGCTATTCTAGTAAACAAGCTGTTAAGTCGTGGATCAGTGGCCTGACAAAAGACAAAGCACGAGTTAATTGCCTGAATTGCAGGCTATCGATAAATCCACATACGGGTATCGCCGTGCTGCCTTTAATCTACAATAGCCTACTATCTACGCCATTTTGCCAATTGACAAAGCCGTCGTGCGTCATAATCCAGTCGCAGGCGCCCCGTAGCAAGCCTCTGTTAATTCCTTCAATAACATTCAATATCGCGGTGATCTGTGACTGACATTTTGAGACAAATGTCCCCCTCCATAGTGAAAATGTCCTATTGTGTGTGACTAAATGCTTTAATACTACTCTTCGACCTTTAACCGTATGCTTTTCATCCCGCCTCATACAATGTGGCCGGCAGAATTGATTCCATCAGGATCCTTCTCAATATCGGAAGTGTTATCAAAGTTTTGGTCTTCTAGACGGCTTTTTAGGCAATTCAAATCTCATCTAGCCGGCCAGCCATATCTTGTCAGACCGCTGGTCCATGCAGGCAATGATGGCAACAAACGCTATGTATTCAATGTAGTAAACCCTTCTGACACAAATCAGTCATCTACTTCACTGCTCAGTTTCATAATATATTCGGCACGAGTTCGTTTCAGATATTAACAAGAAGCATACATGGCCGCAAAATGTCAGGAAGAGTCTATATTAGCTGTTTTGCTATATGAAATCTGTAATGTAGATGTGCACTGTGATACCATTGACGAGCAAATACACGACTTCCCTGTTTACATGAAGATTACCAATCTTCAAAAAACTACCTAATATAACAAGCACAGATGTCGTACTATTTTCTCATTCTATTGCAGTTGAATCGATCCATTAACGTGGTGGTGTATTCGGGGTTTGTATAGATCTAGTTGGTCTACCCTGGAGCTATTCACTGCTGGAAAAGAATACCGATGTATGTATAAACTAAGTGAAGAATCAATCTATACATGAAAAAAAAAAATGTCAGTATTAGAAGTAAGTCTGATGAATAGTGGCAGCTGTTGTGATCAGATTTCTCAGATATGATAGGAAAAGGGAAGCTGTTAGCTCATCTTTTCTTCTTCACATCTTGCTCGGTTCGGTTTACTAGATCCTCTGTTTTGCCTCTAATTCATCAGTGAGATAGCAGAAACCCTTATAGTCAACATCAAGTCCACAGATTCCAACACGTGATCCGCTACCCCAGGTGCTCAACGCCTGGCACATCTTCCGTAGTATAGTGGTCAGTATGCAAGCTTGTCACGCTTGAGACCCGGGTTCAATTCCCGGCGGGAGAGATCCGCCACACCTTGATAGAGGTGCTTCATTTTTGCCCTTTTCTTCTTTTGCACTTTTTGCCCCTGTTCTCTTCATTTCTCAGTTGGTCTTGGCTGTGATAAGAAATTCGTATACATGCGTAGCTGGCTGAGGTCCTTTTTGCGGCAAGTTCAATTTGCTTCATTCAGCTTGGCGAGGAGAAAAGATTCTTAACCAAGATTTCGCTGCGTTTGAAGCAACGTTTACAGCCTATGAGATTCCCCAGAAAAATGGGGCTCAACTGCTCGCGTAGCTCAGTTGGTTAGAGCTTCGTACTAATACTTTGCCTTGTGGTGAAATCTTGGTAATGCGGAGGCCGCAGGTTCAAGCCCTGCCGTGAGCAAGCATCTTCTTTTTGTTGAAGCCAGCTGTTGTCTTTTTTTGCATGCTGAAATTCGGTATTTCTGGCTAGACATCTGTCGATGCTGTACCAAGTGCCTAGGAAGACGGAAGATGAGTTCCGGATGGCGTTGTAACCTGCATGGCTAGCAACATGAAGCAGTGTGACAACCAGCTTCCTCTTGCATACAACCAGGCAAACTCCGATGCTGGGTCGATGAGATGAGATGCGATGGGTCCTATGAAAATATTTTCACGGTGGATCAGATTGGCCTGTTTGCTACAGGGCAAGACTGCCTTTGCAATGCTGCACGTAGGGAACGAAGCAGGGCAGCATCCCTCCCTCTGTTGGTGATATCGCACTTGTTTGCGCCCCGCCAGCGTGTCGGTACCTTGGTTTGCATCTACCACGGCTGTTGGAAACGCGTAAAACAAACAGAGCGATTTGTTCCGACGATCCCATGTACCGGTCATCGATCAAGCACGAGTACTGTACAGTAGTAGCACACGGAAAGCGAGAGCGCAATTTTAAAAACCAAGGCCACCAACTTTGTTCCCTGCCGGACGGGAGAGACCCGCTTGAAATTTTGAAGTAATTTAACCGTAACGCAAGACTCACACTAATAAACCTTTTGGCCGCCTCTCATAGGGTGGTGGAGTTTGAGGGCACTTTTACTTGCGCAGCGTATCGGAGGCTGTTGTTACAATACTATCGCCGCTTCATTTCATTTAAATAGAGAACAGCGCGCACATCACATGCGCACACTGCGAATCAGATTGCCAATTTTGGAGCTATAGAGAGAATCTTTGCAGAGCTGCCGTTTAGGTATGGATGACGATCTACAGTACAAGTATATAAGTTCAATGCACCTTAGTGCTAGCATGGAGCTACTGTGGATGCCGCGATGCGATGCGCATGAACATGCCCTGTGCTTTTAGGCCTCGGATTTGAAGGAGAACCGGGATGCTCACGCAGAATCTGACCACAGGCAGGATGCTCTGAAGGTCCCATTGGTTCGCCAAAGTGGCCTGATTTTCTGTTTCAAGATGGAACTGCTTAACGAAAAAAAAAAAAAAAAAAAAAAAAAAAAGGAAATAAAAGAGAAGCATGAAAGAAGGGCAAAAAGAAGACATCAGCGTGCATGAGGATCATCTGCAAGATGTACATGTATCGATGCAGCTGTTGGGCTTGGGGTTTTTTACGAGCCACACCTTGCTATGCAGCGCCACGTAGCTCCCTATAACTGATCTGCTACTGGGGATGTCTCAGGGACGCATCGATTGGCCGCGCTACCGGTGGCATCAGCCATGCGACGCCGCTTCGTTAGCAGATGCACGTATACGAATACTGAACATTTATAGAATTCTATAGCGCATTGCAGGGTGCTTACTGCATTCCTGTGGCAAAGTTTTTCTTCAGCACGAGCACTACTGGCAGAGGTTGTCTGCACGATACTGGCTACTGAACATTGCAGAGTTAGTGCCGCCTCCGTTACCTGGCAATCAAACAGAAAATCTTTGTGTAATCATACTGCTCCTGTCCATACCAGTTGCTGGAAAAGGACGTGAGACTGGCCAGGGCGTGCGAGCAAAACTGATGTCGCAGCAACGGGTTTGTTCTACTGCTGTATTTGTCTCAGTCATCGTCAGCTTGCCCAAACAGGGAGATCCCCTGTCAAAAGCCGCCCAACCACCAATCACGCAGCGCCAAACCCTAGCGTGGGATCACCCGAGGGCCCACCTCGGCCACTCAGCAAGCCCGTTCCTGCTTTAGCTGCCAACTTGGGTCCAGCAGCGCCAGGACCTGGCCTAAAGGGCAGCCGCCAGGTGCGCTAGAGCTCGGGGCCAGCGCCAGGCCAGAGCTAGACCAGTGCTAAGGCCGCCGGGGGCTTGACGGGGCTTTAGGGGAGGGCAATGTGGCTCGTTTAGCAGCGCGGCCCAACCACTCGCAGCGCAGGCTGTTATGAGCAGAGCCTTGGCGACCCAAAAGGCCCCTGCAGGCCTCGCAGCGTTGCAGCTGTTTCTGCTGCCCAGGCCATGCCGTGTCAAAGATACCCGAGCGCTGCGTGCTCAGAGCGCACTGGTCCGCGGTACTGGTTACTCCGCAGCAACGGCGACGGTCCAAGCATCGTCAAGCGCCCCCAGACGCTGCAGGTGCGTCGAACACCCCCGTTTTTCCGCCATTGGAGTCTCCCTTGCCTGCTACGGCACCTACAGTAGAACTGCCCGGGCGTCCTCCTCTCCCACTCTCCTCCTCCACTGCAGCCAGCATAATCCACCAGGAAGCGAGAAGGCCTCGTCTCTGATCGGCTTGGAGCGTCTGATCAAGGCACGGACGGCGACGGGGCGACGCATTGAACGCCGTTTATAGTCGAGCCACGACATCGCGCACGTTACACCGCCGACGACAGCCTTTTGCCCCCTTGGGCCACCAGTACTTGCTGAGCATCTCACCACCACTGCTGTCGCAACCGCAGCGCCAGGCCAGCGCAAACACGTCGACAGCCGATTCCACAGCCTCGCGTACTCCTCCACGCTTCGATCCGACTGGGACGGACTCTCGTAGCGAAGGGGACGAACGGGACCAAATACAAACAGACGACCAGAGCAAGGGCCTGTGTCGCTTGTGCATCTCCGCCCTAAGACCTGCCTGCTCCCTACGCACTTCTCGACCGGCTTCTGCAGCTGCTTTAGCGCCTCCTGCAACCAGACACCGACTTGCTGCATCTCGACAGTCGACCTTTTCCCCCATCGCCATTCTCGTCAATTCTGCCGCCCCAATTGTGATTGCATCGCTGGATGCTGATCGTGTGCTGATCAGGCTGCTAAGCATCCGCAGTCACAATGGGGTCCACGGCTTTTGGAAACTTTGATGTACGCCGTCGTCCAAACCGCATCTCATTTCGTCTTACCTCTCGTGTGGTACTGTGCAACGGAGCGTGACTGACTGAGTTTTGTATATAGGACTTTTGCAAAGACTCGACTTTGCCCGTCTGCAATGTAAGTTTGCTGAGAGAGAGAGGAGACGATGACAGGCATAGACGGCAAATGATGTTCGAAACTAACTGCCCGCTCTTACTATGTAGCTTCTATCTCAAAAATTCCACAACCAAACCGGTCCATGGGGAGGATGTGAGCTCACAGGAATTTCGCTGAGCAATGGCCGACACCTGGGCAACATTGGATCAATCATCCTGTGTGGCCTTGGGATTGTCATGGCGACCTTTTTGATTCTCAAGGCGGACAAGAAAAAGGCTGCCGTGGGCCGTCGGTATGTTGCCACACAAACGCGCACACACACACAGCTTTCGGACACCACAACTAACATGGCCCGATAGCGAGATTCAACTGTTCCTCATCGGCTATATTCTCATCAGCATATGCGAGATTTTCTCTGTTGGCGAATTCCCCCTTAACGATACCGTGCGAATAGTACGTCTGCCTGCCTGCCCAATTATCCTCATCGCCGTCGTGCTTGTTTCATTGTTTACTAACGTCTTCTTAATCTAGGCTTTTAGTGGTATTCACATTGGCGCCATTATTGCAACTACTTGGATTCTCATGTTGAACGCTGTTGTCGGATACCAGCTGCTGGACGACGGAACCCCATTGTCTCTAAGCCTGCTGGCAATTTCCTCTGGCGCGCTCTTTATTGGCACCGGCTATATTGCTCTCGACACGGGCTACAGCTGGAGCGGCTTTTGGGACAGCAGCTACAAACTCCCCAACCGCAACATCGCCCTCTACGTCCTGTACCAGCTTATCCCGCTGATATTCCTCGTCGCCTTTTATGTTCTCGAGACGATCCTTGTGCTTCGAGTCCTAGGAGAGCTCCGCCCGATGATATATTTGACCGGAGCAGCTCTGCTTTTCGCCATTGGTCAAATTTTCAATTACGTGATCAGCAAATACATTTGTGATGGGAGCAGCGGCAAAGTGGACGGTGCCCTCTTTGAAACGTTTTTCACGCTTCTGGCCGTTGGCATGCTTTTTGTCTTCTGGTCAAGCATTACCGAGGACGACTGGCCCATGCCTGCAACAGAATCTTACACAGCCCCGGGCTATACTGCCAATGCGGGATATGCTGGCCAGTCATATGCCGGCCAGTCCTACTCCCAGGGCTACTCATCTCAATCGTACAATACTCAGCCTTACAACTGAGACAATCTTGCAATATTTTGGGTTTCCTCAAATTCGGCGTTTATAGGCGGTAGCATTGATGGCTTCATTTCCTCTCCTTTTTTTCTTCTCTGCTTCTTATCATATATACGCTTTTTTTCCTCGACGAGTTTACGACGAGTCGAACGACGCGCTCACGCACCACATATGAGAACTGCTAGAATATAGTAGTTGTGATGGATTTTTTTCGTTTCTTTTTTCCTTGCTTATTTTTGATCCGAAGGAAGGGGTAGCAGGACGACCAGTCGCATTATGTTAGAGCTGAAGTTGTTATTGTTGGCGTGACTTATCCTCATCCCGCAAAGTTTTTGAAGTTTCTTCCATAGCACTGTTTTTGCGTACTGATGCGTCTTTGGTTCAGGGCATCTTGTCAGTTGGAGAAAATATGTTGGAAGAAAAATATGCGTTACTGATTCCAGGTGGATGCATGCTGTTGGCTTTATTGTCAGAGAGCTTGTACAGTGGTTTAGCTAAGACTTTATAGTATACCCCAGGTGAAGCGAGTGGTGTTCACCTATAATAATTAAGAGTTTTAGATTGAGATTGGAAATATTTCACCTCTCTAGATCCCAGAATGCAAACTAGTTTCATGCTTTATAATTACCTCATGCAGGATGTGGTTTGGAATCAAGAATCATGGCAGGCTCATGATTGGCGTTTAGTGGGGAGCTATGTAGGTCCGATGCGCTAACAAGGCTGAGGCAATGATCTCGGCAGCCTTATCAATTATCACTGCTTCAACTCTCCAGCTAGACCACCATCCAGTTCCTCCCACCAAACACACTCATTTCTTTCCTACCTTTCTTAGATAAAATTCCTTCAATCGCACCCCCTAGACACTTTTCAGCTACTGGCACCACCCAATTCACGATGGCCGACTCCGATGGCGAGTACGTCGCCGACATGTCGGACGACGACATCATGGACCACACCGTGACCGACGGCGACCCGAGCGCAGCCCGATCCAGGGGCGCCAAACCATCCAAGAAGAAGCGCGACCGCAACGGGTCCAAGGCATGGGAACAGTCCAAGCGGACGTGGGAGACGGACCTCCCCGAGGAGGACGACGGCATGCTCAACCTGGCGGGCTACGAGGCCGAGCGCCGGCGGCGGCTGCTACGCGACACGACGCCGCTACAGCGAGGCATCATCCGGCATCTGGTGCTGGTGCTGGACATGTCGTTTGCCATGGCCGAGAAGGACCTGCTGCCCACGCGGCACCGGCTGACGCTGAGCTACGCAGCGGCGTTTGTGCGCGAGTACTTTGAGCAGAACCCGATTTCGCAGCTGGGCATTGTGGGTATGAGGGACGGAGTGGCCGTTCGGATCAGCGACATGGGAGGGAATCCGGCCGAGCATCTGGAGCGGCTGCGGGATCTGGAGGGCCAGGATCCGCAGGGGAATCCGAGTTTGCAGAATGCGCTGGAGATGTGTCGCGGAGCGCTGTTGTGAGTTGCCACCATGGAATCACGTTGTTCTTCTTCTTCTTTGGATGTGCAGAGCTAATTCGAGACGAATAGTCATGCTCCTTCACACGGCACGCGAGAGGTGCTCATCATCTACGGCGCCCTGCTATCGAGCGACCCGGGCGACATCCACGACACCATCAGCAACCTCATTGCCGAGAGAATACGAGTATCCGTCGTCGGATTGTCCGCCCAGGTCGCCATCTGCGCAGAGCTCTGCTCGCGGACGAACGCGGGCGACGAATCACAATACAATGTCGCCATGGACGAAACACACTACCGGGAGCTCTTCCTCGCGGCAACCACACCCCCGGTGAACCGAACAAAGGAGCAGAGCACATCCAGTCTCCTGATGATGGGCTTCCCGTCGCGGACGCTTGCGCCCGGGGGGACCACCAGCTATTGCGCCTGTCACAGCAAGCCTTGCCGAGAGGGTTATCTCTGCACCCGATGCAGCGCCAAGGTCTGCAGACTGCCGTCAGAATGTCCCGCCTGCGGACTGACGCTTATTCTGTCTACACATCTTGCCCGATCATATCATCATCTTTTCCCTTTGCGAAACTGGGTGGAAGTGCCTTGGGCCGAAGCCACGCAATCCACAGCCTGTTTCTCCTGCCAGAGTCCCTTTCCGGAACCACCCAAATCAAACAAGGACAAGGGAAAGGATGAAGCAGCTGCAAAGGCACCGGCAAAGGGCGTGAGCGAAAGCGGGCGGTACAAGTGCCAGGTGTGCGGCAACCACTTCTGCATTGATTGCGATGTCTTTGCGCATATGGTGATACATAACTGTCCTGGATGCCAGAGCCAGTCGCAAGCGGTACCTGCTGGTGTTGATGGCGTGCCGGTGGAAGCGAATGGGAATGGGCATACGAATGGTAATGGGGTCATGGTTATAGATGGGTAGTTTAAAGAACTTGAGGAGGAGGAGGAGGAGGAGGATCTAAGCTGAAATTGGCTTCAGATGGAGCTATGAGGATGTCTGTTTGGACTTGTGGTCTGGACATTATTACAGATACAGCTTTTTTGTTTTTTTATTTACTAGCTACTGGGTATTCTATGGCGTCTAGGTATGAGCATGTACGGCGTACACGGTTGGCGCCCTGTCTTAAGAGGGGAGATATCTTTTTCTTCTAAGCCGTCTACAAAAAGTGGATGGTTTTTCATTGTCATATTGGACAAAGGAAAACAAGAACATCACAATGTCATACATATAAGAACAATAACCTTTTGAAATGATAATCTTTTTCATTTCATCTCAGCATGATTCGTAATCGTAGTTACTATGCTCCTAAGCTACTTAATCCAAAAAGCTCTTCAAGCTCCTATTGCATTTATACAAAAAATGCCCCAAAAGTTTTTATCAAACTCCCAAACATGAATCACGCTTAAAAACAAAAAAAAGCCGAGTATATACAAAATTACAAGTTTCCTCGCTCGGCCTGCTCGCGCTCAATGGCCTCGAACAAGCTCTTAAAGTTTCCAGCTCCAAAGCCCTCAAAGTTGTCGCGCTGAATAATCTCAATGAAGACGGTAGGGCGGTCCATGAGGGGCTTGGTGAAGATCTGCAGCAGGTAGCCGCCCTCGTCGTAGTCGATGAGGATGCTGAGGCGTTGGATCGTGTCCAGGTCCTCCTTGAGCTGCCAGCTGCGCTTCTCCGTCTTCAGGCGCTGGCGCATGGTGTCGTAGTATGTGGAGGGCACGTTGATGAAGTCGACGCCGCGCGCGCGCAGGGCCGAGACGGAGGCGATAATGTCCGACGTGAGCAGGGCAATGTGCTGCACGCCCGGGCCGGAGTTAAAGATGACGTACTCCTCGATCTGGGACATCTTCTTGCCGGCGGCGGGCTCGTTGATGGGCATCTTGACAATGTTGTTGGGAGACGCCATGACGATGGAGCTCAGGGCGGAGAACTCGGTGCAGATCTGGGAGTCATCCACAGACCAGAAGCGGTGGAAGGAGAGGCACTGCTCGTAAAAGGCACAGGCAGAGACCATCTCGTTCCACGACTGGTTGCCGACGCAGTGGTCGATGCGGGTAAGGGGCACGATGGGCGCCTCCGTGGATGAGGTGCGCTTTTTACCAGCGCGGAATCCGGGGAGGAAGGGCCCGGTGTAGCCTCGGCGGTTGATGAGGGTGTGTGTAGTATCACCATAGGTGCAGATGACGGCCGTGGTGACGGCGCCGTTCTCATCCTTGGTGGTGGTAGGGCCCTGGACGGCGATGGCGCCCTCGGCCACGGCCTTGTCATATACGCCCGCAATGTTGTCAACTTCAAAGGCGACGTCCTTGACGGCATCGCCGTGCCTCTCAAGGTGAGCGTGCATGGCCTTCAGGAGAGCCCTGTCCGAGGCGGAGATGGGCTCATCCTCAGGAAGGTGGGCCTCGGATCGGATGGGCGACGTGAAGACAAAGCGGACGCCATTGTTGGAGATGACATATGAGGCGAAGTATCGGCTGCCAGTCTCGAGTCCGCGGTAGGCGGTGGTCTCGAAGCCGAAGAGAGTGGTGTAATAGGAGGCCGCCTGCTTGGCGTTGCCAACCCACCAGGTTATGTGATCATAGCCGGTGAAGTCGGCGGGCGGCTGGATGGCGAAGTTGTCGGGATTGGAACCGTTGGTAGCAGGCTGCTGCACTGGGGAGTTGCTGATAGCAGACGGGGACATTGCCACTCAGAAGGTATATGGGGGTGGATCTCTGGGGAAACCGGTTTATTATATGTGCCTGTTGAAGCAAGATGAAGGAACCAAGTTAGGAGCAAGATGGTGTATTGGATAGTAGTATCTCAATTCAGATTTGCTCAGTGGCTTGGAGGGCTCGAATGGCACATATATATATCTGGCCCATGGATTGTAAACCCTCTCTCTGGGCATCTCCATTGCCCATCACCTCTGCCATCGGATTCTAACGGCCCAAGTTTGATTCAGAGTTTCGAGGCGGCTTATGCTTGGTTCCGAAACACCTGCTGCGTAATAGGGCAATGTGTTTATCCCCCGGCCAGCTCGGAGCACAGCTGCACGAGGCCTGTTGGACAGCCAGCTATGATAAAAACCAGCCCTCTCACTGGTCGCTGCCGTCGACGCCTCGTTTCTGCTGCGGGGCCCTGGCACGATCGTCAATGCGACTTTGAATCTCCTTGCTGCGAACGGTCCCAAACATCGTAGCGCCGGGAGTATGAAGCCGTGCGGAATGGCACCGCGCCGGCTGTGGAAACCGAGGGGAGCCGACAATGGCCGCCCCGCCTCGAGCCCGGCTTTGCTTCCGCGCCACCGACTTCATTCGGATGACAGCATGCGGGCGCTCACAGACGCGAGTTGTACAGTAGAGTCGCAAGTTCGATCGATCTTGTCTGAGATAAGGATCCAAATATTCCGCTTACTGGCAAGGCTCCGCTAGCTGCCGAAGCGCTGGTCGCGGTAAACGTTCTGACGAGCGGCGAGTCACTTGACACGGCTACTGTAGGTAATCGTAGACCATCTGGGGGTCTCATATGAAGTAGAACCGCCACTTGCTTGCTGGTTGCTTTTTTCCATCTGTAAAACAACTTTTCCAACTCATCTCAATTGTTCAGCTGAATAATCCTCCTGATATCCATTGCTTCGAATCCCCAAGCGTCGACGTGAATACAGCAGCCAAAATGACGACGGTATCATTAAGCCGACACGACATCAATGTGCTCGAGAAGATCAAAGACCCCGAGTCCAATCCAGCTGCTGGCGTCCTCATCGACTCTGCGCTGCCTCGCGACCCGCATATTGTCGACCCCAGCGTCTATGAGAGAGTGATGGAGACGGAACGCACTATCATCCGCACTCTTCAAGCCATCGAGACGCAGCTCATTAGCTTCCAAAGCGAAGAGGACACAGACAAGGCCATCGAGAGCTACAAGACGTGCGTGTCAGATTTTGGCAATCTCATCTCAGATTATCCTCTATACGCTAGCGCAAGAAACAACCGCGCGCAAATCATGCGGAGGCTGTATGGAGACGCCATGCTGCTGAACTATACATCGACCATGCCAATGCCGTTGATCCCTCAGCCAGAACAAGCTGAGAAGAGAAAGGCAGCCATGGAAACATTGGAGGATATGGATACTGCAATCCGGCTGCTCACACCGCCGTTGCCATCAACCCCCATGTCTGCGCAGGCAGCCCGGACGTTGTCCATGGCACACACGCAGCGAGCAGCCATCTACCTGAGAACGGCCAAGCTCTTTCCAGACCGCCAACTGGATATCGATGACACCCGCCCAGAAGCCTCCTGGTCCCGCGTGGACTTTGAGGAAGCCGCCTCAAGAGATTTAGCACTCGGCGGCAGATATGGAAACCAGATTGCAAAAGCTCTGGCCGTCAGTGTCAACCCAACCGCCAAGCTCTGCGGGCAAATAGTTCGAGAAGCGATGCAGAAGGAGCATGGTCCTGCATTTGAGATGTAAAGTTGTTTTCTTCTTTTTAAAAATCTTAACGAGCCTGGTACATGCAATATTTTCCTTTTTTTTTTTTTTTTTTTTTTTTTTTTTTTTTTTTTTTTTGTATATCCCAGAAGAAGGCGGGTAGTTATGAGTTGAGATTCATTGCATGATAGCTGTGACCCATATTTTGGCGTTTGTGTATTTAAAGAGAGCATAGGATAGTGGCGTTCCTAGGTCAAGGCCTTGATACTCAAGAAATCAAAAGCTATTTCTTAGAAAGCCCAACGCGTCTAGGGAAATATGATTTAGCATGGCGTGAGATACTTTAATTTGCATTCTAAGCCTCATACCGTAGTCCAGCTTCTATTGTCTCATTCGTCGTCTTTCCCTTGGCCTTTTCCTCGCGGTTTACCCTCGTCGCAGCTGCCGACAATCCAATAAAGACCGCAAAGATAGGGTCAGCGACCCGAGAAATGATGTATGTCGGCGCAGGCATTGTCGCAATGTCGACTTGAATCTCTCTATCTCTGCTTTATTTCAAGCTGCTCGTGAGGGCTCCTCGTATATCGCTCTCACCCACTAAGAACGGTTTGATTCAGCAAAAGAGAGGCGCGCACGTGTCCCACCCTCGATAAGCAAGCGCAATCTCCACGTGACATGGCACCTGCGAGTCGCTTGCCCCAAATCGACAGCCCACAAACCCCAAATTTTGCACCAAATTCCCGATCACGGTTCTATTGACGACGAAATCCCTTACCCTTCCCAGCACATATCCGACCACCCACAGGCAGGACAAAATGAAGTTCCTCAAGGTCGGCCGCGTCGCCATCATCACCCGAGGCCGATATGCCGGCAAGAAGGTACGAATTCAATAATACGAAAGCAATTCCCAAATCGCCCCGGCGTCAAATTCTCAGATTGGCACTCGACGTCGCAATCAATTTCTTTTGCTGCCCCGGGAGGAAACCCATTCGATGGGAAGAGGAGGATATACATCAAACGACAAGGGGCAAGATTTGATTTTGGGACACGAGTGCTGTTCGGGAATTTGTCGCTCTGGAAGAGGATTGCGGCTTCGCTTTGCAAAAGTAAAAAAAAATGTACTGGAAGTGCTGACATTTTTTTTCTCTTTCAGGTCGTCATCATCCAGCCCATCGACAATGGCAACAAGCCTCACCCCTTCGGCCACGCCATCGTTGCCGGCATCGAGCGCTACCCCTCAAAGATCACTCGTCGCATGTCCAAGACCCGACAGGAGAAGCGCAGCAAGGTCAAGCCCTTCATCAAGGTCATCAACTACAACCACCTGATGCCCACCCGATACACCCTTGAGCTCGAGGGCATCAAGGGCACCATCTCCGCAGACACCTTCAAGGAGGTCAGCCAGCGAGAGGACGCCAAGAAGACTGTCAAGAAGGTTCTGGAGGAGCGATACACCAGCGGCAAGAACCGATGGTTCTTCACCCCTCTGAGTATGTTTTGCAATTCCCGGAATATCTGAACACAATCAATATATATATATATATATATGTATTATATACATATAAAAGGGATCAATACGCTAATCAACTTCTCAATAGGATTCTAAATTAAAAATCGTTTTCTCCATCACGGTTTGGGAGTTGGCGGGATGTAAAGAGCATCGATTGGTACTTTTAAGGAACCACGGTTTATGGGGTCAAATATGATGTTCATTATCAAAATTATTCACATGTTTTTTCTTTAATACGTGAATGTTTCTCGTTGCCAGTGACGTGGAACTCAAAAAAGCGACATTTTGATCTGGAAAAAAACAAGGGAAATACGATTACACCAATCGCTCTCAGTGTTCCTGACCCGGCGCTGGTTCATGGAATGGCAACGAAGAAAGTGGGAAGATACAAAAACCGAAGCCTTGAGATAGACCGTTTGGCTATTTTTGTACCTACACCAATTGATTTTTTTGCACCTCATTGCTACTACTTCACTGCATTTGTGTCACGGAGAGGGAGAATTAAAAAAAAAAAAAATTACAAAAGCTTGTGTGTTAATACATGATATGAGTCTTGGTTTATTATGTTTTCTTTGTCTCTAAACAAAAACATGTTAAAAAACGCTTTGTAGTGATTTCATCTCTACATTTCTATGAACTCATGCTTCACGCCATCTCTAAAGTACATCTAATTAGACCTAGGCGCGATACAAACTTTGTTCGAACAGCATCGACCTGGAGTGCTGCTTCGACGCTCTATAATTATACACCAATAAAAAAAAAATAGGCCTTCAAACAACCAAGGATGATGCAAGCCCCTCTTTGTCTCCAAATTAGAGTGACACCTTTTTTGGTTCGCCGGAATTTTTGGTGAGAATGAAAGATGCGCGCCGAGGCCTTTGCCTTAAATCACAGCCCTGTCGCTCACAAGAAAAAGAAGATTGACCGTTAGATTGACTGTCCATCCAACCAAACAACGCCGTTGACGCAATCGTACTTCGTTTTACAGTTTGGCTCTTAAAATGGAGCCATGGTTTTTCATTCATGACGTTTAAGAAGCCTCCTGAGCGGCAGCTGCGGCAGCAGCATTGCCCTTGAAGTGGTTGGTAACTTCAGAGGCCAGCTTGTGGGGGTCGTACTCGGGGGCATAAGTAGGAGCCAGGCCGCCAAAGAGGCAGAAAATGAGGAAGACTGCCAGCACAATGATGGACAACTTGCGGAGAATTGGCTTGCGAGCACCAAACTCAGCCCACTGGCGGCCAGCCTCGCTGGCATAGCCCTTGAGAGCCTCAAGGCCGAGCTTGTAGTAGACCATGCCGCCGAGAGCGATGGAGTAGCCAAAGAACTGGAGAGGAGTCACCTGGGTGCCCCAGATGATCATGGAGGCGACAACAAGCATGATATCCTTGAGGACACCGCAAAGGGTCAGGACAACAGCGGAAGTCTTGCCAATCTGTGTATAGTAAGTTAGCTCATCTGAAGCTGGCAAGCGTGAAAGCGGATTGGAAAGAGGCAACTAACCAAGGAAAACGACCGAGACGTTGAGCATGAAGGCGCAAAGGCCGTTAAGGAAGAAGGTGAAGAGACCGACGTGGTAAACCTCAGCCATGGAGACCTTGGGGAACTCCCAAATCAGCGCAACCACACCGTTCATGACGGCGCAGATAGGGGCGAAGTAGTAGAGAGAAACCAGAGGGTCCATCTTGAAGTCGGCGGAGCTCAAGAGCCTCTGGACCATGGTAAGTCGGAGGGCCTCGAAGATGAGACCAGCAATCTGGTACATGACACCAATAACGACGAAGTGGATTTCGCCCATCGACGCAATGATGACACCGATGGCAATGGCGGAGACGTTGAGGAACTGCTTCAGGTTTGGCGAGGACACACCCAGAGCCCAGCCAGCAATCAAGACGGCGACAGGGGTGGTGGCCTGAGCATCTGAATAAAGGCAACGGAGAGATAGAGGTAGGTCAGGTTGCCGCAGATCAAACTCAAGCTGAAGAAGACACCGATTGGGACGACGGCTCGCAGGTAGACGCGGCCGGTCATCTTGACAGTCTTTCGGCCATCGAGAAGAGTCGTCCAGCGGGCCAGGATTTGCGTAACGATGGTGGCAAAGGTAAGGTGGTAAGTCGTGAGGATAACGGGATAGCCTGGAGCCAAAAGATGTCAGCGCACGTTCCGAAATGGCGGGAGAAAAGAGAGTGTTGGAGGGGAGGCACATACGGAAGTTGAGCGTGTCCAGGAGCCACTTGTTGAACAGGATAACGGAAGAACTGAAGCCAATCCATGTGCTGCGCGGCGCATTAGCAAGACAAGATCCATCACCGCCTCGTCGGTCTTCTTCCTCGACAATTGTCCCTCTCCCAATGGCAGAACTCACACAACATAGAAGACGGGGTGCAAAGAAGCCTTTGCGGGCGCGGGCTTGTCAACCTGGGGGTTGACGGTGGGCAGGACAGGAGAGCTGTCGGCGCGAGTGATGTCGCCCGACACTCTGATCTTTTCTTCGCCAGACATGGTGGTGACGCTGGAGCAATTCGCAGAGGATTTGGGAGTTGCAGGCGTGTAAAGGTAGAAGAAGGTGAGGGCGCCGGATGCTCGCACAGAGGTTTTGGCTCTGGATTTAGGGGAGACGCGCAGCGACAACGAGCGGACAGACTGACAGGCGTCCTTTTTTTTCTTAGCAGGGCAGGGTACGAAGTACGTCGCCTCAGAAAAGCCGGCCAGGGGTGGGTTGAGAGCGTGAGAAAAAAGAGTGTGAGGGGTGTCCCGTATGCAATAAAGCGAGGGTGCAGTTCGTATAACGAAAAAATAAAACAGGGACCGCCCGGAAGAAGAAAAGTCTCGCGCAAGCAGCCAAGTGTAAGAATGGCCTTGGGGTTGCTGGGCGCTTGCGGGTTGCAGAGACGATTAGAGGGAAAAGAAGGGAAAAAAGCAAAACACGAGTTGCACAAGAGGTGGCGGTGGTGTGCTCGGAAAAGAGAAGAAGAGAGAGGAGAGGAGAGGGCGCTCGATTGAGGGAAGGGGAGATCAAATAGGAGTTGCGTCTACGAGACTAGAGAAATGCCAACCGGAGACACAGCCCGGCGCATCGAGGCAATTAAAATCGCGTCTTTTGTCCTGGAAATTGGCTCCAATGTATTCCTGCGCGCGTACAATGCTGAGCAAGGCCGCAACAGCAGCGAGGTGCCAGAAATGCTGCCCGCAAGTACCGGTACGGCGCTGGGGCCGCATCCACCGGCGCCACTCTGGTACAAGTACTGTACGGCAGTCTGCGCTGCCTACTAGTAGCCGGGTGCTTCAGGGGGGCTCTGGCAGGCCCTGGCTCAAGGCAGAGGGAGTGGTACAGTACTCGTACAGCCTACAGGGGAGGGGGCCACTACTGCTAGCATCATTCACTCCCCTGGCGAATCAATCCACCCACGTTTGATGGAGGCGGAGGCACCAGAGATAAGGGAAAAGAGATCATCTACACGGAGTGACGGGGGTGCCAATAAAGCGCAGCCTCTTGCATCGCCACAGCCCTAGTCGTGTATCACTACAGAGCGTGTCGTACTGGGGTTGTATTCGCGGCATGAGAGGTCGAGGGGAGTTTAGCAGGCAAAGCGTGTAATTTCAGATTGATGAGATGGATCATATCACACAGTAAGCTGCAGCCGTAGGCAAGTCTAGATGTTTAGTATGAACACTCAGTGTGAATAGTTATCATAAAAAAGTTTGATGACCTGACTCAGATAGCAGGAGGCAAGATGAACCAAAAATAAAAAATAAAAAAAAGGGCCACTCCCCGTTTTTTCTTCTCTGGCTTCGTCCTCTACACAGTGCTCCTACAGATTGACAAACGTTGCATGTGCCTACTGTATTCATTCATCCGCAAACAACAGCACAGCTCAATACAGAGCCGCCGGTGTTGCGACGACTGCCATACTCGGGCATCGCATTTCAGGGGTCGCAGCCCGGACGGGACATCCATCTTCGAGGCACAATCAGTTTGTCAGTTTGTCAGTCGTCTATTTTGACTTTGCATTGGCCGCGTGCCAGTGGCGGGGGTCGAGAGCTAGAAAGATCGCGGGGAGCCAGACGCCAAGAAGTTGCTCTCGTTTATGTTCTCACGATGCCTTGTGCCTATGCAATGCCGTGGTAGCGGTAGCCTCTTCTCCACGTTCCGGCTGGCAGCAGGTGAGCCTGGGGGCCACGATACGAGGTGCGCTAGGAGAAAGCTTGGCGTTGAGCTTCCAGGGACGCGCAGTCTCGACTAATACCACTTTGCTGGGTTAGGGCTGCGATGCCGCATTTCAGCTTCACATGTTTTGGACGAGATGTCCGTTCCTTTTGGGCGGATTGTCTCGCCATCAGCTGCTCGCCAGCATGAGGCCAAACATGAATCTTTGGAGGACCAACCGCATTGCACATCACAATGGCGATTCCGCCTTCTCCCACTGTGTTGATGTGGACCCAGCTGTCATTACCGCGAAAAGTCTGCATTTGTCGAATATGTACTAATCCAGCAGGTAGTTGCAGTTGACATGACGAGCCTGGCCATCACTGCTGAATACTGTACGGACTAAGGGGCCCATCAAGGCACGGAGGCGGTATATAACGGGGTACGCGATATTACTCCTTACAACTGCTCGCTGCTAATGCACATGCGACGTGGAACTTTCTGTAGCTGCGACCTCACAGTATGGGATGATACGCTGGCGTCCGTCTCACCGATCTTCTACAGTGCCTCTCGAAGGAGTCGCTCGAATATCCTTATCCTCATCCCTATCCCTATCCCTATCCCTATTCCTAGAAGTGAAATGCTGCTCCCCTTTCTTCAGCGGCTCCCTTTAACATAGGCAAGGCTGCAGGTTTTGCTTGGCACACTATACCTATTCTCCTCGACATCATTGTCACTGTTGCATCACCGCGCCGGCGGCGGGTCTTTGCTAAGGCATGCATCCATCCACGCGATTAATGCTCAGCTCTTGTCGCAACATTGCACATTGTAGACTATGGACTCGGTCAATAAAACGGAGCACCTAGGCACATACTGTACAGTGCGAGTGTTTCTCGTGCTGGGTGCACCCGTCATTTGTCGCAGGAACAGAGATTTCGGGCGTGTTACGGAGCACGGAGCGCAGCACGGAGCACCACGGCCGTAGATCTTGATCTGCCGCTGTTTCAGGATTTAATACGGAGTACAGCCGCATACCAACCGTCGTGCAGCAACTGTAGGAACTAGGCCGTTTGTAGCAGCGGGCCTAGAAAGGGCCTGGGTCCAATGACGTCGCGGCCCCAGACGGCTTCGAGGGTGACGACGCAGCGCTTCTTGATTCTGCTCGCCCTCGATTGGCCTGGGTCGAGGATCTGCACATCTGACTGGAACTTTCAGCGCTCACCGTCACGCTGCTGGCCTCCCTGACGATCATTGCTTCGTTCTACGGAAACGCGTGTAAAGCAAACCCGGCTTGCCTCTTTCTTGCGCGGATTCCAGAAAGTCCATGGCGCCGGCTGATGGAAATGTGTAGATGCCCGGGACAAGTACCGAGCGATGGCCAGGGGCGCGGTAACTAGCCTCAGCCAGTATCACGCCAGGCCGGCCGATGCCGTACGACAAGCTTTCCTTTTTGCTGCGTCTCCTTTTTCTCACAAGGATCGAGTCTCCAATGCCGCTGGTTTCACGGCTGCGGTTTGTGGTGAACAGAGGCGGGATCAACGCAAACGGCCACGGGAGCACCAGCTTCCGTCTCGTCATCTTGATACGGAACCCGCCTATCAGTCCATCCAAAACGCCCACCTTGTGCTTGGGCAAAAACACGATGCATCAAGTGATGGATTAGACTTGACTTTAAGCTGATGGAGCGAGCCGTGGTGGTACCTGCCCTCGAGCGATACCAGCGTGCGAGTGCGTTCCGGCGGCTTCAATGTTCCTATCAATTGGCGCTTTGACGAGAAATTGCGGCAGCATGCTAGCGCCCAAGGTGTAATCTCGAGCAGCAGCAGCGTAGCAGTCGTACCAGATAGTGCTCCGTAATACTGTTCACCCCATCCCCTCTCATCTCATCTCGTCCCATCCCAGTCCAGAAATAACCTCAGCAAGGCTGGCTGGCAACAATGCCGAATCTCGAGGCTGCATTTGTCTGTCACTGTATCGTATTGTTGGCCGTCGACCGAAAATCCCGTGGCTGCTGATACATATGCCGGTGCCGCTTGGGCACTCACATCAGCACCAAGCACTAGGCTGCCTCGAAGATCTCAAGATCACCCCCGTGCTCAGCATCTAATTTGATCAATATCAAAAGCTTGTTCCGGCAGCCTTCTGGCCTCAACAGCGGGCCGCCGCAGGTCCAGGAACGGCGCTGGATGGCTGCTGTAGACGCTGGACCCGCCCGCTGCAGGCCCCCGCCCCACGCCACCACGGACGGGGCGCTATTACTACCAAGTACAGCGGCCTGACTTGCAACTGTGCGGCGCGCGAGTACTGGTACCGCTGCGACTTGCGTCCAAATGTTGCAAACGGCTCTGCGCCCCCAAACCACTGGCGGTGGGACTCTTCATTATCCCCTGCCCACCCAGTGGCGGCTTGGCCACCCGCCGTTGGTCGAGGCTGGTGATACTAAGGCCGTACGCGTGCTAGCGACTCGTACTTGCGAGTGGGATGGAGGGGTGGAATCGGGCTTGCCAGGGTCGTAGGGTCAATGGAGAGGACAGGTAATAAAACTGAGGTGAGAATTGGGTTGGGCGTGCGGCCAGCCCCTGTCGCCAGAATAGTTCGGGCAGCCCCTCCATCACCGACTCCTTTCCCAGTTGCAAGACTTGAAAAGCAAATTGCCTGGCAGCTGCCGCGATCCATTGGATTCCCTCTTTTGCTTCTTCTTCATCCTCTTTGCAAAAGGCATCACCTTATACCCATTCTTTTGAACTTGCTTCTTGGCGCGTGTGCAGCACCGTCCCTCCGTTTTTCCAGCTTCAACCTTTTTTTCCCATCCTTCCAGCCTCACCAAATTTCCCCCCACCATGGCCGACATGTGCGTATTTTGCTCTCTCTGCTTCCCCTATTCAGCGCGAATTATTCGCGATGCTGAACTGCTTCAATTGCCTCGATATGATGCTGTCCTTGCTCCAAGGCTCTTGTGTAACTAACGCCTGATTCACCTGCAGTAACGTTGATGTTCTCGTCATTGGCATGGGACCTACTGGTCTCGGTGCCGCCAAGCGTCTGAACCAGATTGTACGTGCGCCCCCCTTCACCGCCAGATCTCGATACCCCGCGATGTTGTTCTTGTTCGTTGCTAACCGTGTCGTTAGAATGGCCCTTCATGGCTGATTGTCGACTCCTCCCACAAGGCTGGTGGTCTTGCCGGTACTGATGTCACTCCTGAAGGCTTCGTAAGTCCTCTCTCTCTCTCTCTCTCTCTCTCTCTCTCTCTCTCTCTCTCTCTCTCTCTCGCTTTCGCCGTAGAACCTCGCGTTGGGATCGTTGCGCTGACAGCTGCCGCGCTTTTTTAGTTGTACGACGTTGGCGGTCATGTCATCTTCTCCCACTACAAGTACTTCGACGACTGCCTGGACGAGGCTCTCCCCAAGGACGACGACTGGTTCGTCCACCAGCGAATCTCCTATGTCCGCTACAAGGGCCTCTGGGTCCCCTACCCCTTCCAGAACAACATCTCCATGCTCCCCAAGGAGGACCAGGTCAGATGTCTGGAGGGCATGATCGACGCTGCCCTTGAGCACCGCGTTGCCAACACCAAGCCCAAGGACTTTGACGAGTGGATCATCAGAAACACCGGTGTCGGTGTTGCTGATATCTTCATGCGACCCTACAACTACAAGGTCTGGGCCGTCCCTACCACCAAGGTAAGTTGACGGGTTTTTCTTGCTCAAAACTCATACATCGCAATATACGTCTTCTTTTCCTGACGCTTCCCTCTTTCAGATGCAATGCCAGTGGCTTGGCGAGCGAGTCGCTGCCCCCGATGTCAAGACCGTCACCAAGAACGTCGTCCTGAACAAGGTTGCCGGTAACTGGGGACCCAATGCCACTTTCCGATTCCCCGCTCGGGACGGTACCGGTGGTATCTGGATCGCCGTCGCCGACACTCTTCCCGCCGAGAAGAAGAAGTTCGGCAAGTCTGGTGAGGTCACCAAGGTCGACGCCGCCAACAAGACCGTCACCATGGCCGACGGCACCACCATTGGCTATGGCACCCTGGTCAACACCATGGCTGTCGACCACCTCGTCGAGAAGATGGGCAACCAGGAGCTCATCACTCTATCCAAGGGCCTCTTCTACTCCACCACCCACGTCATTGGCGTTGGTATCCGTGGTGAGCGCCCTGAGCGCATCGGCGACAAGTGCTGGCTGTACTTCCAGAGGACAACTGCCCCTTCTACCGTGCCACCATCTTCTCCAACTACTCTCCCTACAACCAGCCCGAGAAGAACGCCAAGCTGCCAACCCTGTACCTTGCCAATGGCGAGAAGGCTGCCTCTTCCGAGGCTCAGGAGGGTCCTTACTGGTCCATCATGCTGGAGGTTTCACAGTCTGAGCTGAAGCCTGTGGATGTCGACAACCTGCTCAAGGACTGCATTCAGGGTCTCGTCAACACTGAGATGCTCAAGCCCGAGGACGAGATTGTCTCGACCTATCACCGTGCCTTTGACCACGGATACCCCACTCCTTCTCTAGAGCGTGAGGGCGTCCTGAAGGAGCTCCTGCCTAAGCTCCAGGACATGGGCATCTACTCTCGTGGCCGCTTCGGCAGCTGGAGATACGAGGTCGGCAACCAGGACCACTCCTTCATGCTGGGTGTTGAGGCCGTCGACGCCATCACCAGCGGAGCCGTCGAGCTGACCCTCAACTACCCTGACTTTGTCAACGGCCGACAGAACACCGAGAGGCGTCTGGCGCAGGCCTTTTCCTACGGAGCTCAACCTCTGCCTACCCGCGAGAGGAACTAAGGGGCTGCAAGCATCGAGGTGATGGGGGGCATTGAATACTAGGTATATAAGGAGCACAATGTACACGTGCCCTGTAATGCGGCTATCAAAGTAATCTGGGTAGCTATGTGGTCTGCTATGAATGGGGGTATTGCAAAGGTCTGAAAATTTCGGAATAGCTCGGGTGATACGAACGCCTAGGGTTGTGCATGGGCAGTCGGTATAGATTCCCTCGCTATGAAATAGCGAAGTATAGGTTATGGTAGAGATAGAGAGTGATTTTTGCTCTTTTTTTGATAACGATAAATCTGTTATGAGGCACATTAGCTGTTTGTAATAAGTGACTATCTGAGTATTGTATATGCCTGGAGGTAGGGGTCATGTAATTGTTCCAATGCAGATACAAATACATTCCGAGCGTTTACCGAGCAATACTTTACAGTGAAAACATGCAGCTACTGAGCATTGTACCACTACACGTTTGCTTTTCCTTAACGCTTTTTAGTTGAGCGGGATTGTTAGCCATCTACATCATCCTCTGTAGGCATAGGCCGCCAAGGACACCAACAAAGTCAAGAAAATTTCCTTCTCTCTTCATTTCATCCTATATAATTTTTTTTTCTTTCTAAAATGGGATCAAAAGAGGAGCTTGGCAATTAGGTTTTGTGTCTGAGTAAAGAGCAGCTGACGAAAGCGTTTTGGGGCAGTTCTAGGGTATGGGTATGTAGCATCATTGCCGTTTTCAGACGTGGCCCAATGTCCTTTGGGTTGAGTTAGGAGAGAAAAAAAAAAACTTTTAGTCTACCTACCTACCTACCAAAGAGAAAAATTTACGCGGGAATACGGCCGGGAAAGACATCATTGCGGAGCTTGAATCACTCCCACGTTGCCTCTCTCACGGACCAACATCTACGAGGTATTTCACTTATACAAATCATGCTTCTTAGATACCTGGATAGATACTACCTGGGTAGCTTCTGACGTTGGTGATTGATGAAAAGAGAGAGAAAACTTGGCTGGGCGGGTACATGGGCACGTCCCTTTGACACGCTGGCGCCTGGAAAGCGAAGATCAGCACCCAGGGCAAGGTATTTGGCATTTCCCATATTTCCCTCAGGCGTGATGAAGAGATTGACGTGGTGTGGGCTCGCGCACCACACCACCTTGCTGCTAGATCTCCCAAGAAATGGACCCAAGCCCTCCTTTCAGGCGAGGAAGCGTCATACCTACTAATTACCCATGTCTTTTTAACCATCACAATACGTAAGGTACAGCACGACGGAATGCCCAAAAAGTCACAAAATTCATCCACCACTAGCACTCTGCCAGCAGATCAGGAATCAGCAGGGGGCGCTCTCATGGCAAATGCAGTGATGCAGAGGCAGAGAGGCGGCAAACTGGCCCTGCTCAGCTGCTGGCCAAAGCATCGATCAAATTACTAACCCGACGACACCTGGAAGACCCTTGAAGCGGTCTGTTAGCGCCATCGTCTTTTGGACCTCTTCACCAGTCCGCAACGGGGCACAGCGTTTCCCGTGCTGCCGCCGCTTTGGTATGGATGGGAATCAAATCAATGGCTGATGCGGTGGAACATGGCGTCCCGTGGCCGGCAAGCCGCGTTATCAAGCATGGCTCGGCCCCCATTATAGCGAGACGGCCATGTTTTAGCTATTTGATATCATGACTTTCTGCATAGTTAAAGAAAAGGGAGGAGAAGAGAGATAGAATCACGTCGTAGAGGGAAAAAGAAATCATGACCCTGTAGCTGCTATGAGTGTTGCTCGTCCTCTTTTCACGAGCTCGGGCGATTTGTAAAGTTGACGTTTTAGTACATGTCGCCGCGCAGACTTCTCTGCTAGCACTGCGCAAAAGGCCCCGAGCAGGTACCAAGCCTGCGCGCGGAATGAAGGGCAATGTACCTGGCGCAGTTTAGTGTGTACCTGGCCATGCCCTGCGCTGCTACGACAAGCTGCTAGCAACTGCCGGTGGGAGTGAGGTAGCTCTGTATCCACGATACGGCAGCAAAAAGTCACTGAAGCCTGCCCGCCAAGTACACCCACAGGCACCTGGCATTAGCCACAAGCCGGGCGACAGTAGCCTGTGCTGACTGCTAGCAAGCGCACCACCAGTCCGCTGCAACCCAGATGGGCAGCCCCAGTTCTAACAAAACCTCCATCAGGACCCCGACTTTGCAGTGCCCGCACGGCGAACGCAGAGAAACGCAGCCAGAGAGTCTAGGGACGAAAAAATTAATCACAAACCCCTAGAGCTAGCCAAGCTGCCCTGCTCATCCATCGGCTGCTGCGCTCCTCGCCGCCGGGACCCATACTGCAACTCCTCCTACCGATACAACCACCGGGCCGACGATGGGCGCTGCGTGCGGGCTTGGATGACCGTTGGACTCTGAGTGCAAGCCGCCGCCTCAACCCTCTGCCGAGCAGCCAGCTGGGGGGCTTCCTCTTTTCTTTTTCTTCCTCCTCCCTCCTATGACCGCGCGCCATCATGGACGGTCCAGCCCTCGTGCCCGACGATGTGCTCGACCCGCCGCCTCCCCCGCCGCCGCGGCTGTTTGAACGCCTTCGACAGATAGCTGGCTATACTTGGGATGAAGCGACGCCGCCCTTCCACTCGTCGTATGACTACTGGTGAGTCGCCCTTTGCCGCGGTGGATGATTTGAAGAGGAGGAAAGCAATGAGCACGACCTGAGAGGGGAAAGGAAGACATCTTGTAGATAAAAAGAGAATGGCCGTGATGGCTGCTCTTGCAGAGGAGCCAGATGGAGAGAGCTAACTTCTGATTCTCTCGCCTCACCACCTAGGCATGTTTTCGGCACCCGATACGTCTATCCCACTCTGCCCCCCTCTACCTCGTCGCAGAACGCCTCCAGCCCCGGCTCTGTATCCAAACTCCAGTCGGGTCGTCCAACCCCCTCCGACCATGACGGCCCTCTGTCCAGCTACAGCTTTGGCTACAGCAGTGAACCCCCCGCCTCCCCGCTGCCTACTGCCCACTCCAATCCCATCGCCTCGCCATCCTCCACCGACGTAGCGTACATCGAAGAGCCCGTTGTGGCGCGCGTATCACATCATGCCCTCCGTGAGGAGAGGGCCTTCCAGATCGCCAAAAGCGTCTCGGCGACGGCTGACCCCCATGGCGACCACATCGTAAAACCTCTCGACTTGATTCGGCTGAGCCCGACGACCGGCGACCGTGGAGCCATCGTCGTCGCCATATACCAACATCCAGGCCACAACCTCCTGTTCGACGTCTTGGACATGGGCCCTGCCTTTTACGAGGCGCGCAAAGATGGCGATACCTATCGAGCCATCCACCACCGACCAACGCTTCAGGCCCCCATCAGCCTTCGACTGTTTCTCGATTTCGCCATTGGTGCGGCCCAGTGCTTGGAGATCCTCCACCATAGTCGCGGCATGGTTCACGGCGAGATCCGCGGCGATGCTTTCCATTTCAACGCCGAAGAAAACAAGGTCCGAGTCATGTCCTTTGGTTCCGGCACCAGGTCCTTCGAGCACGGCTTGACTAGCACCGGCTGGTCTTTGCTCTCCAAAGAACTGGGAGGCAGGAATAAGCTGCTGTATATCAGCCCCGAACAAACCGGCCGAATGCCCGCCGAACCCGATAGCCGTACCGACATTTACTCCCTCGGTGTTGTCTTTTGGAGCCTCCTTACTCAACAGCCCGTCTATACGGGCGATTCAGCTCTCGATATTGTACAAAGCGTGCTCGGTCGCAGGATTCCCAATGTGGCAACCGTACGGATGGACATACCAGACGTCATCGGGCGAATTATCCAGAAATGCACGGCTAAAAACGTTGCTGACCGTTACCACTCAGCTAGTGGACTGCGTCACGATTTAATCTGCATCCAAGAGTATCTCGAAGATGGGAACACAAAGGCTCTCAAGGAGTTCAAGATCGGATCAAGTGATGTGTCGTCCTTCTTCATGCTCCCGACTTCCATGATTGGTCGGCAGGAGGAGAAAGCTGCCGTTCTCAAAGTTATTAACCGCGTTGCTAAAAGCCATGCCGCTCAACGCAAGGGTCCTACCAGCAGGTTCTCAGACGGAGCTAGCATTAACGAGATAATGACTTTTGATGACATTTCTAGCGAAGGTGGTGCTAGCTCTCTTGATGGCCACAACCGCAGGAGCGGATCGTTTGCTCAGACTATATCATCTGAAACTCGAGCCACCAAAAACAGCTTATTCCCTACAATCATATCCGAGACCATTACCCTGTCAACCGACACCACCTCGTCATCCCAGTCTACAGCTGCCATGTATCCTAGGTTTACGAGGCCATGGGAGCGATGGGAGCGCCACCAGTCCATTTCTCTGGGTTCTTTGGACTCCTCGAGTATGGTCGAGAGCCTAAATGTGGAAGGCCCTCGTGGTCCGATGGACATTGGTGCGTCCAGCCTCTCTAGACAGCTTGGCTCGGCCAAATTTCGACGTCATGGGCACTGCGAAGTCATCATGGTGGAAGGTGCTGGTGGTGTGGGAAAGAGTCTCTTTGTGCAGTCGGTCCTGGCTGATGCCCGGCGCAATGGCTACTGCGCGACGGCCAAGTTCGACACCGCAAAGAGAACCCCATTTGGACCGCTGCTGAAACTTCTGTCTTCACTATTCAAACAAGTTTGGGGTGAAAGGGATACAAATACACCCTTTCACGTGGGCCTGAAGCAATACATTCGTCCAGTATGGCCAATGCTGCACAGGGTCCTAGGACTGCCAGAATTTCTCCTTGGTCCGCCGGACGCGAATGTTCCACGGCCCATCTCATCATCTCAAAGCTCCGGCTCGCGCAAGGACTCGCGGCCACTGTTGAAGCGTAGGACGTCGTCCCCTGGAGAATCTCCGGGCCCATTACCGCGAATCCAGGCAGGATATGGAATGCAATCTTCTCAAGACTACCTCTGCGCTGGAGCATCAACCAAAACCATGCGTTTGATCAACACCATCCTAGATGTGCTCAGAGTCTTCACCGCGCACAAGTTTATTTGTTTCTGCCTGGAGGACTTGCACTTTGCCGACGACGAATCTCTCGAGCTCATCTCCCAGATCATAGCCGCCAGGATGAAGATGGTTGTCATCGTCACGTACAGACCAGAAGAGCTTTCAATAACAAAACTCCGGGCTATGTTACAACCCCCGGAATCGGATGGTGATTATGCTTCTCTCCTTACGGTCTCACGAGATGCTGATAGCCTGCTAGATAACCCTCGCAATGTGCGCCCGCAGGTTACAAGAATCACTCTCAATCCCCTCAGCGAGGATGATATCCTTCAATATGTGTCGACAACTCTTTCTAAGCCGCGGGAAGAAATACTTTCGCTTGCTCTAGTTATTCAGTCCAAGACAGCCGGCAATCCGTTCTACATGCGAGAAATGCTCAGCGCCTGCCATAGAAAAAAGTGTATTTGGTATGACTACCGTGATAGCCAATGGCACTATGACATGGATAGACTATTCGCACAGTTTCAAGGCGAGAAGGATTACGATGTGTTAGATACTGCCTTCATCACTCACCGACTGGCCGAGTTACCGTCTGCTGCGCGAGCGGTGCTTGCTTGGGCAGCTCTCCTGGGCGGCTCATTTTCATTTGAGCTCTTATGCCGGCTTATGAGCGGAGAGTTTGACTACCGCGATGACGATGGGGTGGTTTGTTCAGACAATGTCACCCAACGCGCCTACACCGAAGGAGAAGCTATCGCAGGATTACAAGCGGCTATTCAGTCTTATATCATTGTACCAACCGAGTCGGATGACCGCTTTCGTTTCGCACACGACCGGTATGTTCAAGCGTCTTCAGCCTTGAAAGAGTGTAATGCTCGAAAGATGCACTTCATCATATCGCAGACGCTTTTGAAATACTACGCAGTGGAAGCCAGGCAGCGCGATAGCACTGCTTCACACATTTGCACCGCCGTCGAAATAATCAAGCGTCGGGTACGTTGCCGTCGGGAGTTTCGTAAGCTCCTCATGGAGTGTGCGCAGGCTGCAACAGAGAACGGCGCTCGACCTACGGCGGTCAAGTACTACAATGCGGCAGTCATACTCTTGCAGGACAACCCGTGGTCCGATGAAGTCGAGGATGCCTCTTACGACGAAACGATCCAGCTTTACCTCCGGGCGGCTGAATGCCATCTATACATGAATCAAGTAACCTCGGCAGGTGATCTCCTTTCTATCATCCTAAACAATGCCAACAGCCCGGTAGACAAAGCGCCTGCGTATGTATTACAGTCACGGATATATGCGCAGAGTGGCAACTCCCCGGCGGCGCTTGCTTCTCTCAAAGAATCTCTGGCTTTACTAGGCGTTTCCCTCGACGAAGAAGCGTCGTATGAGAAATGTGATGAAAGATTCCACAAGATTGCGACTCTGATACAAAGTACGGACCGCCAGACAATAATCAGTCACAAGAAATCGAGCGATCCCTCCATGGCATCCATCAGTGCGGTGTTTGCCGAGACTACCAATGCAGCCTGGTGGACCGACCATTTGCAATTTTACCATCTTAGCCTGATTCTATTTGATACCCATCTTTCTCGAGGCTCTTTCCCACAGTCTGGCATGGCATTCCTGAACCTGTCTGTTGTGGCAATGTCACGTTTCAACATGATCCCGTTGGCCATAGAATTGGCCATGATATCCCAAGATCTGTTATTTCAGGCCCGTGATGCCTACACGCTGGCACGGGGCGAGATGCTGCATCAGTGCTTTATTGGACATGCACATTGCTCAATGCCGCAGTCCATCTCCCAGATGGATGACGCGATTGAGCTGGCGTCTGTTGCAGGTGACAGAATGTCGACAATCCACAGCTATGGTATAGCCGCTCAGCTTAAATTCTTTGCGAGCGAGAATTGCTCTGAGCTTGAAACGTTCTGTGAGCTGGCCTGCGAAGAGATTGCCAGATGGGCCTGTGACACCAGAGGTGGAGTAATGCTCCTTGCGGTCAGGCAAGCATGCCGGGCGCTACAGGGCAAAACTCGCGCTCACAATCCTTTGGAGGTCATGACTGATAGTGAACACAATAGTTCATCGTACAAGCAGTCACTGGCGGAGCGGACCAAAGGCAGCACCCGCCCTATGCTGTTCTACGAAAGTTTTGAAATCGTGGTCCTATTCTTATATGGCCATTATGACCGGGCCATTGAGGTTGGAGATAAATGTATCGATCATCTCAATGACATCTGGTCGTCACGAAATACCAGATTGATCGTCCTCTTCTATGGGCTGGCACTCTCGGGCCATCTGCTTCGGAAGATTCAAGATCCGCGAAGTCAGCCGGGAGAATTCTCCGAAGAGACTCAAAAGCTGGCAGAGCGGCTCAAAGGGTATCTGAAATTGATCACGGATTGGACAACGGTATCCAATGTCAATTACCTGACATGGTCAAAACTTTTGGAAGCACAAATGGCAGAGCTGTCTGGCCAGCACGGCGATTGTATCCAGCATTACGAAGAGGCTTTGGACCATGCCGCCGAACACGATTTCGTTCTGGAAGAAGCCCTCGGCAACTACCTCATGGCGGGCTTTTTCATCCGACGCAGGGCGCGGCGGTCTGCCCGTGCCGCTCTTCTAGATGCCCTGAGCTTATACAGGCAAGTGGCAGCTACTGGTGTTGCTCATGCCATTGAGGAAGAGCACTCCCTTCTGTTACATGGGCCGACTCGAAATCATCGCGTTACCGATATGGGCGTTCAGACCGATTTTGTCACCGACGCACCTTCGGTCCAATATCGCCCTGTGGATGGAGAAGAAGATGATGTCCTGACCCAGATTCCCTCCAATACCTTGACAGAGGCAAAGGGAGAGCAGATTGGAGCCTGGAGAAATTCGATGCACATGCAGACAGAAGACGGTGGTGGGCTCCCTGCTCTCGATATGATCGATTTGCACGCAATCCTCAAGTCTTCACAGGTCATTTCGTCATTGCTACAGGTAGAAGAATTGCTCAAGACCATGTGCGATGTCATTTTGCAGACGTGTGGTGGTTCGGCCACGAATGCCGCTATTGTGGTCTACGCGGAATCAGACGGCTGGTGTGTAGCCGCAAGTGGCGATCCGGAGAAGGGAGCTTCAGCACACAAACCAGCCCTACCCCTCACAGACACCCCTCTGATTGCTGAGAATGTTGTGCTCTACTGTACACGTTTCATGGAAACCGTCTTCATATCAGATATCGTCTCTGACGAGAGATTTAGCAACGTCAATGAGTCTTGGCTACAAAGGAACCCGACGAGCAAATCCATCATTGCCATCCCGATACGCCATGCGAACAAGCCACTACTTGGCGTGTTGTATCTCGAAGGCGTCCCTGGATCGTTTACGGATCGCAACGTGACTGTTCTCCAGCTTTTGGTCAACCAGATCAGCATCAGCTACTCCAATGCATTGTCAATAAAGAACATTGAAAAGATCTCAGCAGAAAACCATTCCATGGTGGAGGTACAAAAACGCGCACTCAAGAAAGCCATCGAAGCAGAGACAAAGGCAAAGAACGCAGAAGCAGAGGCAAAGCGCAATGTCAAATTAGCCGAAGAAGCAGCCAAGGCCAAGTCTATATTCTTGGCCAACGTCTCTCACGAGCTGCGGACGCCTCTAAACGGAGTCATTGGCAATTCGGAACTTTTACGTGACAGCAACTTGAACCGAGACCAGCTTGAAATGGCAGATTCCATCCGCGTCTCGGCCGATCTTCTGCTTACTGTTATCAACGATATACTTGACTTTTCCAAGATGGAAGCTGACAAGATGAAACTTTACATCATTGCTTTCAACCCCGAAGAAATGGTTAGGGAAGTCGTTCGAGCAGTCTCTTATAGCAACCGAGAGAAGACGTCCAAGAAGAATGTCAAGATTGTTCATGACATTAATTTGCCATCTATGCTCATCTACGGCGACCCAATCCGCCTCCACCAAGTTCTTGGAAACCTCATTGGTAACAGCTTAAAATTCACAGAGGATGGATCTATCACCATTGGCGCCCGGCTGGACGAGGAGACTAAGGAGAGGGCCACTTTGACATTCTGGGTCCGAGATACAGGAATCGGAATTCCACAAGAACAGCTGGCGAAGCTATTCCAGCCATTTAGCCAGGCCGACGCCAGCACGGCTAGAAAATACGGTGGAAGTGGGCTTGGACTGAGTATCTGCAAGTCACTCATCGAAATCATGATGCAAGGAACGATTCAGCTCGAGAGTGAACCAAATCTCGGCACCACCGCCTGGTTCACAGTCTCCTTTGAAAGAGCCAAGCCTGATGTTGCTGCTGGAGATGCTCAATCTCAAGCGCTACCGCCTATCGACAGATACTCGACAAGAACATCTTCATTTGTGGACCGAGCTTCCTCTCCGAACCCGTATCTCGATCTTACGCGGATTCCCAAGGAGGATATTCGTATCTGTGTGGCGGAAGATAATCCCATCAATCAAAGGATTGCCATCCAATATGTACAGCGGCTGGGCTATACCAGTGTTAGTGCATATGAAAATGGGCTCAAGGCTGTTGAAGGCCTTCGGCAAAAGGCTAGAGAAGGTATTCCGTATCACATTGTCCTTATGGATGTTCAAATGCCGGTTCTCGACGGATATGAAGCTACCAAGCTCATTCGAAGCGACCCAATCGATGAAGTCCGGAAAATCCTGGTGATAGCCATGACAGCATCGGCCATTCAAGGCGACAGAGAAAAGTGTCTGGCTGCTGGTATGAATGACTACCTTGCAAAGCCGGTTCGGGCAGAGGTGCTTAAACGGAAGCTGGACGCCTACATGAGTAATTCAAATCCTGCTCCTCCCTTGTCCACTCCGTCTCCGTCAAACGCCATCACGTACCCGGGTTCCGCTATGAATGGATATAACGACGTGGTACCGAATGTTCCAAAGCTACCCCCGCCTCCAAGAAAGCCCCTTCCCAGCGATACATCCAACACAAGTTCTGATTCGGTCATTCGGAAGCCGGTTCCTATCAGGTCTGGATCAGGTTCGCTGCGCGACTCGTTACTTGACGGAGCTCAGATGTCAGAAGAATTTCAGCACCCTGGTAGTCCCATTTTCGATGTCGAAGAGCTCGAAACCCCTTTTGGTGACGATTCCGTTGCAAGTCAAGCAGACACCAAGAGCGGGTCGACAAGCAGGACGTCTAGTGATCAAGACTCCGACTCTGGGCCAAGAAGAGGATCTGCTACAAAGGGGCAAAAGAGCCAGCCTCGCAAATTAACAAAGAGCCGCGAGAACAGCGCCGTTGAGGTTAAATATGAGAATGGCACCCGTGACCCAATTATTAAAGAACTCTAGGATGCTTAGTTGTTCTTGTTGATGCGCATAACTTTAATGGCAGGTTCCCTTCTCCGGAAGCTCCTATGGTTCTGAACAGCCGTTCTACCCTTTTTTTCATCTTTTTTTTTTTCTCTCTTTTACACCTTTATTTTTTCCCCTTCCATGTTTGACATCAGCTACGGATTCGGATAGACAGACAGCTTATAGACGTATTTCCTCACGTCTACGAGAGTTACTTTGGCGTTGGGGCCGGGACAAAAAGCTTGGTGATTAGGGGACTCGAGAACAAAAAGAAATACGCCTCGTCTCTTCCAGCATTCACACCTAGTTGATTTTTTATTTCTTCTCTCTCTTTTCCTCCTCTCTTCCTTTTTTTCGGCCTCTTTTCTTTTTTTTTTTGCTCTCGCTTTCGTCGGCATATGCAAACATCTTTTTCTGGTTGATGTTAAGAGTCAAAGTGTCCAAAGGCTGGTGTGTGCTTCGAAAACCCAACATGAGCATATCCTTCTTCAGCGTGACACGATACGACCCGACATGACATGACATGACATGGAATGGAATGAATAACGCAAGAAGAGGGGAGAGGGGGGAAATGCATTTATGGTACGCGCACGGCTTTGTTTTACGAGAGCTGGACGATATTAAACGACTCAAGTTTTGGACGGCATGATGCCAGAATTCAAATTATTTGAAGGGAAAGAGGGAAAGCTGGAAATAGTAGGGGAGATGACTGTTTTCTTTTACCCAAGCTGCGGAATGATCTACTTACAAAAATATCGCAGAGGAAATGGGAAAACAAAGCAAAGCAAAGGGAAAGGGAAAGGGAAAGGGAGGAAAAGAAAAACCACCTCGATGTGTGGTGTTTCCTTTTATAGGGATATATATAGCTTTTTTCTTTTTTTTGTGTGTTCAGACCATTTTCATGGCCACAGATAGTGAGCGGTTTTTGCTTCATTTTCGTCTCTTTTTTTTTTCATTTTATTATTCTTCCTGCTATTTACTAGATAACTGTATCATTTTTTTTTCTCCCCACTTTCTCTGCATGACGGAAAGAGGGGAGATTTTTTCTATGTTAGCATTCGGCGACGACGACGGCTTTTATTGGATTTGATAAATTTAACAAAATTTTCAATAACCTTTTTTTCCCCCTCCCATTAACGACGAAAAGAGAATTATTAATGTTGTTTTCTTCCTCATCACGATGACTTTTTTTGGTTTTTGAGTTTGAGTTTATTCTATCAAACCCCTGCATCTCACCTTGTACGCTACAAATCACAAATCATCTAGGCGTGATAAAAACAGTAGGTGGACGGGTGATCATATTGATATTTAAGTTCAGCTACATAGTTATTTTGCATGGATAGCTGAGCGAGGCTGTGATGGCCGCCCAGGGGCAGAGACTGCGTGGTTTAGCTCTGCATTAGTGTTTCCCCCCTTACCATTTCTTCTCTTCATCGTCCAAGTTGATTTCCCTAACGAAATCTGGTGCAGATGATGGATTTGTGCTCAAAACCAGCCATCTCGCATATAAGAGCGGCGCTTCGGATATAAAAAAAGAGAATAGAAACTACTGGAAGTTGGTTTGTGTATAGACTAGAAGGCGCCGCGCCAGGCGATATATTCACTCACATCAGTCCACGGGCCATACACTGGTTGGGGGCCAGTTTCGTCTTCACTTTAGCAGCGGAGTATCGTCACGCGAGGGAGGAGCGCTTCTAAAAGCCACGCTCTAATATGTTAGGAACCAATAGTCTTGGTGTGGCGAAGGGCAGAGAGACCTGCATAGAGCAAGGGGAGGGTCTGAAGCTACTATAGTAGTACTGGAATAGTTATAGTAGCGAAGCTCAACGAGATGCGGCTTATATACTGTAGCAGGGTCCAAGTCCCTTACTTGTACGCCTCAATGCGCGAACTAGATGAATATAGCATAGAGTTTGTCGGGATATAGCATCTGGGTGGTGCGAGATGCCACTTACCAGCCTCCCAGCTAAACAAGGGCGGCGCTCCATCCCACCAGACAAACAATGGGGAGCAAACGTTCCACACGCGGAAATCGCACTTGCAGGGTGCCATGAAGCAAGCCATCGTCCTATGAAGCACAGTAGCGACCATCGAGCTGCGGTTACGTGTGGTGGAGAAATTAGCAACGAGAGCTTGCCAGTTTGTCGTCTCCCACAGCAGAGACCAAGGACAACACCAGCTCGGCTACTTCATACCAAAGGGTAGCCAGCGAGTACACTTGTTTTGTACTCTTCCTTTTGAAAGGTAGACGGCAGAGATACTGTTGCGCCAACTGAAAGAGAGTTTATCATAACAAACGGGGCGTGATTCTAACATCTATATTCTCAAATCCATCGGATAAACCGACTCAGCCGGACAGGTACCTTGGGCGTATAGATCGGGAAGCTGAGACAGTAGACAAAAACCTTGACCTATATGCCGCTGGTTATCAGGAACCGATTTGTCTTCTGCTCGGGGCCGAGTCCGTGGTTAGACGCCGCTGTGCGAGAGCGCCTGAAAATGCGACCGGCCTCTAACTTGTATCTGGCGTAGTATACAAGTAGTTATTCGCAGCATGGGCACTTGAGTCAACGATGCACCATGATCTGATTTTCCTCGACTCAAAGCGCGTAACATGGGAGATTTTCCCGGCGGCGCCTACTCCATCGAGAGGAACTATGGACGACGGATCCTCTGTGGCTGCGCCCTACCATCGTCTAGCCATGAGGGAAATAAAGAATAAATACTGTTGGGCTGTATTTATTAGCATTATCCATTAGTACGAGTATCGTTTCCTGCTCTAGCGCTGTGTGGGTCTTTGCGTGTGGCTGCAGGTTTCCATCAGTCTAGCCAACAAAAAATACTATGCAACACATGAGGATTTTATCGTTGGATTAGATGCGAGAGCTGTTGTGGTTAGCTGTTGCTCAATACCTCGTTGACGGTGACCCCGTTTCTTCTCCACTGTTTTGCCACAAGTCATGAACATGTTGGTCATCAATTGACTTTGGTAGGTCTTGTTTGGCTGTCCAATGGAGCGTGTGAAATCCAAAGTTCTTCAGCGAGGCCCAAGATAGTTACGGCGATGTAACGATTGTAGTATCTCGGTTATCTGCAGCTGAGGGTGTAAGGGCCAGGGGTAACAGACAGCTGAAAAACCCTGGTTCAGATTACTGCTCCGCTTGCTTGTTGGCTGCTAAGATGCCGTTCCGTTCGGCCCGGGAATGTAGATGGACCAGCTTATAAGAAGTGATGCCTTCGTGCTGAAGCTTTCCAAGTTGCAGAAGTCACAAAAGCTAAAGACTTCGGGGCGGATCCGCATAGCCTGGGTATAGTATATGCAGTCATGTTATTGGCGTAGTATCAAAAGCTGCAAAAAATGCCGTTTGCATTTGCCAATCATGCAGGAAAGATCTGTGGTAACACTAGTAAGACGAAACAAAACACACCCTTCTATGCTGTGTGCCGTCAAGCCTGATGTGTAGCGGCCAACAGCGTCATATCCCAGTAATACATGGCGAATCCAGCCCAAGCCGCTGTTTGTCTTGGGTTTGCGGACCGGAGCTGAGGTTGGTGACCCATATACCCAAGTAGGTAGTCCAAGGGCAGAGCAGAAATGGGCTTTGTCCTATTTGGGGCAGCGGCCAAGGGTAAATGAAAATTCTTTCGACGAATCCGATATACGTTGGCTGCAACAATGCCTGCTCTGGGCACATCCCGTCTGGAGGCTGATCCAATCGGATAGTGGGTTATCAGGCCATTTCTATGAGCGTGCTAGTATGGAACTGTATTCAAGTGACAAATTAGAAAGGAAAGAATGGCTGCTTTTAATTTAACTGAAACTCAGCCATTGAGTGGTGGATTGCGGCATTGTCAGGTAGGTTCGGGTCTTTGCTTAAGCACTCGCTCAAATGCGGTATGGTACGTGGCTTGCTTGGCTTACTTTCTGCTTCCTGTTCATTCAAGGTTAGAGGGTTCCAAGACAATGAAGTTGAGGATGAAGAAAAAAAAAGTCTATTCAACCTGAGGGTGTGGCGAATGCGGGGAGAGTAGCCTGCCGCTTCTCAGTGTGAAGCAACCTTCGTTCCGTTTCCGCTTATCCTGCAGCACGTCCTTATGAAGTAACTGTTGTGTCTACTAGCACAGGCTGTTAGTCCAACGCCTGAAATAACGGTAGCCCTTTACAATAAGCTCCGGGCTGAGTTTAGTAAGAACACTTAATGGCTAGGATTGGGGAATGGGATTAACTCGCCACTGGGCCAACACAAGCTTCGAAGAGAGCAACAGAGGCCATGTTTCATTGGCTGGCTTGTTGCCTATCTGCCGCCAAGACCGCTGGCCCGAGGGCGACTGGCGGTTACCGGCGCCAAAAGCCCAATTCCCAGTGGGATGGTAATGTGGAAACTTGATGTAAACTACTACATACTACCCAGCTGAAGGCGTAGTAATAGTATCTGAGTAGTGTTGCCAAGTCTGTTACGGCTGAGGTGGTGGGCGGCAGTGGAAATCTATTGCCGAGAAACATGTTCGAAATGAGCAAGTTTTTGCGTGCTGCCAGTGCCTGTTGATACTTTGAAACAAATGAAGTCTTTCTAATAATAGTCTATTGCCTATAGTTAACCCGTCCACACATGGCTTTCAGAGCCACGTGCTTGCGGCATTGTGCCGGCATTTGTTGAGATGAGATGGTCTGATGCCAACAGTACGGCACTAGCAGTCCTGCAGCCATCAAAGCTAGGAAGGATTCTGAGCCTCGCGGAAGGCTAAGATATGGCGGGATAACATGGAGATGAGCACAGAGTCGCTGCCTGAGAAAAGAAAACCGTGGTTGTCTAACCTAGATCGAGGCCCGCGGGCTACTTCCGGCAGGGTTGAAGTCCATCAAGTCCGGTGGCGTGATGGGAGAGGCTCGATGCTAGCTCGAGATTGTCTAGGTTGTGCTGAGAAACTAAACGGGTCCTGATCTCGATCATGGCTGCCGAGAGCGTAAACAGCCAGAAGATCGGGCAGAGCCTAGTCACGAATGCAGCGAGGCCGAGCCGCAGGAGCGCGAAGGCGAAGTGCCACAACACAACTATTTTCGCCCTTTGTGAAACCGTTTCGTCCCAGTTTCGGCAAATAGGGAGCCAGTCGTCGATGTCAAGCCATAGAGCCTAGAGTCAGGCTGTGTAAGTAGGGGTGGCTGGGAAACCCTTTTGTTACAGCACCCGGCTTCCAGGGCGATGATATTCTTGGCCATAGGTACTTCCTGTCAATCCACACGCCTCCCTCTTTGAACCACATGGAGAGAGCATGGTTTTGTACGTTTCTCCACTGTAGCAATGGGTCGACTATTCATAACGGCCTGTATCCCCTCAACAGCACCAATCAATCCAACCCGGATTAGACGTCTTGGCCCGGTAAGGAAGAGGGTGTTGATCGAGAAAATTGTTGGTTTTGGGATACGAGCGGCCGTATCAACCCACGCCTATTTCGTATCCGCAACAAGGTCCCCCTACAGGATGCCTTGCTGCCTTGCTGAGCCCAGATGCAGAACTGACATGCCTCAGGCTGGAAGTATAAAGGAGCAAGAAGCTCATCCCGAAGCATGTGCTCGCTTTGAGGGCCATGACGGAATTGGACGTAGCACCACTACATTGTTCCTGAGGTTGACGGCATGTGGGAGGCGCAGTAGCCAATGAGCATCCAGCCTTTGTTGGCAGCTCCAACCAAAGTACCTTGCATGTGCTGGGTTGCTGTCGTATATAGTGGTACGGTATCTGGCAACAGGGTACCTGCGGGGTGGGGAAGGACAAGGTCACCGTCGCCCGTGGCTGCTGCGGAGCAATACTCGGCTATTGCGAGCGGCCATGTATCCGTACGACAACGTGAACTGTGACGAATGGTTACAGCTTTATTTACCGCCGGTGGGGACCTATTCTTGGAGTAAAAGTCGTGGCGATCAAAGCGGGATGTAAACGACTGGGCCAGCTACAGGCCATTCCTCCAGGCGTCATTGGATGGATGCTGTATCGTACAGTGCCATGCCCAGTGTTTGAGTACACGTGCAGTACTTGGTTAGTTCTGGCAAACAGCGGATAGGATGCTCTTATTTTGCAGTAGACAAAGGTGTCCTAGCCTGGACGAGAGAGCTGTAGATGAATGCGGCAACAGTGACTTGTCTCTCTCCATGCTTTGCCACATGTTCATCGTCTCTTCTTAGCACGGAAAATGCCGACTGCGGAAAAAAGCTAAATCGCAGTGGGGTCTGCCGAAACTCTGAGGTTTGAAAGGTGCTGTCTGAGGAACCTCATTGGATCGCGCGGCCAAGCATCCTAATGCAAGCTGCAGATGCGTTACTTCGTAGTACTGCTACTAGCAGTGGTACCATGGCGATAGTATCGCTGTAGGTGCTAGTAGTGTAAGGAGGAGACGTTTTAGTAGTGGAGGGAAGGTAATGTGTAAAGAGTCCGTGGCCGAGACTCACTTATACACCGGTGCAAGTAGGTATGCGCCTCAGCATAAAACATAAAGCAGCAATGCTGGGGACAAATAGCCGCGTTAGTACCATAACTTGGCAAAGCTAAGCGAGGATTCATTGTATTGAGGGCTTTTTAGCTTACCTTCTTGTTGTTTCCTCTCAAAGTGGAAATGCTACGCGGCTTGGTCATGCTCGCATGCCTCCCCTCTTCCTTCGCACACCTTTTTGTGTTATTAAGGCACATACCATATAAGTGCAGTAGAGTCCTCAAACGACACACACCAAAAGCTTAGCAGGGGCCACACGCAAGTAGCGCCCTGGAATTTCACTGGTTCCAAGTAGATGGCAGTAGCACAAAGCTGAATCGGAACAGGAAGGGTCTAAGACACGCCGCCGCCTCCTCGGCTCACAAGGGTGCAACGAGTTTAGTGCGGCTTTTCGGTTTATTTTCCCCGGCTGACTGCTTCGTATCTCGCTCATCGGTGCGGACGACGTCTGGCTTGTCTTGGATCATGAGACGGCTCATGGCGCGGCCGTGGATGCGGCCCAGGCTGCTTGGAAGAGGGATGTGCATGTGCAGATTACTCGACGTTTTAAAATAGAAGGCCGATGAGAGCTGAGGACCGCGTGCTAGCGCAAGCAGGGAGGCCGTATCCATACTTGGAGATGGAGACGCACAAGTACCAGTCTGATACAAGTAGGTGCGCGAGTATAGCGGCAGGACATCGTCCCATGCGGCCAGCAAACCTCATTGCCGTAGTGGTACATGTGAGAGCTTTGTTTTGAGCCGAAAGGAGGCGTATCCTGGATGGGAATGCTCGTACGCAGTGTTACCTGTATGTATCAATGGCCTTATTATGCATCCATGCATGCAGGCAGACGCACGGAAAGCTGCTAGGCGGTTCTGGCGAGGCTTGGGAGCCCCTCATAAACAAGGTCGTTCACTCCCACTCCGTTAGACGTGCAGATCGGGTCGTCCATCCGCGCGCATTTGCTCGGAAGCTGGAGGCTCGAGATTGGTCTCAACAGAACCTTGACCCTGGCCCGGGCGAAAAGAGAACCCAGCGGATTACATAAACGCGCAGCGTGCCTTATTGCAGTCGTGCTGCCTGCGAGTTAAAGCAAAGAGGCAACAGCCAGTGTTTTGCGGGCCTCTCTGATGTGAGTGTGTTGCGATTGTGTGCATTTGAATGTACGTGTACGAAGCACGCCTTTTGTACATACGACGAAGAGCATGTTGAAGCCAATAAGCGGTGCTATGGCTGCTGGCATCCATGATAGCACCGGATTATTACTGGATGAGACCGTCCGTTTGAGATGTGTCACCCCGGTCGAGTCCTACATGGATCGGCTCGAGTTGTTGTTTCTATGCAGTATCTGCTCCGCCCGCTGCCTCCGTACTCCGTACTTTTGTCTCCATATATACCTGTTTGTTTCTGCCCCCATATATCTGGCCTCCCTACACGTGCATAAGTTGTAGATACGCTTGCGTCTTAGGAGCTTGTGTTAATCTGAGCTTGAGGGCATGTACAAAGAACGTTGGTACAGGTAGGCAGTCGTCGGCCTGTCTTGCGTTGCGAGCCCGCATCTCAACAGCTTCTGCTATTTTAGTGGTCTCTGCAAGGATGTTAATAAACGACTAGCCGCGCATCTTCAAGCATGTCATGACTGCTACGTGCTACTAGCGGTAGTAGTACTAGCATAGGATAGCAGACGAACATCCGGCTAGGTAGCAGAGAGGTACCTGTAGAGGCGCTTCCTTGATTCCCTGTCTAAGAAGCTACCGGTGTGTATCACATCTAGCATATTGTTTTTCGGCCCGCCGGTGGGCGATTCTTGCGCGCGAGGATGACACCTCACGGCAGATGCACCCAGTTCATCGTATCATCGATGCCTTTTAGAAGATAAACACTGTTGTACAAGGGTATCAGCATGGTATCAGCCACCGCCATTCGTACGTACTACTATAGCTGTTGCATCAGTAAAACGCAGAGGAGGAAGTGGGAACACCGCTGATACAATGTCCGAACTTGTACGAGAAGAACACTAACCTGGTCCTGATACTATTCCATGGTTCCATATGGATAAGTCGATCTTCTCGAGATACCTACTAGTAGTATTACTACTATTAGTATAGTATGTAGTAGCACACACACGGCCTTGCTTTCCCCATATTCGTTGCTAACCCTGACTTGTCGTTATTTTAGACTGTTCCCTATCCTGGGTATAGGTATACGTTCGGGGTACCTAGTTGTGCGTTATCGTCTTCACCTTCTCTAAACAAGCATATCCAGTTTTGGCTTTGTGTGTTTGGCGGAGCCCAAGGCGGTGACAGGTTAGCATCAAGCTGCCTTTTCAGCCGCCCAGAGCTGGCCCACGTCGACAACTGGTTCTGCATTAACAAAGCTTGGCTTGCCCATGGTCCAACTCAGCTCAATAGGGAAAGTCTAGAGCATTGATGCTGCATCGTGAAGGAACCTAAGCCTCTCCACAACGAGGTCCTCTCTTTGGGTAATACTTACGATTGGTAGTCGGCCGTTCTGCAATAGATAGAGGTATATTAGTAAAGGGGGGTGTAAAGCGAACAGCAAGCCACACTCACAAGGCCGTGATTTAATTCCCCATCAATGAGTCAGTCGCTTTTGTACGCACTTCCGTCGCCGCTTCTTAGTCGGATCGGCCTTTGCCTCCCTGGCAAACGCAGTAGCCTATAAACCCGGCATCCACAACAGCCCTACCTTGCAACCAACCCAATGGCATCCATGCTTTCTGCTTTTGCCCCCAGCTTGCGAAAGCCATTGCAACCCCGCCACAATGCGGAAGGCCAGTGAATTGTCGGTAGAATACTGTACAGAGCTATCGTTGTCCGCAGCAGTCAGAAATTGTGGCATTAGCATTATGTGTCGCGTTTCTTGGGAGGATGGTCGCCAGTTAGAGGGCTGAGCAGTTTGCTAGATTCAATCAAAGTGGTAGGTGTTACCTGCTGGCCTAGAGCGTAGAGGCATGTCGAATACACTCGGCCACGCATCTGGACGAGTCTAGACATATTGTGCCCAAGTATCCCACTACCTAGGTGTGCTTGGCGTTAGAAGCATGTTCTATGCAGAACCTGATAGCTCTGCGGCGCCCCATACACTCTCTTGGTGTTATCTGGGCATTCGTACAATATCCCACGTTTTCCCAAACGCCAGTAGCCGAGTAAGTGAGTGCTTCAAGGTACAGTCTGGCGCATGAGAAGATCAACGTGCTGCTCTGTTGGTAAAAAGAGGGTGAGGAAATAGTATAACAAGAAACACAAATGTAAATTCATCCAGAGCACTGGCACCTTCCACAATTGCAAAATGCTGGGAGAGACAAAAAGACGTCACTGCTAGTCGTATCGATAACGAAGCGAGATCGAAATTGCAAGCTTAAAGACGTTGGAGAAAGTCCCACCGGAGACATGGCGATAACGTGACAGCGACGACAACCACAGCACTCGTACCTCGTACAGTACACGACAGCATCAACATCAACAAAAATAACAGGAAAACAACAAACACGGCGTGCAGACACGCGCACACGTATCCAGACACCGCACGGCCGCAGATGCCGAGTACCTCGATACGCACGCAGAGCCGGCCCAGCCAGAATGTAGCTACTTACAGCGTACATATGCACGGTGCGATGGCGCATCCATCTCGAGACGAGAGCCGGCCCTGAACCGACCTGGTCCTAGTCAAGACACGGCAAGGCCAGAACCTCAATAGGTAAGCCATTCAGCCTAAGCAAAAAGGCAAGTCTCCGTATATCTTGCACCCGCGTGCTCAGCTAAGTTATAGCAGCAGCAAGCGAAAATGGCCCAGCCAAGCCGCCACCAACCCCTCTCTTCCTCCACTCTTAGAGCCCTGTGGCTCGCGCAAGCGCGACATCTGCCTCATCCGGGCAGAGGGTAGCTCCAGAAGGCAGCTCTCTAGTGGGCGAGTAAGACGGAGCCAGGAGATCTACTGCTGCTCCCTTGAGTCTCCGTGCCGGTAGCACAAGCATGGCGGAGAATCTTTTGCAACTCCAAGGCGCCCCATGCTCGTGGCATCCACAGGCAAGCAAAGGCCACGCCCACGTCGATTGGGTCGGGCGCCATTTGCCTCCCGAGCTGTCTTCCAGCACACAGCACAGCCTTTTTGCATCACAGCACGGAGCACTTCCGAAGCCCAATAATATGGAGCAGCCACGCAAAGCCGTGTATTCCCTACCGCAGCACGCAGGGCACTCGCATATTGAGTAGCCCCTCTATCGCCATGTATGTACTAGGTATTCCTGCTCATCTCCCCAGACGCGCAGCTGCAGCAGCCGCTCACAGGCACACAAAGATCCTGGAGCTGCAACGCTCCCTGCCTTTGCTTGCCTGCTTGTCTTCCATCCTGTCTGCCTAGCTCTCCAATGGGAGGGCTTCTCTTTTCAAACTAGTCTTATCAAGGGACATGCTGTTGGAAGGTTCGATTTTTTGCCCACTTGGTTAACCTTGTTTCTCTCATCTAGTGCCTCATCCAGCCGATTCGTTGGCATCTTCTCGTCTGCCTTGACGGCTTACAGTTATGCGTCTTACAGGCCCTACACGTACGCCGGTATAACCAATCCCCCGCATTCGACAGACACCATCTCTCAGTTCTGTCTGTTGCCATGGTAATTGCTATCTCTGCCCTTTGCCACATGGTCGATGGTATCTATCAGGTGTGTTATGATTGCTACCCATCTCCCTCCGTCATGGTTTAGTCTTGTCTTATTTTGATGCCGTTGTGTAATTTCATCGCTTTTCATCAGCTTGTTTGACCGTCATCATCACCTGGGCAATAGTGTGCTGCTACTGACTTGAGTCTTCCAAGTGGTCAAAAGAGAGAGAGAGAGAGAGAGAGAGAGAGAGAGAGAGAAAGAGAGAGAGAGAGAGACCTCCGCGCTGCAGTTTGTGGTATTTACCATTTCCCTTTCTTCTCCCTTCTTCTACGAACACTTTCGTCCCTTCGTCTATTTGACTCGATCTAAATCCCTCCACGTCCATCTCTGCTCTGCTTCCCGCCAGTTCGTCAAGCTTGGCTGAGATTTTTTATTTTTTTCGACCCCCCCCCGCCCTACTTTCCCACACTCCCTTTCTGAAACGACACGCCCTCCCTCCTCACCCTGTTAGTCGACGTCCCATTGATTCCCTAATCAGATCATATACTCTGATACGTGCACACATCCTCTCACTAGTGGAATCGACTACACGCCTTCTCCACAGTGGCACGGTGCCCGCTCCGGCCCTTGTCGCTGTTCACTCCTGCTAGTCTTGCCGGTGCTCTCAGGTCCAGCTTCTGACTGTCTTGCCTTTACTTCTTGACCGTTGGCAGCCCCCCCTGCGCGAGCCCCTCGTTTCCGTCCCGCGGTGCTCTGTCTCCATTCTAGGAAACACTACCTGTACGGGTAGTGTATGTACTTCGTACACGCAAGGAGCGGACGGACCTCAATCTCTGATATTGGATAGCCTGCATGTGCCCGACAGGGTTTCTTCAGCCCTCACTCTATCTGCCTTCTTACCTGTACCGAGTATACAGGCTCTGTTGACACCACAACTACTCCCAATAAGGGTAGTTAGCTTATCCTCGAGCGTTCTGCCCCAGCCGACAGCCACAGCTGCTCTTGAGCTAGCCGTCACCTCAATCCAGCCCACGCTTCGACATATAACACAAAAAGTAATATATCCACTGCGTACGCCTCCACAGCTTCCCGTCTTCCTGCTCTTCTCTCTTCGTCTTCTCTTGATTCTCTATCCCTTGCTTTCGCCCCCAGCTTTTATAACCCAGTCTTCCCTGCTCGTACTCTCGTTTATGACTTTGACTGTTACAAATTTTTGATTCTTGCCCTGCCCCAGGCTCTTTTTTTTACCACCTTCAAATGCCTACTTAAACACATGCATACACTCCTGTAACTCACGGCATATGTGATGATGCTCACCATCAAGCAGCAATCGACGACATACGGCTACAAGTCCGTCCATGATTTGCCAACTCCGCCCTCCACCTCCCGACCCTCTCCTCCTTTGAACCACCAAGATCCTTCATTTAAACCATATCTTGTCTCTCAGAACAGCCCGATCCAGCCCATGTCTACTTCGCATCGTGGTCTGCCTCCGCCGGCAGCCATGACTCTGCCCCCACAACAGCCTTCATCCGTTGGCCCTCCGCCGCCGCCGCCGCCACATCATTCTCAACCACCTCCTCCACCACCGCTGGCCCCGTCCTCCCACCAGGCGCAACAACCATGGCCTTCACCTTCAGCTGGCCTGCCTCCTCCGCCGCAGCAATGGCAGGGAGCTGAGGAATCTATGAAGACTTGGCTTCAGGCGAAAACAGAAGAGGAGAAGACGAGGCAGGAAGAGGAGAAGACCAGACAAGAGACTTTACGTCTAGAGCAGAGGAGGATTGAAATGGATATTCTGCGAGCTTCTCTGAACGGCGGTATCCCGCCTCCCATTGTCCCTCTGGTCTTTGCTGGTATGGGAAGTGGGGGAACGCTCCCCCAGGCCGCTCTTGAATGGGCGCAGCAGTTCATGGCTCCGGCCCAAAGTCACCACCCACAGCTACTTCCACCACAGAGGCCGCACTCGCCAGATCACCCAAGGGAGCCCATGGTTCCTAGCCATGGAGTAGTGTATGCCACTTCTCCAGCGCAGGTGACCCCAGTTCAGGGACCTGGCGGATATGCACAATATCCAGCCTCGCCAACGAGGCCAAGAGGTCAGACAGTCTCTGGTGTTATTGGACGACCGATGGGAGTAGTATCAACCACGGCAGGCATGGGAAATCCTCCTCAACCCCCAGGACAAGGACCGCCGCCCGTGATGCCACCTTATCAAGGCCATCAAGGGCATTCGCACACGCCGTCACAGTCATCTCAGCACGATACGAGCCCATCAATCTACTTTCACCACTGGCAGCCGCCGGCAACGCAGAGCGGGAGCAGCTCGAACCGGCCCGCATCACCCTCTGGTTCGTCAAAATTCAAGAGAAAACGAGACTCTCTTTAATAGCTAACTTGGATGTGTGCCGTTGTCAATAGGGGAGGCTCAGAAAAAGCGAAAAACGACTGGAGGAGTGTCCCAGCAGGTACCAAGAGCTCCAAGCGAAGACCGATTCCGATCGCCTCCACCCTTTGCGCAAGCCAGCTCTTCCAATCCCGCATCACCCAGCCGAAGATCGCACAAACGTCAACGGAGCGACGTATCATGGTATCGGCCCTCCAATCAGCTGTATAGTGAGGATCCAGATCGACCCCGAGCAAGGACCCCACCGCAAGCTCCTTCATGGGGCCCTACGCCACGAGAGAGAGAGGAATCAAGGAGCGTAAAGCAGTCAGTTTCCTCTCTGCTATCCCGCGAACCTGACGACTCTGGCGGACTGCCAAGGCAAGGTCCTCAACCACCACGGCTTGAGCCACCGGCGCCGATGCCACGCGCCAGGGGACCAGGAGACCAAAGAGCTGGCGAGAGGGGTGGAGAGCCGCCTCTGCCCCAAGGAGAAGCCGACCCGAGGTCTCGACCATGAGGTGCTGGGAGTGCGTGAATGAAGGAATTGATTCGAGTCGGATTAAATCCTGCGGATGACAACTCCCAGGATGCTTTCGGATGACCGGCTAGTGACATCCACTAAAGCCACGGAGTAAACGGCCGCGGCGCCGTTTTGAGACCTCTCTCTTACTCTATATGGCATTTTCAACGGCCCTACTGCATATTTCTTCCTTCTTTTTCTTAACCCCCTTTGACTCTTTTCCGTTCTACGATCATAGCCGGCCGGTTTGGCTTCGATCGGCTTTTACTGTATATTTGATTTTGCATACGTCACGCACTATCCTCGCAGAACTCTCTTTGAACTTCTACAACTACTACTGGAGCATGAATGAACCGGGTTGAGCATTACGTTTCAAAGACTAGAACGGCTGTCGGATAACATAAGTTTTCTTTTGGAGACTTGCAAGGCATGGGCGTTTTTTTCTCTTATTCTTTTCTTATTCTATTTTTTTTTCCGTTTATTCTTTTATTGTTACAATGGATGGTGTGGGACTGGGACTCTTTTGAATTGCATATGGTTAAAAAATTGTATTGGTAGGATTATGTATGTATGTATCCAGGGGCGAAGAAGGGATGGAAGAAGAGAGGACGGGGAAAAAAGGTCGAATCAGGAGTAATTACCACATGGCCCCCAGCTGAGCAAGGATGCAGTTTCAGCAGTACTTGACGGCGGTGTATGCACAGGATGTTTTACTGGATTGGTTTTGAACGGCAGCACAAAGCAGGATTTACTAGTGTTGATATTTTTGACGAGGCAGCTGTGAACAAGCGAAATAAAAGGCTGTTAGGTCCATTGGAACAAGTTCTCGACATCGGAGCTTACTTTTACGACTTAGGCAGTGAGAAACGCGAGCGCAAACGACGACGGTTGGTTGTACAGGGGCTTGCGGGTTGCCAATCACGGGCACATCCAAAGTAGATGAAACAGATGACCCATGGGGATGGTACAAGCTCAGCTTACTGCCGTGAAAAGGGCCTCGCAAGAACGGGCATCGGGCCCGAAACAGAGGGCACTCGAGCGATCGGTCATATGATATCGGCGCAGCCGCGTAAGGCCCATCCGGATTCCGAGCAGGGCTGGAGCCATTGTGGGTGGCAGCAGTGCCGACGTTTGCTGGCATGTGGTAGCAGCAGCATTTGGTGGTGTTGCTGTAGCAGCAAGTGGCGGTGTCTACGGACAAGGAGGCACATGCATTGCCTATCTCGATACATCGCCCAAGTAGGGATGCTGAATCAGTTTGCAGGACAAGGGGGGCAGCACGATATGGTAACGGCGATGTGACGAGAGAGGAGAGGAGCAGCGTTTCGGAAGATGCGAGGTCCTGTAATATTTTGGACGAGGCAGCTTTGCGTGTGCAGGGATGTGATGCAGGAGCCAGTTGTCAAGAGCAAGGTTGCTAGGGTGCGAATATTTATACCTATGTAAGTGATTGAGAAGTCGTAATTCCTACTGCTAGGTATTGGGTAGTATTACCATACAGCTAGTATCATCAGAGCAACACATGATACCTACTGTGTGCTTTACATAGTAAGCTTTGTGTTCTGCATTAGACGGGCGTACCTGGCAGTAGTGCCTGGGCTGCCCCATGATGATCAGACTTGGTGGAGAAGCGAGTTTTTTTTTTGGTTTTTGTTTGTATATACTACCGCTTGGAGGCAATATACTTGTATACTTGTATACTTGTATGAACGGATTGGACATTGTTCCATCTCAATTAAAATTGATTGTCGGATGAATGAGGCAGCGCTCAGAAGCGGAAACTTGGATTGGGTACCAAATGACGCCCGTTATGGACACATGGCATGTACAATGCAGGCAATGCCTCGGGGCTTTTTGAGGGACACCCCTGAATACCAGACCCTTTGGGCACCATGGCCCGGGTAAGAATTTATGCTTTGCGGGCGCCCCCCAAAGGGAGTTTTTCTTTCTTTCTTTCTTTCTTTCTTTCTTTCTTTCTTTTTTCTTTTTTTCTTTTGGGCATCTGTTCTCGCACTTGTTGTATGTACCAATTGAGTCAGGGGAGCGGTACATGGTTCTCTTGTCTGCATCTGGCTCTTCGTAAACCGCTTAGCAGAAAGTTAACTGTCCTTGTATGGAAGAAGAAAAATGCGGACCACTTTCTCCGTGATCTCTGCTGGGGCTTCCTACTTTTCGGGAAAAGCCAAGGACTGAGCGAAAGAGGGAAGAGACGAGAGGCTGTTTCAGAAAGATTGCACTAAAACCGGGTATCGCTACGGAGCACCGCCGAGGGTTATTCTTTTTGTTGGCAGTAGCTTAGAATTGTTTGTGTATAAGCCGAGCTGTATAAGAGACCGCTAACCGCTAACCTACTAGCAGGGGGAGTTATTGTGTAAAAAGCTTTCCAAGGTTCCGTCTAGCACGTATGCCGTAACCCATTGGAGAGGTCTCGGAGCTTGGCGTGGGCCAAAAGAAAAGACACTTTGCCCTCTTGTAGGGACAGTGGTACAAGCAGTACATCAAGTATACCTGCACGGACACTATTTGCTTTTTTTTTGTTCTTTAGCGGGCCCCGATTTAAACAGGGCTCAGGGCCGAGGGCGTGCGTGCAAACGTCAGACCGAGATTGGGCTTAGATTTGATTATTTTGGAAAGGCTTTTTTTTTTTTTTTTTTTTTTTGGTTCACAGGGGGAAGTGCAAAATGACAGCTAAGCAGCCATGCCTAATACGGGAGAGAAGGGGAACGAGAGAAGAGATGGTGAAAAGAAGAGAAGAATAAAGATGAAAAAGTACTTAAAAAAGTACTAGCAAAAGCTGAAGTTGGACCCCGAGCTGTCACTTTTTAATCTCGCGCTCCACCTCCTTGGACAGGCGTAGAGCTGGTATTGAATGAAGCAGTGATGTAACTGTACCTTTTGGAGGTATGTAGCAACTTGTGTTAGTATTGAAGCATTGGCGCTATTCACTACGTGGTATTTCGTATTTCGTATAAGATACTTGTAGTCTATGTGTAAGCAGCCTTTCTTTCTCATGATCCAGCAGTAGTGACGGTAGAATGCATGGAGGTAGTATATCATTTGACAGAGTCCAAGATGCCAAGCTGCGTTCGTTATCTCGTAATTGTTTACGTATGAAATAGGAAAATGAGGACCAAAAGGGAGAAATGCCCAAAACGGGCAGCGGGTAGTAACCTATGAGTTGGTCCCTTCGACCTCTCCTTCAGCCGAAAATAACGAAGAAAAGGACAACAAAGTCTTGGGTTTTTTTTTACATAATATGTCCAAATATAGACTCGGCAAGATTCTTTCTTCCGTGCCAAGGCCCGTCAGCTAGCTGTACTTGCACGGATAACGGGAGAAGGAAGCTCAAGCAGTGTACTTTGTAAGTACTCTAAATGCCACTTTGCTTCTTCGTAAATGGAAGAAAAAAACGAGCCAAAAATTTGAATCATTCTCTACCAGTAGTGGTGTTTCCCGCCCATCCATTATCTGAATTATAAACATGTTTCTCCCAACAGACAAGTCATTCACCCAAAAGCCAAGCACTTTTGGAACGGGCACTCGGTGCGATACCCGATTCGTAACCCGCTTTTCCCGGACGTCAAACCCAATCCGGGGGAGGAGGGGAACGGCCAAAGGACACACGAGGGAAATAGAAGAGCAAAATCGGGAACGAGGCTTAATCTGGTCAACGGCTAGAGAAAGATTCCAGGGGGTTTTCCCGTCTTTGTATACTGCATAATAGGTACAGTCTTCTTACTGTATACTGTGTAAAGTAGCGAATCCTTCCTCGTACCTGAATCTACATACTGGCCCCTTGCTCGTTCGTCCATTTTCGGGCACATCCCCCTCCCCAGAGACCAGGCCGTTGGAACTTTAACAGCGTTGTATTCGGTATAGGTAGTAGTAGTCCCAACGGGATCCTTCCGACACGAAAGAAGAAAAAAAAAAAAAAAACCTTCCAGGGGCAAGGGAAGGGATAAGCGAATAAATCCCAAAAAAAGAGAAGAAATCAGGCCATTTTTTTGGGTGGGAACCTTTTTTTTTTTTTTTTAAAAAAAAAAAAAAAAAAAAAAAAAAAAAAAATCCCTGTGGGCACGGGTAGATATATTAGTTTTATACGCAAACCAACAATTTTACTGCACAACCAACGACAATGAGGGGCAGAAGGTAGAGAGCGCGAAACAACAGCAGAAGCTAGTTTTCAAAACAAAAAGATTGATGAATTGCCATGCGAAACTCACGTTTTTTTTTTACCCTCTCCACATGGCAGCTTCGAACCAACAACAATAACATTTAACACTCCACTTGTAGATACTCACTTACACCACAAATAGGGCCAAAGCTCGCCATCCCATACCTACACACCCCCCTTCTTCCTTGTACAGCATCACCACAGCATCGCCATTCTTCGTCTTCATCCCTCCCTCGTCTTCCAGAACTTTTGCCATCCTTCTCCCATCTCAACTACCGAACTCCCGAACTCCTGTATCCTTTCCTTTCCCATCCCATAACCCACATCCCTTCTTTCTTTCCCCCCCTGGTTTGGCCCCCCTCCCTCCCAAATCCCGTAATCTTACATTGTATCTTTTCAGACTTGTAAGAACTCACATTTTTGTATTCTGGTTTTTTGCTAACCCGGAAAACCGGCCCCCTCTTTCCTCTCGCCTAATCTCAACATTCCAAGAGAGATTACAACAAGGGGGTAGGGAGGGGGGTACGTGGAATATAAGAAAAGTGAAAAATAGGCATGGGATAACGCATGTGACAACTTAGTAATATTAGGTACTTGGTTCTCATAATTCGTATACCACCGATACGACATATTTGATACGAATCCCAACTCTTCTTTACGCGTATGCAGAGAATATGAAACATCGACAGCGGAGCGCACTACTCCAAACGAAAAAAGCTTACCTGCCCATATCACAAGTCCTGCAATCCAGCTAATCCAGTCTTGAAGAAGACCTACAAGTGAGAAACAAGCACTAACCTCCATGGGAAGCCGGCATGGATATGTGACGGGACAGCTCTCGAAGCGAGTCGATTGCGGAATCTCACGTGTACCCGTCTCCCAGATTCCCTCCCAGAGTCCGGTTCCTGGCTTCGTCAGCGCCATCGGTTACGCTTTTGATTCTTGCTGCCCAAAATTTCACCATGGTCAAGTGCTTACAGGGTGCCAAATAGATAGGCTCAAAGTTTGTAGAAACTGGGATTCTAACAATCTCCATCTATTCCATTACATACTAGTAATGGTAATTTCCATTGCTATCCGTTTTATATCAGGTAACCCAGGAGCACCATCACAACATCTGCCCACTACCGCCAGGCAGATCCCGTCGGGATATTTCCTCCATACCAAATTTGGCCAAATAGATCGCCAAACATTTCTAACTACACGCTGCTTGAAAAAAAAAAGAACAAAACGCCTCCGTGACGGAAGGGTATCCATAACTGAGGGCGCACCATACGCCCGCTCTACGCCACCCTGTCCCGAATCCTGGTATATCAAGGGAAAATGAATAGCAAGAGAAGCAAGAGAGACAGAAAAACAAACTGAAGCAAAAGGAAATGGCGATACGTCAGGAACAAAGGAGATTGTGTGTGTGAAGAGGGGTGTCAAATAGGCCCGTCTGCCATTAATAGAGGGTATCGGTAACAAAACAGAAGAGGGGGTATCGGGAAGTACGGAAAGTAAAGCGACAGAAGAGGAGGGGGTTAGCTAGAGAAAAGCTAAATATCCCGTTTCCCTGTGCCAAATAAAGGAAAAGAAAACACAAGAGGAAAAACACACAAAGGAAAGACTTTTATGGACAGTGATAGGGCAATGTCAGCTTTGCCCCAGAGCAAGCGTGCTACGTCTTCTTCTTCCCTTGATGCGACTTCCACTCTGCTTTGGCTACCTTCATCAGAAGATCCTCGTCCTTGATGGGAATCCATGATGTCAGGGCTTTCATCGCATTCTCAAAATCCGAATCCAGGAGCACCTCGCGGAGGGCCTGTACCAAGGCAGCACTGGTGGCGTGCAGAATATCGAGTCCTGTTGGCGGAGTCGTCTCACTGTCGCTGGAAGTGATGGAGATGGCCGGCTCGGCTGCACTATCTCCTAGCAGCAGAAAGACATCCCAGACTCGCAGCTGAGCTGGAAACGGAATAGAGAGGTTGAAGAGAGTAAGATACCATCGTGTACCATATGCAGTGATGTCTACGCTGAGTTCGGTCTATACCCGAGAGATGTCAGTTCCAAGAGTGAAAAAGTCTAGAGACATTCAGATATTGTAATGCTGTCAACACTTACCAGTCTCTTGGCTACGTCCTTATTGAGCCAAGTCTCATCAAACTCATGCAGCGCTTTCATCAGGCCCTCAAAGCCCGGGCGATATAAGCGATCAAGGCCTCGTAATTGCCACAAGCGCACCAGCATGACAAAGCACTTTTCTTCATCAAAGTAGCAGAGCAGCGTCGCCGCCAAAGATGCCATGCCTTGAACATAGCCAGTCTCTGGAAAGTAGATTGACAAGCAGTGCAGGACGCGGAACAGCAGTCGCTGGCCGCCACGGTATCTTTTACGAAACATGATGTGCCTGCTAATGGTCCGCGGGACGTCGAGGTCAATCTGCACATCATCTGGCGAGCTTTGTTCCAACAGGTGGTGGAATGAGGAGACAATGTCTTCTTCCGAAGCATAGCTCTCGTGGTCCATGGCGGAACTGGCAAGAAATGACCACCAGGCGGCAGCACGCCAGCGATCGGGAATTCCTTTCCACGTTCGCTCAATAAGCTTAGGATTCTTCTTATCAAACTCAAACTCCATGCCTTCGCCTTGGCCGCCCTTTCGGACAACCTTGGCCATCTTGCGCCACTTTTCCGATCTCTCCCACTCTTTGCGCTTCAGCGTTTCTGATATCCTCTCAATCTGGGCTTCTTCTGCAGCGTCCTGAAGACTGGGTGGCAGCGTCAGCATATCACCGGCCTCATCCAGCCATCGCCGGTCCCGGTTGTGGGGCAGTAGGTTGCTAGCCTGTCGGATAACTGATCGCGAAGAGCGCTTCGATGCCGTGGACATTTCTGAGTTTTGCGTATTAAGTGACCTCGCCGACATCTTCCTGCTCGGGCCCAAGGGTGACAGGCCCGTCATTTCTCTCTTCTGTAGCCTCCGCCTTGGCGAGAACTGGGCAGATTTCATTTCCGTCGGTGTACCAAGCCGTGATCGCGGCCGAGGAGCGGAAATGAAGCCATATCGGTCCACGCTGGCGCCGTCGATGTCTTCCCAGTCCTCCAAGCCGCCTGCCAGCTCGGTATCCCGTCTGTAATCAAAGTGAACCGAAGAGCTTGCAGATCTGACGGATCTTGGAGTCCCCCAAACAGGAATGGGAGGCGGTAGAATGCTATTGAAAACGGGCAAGTTGTTAGCAAGAAAGATGCTCCGAGCACAAAGGAGGGAAGCAGGCGCCTTGGAAACGCACGACGCCAGGAATCGTCAAGGGAAAGCCATACGAGTCATTCCCGTCCTCCTCTGCTGGAAGCTCTGGGGTAGGCTCCAAAGGTTCGCAGTACGAGTGCCTTGCGCCATCCTCCCAATTGATGGCATCGCCGACTCCATAGAGCGATCTCACCTTTTGGGATTCCTTCTCGATGTCGGACGTCAAGACACGAATGTCGGGCGGTGGCGGCAAGGGCGCGTGCAGCGCGGGATTCGAAGCATTTGCGCCGGCGTAGGATTCGAGGCGATCGATGCCGGCGCTGGCGCTGCCAGATCGTGCATGGGTGGGCGTCGAAGGCGCAGAAGGAAAGGCATCGCCTCTTGCGGCGTCACTGGCCCCGTCGAGGCCTAGCGGTCCTGCGCGTCGCCCGCCGAACATGATGCTCCCGCGATTCGAAAATGACAGTGTGGCCATAAAATCATCCTCGAGGAGGCTGTCCGTCGGGATGGAGACGCCCAGAGGAGCGAAGCGGGCGTCTTCGAGGGCCGGAGAGGCAGCGGTTGGCGGTGATGCTGTTGCTTGCGCCCGGATTCGAGCTCGCAGTGCGAGAGACGACGTTTCTGCATTGCCGGGCGACGACCGCTGTGGCTGCTTATGAGCGGGTGCTGGGGGCGGCTGCGAGCCCCGCATCAGGGGCTGCATTGGCGGCGCGTTTGCGTTTGCGGTAGGCGATCCCTCGCCCACTGCCAGGCCTAATTTCCCCTTTGCCGGCGCAGACGAGCAGACGCTAAGACGCTGCAGGAAGTTCTGTCGCTTAGGCGAGGCTGGCGATGGCAATGGAGAAGGCGTCGATGGGTGTTGAGCACCGCTCGCAGGATGGAGTTTTTTCAAACAAGGGGACGGCGCAGGCGCGGCTGGCCTAATAACGACTGTCTCACCTCTTGCGCTCTGCCAACCACCCGGCACTGGGCCGACAACTGTTCCGTGCTGAGACTGTGGGACAGACTGCGGTGGCACAGCGTCGGAATCGACAGAAGCGGCGATGTTGGTTGACCGAGGTGGAGAGTGGTTGGCGCCAGGCGAGGTATTGTCGGTCTTTTCCGCCTTCTCGTATTTCTTTCTCTCTTCTTCCTCTTCCTCGTAGTCTTCTTCATAAATGGTGGTTGCCGAAGTCGGCGTGGGCGCGTGACCCGAGTCTCGCTTCCAGCTCTCGTGATTGAGTTTTGCTTGCCGAACTGGCGTTCTTAGTGCCGGATGCTCTTCCGTGGGCGGTGCGACGACGATGAGGCTGGGCGAGTAGAGAGATAGATTCTCATACACCGAAGGGGAGGGAGACGACGCAGACGACCGTATGGATAGCGTACGGACGGTGCTGCGCGATTGGTTTCTAGGCGGCAGCGGGATGGGGGGCTCTGCCTGGATCGTCTTTTCATAACGAACGCCGATGGTATTGGGGTCAGCAGATCGCCGGGATCTAGAGGTGCTTCTTGAGCGGATCGATCTAAAGCTCATGGCTCTTTCTGGGCCTGGTGGAGGTGTTGAATGGCCGCCAGAACCTTCTGAAAGAGACGGATACGGATTGCTGATGCTGTTGGCTTTAATGTCCTTGGTGCTTTTGGCGCTGTCCAAGTGGAAGCTTCGAATCAAGCGATCGAGCAGCTTGGCGAGGCGTGAGACAGCCAGTTTGAAAGTTTGAAAGGCTATCGTGGGTTGCGAGGGCCAGACAATAAATGCTCTCTCTGGGAGGCGAAAGAGCAGAGGATAGCGAGGGCGAAGTCGGCAATTCAGGCCTTGGGGTGTTCCTTCCCTCGGAAGCTGCGTTTGATGCTCGCCGAGATAAGATATGAAGCGAGAATCTCGCAGGCAATCCAGATAACGGCGGGCACGGAGATACCTGAGGCGATAGGGAGGTACCTAGGCTAATCGAAGGTATTGAAGGCGAGGTAAACGAATAAGTGAATGAAGAGATGAATGCTGTCTGAGGAAGGAGGGAGGATAGCGAGAGTGAAATGAATAGGCGAGAGAAAGGAGTGAGAGGGTATGAGCGTAAGAGAAAGAAAAGAGCGGAGAGCTATAAATGAAGGAAACGAAAAGCAGCAGATGCGATGTGAGCGTTGACGTGGCACTCGTTGAAATCATAAAGTCGTAAAGGGAAGTCTGCGGTGCAGTGCACAATCACAGCGGGTAGGCGGGATGCAGCTCTAATACGATGGATGTGTAGAGTCGGTGTAAGAGAGAGCGTTGACAGTAACTCTCAGCCCCTGGTGCGACTCTCTGCAGCACCAAGCATGCACAAGATGATGCCTGGGCGAGTCTGATGGAGTCTGATGGAGATTGACGAGCGCACAAATAAAAAGGGGGGGAGGAGATGATGCCGGAGAGTTAAATATGAAGATCTGGAGATTCGAGATCTGGGGTTGCCAAGTGTATAAGTGATTGAATTGCTGGGGGGGGGGGGGGGGGGGCCCGGCCTCTTCCCAGCTACGTGAGCAAATAGTATATCCCTTGCAGACAAAAAGCAGGATGGAGCTGAGACATGAGCCTTGGAGTAGCGCGGCGAATCAGCATGCAAGTGCAAAAGAAGGTGGTATATGAGCTGAAAACTAGAGCGACAGACGAGTGATGAAAAGGAAGAAGAAGTGGAAGAAAAAGGAAGAAAAGAGCGAGGCTCTCCTTTCTTTTTCTACACCTCCAGGCCAGCAGCATGGGAATTTTTACATGCACGCATATGTCTATGTACGGCGATGGTCCCTTGCAGCGCGCAGATGCCAGAGAGTTTGTCAAGTCAACGGGAGTGGGAAAGTGGCTCAAAGCGCCATGTGCTACGCATGTGCCGCAATGTTCATTCGGCGTTCATCGCATATTCTCTTGCGTGTTCAAGTACCTACACATTGATGCAAGGATTTCTGCACGACGGCGCTGGTGAAGCCAAACGCCATGTTTGCATGCCGGCACATGCAGCATGCAGCTCGGATGTACATTCACGGGGCCATCAAACGGCAAGAAGGGCTGGATGGCTTACCGAGTGGCACAAGAGCAGAGAAGAGAAGAGAAAGAAGACTGGAGAGACAGAGAGACAAAGAGACAGAAGCTGTGGTGCGAGGTTCCGGGCAGTCCAATCGGGGATCCGCGGCAGAGACGCTAAGATGCGGCTAGAGGCCCGACGATGAGTGGCGGGACAGGGGTCTAGTGTGCCGGGGGCTATTTTACGTTGTTGGGTGCTGTTTCTTTTTTCACTTTTCAGCCATCGGGCAACAGCTAGCAACGGCACCTAATAGCGTCTGGTGCCTGTCTATCCGCTCGATGGAAGCTGAAGCTGGAGCTGTTGCTAGCTGGCTGGGGTGCTGTAATCGCGGCTACTGAGAACTACTACCGCTAGTGGCCGACAGCCTACATGCATACCAGACTGCTGGGAAGCCGGCGCTGCCCAGTAGCGTCCACGTCCAACAGCATGGAATCGGCGATGAGCCCTTCAGGCCTCAGCACGGCCTGTGCCTGAAGGATCGCGACGCCTTTGGTCTTCACTGCCAAGCACACATGCGCTCAGCGCCCACCGCCCACCGCCTCTTCGTCTTCGGCTGCCCGCCGTTCCAACAGCCCGCTTGGCGAGAGCAAAGACCAAGCAAACGGCGCAGATTTGGCGCGTTCGGCGGCATCGGGCAGACGGGCACGCCAAATGACAGGACGCACTTGTCCCTCTGTCGAGTGTTACAAAACGTGAACACAGTGCAATGCCTAGTCGGTCTCAACTCCATTCGGCACCTATCCGAGCGAGGCGATGGCGCTCTCGGCAGCTGGTGCCCAAGATTCCTGAGCGGAAGATGGAAAGGACCAAGTTTCTACCTAGAGCTCAATTGCTCCTACCAGTAAACTGCCGGCCGCGAATAAGATCAGTGTTGCGTCGAGATAGCCTCGTATATGCACCCCTCCTCCTCCTCCAACGGCCGCAACGAAGGAACCCGGGTGAATGGCTGCATATGCAAAGCTAAATAGGCAGGCTGCCTTGTTCCTGAAAAGTCAAGGAAAAAAAAAGAAAAAAAAAAACGCAGAGAGAACGCCACGCATAGGTACACGTATACGCACACACGCACCTTGAGCAAAAACGGGTTTCACTCCGGATGGGACCCCGCGGATGCAGGAACATACATACTATCACACACTTGCATCGCATCGCATCGCATCGCGTCGCAGCAAGTAAAATGAGGCCCCTCCCTCCCTCGGTTCCCTCGTTCAGCTCGTGCAGCTGTTCGACACCCTCGGCTAGCATCTTTTCAGCCCATCCGCCACCGGCACGGGAAGTGAGGAGATAAATGGCCTTTAACCCGGTCCCCGTAGCCGGACCATTGCCATCCACACCAGCAGGTATGAAGCGAGAAGAGAAGAAGAAGAAGAAGAAGAAGAAGAAGAAGACAAACAAAGAGGCTGCCGTCTCATGCAAGGGTCGTCACTTCTCACAACCGCCTCTGCCCATTTGGATCTCAACATATGCAAGGTACCCGGAGGTAGGCAGGTTGCCGGCGGAAGAGACGAGTCATAAACAAGCATACTTTGGAGCACTGCGGCTTTTTTTTTTTTTTTTTCAAACCATTGAAGCTTGAGCTTTTGGTAACGAAGCATATTCGCGTCCTCCTCGCCCGACTGACTTGCATTTCCATCCCCTGTCAAACTATGTCTACCATGTTCTACTCTCTCCAGTATAATTTTGTCGTCTCGGCCTTATCAATCTCTAGATACATATGTACATGTAGTATTATACACTTGCTTCATAATGGGGACAGCCCGGCACCGTGCAGGCGGAGCAAAGGCTTCACGGCGGCACAGCACGCAATCCTGCTGCGTGTACCTGGACTAGCATTGATGTGCTATTCCGAAGCCAGTCAGACGCCAATGCAAGGGAGACATGGAGAAGGGGGGCCCAACCAGTTCAGCAATCGTTATGCCGTCCCATCCATCCCTCTTTTTCTCTCTCTCTCTCTCTCTCTCTCTCTCTTTCTCTTTCCAATTGAGTTTGCGTCGTATTTTTGTTCGTTTTCATTCCTTTGGTGTGTGTGGATGTGGCACCCCATAGGAGTATTGCGAGCCTCTCCCTCTCAGGTCCCGAGTGCCTTATTTTCCGTTGCCCTCGGCCGTACTACGACTCTGTCCTACCCGTCAGCCCATTGACGGGTTTTGTGGTCCTTTTTTTTCTCCTTCTTGATCTTCAAAAAGGGCACACACACACACATATTATGTGCCGTGGGTGGGAATACTCAGCTCGAGGGAGGCCAAGCACTGACGTCTTCAACGAGGTCCCCCCATTGCTGCCCGTTAGCTTGCTTACCCATCCATGTAATTTGTGCCATTTTGGCACAGAATCCTGCCTGACATTGATAAATACCTAAATATATAGGTCAAAAGGCGATTAGGCCGGCCAAATAAGAAGCCACAAGCGTAGAGTACATGTACCCAGAGTAACTCTCGATTGATCTTTGGCCCCCAAAATGCAACGCCGCCTTTTCGCCAATCGATGTCATTATCGTAGACCCAAGTCGAAAAAAGAAGAAAAAAAAAAGCAAACAACTACTATTACAACTAGGTACTCGCTAATTCTCCCTCGCATATCCAGAATCCAGCCTAATACCACCCCAACAACAAAGCAACCACTTTCAGCAGGGTCAATCCCAGTAAAAACAAAATACAAACTTCACTCTTATCGTGCGAAAAATCAGCCCATGTCAGTGACACATCACATCCCCGAGTAAAACCAATAGCGCGCATCTACGAAGAAGAAAAGAAAAATTAGATTAACTGACCACCTTCTTACCCTTACTGGCTTCTCTCATTCAAACGTGGCTTTCTGTAAACAAATCGCCCTCCCGTTATTAGTGGGGCTCCAAAAGCATCCCCGGCCAGGTCCACCTCCCCGGCGGCCCAAAAAAACTGAAAGCTTGCGGCCGCCCCTCTCCGAACCGATAGAGCCTTCTTTCTCCTCTTGCCTTATATACTCACGCTCGTTAATAATCAACCTTGTCGGTACGATGGAAAAGATCTTCCCTGTCGGTCTAATCCAAGAACATAACCCTATTGGTGGCAATTGATAATTATCTCTTTTCTCGTAGTGTGAAAGTATGAATTAAGTAGTACAAAAAAAATAGTACCTATATGTAGAGATAAGAAAGAATAAAAAAGGGCTTGTGAACGTTCAAACAACTGGACCTCCGAAATTACAAAACGTACATATGCATCAGCGGAACGTTATCCTTTTCCGGACACAAGAGTCAGACTCCTTCCTCCTCCTGCTAATCATCCAAACATGCATTATCCATGAACCGTTTCCCCTCTCTCCTCCTCTCAGTGCTTGCCACGCTGTCTCTCTTCCAAAACCATGACCCCTGCTCCCCTCTCTTTTCATGCATGTTGGGAAGACTTGTCTTAGCTCAACTCCCCTCGCATATTGTCCTCGATTCCTCCTTGCTAATGCAGAAGAAGTAGCAGCAGCAGCAAAAGAAAAAAGAAAGGAAAGAAAGAAAGAAAGAAAGAAAGAAAGAAAGAAAGAAAGAAAGAAAGAAAGAAAGAAAGAAAGAAAGAAAGAAAGAAAGAAAGAAAGAAGAGAAAAATTCTTCACGTCACTTTTTTCAATCCACTGCTTCCCTTGCAAATGAGCAGCTGAAATTTCAGATGCGTTGATAAACAAATTGCGGTAGCCGCTCAGTCGGAATCGTCATATACTCGTTCAATGTGCAATAAACCGTAGATGTTGCTTTCTATATATGGTCTTCTTTCCCCCCCCCCCCCCCCCCCCCCCCTTTTGGCCTATTGGGTGAAAACCCTTTGCCGATGGACGTTGTATCCGGTTCAGCCAATCAAGAATATCCATCTCTCCCCTCTTCGACTTCGTATCTCCTCTTTCTCCAGCAGGCTCACCCCACGCTTCACACCTCCTCGTTTTCCCAATCCTTCTCCTCAAACATTGGTGGGTTGCGAGAGCCATTCACTTCCAGTTTTTCCAAAAACTCCGGTGGAACAGTTGGGATGTACTTGCGCTCCCTCTCTCTGTTGACACCTCCAAAACCAGCCCCATACGATACAAGCATGTCCGTCACCGATGGCAGCGCAAAGGGTAGCATATAGGCGGGGTTCAGCAACAGACTCTTGGGAGTGCTGTCTTCGTCGTCAGAATCTGCACCCTTGATGCTACCCGGCGACTTTATCCGAACACTCTTTGGAGTTTGAGGCCCGTTTCCGTTGAAGTTGGACGTCACAGGTGTGGTTGGGGCGCTTTCTGCACCAATGGTCTGGCCACTCTGGTGTCGGTCCTTCTTGAGTGCCGCCTCTTTCTGGATAGCGATAAGATACTTCATGGCGCTACCAGGCAATCCCTTTTCACCAACTTCGGGGCGGTAATGCGTAGCCGAGTGAATCAGCTGTTGCGGCGTCATTCTCTTCAACTGCTGGAGAGTGCCAACTAAGGCCTCCAAGTCATCAGCGTCAAGCGATGAGAAACACTGCAGCCACTGCAGAAGTTGGATCACGGGGGCAAGATGCCGCTTGGCCGCGTCCATGGTTGTTTCGCCTGATGAGTTCATCTCACCGCCCTCATAGTGCTCTGCTTGTCTGTTGTTTGTTCGCGCCCAGTCCTCCACCATTGACACGTTCATGCGGATCTGCATTGCCTTTGTCCTAGCCAGATACTTGCGATTGGACATGACCCTGTTGAAAAGCTCGCACCCGAGCCAGTAGAGGAGCTGAGAGATGATTTGTGCCGTGATGACAGAGTGGATGTCGTAGAGATCCAGCACAAAGAGCGTCGACGATAGCAAAGACGTGACATTTCGGGGTGCGGGTTTCGCCCTTTGTTTCGGGGACGGTGGACGGAAGCGCTTCTCCAGGGGCTGTTCCTTAACCGTAGACTTTCTTTTGAAGATTTTCCATTCGTTTTGGAAGGCAATATCCTCGAAGCCGGGGATTGTCTCGTGTTCCAGCATGGCAGGGTCGAGCACTTTGTCCAGACGTCTCTCGGCGTCTCGGACGATGAGCACAAATATCTCATTGATAAGCTCTGCTAGCTGCGCCTGAAACTCGGTGGTTGCTTCAACTAGTCCGGCATCTTTCTTGAGATAATGCAGGAGCAGCGTCGCGTTTGAGATCCAAAAAGCCAGGATAGTCATGTCCCATTGGGACTTTTCAACTACGGCATTGATGCGCTCCATGGCGGACACTAGTAGCCTCCTCAGCAGATCTGGGCTAGCATGGTAGTGTGCATATCTGGCACTGAGGAATATCATGTTGGCCGGTACTGGCTTCTGCGATGGCGACCGCTGGGGAGTCATGTTGGTGACAACAATATCCAATAGCCGGCCCAGTTCATGTTCTTGGAAGACAAACATTTGGTCATGGAGACAGCGGCTCCAGTCAAACTCCTGCTGCTCTTCTTCAAATTCGTCCATAGGCTAGAAAGGAAAGAAAAAAAAAGAGCACAGAATGTTAGTACAAGTCCAAAGATTGCCAAGAAGTAGTGTTGGGCTGTGACTATCCAAACATACCTCTGGTTGATCGTCCATCCCAACATTTCCCAGGTCAACTTCCAGATCACGAGCACTCTCCATCATCAGCCGTCTCCGCATCTCGTTTTCTGCCATTTCTTCTTCGAACCGGTCTTGGGAGAAGCCAGCATTATAGAAATCACCCATGATACCCGCGCTTCCAATGTTATATCCATTATCGTGCAGATAAAACGACATGTCGCTATCCGGGGGAACAAAGTCAAAAGCCGTCCGTCCAGATGATGTCTTTTGCTCCGACGATGCTCCCTTGTCGAGTAGTAGCTTTGATATCACCTTGTGGCGATTCGTCATTGCCCACATAAAGGGTGTCCAATGGTTGCGGTCTTGCTGGTTCACATTGGCACCCGCTTCAATCAGAGCCTCGACGACCTTTTCATGACCCTAGTTCAATCAATTAGCACACATATCATGTCGATAGGATATCCTCTCCTCATAATAGGGGCGGGGACGACGAACAAAACAACTGGCGTAGATCAATGCTGGAGTTCCATCGTCATCAGGAAGATTAATGTCCACAAAAGGCTTCGCGTCTCCCTCAAGCAGCTTCTTGACCTTTTCGGTATCGCCATTGCTAGCAGCCATAGTCAATGCTCTTTGTAGTATATCCTTCTTCTCAGACTCGGACATCTTGTCGTTGTTTATGATGGCGTCTTCGTCTTCCAGCGCCGCTTCATTGCGGTGGGCTGCTTGGGCCGCCAACATTTCCATCAATCTGGCATCGCTATCTTTTGGGCCGCTACCAGCGAAATCGTCCTGGTCGGTGGTGTCGTTCAAGGACAGGTTTTCGAAGTTGAGCGGCTTCGCTAGCACTGGCGAGGTGAGAAACTGGGACTGGCCTGCATGGTGTTAGCGAGTTGATTTGTATTCGCCAGATATCGCATTCATCGTTGATAGCTAGGTAACTACTAGTATAAAGGGGGGAGAAGAGAAAGATGTCGCCTTCGCCACGGCACGCACCTTGCCAGCCATCGTACATCTCCGTCTCGGGCATTGTAAACTCGCCGCCAGCGTGTCGTCGGTCGTCCAAGGACTTGGGCAGGTCGTCGGGAATGGCCCGTGGTTTGCTCTCGAAGCCATTATCGCTGCCAGATTCCCCAGGGTCCATGGTGGAAGGAGGGGCAATGCCAGAGTGCCTGGCTCATGGGACGTCCCGTCGCTTGCTGCACTTGGCCGATGCGGTCGCCACGGATGAGCTGCTGGCCCGAGTTGGTATCGCGGTCGAATCAGATGCCACGGCTGGCTTGCTCGAGCAAAAGGCGAGTCTGGAGTCGCGTGCAAAGTGTCCTGGACAAGAGAGCGGTCTACCTATCCTACCCACTTTCAATTGCTGTTAGCAGTTCCGGGGCTAAGTGCTGCTTGTAGGGTCGTCATCGGGTCAATATTGGTGCTGGAGCATCCCCGGGAGGTGGTCCGTGCGCACACTGTCTGGGCACTCGCTGGAGGAATGGACACCAGAGGCGGTTTATGGGCGAAAAGATGGTATACTTGGAGTAGGAATTATTCCTTCAAGTTTCACGACCCAAGAACGGATGGTTTACTCTCTTTTCATCAAAAAAAAAAAAAAAAAAAAAACCCTATATTGCTGTGCTTTTTATGGCAATTCATAAGCCAGTGAGTACGTAGGTGTGCAAGGTCAATCCTTCTGGCCCTATGCCGCTCGCTTGCCAAATGCTCGGAATCGCTTTACTCCTCCATCAGGTATCATCGTAAGCCTAACATGCGTAAAAGGCACATCTACCACCGCAGAAGCAAACTTGTGTTCCTGGTCAGGCCCAGTCTTGCTCGGCAACACAGCCTCAACCCATCCATCTGACCTAATATCGGGCTCTCCCTCTCCTTGCCACGACAGACCGTGGACGGTAATCTTTTGAGGAAAGTTTCCTCGAAAGTGTGCAGTGTCGACGACAAATTCCTGGATATATCCCGGTGCCCCCAGTTTGACAATCGTCCAGTCAACGTGATCCTTGCCTCGTGAGCGCTTCGTTTCCCAGCCATCGCCCATGTCTTTCCCACGGCCCGGTAGCAGCAGGTTGTCTTTGGAGCCAAAGTGTTGATCACTGCATGAGATGGCGATGCCGCCATTTTGTGCCGCCGCAAGATCAAAAACAGCATCCTTGTCCTCAGGAAATACGGGAACAGCATGCCCGAACAGGCGGAATCTTGCAATGCCGCCGTCGGGATACATGTTGAGCCTCACATGAGTGTACTGCTTGCCTGTGGGCTCGTTGAGGTTCCAGCCGTGCCTTTGACTCGGACCACATTCCCGAATATCGAGAATTGTCTCCCATTTACCTCGGCCCCCTTTCCATGAAACAACCTCGTCGTCGTTGTCGCTGAAACAGCCTTCGACGGAGATGGCGGGAGCGTTGTTACCGTTAAAAAAGGCCGTGTCTACCTCAACTCCGTTAACAGTGCCTGAGGCGACGCCAAGGCGAATCACAACCCAGTCGAATTCCTCGGGATTGTGGCGTCTTGTCTCCCAGCCGTCATACCACGCTCCGGTATAGACCATCTTGCCCGGCTGGCGGATGGGAGCTGTTGGAGTTAGGAGATTGGCCGCCTCAGCAAACCACTGATCGGAGAATCCAAGGACCTTGCCGCCCAATCCCGCTGAGACAAGGTCTAGTTCGTCGACGCTCGTGTCAGTGGAAATCCCCTCATTAATTTGCGAAACGGAATGAGGCGAGACAGGTGATTCGGCGTACCTATGCATGCTGGGCGGAATGTCGTATCAATCTCATCGGGGCCCAGTTGCGTGGCCTTTACGACTTGCAGCTTATATTCGACCTCGTCAGCAAAAGAAGACATTGTGAATAGCTATTGATTTGGCAGCGGACAGTAGACGGTCTGCTGTAACGCTAGAGTTGAAGGTTGCTCATGAGCCAGGAATCAGAAATCCAGTCTCTCTTTCCGTTGCACCAGCGGCCTGATAAGAGGTCGGAGGCCATGCCCCTCTATATTGGGTACCTAGATATCGGCCACCTCCGACGCCGGCCTGCGGAGCGGTAGCCCGGCGGCAACCGGGCAGTTAAGCGGGGAAACGCATCTATGGTATCAGCAACTTAGACTACCTGATGTCTGTAGTGGTTGAAATTTGCACTGCTAGACTGATAGCGAAGGATTAGCTAAAGGATCCAGACATGTCTCAGCTACTGCATCATATTCTCGTCTGAGTCGAGGAAGGCGGGTATGTTTTGTGGGTTGAGATCTGCTAGATAATTGCGAGTAGCCATTCTACCAATATCTCAATGCTATAGCGTCGTTATACCTACATCAGCATAAATAATTTAAATTTAACATGAACAAATGGCAATTTATTGATGAGCACTGAGATTGTGAATCTACAAAGTCAACCTCCGCCAGGGTATACAAGATGCACGCATGACCCATTGCCTCTTCCTGTGCTAGTACATGGGCGGACTGTTACCCTATTTCTCTCGCAATTTAAGAAGAACACCCGATTGGAGGCCTACCTGCTTACCAGAGATCGGACGGAAATAAAGCTGGTACGGTAAGGCCCTCTTGGGAGAAAAAGATCCGAAGCGAGGCCAGCGCGGGGAAGAGGCAGCTAAGGTTTGAGACCCCGCAAGCGGCCGTGTCGTAGATGACCTAAGTAGACATTTGGTAACTGCATACTTACCTAAAGCGCGCGAGGGGTGTTTTTGAACATGGGTTCTACAAGATTTTCGTCTCTGGTACAACCATGAAAGGCATAGGAAATCTTTTAGTGCCTTTCATGGGCGTTACTGGAGGGAGGAACGATGACCAGAAACATCCCCCGCGCGCGTAGGTACATGCTAGTAGTACATGTATATGCTATACCTCGATAGCCACGCTCAGCAAAAGCACGAAACGAATTCAACGATAATCAGCCTGATGCACCTAAAATATTTGAGAATGTGCTACAGAGCCATGTTGCGCCGTATTACACCTCTCGCTAGCCATCATAATTCCAACGTTCCACCAATGTCACCGCTTTTGACGTGCTGGCTAGGTAAAATGGTGATAGCTCCCCCTCGACGTGTGTCTCAGCACTCGCTTCAGCGCCTCTCCGCGCCACGGCCCCCATATTTGGCGGCCGTGCTGCAGCTTGGTTGCTAAACACAGGACGCTGATTGGCCCAGCGTCCCGATAGAGCTGTTATCTACCGCTCCGCCCATCACGGCTGCCAATCTGGATCTAGACTGTTTAGCCTGGACGCCTGTCAATGACGTGCTGTTCTCGGATGGGTGACAGCAACATTCAGTTGCCACTTTGTCGTGGCTTTATATCATCTTGTCACTTTTGCGAATTTCTCTTTCCTCCTTCTCTTCACCCGGCCGTCGGCGATTTGGTATCTACAGATTCGAAAGTACGATTCAAGCAAATGAACTGATAAAAAGCCGTCATCAACCATCGTCATCCCTACGTTGTCCGGTACATACATACCTGGATCTTCTCGGAGCTTCCAATTTAGCAGTGCCGCAGCTCCTTACCTCCGACTTCAAATCTTGCTGAAATTTTCTTCCATCACTGAACCAGATATTCTCGACATCTTGAGCTATTGAAATCAGCACAATGGCCAGTGCCACAGGCGTACCGGAAACGCGCCCCAGCGACATCGAAGAAACTGGGTTTACGGGTGGCGAGACCGAACCACTGCTCGGCCGTCCTGGAGATGCCACGCAAGAAGAGGGCAAATCAGCCTTCAACAATCTAGTTCTTGGTACGTAAACATCGCGAAATCATCCCAAAACAGACTTCATACTTGCTTTCTAACATGAACTTCAAACAAAAGGCACTGGTATCGTCGCGCAAATAGGCATATGGCTTCTCGTCATCCTCATCTGGGCCAGTGTCTTCACCAAGCCTCTCATCCTCTTCTCAGGGCATCCTCTCGCCCAGTCCTTTGCAGTTCTGGTGCTCGTGCAGTCCATCCTCTCCTTGCAGCCCACACATACGCTCGAGCAGAAACGTTGGGGCCAACGTCTTCACGCTCTACTCAACGTGGTGGCCTTGCTTTCTCTCATCGCCGGCGTGACAATCATCGAATACAACAAAGTGAAGAACCACAACCTGCACTTTCACTCCGTACATGCCTACCTTGGAGTCATCACCGCAGTGGTACTTCTTCTGCAATACCTCGTCGGGTTTACCATGCTGGTTACGCCGAAGCTGTACGGCGGCGAGGAGAACGCCAAGGCTATCTGGAAATATCACCGATTCAGCGGATATTTCGTTTTGCTGCTCCTGTTGGCGACAATCAACAGCGCGACGGGAACGGATTATAACAAGAATGTACTAAAGCTGAAGCTCTGGGCGACGCTCATCTTGTCGATTCTCGTCGTTATCGGAGTATATCCTAGGATCCAGAAGCAGAAGCTGGGATTGGGCCGACCAAGCCTGTCGCTTTGAGCGGCTACTATCAAGTTAAAAGTTCTACTTTGAATGAGAAATGTGTTTCATTATCTTGCTCCATCATGTAGCTGAATATGCCTTTACGCACTAACAGTCGTAAAAATACATCATTGTATATCAAACCGCCAAAGGGTTAATCATTGTTATGCATGTGCTCAGAATTTGTTCAAGCCGGAAATGGGACGCGTAAATCTATACCCGGTATTAAATAGCCTATGTACTAGTAGTCAATATCTCCATTAATATTGCTGACGCCGTTGACTATACCATGCAACGGTTACGCATTCTCCTGATTCAACCAAGCTGCTGCGCCTCATTGGCCATGCTAAGCTTTGATACCGAACGGTGAGGGTCCGCCGCCTCCGTTCAAACCAATCTAAACAGGTGGGGGAGAGGGCCCTTTGCCCGAGTGAGAGACAGACGAAGAAAGGACTTGCCTGAGCCGGAAATGCCCTTCTTCTCCTTTGTGCGGTAATGTTGATATTCCCAGGACGGCAGGGTAGCAGGATCTTCTCTCTCTCTCTTTTTTTCCATCTAGAAGACATCCTAGGCCTAGGTACCTATGTAAAGTATCCCGGGCCTACAGTAGTACTAGCCTTCTAGGCGAAGCTCCCAAGTGGAGCACTGAATATCGCGTCTCGATAGATACGAGAAAATACATATCCTAGAAAGAAGAGAATGAAAGAAAACTAAACCTGTTCCTGGCGGCGGTGATCCATCTGGCAGATCACCATCTCTGTGGAATTGCCGGCCGGAACGATTTCAGGGTTCATCTCGGATACCCGGGGTGGGCGCCGAAGCTACAATGTAGGTATATGCACATGCAGTTCTGGACGTGCGTTGCCGGTAGAAATTGAATCGAGAGCACACGCAAGTATTCTCATTGAGGCTAGGGTGCCTTTAGCCCCCCGAACCTAGAGTGGTACAGCAGCTATGTACCTACAGTGTTGAAGTTATACTGCTGGCATCGCATGATCTCCCTCTTACAAGTAGTTCATCATTAGGGACTCCTGCTGCCACCGCTTTCTTATCTCACGCACATCTCGCGATATGGCAGTCGTTTGCGGAACATAAAGTCAGTCTGCGTGTGGTGTGATAAACTTCAAGCAGAGAAATGCTGCTCTTCCGCTTCCATTCGCAGCACGCTCTGCATTGGAGCGACACGTGTCTCCATCGGCTCCACTTCCCCAATACGGATTCGGCCAGGATCTCCAATGGACGCCACCGACGCAATTGTGGAACCCCAGCCCAACTTCCGACGTCACCCACCGTTGGAGCAAGCGCGCCTTCATGGTTTGTCGAGCCGATTTCTCTTATTTTAGTTTTTTCCTTTAGCAGTTGGTCTAAAATCAGTTCGACGGCTTCAAGTGCCTCTCCAGTACAGAGACGAAAAGAGGACGTGCATACTCGTACAGTAGCCTCAGATAAACTCTCATCATAAAAATGAAGGACTTGGCTGCGGCGCAGAAACCAGTCTTTTAGGTACCTAGTCCTTTTCCCCCTCTCTTCCATAAAATACCTATACACCACCTCCTACCTAAGGTAGTAGTAGAGGTCGTTGACAGTGTACTGCGTACCTACCTATGCCCGATGTCCTTACTTTTCGCCGATTCTTTTTTGGTTATTTTACTTTTCAATTTTCTGCGGCAGCATCGACTGCGCCTATTGTATTTATCGAAATTTGGCGGTCAGCACAGCATGTGCGGCTGAACTCCCTTTTGACCCTTAGTAGCGGATTGCTACGTCATTTAGCCCGACCTTGTGTTCGTTATATCTTGAATGCAGCAGCATCGTGACCAAAAAGTCTCGGGTAGCGGCATAGTCTTCAAATGTCTTAGTATTAGTGCCTTGGTCAGCCTCTCTTGGCTTCCCTTTCTTCTCCAAATGAATGTGGCGTGATGCGGTGAAGGCGAACAAAGCTCTGACCGGCAACCAAGCATGTATTGGAAGCCTTGAGGAATTCAATGCCTACCGGCGTAAAGCGGGTCGTCGTCAAATGAGCCATTGTGGTGGATACAGCCGGAGACCCGGACAAGATGCTCCCGCTGTCCTGGGATTTGTCGAAATAGTGAGCTTTGATGAGGTTCTCGATGAAGGAAAATACGACTAGTAATGCCAACTGTACGTGCGAGTCAGTGAGCTACCTACAAATATGTAGTCAGCCACACAGCTGCGGCGGCAGAGCGGTACAGTAGAGTAGTAAATAGTAGTAAACTATATGATACTAGCATATTAGGATGGTGAGAATACTGCATCCTCTGTGCATGCCTACCCGTCTTAACCTGGCAGTAGCTGAACCCCTTTAGGGTCGATGCCCTCGTAGCTGTGCCCTCACAGCCATGCCCCTGGGGTGCTTGATGTCTACCATCTGGCTTCTGCCCTGGATTCTAGTTGTATAAACTCACTGGCTCGGGCCGACCAGGCAGTATTGCACTGCATCAAATGCCAAGATAGGTTTGGTATTGGCAAACTTGGCATCGCCTTCCCTGCCACTCATCGGTGGCCGATAACCATCCTACCCTCCCCGTCGACGTGCGTACAGGGGCCGTCGACGATGAATACTGGAAGCAGACATTTTAGCATGCCGTCAGGTGGGTATAGAGCCTGCGGACGCAGGTGTGAATAGTACTAGCGAATAGTAGTCTAGAATTTGGTGGTCATGGGAAGCGTCCGATTTAGGCGCTCGACCGTTTACCGGCTGCCCTCTTGCTTGCTGGATATTGGCTAAATGAGTGATCAAGCAGCCCTCCAAAGACTCATTTTGTGTTGAGATTCGAGTATTCGGTTATAGCTCTCCCAGCTCGCCAAGCGCGTACCCGAAAGGCCGGAATTCCACAGCGGGAATTTTGCCAATTATAGGCAACTAAAAATAAAGCTTCATTTGGCGAAGAACCTGCAGCCGAAAGGAATCTACATCAGGTTAAGGCGAGATATGCAGATGGGAGAGCCGGGGGTCGCCTAGAGTCGATGCTGCGACACACGCCGTAGGTTCATGTGACCTCGGGCGATGGCGGGAAAGGGAACAGCGAGATGACAATGAGTTCGCCAGGCAACGCAAACTTTTTTCTTCCTCTCTTCAAGATAGGAGAGAATACGAAGTCTGATGCGGCTGCGCCGGGGCCATGCTTCACAAATGACGTCCACTCAGCAGGCCCCGTGGGGGATTTCACGTATTAGCCGAGCCTTTGTGAGACAAAAGGTAAATGGCGATACGCCGTCATCAGGCGTGGAGGGGAGACTTGAGCCTCTCCGAAGACGATCAGCGGTCGATCGGTCGGAGGCATCGCATGTTGTTCACGTTGAGCGGCCACGGGCGTGAGGTTTGCATGATTTGCATGTACGTCACAACATGGCCTGACAAGCTTTGGTGATTCGTCCCTGTACCCAGTGTTGGCCGTCCCCCCTGCGAGGGGTTGCACGGCGTCGGCGTCGCAACTTGGGCCAAGATTGATGCGTGGATGCTCAGAAGCATACCAGCCAGCAGGTAGCACTAGTAGACAAAGCAGCAGACAGCTGAGGGCCGTGGGTTACAAGCTGATGGAATAGGTACCTGATGTAGTACCCGCACAGTAGTCCTGCTGGACTTGGCCCCAAATAGCAAAGACCGCAGAGAGCCCATCAGCATCACGGCACGGAGCGCTTTGTTGGATAGGGCTAGTCCTGGCGTCCGGGGAAAGGATGTGTGGATGCCAGATCAAAGTCGCAGGGCCGCAGATTAGGGGAATGGAAAAAGACGCTTTTGCCTCGTGGCTGGGCCGATGGTGGAAGCTTTTTGGTCGACGCCGCCTTAACGCACAGCGGCCCCCTGGCTGGCCGTCTGGATTGTGGGCCTGGCGAGGTGAGCGAGGATGGCCGGACAAAGGATCGAGCAGCCGTTGGTTCATCTTGGTTTCCGAAGGCGCTTTGGATGTTTTAGTAGTGCTTGTAGGTGCTTGTATCTGCACTCCATGGCCCAGGTGCTGTCGCCGATGAATACCTCAAGCAAGCACCATAGGAGGCCCTCCGTCCCTGATGTGTACATGTATAGGTACATACATGTAGCGTTCTTTTGGCGGCGCTGCCAAGGGCTGTGGCACCACAGCTGGAACTCCTATGTGTATACATGCACGTAAACCATCAGCATATTAGCATCGGCCCGCACCATTACATCGCTGCGGCGGTCAGCATGTTAGACCAAGCACACATGGCTTCACGATTCATGCTTCATTCATGCTTTTGTGCCACAAGCAGCCCAAGGCCCTGCAAGGCATGATCGAAGCAGGCAGAACAACAGACGCGGCAGAGCATCGCAACCTCTCCATATTCCCGTCTGTCTCACCACTTGGATATGCCGCCCCATCGACGCTGCTGGTCAGCCATCCGTCCTCATGTTGTCAGCGGTCAGCGGTCAGCAAGCTGCTGAAGCCAGACATACATGGAGCTGCCAGTTGCCTGGGAACACGTTGTGTCTGAGTATGGCGTTTTGCGAGGAATATGCAAATCTGCAGCGCCGAGCACCCCCAGGCGATTGACACGTCTGCTCCAGAGGTGGCCAAGGCAGGCGTACCAATCGGCCCAGCAGCCACAGGCAGGGAGACGGTCTCTGGGAAAGAAGAAGAAAGACAATAAAAATAAAACAAGCTCCGCGTGGTCGCAGTTTAAAGGTCGATGATAGGCACGCGAGCTTCACGATGCGATGCCCGCCAAGACCCGCCACCATCTACATGGACGAAACGGAGCCGGCTTTCGGAGTCGTGCTCGTACAGAAGCATGAATGCACCGCATTCTCAAGCAATATTTGCGACAACGGCATGAACATACCGCTACGACTAGCAGTTTTAGCATTACAGTCTTGATCCGATGGCAGCTGGTGAGAGCCCCATAGCCGCGGATTGGTGTTGTCAAGTTCCGTGCTCCGTGCTCTGTACCAATGCTCTGGCACACGCCTGTCCAAGTACCTTGTAGTGGCAAGAAAGTGGGCAGGCCAGCAGTGTTTACCTGTAGTATCCATTGCCGCTCACACAGACAGGGAATAGAAAAGTAAAACAGAAAAAAACCTCTTCCCACCCCTTGACGTGGGCCTCTTGCCTGGCTGGATTGGGTTGGAGCGTTTGCTAGGGGCTCTTAGTGAATAAGGCCTGTGCTGGTGCCAGTTCCTGTGGTCACCTACGTCATACCCTCTTTTTTTTTCGCTCCCCTAGACGGCGCCGGGGCGATGACATGGGGGGCATTTCTGGCAGCAAAAGCGCCTTTTTGGCAGGGCCGCCAGACTTTTGCAATCGTTGATCCGTCCAGCTCTCTCGCGCCCCCGTTGCGACGCCTCCCAGTCTGTTTTTTTCCTGCGCTGTGCAGCGCCTGCAGGCCCCGACCTGTACCTCTGCTGCCCCCGAGAGCCTCTGATTCTAGCGCTGCTGGAGCCGGCAGCCGCGCCGCAGCGTCCATCCCGTCCAGCTGGCCCCTCGTTCTGCCCCGGCACCGTTCCCACCCCTGCGTGGCCACTAAACGATATCACTCGTTCGCTGTACTGTACTACGCACTGCTCTGACGTGTGAGGAGGCCCTACAGCCTACAGGGAAGCACAACCACCCGTTCTTTTCCCGCACACTTGACCTCCAAACCTCTCCACACAACCAGCCCTGTAGCGAGGCACAAAGAGCGACACTGACGGAGGAGGCTAAAAAAGAAAGAGAACGAGGGAGCAAGGAAAAAGGGCACAGAGAGAAAACAAAAGGCAAAAAAGAAGAGAGAAACACGGTTTAAACATTCAAAGCGAGAAGACAAGTAAGTGAGAAAGTTGAGAGACCAGAGCGAGAGAGAGAGAGACAACGAAATCGAGATCAAGACCGCGACCAAGAGGCAGAGGCCGACACGAACGGACTGGGGCAAAGGCAGAGGCAGGACACAAACAGCCAGACCGATCCACGTCTTCGCCTTTGCTGTCCTTTCTCCATCGACCAGTGCAGTGGCCGCTGCTGAGATCCTCTGAGCCTTTCCTGCGTTTTGGATGCTGCCGCCCTGTCCAGCGTATGTGGCATCCCACTTGCCGACCTGACTTCTCAGAGATCCACCGCCATTCCTCTTCTGCGAGAAGAGGCATGAGGCATGCCACGCCAGAGCTACTCGGCCGAAAAGAGAGCCCTATTCTCGCCCTCTCTCTCAACCCCGGCCTCCTCTACTTTAACCACCACTGCAACTGCAACTGCAACCGAAACTGCAACTGCAACTGCAACTGCAACTGCAACAGCAACCACAGCCGAACCTGAGGCTCCGTCTCCCACCTCGACAACCTCCTGGACGCAGCAGCTGGAGCTGCCCACCACATCCTTTGCTCATTGGACCGTTGACACTCCCGATCCGACCGCTGCGAGAAATGGACAAGTGACGGCCAGCACCACACAAGATCGATATGCCCATGCCCATGCCCAAAGCGCAATGGCAGGACGCCGCTCTAGTTACCCATTCTCTTCCCTGAACCCCCCTGAGGACTCGGTCTCTTCCTCTTCTTCCAGACCTTTCTTCCCGCGGCGTACGACTGACGTGAATGGTCGAGGTACCGGTGATGACCACCAGGACCGTGTCGATGTCGATGCCGATATTGATATTCATGCGGTGGACGATAGCCACAATGCCACGTCCTCCGCTGCCTTTGTTTCCTCTGTAATTAATGGATCTGCAGAAGACGAGATGCCGGCCACTGGTGGGCCGAAGAAGCAGCTTGTTGAATACCGGGAAAAGCTGATCCGCGATCTGGAGCAGCGGGACGCCTCCGCCCAGGAACTGCATCTGGGCCTGCCCGACAAGGCCCGTGTAGCACCCATTCTCGAAGATGCAGTATTGAACTCTCCCTATCCGACTTCAGCCTTCACCTCCACATCGACTGAATCTGGAAACACAATTCGAGGAGGCACCACCCCGGCGCCTGTTGCCAGCACCCCCTCCTATCCTTTTCCTCGGATGACTCTACCACCTGAAAGTTTTGGCCACTCAAGCTTCCCTCAATCGTCTACTCCCCATATGGGCTCCTCTCGCTTCTCCCAAACTTTGGCGTTTGAGCAACGCGGCGTGCTCGATAGAGTCCTATCAGAGACATCGACCCCCGCTTCGACTTTGACCTTTCAACCAGGAGGCACCCCGCAGCCCGAGACTTTTGAGAATTTTGACTTTCCCACTCCCAACCTCTATGATCTCTCGTTGATGCTGTCCGCCGAGCCAGGTCTCGAAGCCTGGTGGAGCACCGTCGTTCAGGTTATGCGAGAAGTATACAAGGCTGAGCGTGTGACATTAGCAGTCCCCGCCGATACTACCGATATCGAAAATGTCCCATGGGGGCAAAAGGCCACATACAACGAACACGAACAAGACAATCTAAGTCTGGAGTACCTGGCGAGGGGGACTAGCGTCATGCAGAGCACGGAAAATGAGGCCATCGATGATACTCTTGCTGAGTCCACCATTGGGACGCCATTGGACGGACCACAACGACCTGCGTTTGCTAGTCGGCACTCATTCACCACTTTTGAAGAGAACAAAGAAAGATCACAAGGTGGGCCAACGATGGCACCTCAGCGGCCTAGCTACTTGAGGAGCCAAACCCATTTCCCTTCCATCCAGACTGCAGCCGAACGGGAGAATGACCACACAAAGCTCAATAAAAGCACCCTAGAACAGCATGATTGTCTCGAGGAAGAGCAGCAGCAACAGCAGCCAATCCCTAGCTGGGAGACGCCTCTTGTGCCCAAGTACACTGGCCAGGGCAGAGTCCTTCCCGTCCTTCAGGCTCTTGACTATGAAGCTGACCCCCTCATTGATCACACTGGCATCATGAGAGTATTGGAACGCGGCCGGCCGGTTGCCCTAACAAGAAACTACCCCTATTTGGCCCCGACAGCTCCGACAGCCCCGACTCCTTCGTCACTAGGGCAGGTCAGTGCTTTGAAATCTGGCCCCAGGACACCTGGCCACGAGCTGCCGCGGAAACCCAAGAATAAGCGGTCAGATTCTGCGACCAAACTGTCATCCATCTTTGCTGGTCCGACTGGTGCTCGTGCGTCTGCTAGGACAAAGGTTCATTTCGGCGACACGATACTAGACGACGACAGCCCGAGACCACCCACGCCAAAGTATGAGGAGTACGAACAGACCCCCCCCTCGCCATGGTCACAATCTCCGGCCCCGTCACCTGCAGTCAGGCCTGACCCAAAGGAAAACCCCTTCTTCACGGACGCCACTGTTGATGAAGAATCATTTAATCCCGACCCCACGCCCACAGATTATACCACCCTGCGGCCCCCCGAAGCTATTGGCGTCGATCACTCTTGGACGGTTTTGCACATACCTCTTTTCAACGTCGTTTTTTCCAGATTGCAACCGCGCTCTTTCAGACTCGACGCTACGACAATGCACCAGAAGTCACAGTCGCGAAGCAGCCAGTCGCCCGAGAGTACACACCGCCAACGCTCTACGGAGATTGAGAGCCAGAAGAAGGATAAACCTCCCCCAATTGCCATCTTATCCATCCTGAGTCCTGTCATTCCGTACCCCTCCAACCTGCGCCACTCATTAGAGCATTTTGCACCGCACCTTGCCACATCTTTTTCCCAATGCCGGCACTATACACATCTTGAGACAGAACTTGCCGGCCTCAAACGAAGAAGACCATCCACCGCTGGATTTGGCGCGGTCTCAGCGTACGGACAGCCTATGGAAAGCTCCGCATTTCTTGCAGCAGAAGAGACTGCTGCCTTGCAGCAGTCCTTGGCTGGCAGCATTACGAGCCCTAGTGACTACTCTGGCATCTCCAAGAGCGCCACTGGCTCTCCGATTGGAACTCCTGGGTGGGATCCCGGCGCTGGAGTCTATCTTGCCGAAAAGCGTCAGCACGCGGCGAGTCCCGCAGGCGTCTCTCAGTCCTCAGGCAGCTATTTCAGCAGTAAACTTGCGAGACAAGGTTCGCAGCGATCTCGGACCGGGTCAAAAGATGATCCTTCTGGAGATATGCGGCCCTCTCGCTTGTCTGGCAGCAAAGTCCCCCAAACCTCTCAAGCTGCCACGATTGACAGCGACGAGTTGGCGGACACAAATACTGGGAGCTCGGAGGAACTCAACCAAAAGGACGTGCATTCCCGGAACAGCCTGGATGGTAGCGTTGATCTTGACCCCTTGCTGGTCGATAGGTTTCCTGAATCGTCAAAATTCGAGCAGGGCTTGTATAAAACAGGCCATTCCCGGCTTCACAGCTACGGTGCGGACTTTGCTTCGACTTTTCAGTCTCTACCTCCTGGTGCTAGTCTGCTTAGCCGGCCCACGTTAGCGTCTAGTGCAAGCAGTTTGCAAAGAAGCAATTCATTCATTGCTTCGGCTGCAGACATGCCGCCGCCGTCTGATAAACTGAAAGGCCTCATCTTAGACTCGCTACCCGCCCAAGTATTCGTTGCATTGCCACAAACGGGCGAGATCGTCTGGGTAAACAGCCGTTACCTGTCATACCGGGGACAGACAGTGGCGGATTTGTCTGCGGATCCCTGGGGCAGCATTCACCCAGATGAACGCGAAGAGTATCTCGCTGCTTGGAGTCGCTCGCTACGGACCGGAGAGCAATTCTCCAGTACTGTGAGAATCAAGAGATTCGACGGCGTCTACCGGTGGTTCTACGCTCGTGCTGTAGCTTCCAAGGACAAGCGGGGAGCCGTTGTGCAATTTCTAGGGTCTTATTTGGATATCCATGAGCAGCGTATCGCCGAGATAAAAGCGGCGCGCCAGCAGGAGGTCGAGGCTTCTGAAGCGAAGCACCGCCTCTTGGCAAATCTGATACCGCAGATCATTTTCACTGCTACGGAGGAGGATGGCGTGACTTTTGCAAACGAACAATGGCTGTCTTATACTGGCCAGAGTTTTGAAGATGCACTGCGTCTGGGCTTCATGGATTTTGTTCACCCAGAAGACTTGGCTAGATGCCGCATTCCCTCTTCACAGTCAGCGCAGTCGTCCAGTCGAAAGGGCATTGTCGGTAGCTACGGATCGAGTGACAACACACCCACAGGTGCGGCAAAAGAACGGCCAAAAGAGTCTCAAGGCCATGAAGGCCCACCAAGCCAGCAAATCAATTCCAATAAAGACACAGGCTATCACCTTGCCAATTCTGACCTGGCAGAATTGGCTAGAAAAGGCGTCATCAAAGTCGGGACTGACTCGAACGGCCGGCCATCATACACAACAGAAGTCCGATTGCGCTCCAAAACAGGAGAATATCGGTGGCATCTTATTCGTTGTGTTGAGATCGATACCATTGATTTTGGCAGCGGCGCAAGCTCATACTTTGGTTCTGCCACTGATATCAATGATCACAAGCTCCTTGAGGCGAAGCTGAAAGAGGCTATGGAATCAAAAGGCCGCTTTTTGAGTAACATGTCACATGAGATTCGCACTCCACTTATCGGAATCTCGGGCATGGTGAGCTTTTTACAGGAAACGACACTTAATGAAGAGCAGCGCGACTACACCAATACCATCCAGACGAGTGCAAACAGCCTGATTATGATTATCAACGACATTCTGGATTTGTCCAAAGTGGATGCCGGAATGATGAAGCTGCGGTACGAATGGTTCCACACTCGTTCACTCATCGAGGATGTCAATGAACTTGTCTCAACCATGGCCATTGCGAAGCGACTGGAGCTCAATTACCTCGTTGATGCAAATGTCCCGGCGTGGGTAAAGGGAGACAAAGTTCGGATTCGCCAGGTTCTGCTAAATGTCATTGGAAATGCCATCAAATTCACATCAGAGGGCGAAGTCTTCAGCCAATGCAAAGTATACACTGGTGATGACGGAACGGCGGGACAAAACGAAATCATGCTCGAATTCATTATAACCGATACCGGTCGGGGCTTTTCAGAGGAGGAGAAGGCTCTCATATTCAAGCCTTTTAGTCAGATCGATGAGAGCAGTACCAGGCAGCACGGTGGCAGTGGACTTGGCCTAGTTATTTCAAGGCAGCTCGTTGAGCTTCATGGAGGCAAGATGGAGGGAACGGCTGTCATGGGCAAGGGTTCAACGTTCACATTCACAACCCGTTGCGCGCTACCTACAATTGAAGATCAGCCTCCGGTGCCCAGCAGTCCCGGCTCAACAGCGACTGCTGTACCTTCGGCAGCAGCAGCAGCAGCAGATGAAACTGAACCGCTTAGCGATCCCACGGTGACTTTTATTCCGACCCAGCACACACATGGCGGAGACGAAGCCGGCCTTGCGAACGTGGAATTCGTTTCCCCTGGAGGTGACTCGACTGGGAGTTCTAGCCAGTCTGCCCACTCTGGCCAATCGCTCATTACGGATAGGTCGTCGATCACGTCGATGAACACGGGACTGGCTCGTTTTAGCGAGGCTGCTAAAGCCAGCGGCCAAGACTTGTCGCAAATGAAGCTTGAGATGCCATCCGATCGCAGCTCAGTAACACGAAGCGTGACGCCAGAGAAGCTCCCATCTGAGGCGTTCCGCCCTCCAATGTATCTGATACTGATTATTTGCCCCCAGACACATAGTCGCGAAGCTACTACACAGCATATTGAGATGACCCTACCAAAGGATGTGCCTCATCAAATAACTGCTGTCGGCAGTGTCGAAGAGGCCGAAAAGTATATCGGAGGCGATGAGCCCATCCGATTCACTCATATTGTCATCAATTTGGGCGAAGCAGAAGCAGTCATTAGTGTCATGGATCAAATCACCAAATCTCAAAAGATGGACAGCACAATGATTTTGATCCTTTCGGACTCTGTTCAGCGCCAGGCCGTGATGAGATACGCATCTGGAACCAAATATGAGAAACTCTTTTCAGACAAGCTGGTCAATTTCATCTATAAACCTGTCAAACCGTCCCGCTTTGCCGTCATCTTCGATCCAGACAAGATACGGGATTTGAGCACGGATTGGAATAGATCCACCGCGCAACAGATGCTGGAGAGTCAAAAGGCTAGCTCCTTGGACCTTCAGAAGCGTATGGGCAATAAGGGCTACAGAGTTCTCCTAGTGGAGGACAATCCAGTCAACCAAAAAGTGATGGTGAAATTCCTCAAGAAAGTTGGCCTCGATGTGGACATTGCAGTGGACGGAGAGGAGTGTATCGAGCGAGTTTTATCAAGGCCGCATAGCTATTACTCTCTCATACTGGTAAGCTTGATGAACTCTTCCCAACTAATTTTACTTTTGGTCATAGTCTTTGGCTAACACATGACACAGTGTGATCTGCATATGCCACGCAAAGATGGTTACCAGGCCTGTCGCGAACTTCGCGAGTGGGAATTGTTGGGTAATTATCCCAAGATGCCCATTATTGCCCTTTCTGCAAACGTGATGTCGGACGTCCAAGAGAAGTGCGTTGCAGCTGGATTTAGCGACTACGTGACGAAGCCTGTGGACTTTATTGATCTCAGCAGAGCTATGGCGCGATTCTTCTGATCGTAACAGCTTGCTCTTGGATGACCTTATATTTTTTTTTCTTCTCCAGCTTCTTATAAACTTAGTTCACCTCTGACTTCATTCTGCAATGATGAGTCAAGGAAGACCTTTTTCTCTTTTATTGACGGATGATTGGTGGCTTTTCAGAGGGTGTACTGGCGAAACATTTCATTTTTCTGCCCCCTTAGCTTCTCTATTTTTCTTCTGCTTTTCTTCTTTTCTTCTTCACTTTCCTTCTTTTCTTTTCTGGCTCTTCATAATTAGGCTGGATGGAACCGAAGAGCCGGGCACTTGTGATACCACATTATACAGCAAGCACCACCATGCCTTGGGGACTTTTTCAACATGTTTTTATCACCCGAAATAATTTCCACGGTACTCATGAGATCGAGATGGCAAGATGGAAAGGGGTTTATGTTAAACTGTCTGGTATTTTTTTTTTTTTTTTCTATGTTGTTTTCTTTTCAGCTGCTTTTCTTTCACCCTGTTCTTAGCGCTGAGCATCAGAATGGCAAGACAGAGGCAAAGACTAGGGAGGCATTTTTCAGGGCAAAGGCTAGGCAAAGACAAAGGCATAGGTTTACATAAAGGACTTAGGAATGGATGGAGCCTGTTTTGGTTTATATGCTCGAGGCAAGCGAGGCATGTAGGGTTGCAGCGACAGCTCGGGCGTGCAAAAATGGCCGCGTGTTTTTTTGATGTCTTCTTCACTACTTACTCTGTTGATATTATGGGATTTATTTTAGCCCCGATCCCCAAATTCTCCTTTTTTCCCCCCGTCCATCCATTTCATTCTTGGCCCTTTTCAACTTTCTTCTCTTTGGCCTTGTCGGCGTGTGTGTGGTGTGGTGTGAGTTGTTGCTTGATTTGGGTTTGTGCACTAAAATCATCATTTCATCATTGTGGTCTTTTTTTTTGCTTCAATATGGGAAACAAGAGAGGAAGGAATGAAGGTAGTACTTGCTATTATTTCTTATTGTGATGGATTTTGGGTTGGCTTGGCTTGGAAAAGGGTATGGGATGAACAGATGGGACGGGTCAAGGAGGAATACAATAACAAAAAAGAAGGGAAAAAAAAGTATGGAATCGACGGGATGATTGTCTCTGCGAATTCCCACATGTTTATTTTCTTGTTCGACAGGATTATATAGAGTTGCTACCTGGTGGATAATGAGGGGAAGTAACAAGAGTGTTTTTCAGCAAAGGAGATAGCTAGCTGAGCCTCGAAATGGAAAATAAAATGATTATTCAATAATGGTGAGGATCAAATAAATGACCGGCGCCATCTAGTCTAGTCACATTCATAGAGCTATATATATATAGGCAAGCTTCTCAGAAAGACATCAAAAGGTGAATATAAATATTTTAAAACAATCCAACTCGGTGCAGCCCAACGCTTTTATTTTCAATTTATACAGGCAGGAAATCCAGTCTATATAGTGGTATCCAACAAAAAAAGAAAGAAAGAAAACAAATGTTGATATCGCTTCGTCTGTTGCGCTTATTCAAGGAAGTTGCACCCATATCCACCATTCTCCTTTTTAGTATACGCTTCCTCTGATGCTTCTGTCCTCCTTCTCAGCCTGGTCTAAATCCTCCAACTTGGGGTCCGCGGCACTGCTGTGTGGTTCGGGTTCATCTCCAAGGCGGTTAGCCAGTCCCGTACCGGGGTGGGTGCGAGAATCGATGGAACCCATGCGACGGCGTGTGGTCTCGTCATCTGAAGCATCAGAATCGCTTCCTGCAATAGAGGGATGGCCTGAATAGGTACCACCGCCATCTCGGCCAACATGCAAGTGGGTGGCCTTGATGTGGCGGATGCGGTCCTCTGCCGTGATGAAGGAGGGCGTGCCGTCAGGAGAAGAGACGGTCCCGTCAACGGCCCGTGCTAAATCAATGTGAACCTTCTTCTTCTTTTCTCTTGGAATTTCCTTTGACGATTCTTCGCCGTCTGCATCCCCTTCATCGGAGCCATTCGTCGATTTATGTCGTTGCAGTCTCCTTATGGCGAGATTTGTGCCACTGCTGCCAGGGGTGCTCTTCTCAACTTGCTGCGTCAGATTTTCTGGCGCTCGGTGACCCTCATAATGAGCAGCATGATTGCAGCCATTGGGACAGCCTCCCCAACGACGTGTAACAACAAAGCTCTTGGTCTGCGCCAACTTGACGTCGTCCTTGGTACCTTTGTCGATCTTGTCTGTCTTGCCTTCTGCACCCTTCTCCTTCTCCTTCTCCTTGATTTGTTGTTCCTCGCGTTCTCTTCGCAGTTCTGACCAGGTACGCAGATTGTTCTCCAAGAGGTATTTGCCGTTGTCTTGCTTGCGCATAATGAGAAACTCGCAGTGATTCACATTTCGGAGGTCTTCGAAATACTCAACCGAGAAATGGTACCACTTCATGAGGAAAACACGGGACATGAGGCCATGAGTGACTGAGAAATCGAGTTAGTACCACGGTGATGCGTAGAGGAGAAAAAGTCCCCATTTCGGGACGCAGAACCAAAGAATCAAAACTTACCCAAAACGCATACGCTGGCAAAGTCATCTTCTCCAAACTGACGCCACAGGCTCTCGTTGAAGCCACTAACACGGTCGTAGGCATCTGCAGCGCTCTCTCCGTTGGGTATACGGTAGAAGAAGTGGCCATAGTCGGCTCTCTCCTGCCACATGCGCTCCATTTCAGCGCTGCATGGCTGGAAATTGCCAAAATCTTGCTCGCGCAAACGGGGCTCCTCGTAGACTTTGATGTTGGACCGGCGGTACGGCGAGGGCCCGGGATCGTCCGAGGTCAAGGTGGACAAGATGCCCTCGGTGGTCTCTCGTGTGCGGCGATACGGCGACGTGAAGAAGTGGAGGGTGTCGTCTGGCCGTAGTAGCTTGCGTAGGCGGCGGCCGGCTTCATGGGCCTGGGCCCAGCCATCTTGCGTGAGCTTGACACGGTGATCGGGGATTGTCTGGTGGATGTCGCGGTTCTCTGGCGGTGGTCAGGTCAGCAGGGGAGAGAGTTGGGCGGGAGCAGACGACGACGCACTGTTGCCCTCGGACTGGGCGTGGCGGATGAGGATGATCAATCGCGGCTTGGCCATGGCGGTGGCTCTGCGCACGTGCGGCTTGCGATGCTGAGGCTCAAGATGGGAAATCAAATCGATCGATCGATCAGACGGAATAAGCAGATACTAATAGGCTGCCGGTCCGGTGGTGGGGGTCGCTGGTGTGTTTGGCAGGCCTGCTGGTGGGATGATATTCTGGTCGCTGTTGCGTTTCAACTGCCGGAGCCAAAACAGCCCCTGTCCCGAAATCGGGCACTTGAGAGGGACAGAGAGATGAAAGGATGAAGATGGAGAGGAGTCGAGGAGGCAGACGATCGTAAATTCGGTGAGCCGTGAACGATAAGGAATAGAGATGAATTATAGCAGGACATAAGATGTCGATGGAGGTGGAAGGTTGTAAGTTGACAAGGTCACGTTGGAGGTGCAAAGTGGCGGCTTATAATGGGGGATAAGGATGCACGTACAGTAGCGATCCAAGGTACCCGTTTTACAGCGATTCATCAACTCTACAGAAGCACAACTTGGAGCACAGAGCTAGCAAAGCCCTGCTGAACATGTGCCAGGAGAGCACCCGACCTGAGTTTGCCTCACAGTGGAGAGCGTATACAGTCTCCTAGCCGCGCTCCTTGAAACCTTCAGCTCGGGACGATAGAACCGAATGGCTGATTAGAAAGCAACTGAAGAGCAAAGAGCGTGTGGCGCAGCCTGAGCATTCCGCCACTGCACTGCAGCCTCAGCGGGACTTTGCTTGGATGGAAGTTTCAGGGCCTTTCAAAATGTCGTCCATGTTGATTGGCGATTGAATTCTCTCGAAGAAAGGTGCCTCTAGTCAGTCAAAGCCTGTTCCGATGCCATGGGCTTGTATTTGTCACCACTTCCATCCCCTTCGGGCAACGCACAAATCGCCCAGATCTCGGCTTATGGCATCGCATCTAAGCAGCCTGTCAATGCGACTGTAATAAACTGTAAAAATGGCCCGGCGCTGCCCCTCCAGTCCACCCCCGGGTTCTAAGGTTGCTGCTGCACTTGGTTTAGTGCCCTGTTTGGCGGCTGCAGCCTGCTAAGGCTTTATACGGTTTGGTATCGAACGCTACAGAATAACTTTTTGGCAGCGCAGCGTGATGACTCTGTAAATATCCAACGCTCGAGGGCAAATTCGACAGCAGCTCTACGGCCTGCAGTGCCAATTCATTGTCCGGCTCTGTGCATCCATTTCCTGCCATCATCTTACATTGAGCAAGATCTGTGTCCTTCTTCTTCCATTCTCTCGCGCTCATTCATCTCTCTCTTCCGTCGCATATCGCGTCGCAATCGCATTCGACGTCCACGTGCAACTCAACTCAACTACACCACAAACCACAACCAGCAACCCTTCAATCACTCATTCCATCCATCGACTACCCTCATCCACCATGTCCGCCGAAGGCCCCGAATCCATCCCCACCTCCGCCGACCCGCGCTCCAAGCGCCCGACCAAGAAACGCGCCCTCACCCCCGGCTCCGCCCAAGCCGCCTCCCTCGACGCCCTCTTCGCCAAACCCGACCAGGAGATCCGCGTCCCTCCGCCAGTGTCCTCCCTCGAAGGAGGCAGGCGGCGGCCCCCGCCCCCGGAGATTGTCAGCAACGTCCAGGGCTCCAGCGCCGGTGCCGGCTCCGGCGAGTTCCACGTCTACAAGGCGGCCCGAAGGCGAGAGTATGAGCGGCTGAGGGAGATGGACGAGGAGGTCAAGAGGGAGCGCGACCAGGTCGAGTTTGAAAAGGGCAAGACGGAGAAGGATCGCAAGGACGTGGAGAGGACGAGGAAGAATCGCGAGAAGAGGGACAAGGCGAAAGCTCGAAAGGCGAAGAAGGGCAAGGGAGGCGGAGGGAATGGTGATAACGCAAAGGATACCGATGGTAACGGTGGCAAGAAATCAACGGTGGCTACATCAAATGGGGGTTCTCAAGACAATGAAGAATTGAGCAAAGATGAAAACGGAGCCGAGAGAAATGGTACTGAGAAACCAGCCTCAGAACCTCTTGGACTCGTCATCCACGACGATGACTAAGAATGAAGAGCAGGAAAAGCAAATAGGAGAGTTGCTCAGAAATTGTTCCTTTTGACAGTTTGATGGTAACTTGTGATAATATACTAGATAGAAGCAGTGATACCCGTATAGAGTGCCATTTCATAGATCTATGCGTCGCCTTTTTCTTTTCAGCGGCCCATAGTTAATACCATTGTCTATTTTTTAAATATAATTTTGGTCCCCTTTTAGATTCGTCTGAAAATGCTCTCACGTCCATCCCAGCCAAGGGCTAGTACAGGATGCGGCCTTCTCAAGCAAATATGGCGTGCCATCCGCCCAAATCAAGGCTTCTCAGGACAGTATCTGCCCCTCTTCCACTCTTATACAGAATTCCAGCTCGTTACTCATCACCGCCTCCAACTCCGGGAGCGGCACCCTGCTGCAGCGTCTTGGCACTGCAGATATCGTCTACTCTTAGCAATAAACAGGCAGCCTAAGAATCACGCAAAAGTTAGTATGAATTGCTCTTATTCGAGGGGATAGGGGGGTCGGGGGAACATCATGGAAGCATACCTCGATAGCAGTCTTCAGACTCTGCAGCTTAATGGCCTCAGGCTCCCATACGCCATACTCGGTCATGTCCGCAATAGCACCAGTATCGCCGTTCACACCGTATGAGCTCTTACCCTCAGCTTGCTTGGCGCGGAGCTCGGTCAACACACGGACGGGAGACTTGCCGGCGTTCTGCACCAGCGTCCTGGGAATCACCTCTAGTGCGTCAGCAACAGCCTTGTACGGCCACTGCTGAACACCCTCCACGCCCTTGGCCTTCTGAGCCAGTCGAACAGAGACGGCCATTTCGGTTGCGCCGCCACCAGGTGATAACCGAGGGTGGAACATGACGTTTCGGGCAACGCCCATGGCATCCTGGAGATTTCGCTCAATCTCGTTGAGGACATCCTTTGAGGGGCCACGAAGCAGGATTGTGCAGGCCTTGGGGTCCTCGCACTTGGTGAGGAAAGTGAAATACTCGTCACCAATCTTCTCAATCTCAAAGAGACCACATCGAGTACCGACATCTGCCTCCTGAAGGTCCTCTATTCTGTTGACAATGGTGGCACCCGTAGCGCGGGCTATTCTGTTGTTGTCTGTCTTACGGACTCGGCGAAGGGCTGTGATGTTGGCCTTCATTAGGTAGTGCTGGGCCAGATCTGAAGGAATGGTTAGCTTAGGCTAGATCTTTGGATGGCTGACAGCCATCTGTCGAGCTACTTACCAGAAACACCCTTTTCGGTAATGACCAAGTCGGGCTTGACAGCCAAGATGGCATCGCACATGATCTTGATCTGCTCCTCCTCAATCTGCAAAATTCGGTTCCAGTCTTCCTCCTTTGAGATTTCAATGTTTGTCTGTGATTCACCCTTCTTGTACTCCAGAGGGCAGTCCAGAAGGACAATTCGGGGGTTCTCGATGCGTCGGCGCATCTTGGGGTGCGTGATATCCTTGTTAAGCATGAGTCCGTCCAGAACCTTGCTGTCCTCAATCTCACCACCGGGAACTTTCTCGACACGCGCATATCGCTTAATGTCGACCTCAGTCTTGCCATTGCCAGCTTCCCATGTAACAGTTCGCACAGCCTTCAGAGCAAGGGAGCACATCTGGTCCATCCATCGGGAGACAAACTTGGTGCCGATCGAGGAGGAGATGAGTTTGGCCATGGCATCGTCGTCGTTGACATCGATCGGCAGGGAGATCTCGTCGATGATATCGATGGCATCCTTCAGCGCACGCTTGAAAGCGGAAATGATGACCACGGGGTGGATGTTACGCTCGAGTTGAGGCAGAGCCTGAGCCAAGATTTCACCGGCTATGTCAAGTCAGCATCAATTCTTTGTCGCTTCAACTTGCCCCTCCTTTTTCTCCTCTCCTTCCTCTGCTCCCCCCCTTTTTTTCCTCCCCCGTATATCTGCTGGGCCACTGTCTGCGAGAAGTGGAAAAAGCGAGAGCCGAACATACCTAGGATAATAACAGTGGTTGTACCATCACCGACCTCTTCGTCCTGTGTCCGGCTGAGCTCGATCATGCTCTTGGCGGCGGGGTGGGAGACTTCGATTTCTCGGAGGATAGCGTGGCCGTCGTTGGTCAGGACGATACCGCCCATGGGGTCGAGCAGCATTTTCAGCATGGCCTTGGGGCCGAGACATGATCGAATGATATCGGCAACGCTAGATTGGAAGCATCGAGTCAGTTGGGCTGCACAGCCCGATGGAGGAGATGGGAGCAGAAGCATACGTCTTGGCGGCAGCAATGTTGGACATCTGAGCTCTCCTTCCAGTCTGCCTCTCACCACTATTGGTGTCTGCGAGACAATGCGTTAGCTTGCAAACACTTTCCTCAGCTGGAAGATGCCGAGAGCCATCTCGATTCGCCTGCCGGGACGAACCCAGCGATGTTGTTCTGGCAGATGGGCAAGGTCGATGTCAGGTATACACACTCATAACCAACACAGGGGCCTGCATGGTGGGCTTTGTTTCTGTCTGCGGCGGATAAAACGGGGCTTTGGTGGTAGGACACGAAGAGGGCACCTCAAGGGAGCTTTGGGTCAGATTCGGCACGCCTCCAGAAGCTGCTTTTCGGAGTCAGGAGACCGGCAGAGGCTCGAGGCAGCTTTTGAGGTTGTGGAAGCGGTGGTTTGGAGGGGCGCACACTAGAAAAGTTCCCACGACGCCTGGCCTTTGGTGGGGAGGCTGCAGTGCTGTAAGCTCCAGGCCAGAAGGATCTGGTGCAATGTTAACCCGGCCCGCCAAGGGGTAGCAAGTAGCGGTACTTGGACTTGCCCCACGTCGGACGATATACTGGTGCCTGCATCAGTACGACGCCCAATTTGTTGGTTTCAGTAAAGGGACGTGAAATAAGATGATTCTTAACCTTGCAAGAATTCCAATGTATATATAAATTGCAGATACTCATAGGTAGCTACATACAATAGTAGATGTCTACGATGGCAGTTACTCACTGCCCCCCTTTCAAGTAGCGGTACTTTTAGCTTCTCCCATATTCCCAACTGGACATTTGTCATCGGCGTCGTGCCAATCAAAAGGCTGTACCAGCACTCCCTTGGTCCAACCAGGCATACAACTTTACAGTAACATAATCGGTGAATGGATAAGTCTGCTGCTGAACAGGTTGGATATGCAGAGGCTCTTCAGCGTCAGAGCTCTATGATGTTCATATGCATGCTACGTGGTCACATCGTCCTCGTCGGCAGTGTTAATGTCCACTAGTACCTACACTCGACAATTTTGAAACGTTGCGAATCCTACGATAATCAACATCATTCAGAGAGAAACATTGTTGAAAGTAGTACCAACCCCAGAAGCCCTGCTGAATGGCATCATCGCAAATCTCAAGCTCGCGTTAAAAGCCGAGTTATTGCTGAGACCCCTAAGGATCATTGCTACTTCGGAAGTCTCAAGTATCCTAGTATTGAACACAAACGTTAAATATACCCTGAATCAAGCCGTCAAAGAGAGTTCTTTGAGTAGTTCAAGAGGCACAGTGATATCCATTCAATGAAGAACAAACAGCTATTACGCCAACAAAGCCATCATACCCCAAAAACAAATGCCATGCAACAATACGCCTGTCAATCCTCCAAATGCACTTCTTGCTTCAGTTTCGAAGGCGGCCGGACGCCACCACCACCTGATCGTTTAAGCTGCTCAGGCTGTTCAGGAGGGACAGTAACCCATCCAACCCCCGGCTTCGAAAACGCATAGATGAGGCAAGAATTGGTCGCCATATCTCTCTGGATATCATCCCACTGCACTTCGTTGAGATCCAGACGGAAATCGGACCATGCACTATAGACCTCGCCCTTCTCGCCCGAACATGCCATGCTTGGCACTCCATCACGACTATACCGCATGGCTACATGTACTGACGTTCTCTTCACTTCAGCCGGCTCTGTGGCCTCCACGTTGTTGTCGACGTTTGTTGTTTCGTTGGGAGCATCACTTTGGAACTCTTCTTTCACAATCACAGTCACTTGTGACCTTGGGATCGCAATAATGTTCCAGGCTTCTTGATCCTCGGGCATATCTGGTGCAGCAAAGTGTCCAGACTGCTCGTTACTCTTCAGCGATCTGCAAATCTTGAGCCATATCCACGTGGTAACTTGGCCGTGCTCGTCAGGTCTAAGGTTTTTCCTCTCTGTTAGCTTTTTTTCTTCTCGAGCTAGCATAACTCAAGAATATGCTGATACTTACACGTCAGACTCATAGATTGCAAGGCTTCCCTCTTTTGTGCCGAGACTCGCGCGGGACTTACTCTCCCCAATAGGAAGCACAGGCGCAGCATTAAGCGGTTCACCCCTGAGATCGTGGCAAGCCTTGACATGCCAAATTTTAAGGAGATTTAGTTCAAGTTTCCTATAGCCATATTTGCAACAAGCAGAGCGCAGGAAGAGGCGTAATCCTTCTCCCGGACCTTTTAGAGCTGAAGCTTGAGGCACGCCGGGAGGCACGAAAGGAGTGTCGTTGAAAAGCCCCATGACTGCCTGCATTCTTCGACTTGTATGTCGTCTATAGACAAACACATGCCAGAATCTTTTTCTGGGTTTCATCTTCCTATTTTCTGCTCATCTCAGAGAACTTTTATTGACTTGCCTTTGGTCGGTTCTGCGAACAAAGTGGTCTATGAGGATGTCACTTCGTCTACTCGAATGACGCTTCTGATACTGCTCTTCATCCTCTTCTACTTTTGGAATCTGCACATTCTGGGACTGCGATGGGGAATTCAAGTTCTGGAGAATGCGTGGGTTCACATGGAATTCCTTGTCCAGAGAGTCTTGCGAAGTAGCCACTTCATAAAAGCTTTGGCTCTCTTGAGCCGCTTGTTGCTGCTGCTGATTCTGAGCTTTTTTGAGGCCAATAGCGATGCCCGCGAGAAGCTTGTCTCGAACCGACTTTTTTGTCTTGTCCATGTTCTTTGTGCGCAAGGCTTTAGGCGAATCGTCTGAAATGCATTTCTTCTTCTTGGTCTCTGGGGATTCGAGACGAGAGTCAAAAGCGTGCTTTGGCATAATGGTAAAGGCGGTACCGTGTGGTTTAAATATAATGGACGACGGTTGGCTCGATGCCGAGATGATGACTGTTGCAAGAGGAACAAGGCAAGTTGTGAACATTTTATCTGTTGTTTGTGCCAGAGAGAAGGAACCAACGGCCAAAATATCGTGAATCGGCCAAGCTTGAACAACTGGCAAAATTCATTGATTCACTTCATCATTGCTGTGTGGCTCTACGAGATAAAGACCAATAATAGTCCTCATAGGGAGGATATCTTTTGTTCCTTTTTGCAATTTGTTGTTTCAAATGAGAAGTCCTTTGCTGCAACTACATTATATAGCTTTCTACTCATGTGCATGTCAATTTCATGCACATTTGTTTATGCCAGTGCGTCATCTAAAACAAACCAATGAATAGTACATGTAAGTGGAGACTCCGAAACGGCGAGGCTGTCTTTTGCATCTTGCATCTCTCGCGTATGGTTGGAAGAATTACGATTGATCTGATTAGCGAGCCAAGGGAGAACTGCACATGGAAGCGAGATTGCATCAATGTATTGGTAGCAACTGGCCTGCTTACACTCGCGGCTATTCGTAGATGCCTTCTCATGCCACAGAAAAAAAAGCCCTTTGGCAGTGTCATTTAAAGTCATGATGGGATAAAGCAGTATGAATTTTTCTTGAGCACAATTACAGTTTTTTATTACAAAATACCGCTGCTCCTCGCACTCAACCGCAGCCCGATAGAGCTGGGCGCTGGAATATCAGGCTCTGGCCTCCGCTAAAGGACAGAGGCCTCCATGTAGACATGGCTTCATACCCACCACAAATAAATATTACGAAATTCTAATCGGTAAAACATACAAAATGAGACATTCGGCCTCTTAGAGCATACGATAATGCATGTCCCAATGCCACAACTGCAGAGGACTAATGATCACCGCTTGTACCTCTTTGTATACATGTACAGTACCTACCTACCTAGGTACCTACCTACCCATCTATAGCAGTCCATTTGTTCCGCGCAAGCTGAAAGAGAAAAATAATTTGCCTGGCTCACATGATTGCATGAATCAGATATTTGGTAGGTCAGCGCCAAAACAAGAAGGAAAGAAAAGAAAGCGGTGGCTGGCTGAGATCTCATAATATAGGTGTGTTCAGCTTATATATGAAAACAAAACCCTTGATTCTTGTACATGTAGGTAGGCAGACGTCCTGATTTCATTGGCCTGCTCGTAAACGCTCCAATAAGACAGCAGAAAGCACAATCGTCTTCAATATTACAAGCCTCCCATGCTACTGACCGACCGCGACCAAAAAGCAAACAATATGGGTCCCCCCCTCAGCTCTTATTACGCACACACCCTCCAGCGAGATTGATTTGACAGCCACTTGTCGCAGATCAGGGCCTGGTGACTCCCAAAAACCCGGTTAACGTAGCAAGAGACATTTCGGTCTTAGAGGGTTCAGATCTCCGCACGTTAGTACTATTCTGCGTGGGCGAGGCAGAGCCTTATCCGAAGGCGGGTGCTCTTGTTTCCCCTTGTATAGGTGCGTTATCCGCTACGAGATGTTAGAAGGTTGCAGTAATTCTGCGTGTAAGGATGTACAAGTGGACAGCTATATATTATAAGGCTAATCATGAACTTTTCAAAACTAGACGTACATGAGAAAAGAATAGATATCATATGTTTTCATCGCTATCAATTGATGAATGATGAGAAAAATGAAGTCAGTAGGTTCGGTAGCCGATGCAAAGCGAGGGCACATGGGATGTAGACTCAAAAAGAAGAAAAGGGAAAACAATCGCTGGCTGAGTCTCGAGTCGTAGGTCCGTCTAGCCCAAGCAAGGAGAAAATGGTGTTTGCTCGAACCCCTGTCAACGTCCCCCCCAAAACAAAAGGCAAAACAAACAAAAGTCAAGAAAAGAGAGGCGAAAGAAGATGGGGACGGCCACTTCAATCAAGCCACACTCTGGTTCTTAGGTACTCTGACATTCTCATTTCCACCTAAAAGAGGGGGGCACGGAACACGTACGCCTCTCCCTCACATCGCCTGGTATCTCATCAAGATAGTACTGATCGTTCTTGTCATCCTTGTCCCCGCCATCGCCCGCGGCACTACCAGGTAGCACAAGTTCCGAGGGATTGGGCGGCATCCAAGCTGTGTCATCGGATGGGGTACAAAGAGCGCAGGGGCTCATGTCGTGATATCCGGTCCACTCATGGCCAGGAACCGTGAGCGTCGGCGTCGGTGGAGGTTTGCATGCAGCCGTCATACAGACCATGCATACCAGAATACAAGTAGCCAACAAGTCGGTAGGTGTCATCGTTTCAACAGTAGGCGGGGAATAAGTAGCCTCATTGCCGACTTTCAGAAGCTTATTTGAATGAGAGCCATGCTGCTGCATCTGAGGGCCGCTGTCCATGGCGGGTATTGTCCAATCCTGACTCCGCCCGACAAAGCGGAAATATTTGTCCAGATATCCTGGTTTTGGGCCAACTAATCTAAGCCTAATCGTATCAGGTTCGGATTTGTTTTTATCGCTGAAGACGAGGTAGCGACTTTTGAAGGACTCGGCTTTCATGTATGCTAGGCGGCGAAGAAACAACGTCAGCGATGAAAAACGTGATCAAATAGACTGTCTTGCGGTCCTCAGTAATGACTTACCCACTATTGCTTCAAAGTCTTCTTTGCCCTCAACACAGACCCATCCTGAACAACTGCCAGGAAAGATGTCAACAAAGCCGACACTGCAGGGTGCTGAAAGCCAATTCTTCACCTCCTGCCATGTCGCTTTGAACGGCAACTGGGTAGTGCTCAATCATGTTAGAAAAGGGCCTAACTGGTAATAGAAGAGATGAAGCGAGGATACAATGCTCGGCTCCGCGACTGACATTGCAAAAAGTGACGTGATAAAAGCCAGTTTCGTCTCCCGGCTCTACCTTGAATTGTATGGTTGGATAAGCATGTTGATAGGCCATATTGCAACAAGGAAATATGTGAACAGTATAACTCAGGGGTGAAAAATGATAGTGCTGCGAGCTTAGTTGCTTCCCCGTGGGGAGAGAACGTGCTATTTATATGAGTCCACGTTCAAGTGCACACCGTTGACCACAAGAAACTAAGCCAAGAGGTGTTCACTGAACTCCGTCACATAATACCTTTATCGGATAGATGCCTAAATCTCAGGCTAATAGTCGATCATGTATGCAGACAAAAAAGTATGCCCTCTCGCGGCCCGGTGGCTGGCCCACCACATCACTCTTCTTATGCACTCCTGTGTTCAGAGCCAATACAAAAGGCTCAGAAGTCAAAGTAGCATTTAATCGCGGATACAACGTTCAAAAGCGGCCGAAACACGGCTCGTAACCCCGGCAAGGCGATCTGTTCATGCGCCTCATGCCATCATACTTTGGTCCTTGTCTCACACGACGATGAGCTATATGCAAGTACATAACCGGGGAACACCCTAGCGTTGAAAGACAGAGGGCATGCAATATCATACATCCACACTATGGAGTATTTTTATTATTCCCAGCTCATGGTCTGTATAAGAAACAATAGACCCTCTCAGCCTGACGAGGAGAGTGTTCATGCTTCACGGATGAGAATCGAGAAAATCCGATACCACCATCGTAGATGAAATTTTCTCCTAGCGATATTTAGTACCTCCAGGGGCCAGAGAGCTGACAATTAGCAGAGTAAGCTGCCTCGGTAAATGAGGCGGCAGGTCGATTCTCTATGAGTTGGAATAGAGCGCGACATTCGGCCCTTCGCAACGGAAATGCCTCTGCTTGTCGCTTTTTGGCAAGTGGCTTGTTTGGACTGTTTTATCCAGACCGCCTTGAAAGAAGAGAGTCAAATAGAGGCATTAATGTCTCCCTTTTCTGTTCTTACACCCCATGGCTTTACAAAGTACCCCTGGTACCAAATTATCGTTGCATGGTCTTGCCATCACCCCCCATGGCACCCAGTACGCCACACGGCAGGGGCCTGATACTGTAGAATTGGGTGGCGTACGCAATGCCTTTTGTCCGTGGTTTTCGAGTTGGCCGACAGTAATGTATACGTTGGTAGGATGTTTCTCGTTCGATACTCACGGCCCGTAACGAGAGCGGGTTTCCATATCAAGACTGGCAAATTTGGCCGAGGTAGCAAATAGTACGCGATTTAGACATTTCTAAAGGAGAAAGTATCATCCATAACTTCATCTTCGTCATCCATCGCGTAGTGATTCGATGTTGGGCTACCGTATTGGAATTCACCACTGTCGTGGCTTACGGCGGCTTGCTGCCAGGGGTCGGCGTCATCACTGGCAACTGACGGAGACAACAAAAGGTAGTGCTGAGTATCAGACACGAACAACACCGGCAGCTCAGACTCGCGGTTAATCCAAGCAACCTGCGCTTTTCCCGCCGCCCTTACTTCGGGCAGGTAAACTTCTGGCACAAGAGGCGTAGGTCCATTGGATAAAGGATCCCAAACGAACGACACTCCTTGGTGCGCTGGATCTTGCGAAGTAATCAGAAGGAGCTCGCGAGAGCTTACATGCCACTGAAAGGCAACAGCGGTGTGGAATATCAGCACAGCCCTAAGTTCGGCCGCAACAACATCCCAGATCCACAGCGTACATGGCGAATCATCCAGCCTTGTTGCCAAGAGGGCCGAAGATGAGTCAAAAGCTGCCATAGAGCAGCCGAATTTATTTTCTGGGGCGCCATGTTCAGTGGCAGATCCGGGGGGTGACAATATCTGAGTGGCCCTAACAAAGGTGTGGGTGGTTCGCCCTTGAAGAGGCCCGGCTCCGATTTGCTCTTGCCATACCTAAAAGATGGACTTAGTATTGTAAAATAATTGATATATTTTGCTCATGTGTATTCTCTCACCTGAAGAGTATCTTTTGGTGTAATGGTGACAGGATGAGGCAGCCTCAGTTGCGCCCTCCATGATTGTGTATGAAGAATGGCAACATTTCTGCTGTAGTCTCCAATGGCACACAGTTCTGCGTTGGGGCTCATTTGGCAGGTTTTAATGCCCAGTTCCAAGTCAGCATCCGGGCCTTTTAGCAGATTAGATGCTGTAATGGTGCGGAAATGCTGGCCGTCGGCCGTGTAGAGAAGCAAGCGGTGGCCTTGGGCAGCCGACTCCCAGAGAAGAAGCCAGCGGCCGTCAGGGGTCCATTCGAGGCCCTGGGCGTCCAGCGTCTCCGGACACCATGATCTGAGCACCTGCCGATCAGCCGGGCGATGAAGGCTCACGACGTCTTTGCCACCGGAGCGGGCCAATAGTGCCAGATGTCCGGTTCCTGGGCGAAGAGACACCCCTCGTGAAGCGGAGGTGGCTTGATGGAACTTTGGACTCGAGATCTCGACCACCCCTGAGCTGCATACATCAAGAACCACAAGCTTTAGGCCAGATGCCGACCAGATTAAAATTTCGGTATCTCGAGCCCCAAACTGGAGGAAAGAGGGCTTCCCGCTGATGGAGCTGTAGTTGCGAACTATGGCATGGAATTCAGAGCCACGAAGCGCAGAAAATACATCCAGCTGGTCAGCCGTAGAAACGAGAAACTTGGTCGACGACGGAGCCCACAGCAGCGTAGGTACATTTGTCGAGCTAGTGCTTGCGGCTGCCGAGGCAAATGGGGAGCCGGATCCAAATGAGAGTGTTACAGCATTAGTGACCTGCAAGGTCTCAGTTGAGCGGACGATAATGCCAGAGGCTCGCAGAGTGACAATAAATCGGCCATCTGGACTCGGCCTGCAGTGGGGCGAGGCTGAGATGTATCAGGATTAGCAGCTCGAGCATCAAGGGAGGTCGCCAAGGCGCTTACATACACTCCAAGGCTGTAGCCGAATGCATTGATCCGGTGTGATCTGTCCAAGTCTGACTGATAAAGTTTGTCGGGTGATATACCGGACCCGAGGGCACGCAAAGGGCACTTGTGCCCAAGCCTTTCCTCGCCTAGATACTCAAGAAGAGCTCCTTTGGGCAGAAAATGATGTACCTTGCCCAAGCAGTCTATTTCCTTCTACTTTGTGAATCCAATTATAGGTGTGATTTCGGGCAATGGATATCCCTGACCGATTGAAGCGAATTGGCAATATTTGCTTTGTCCTTGTTTTCTTCTTCTGTCGTTTGCAGTGCGGCTGCGAAATGAAGAGATAGGAGCCGCTGCGTACCTAGCTGTATAGCTGTATCAACACCAGCGGGAAGCCAAAAACACGCTCACATGTGATGGTGTACACGGCAACTCTGTGGGGTTGACGCTGAGATTAACCCGTGGAAGAGCGAGCGAATGAAAGAGGGCTGAGGTTGAATATTGGAGATGCGTGCATCAACCAGCGTGTAGCGTGGTGGATGCTGCTTACAGTTTCTTGCCATGGAATTGGTAGATACTACTGGCCAGATAGAGCTGCTGAACAGCAGGAAACTCTCGGCCGTATCAGTGGATGCAGTGCCCTACGGGGAGCTCTTTAGTGCTCTGCACCAGTAAACTCTGTGAACGCTTCCAGCTAGCGCCCGCAACTCTCCCCTCCAACAGCACCTAAACGCGGCCTAGCCTACAGATTCCCCTCATCTCTGTAATCCGCCGCGTTATCGTCATGGTTGCATTATGAGGAGGGAGGCAAAACTCAATACTCAGCTTCTTCCTCTGCTCAATCAATCTGTGGTCTTTTGAATAGTTTCTTTTCTTTTCTTTTCTTCTTGTGATTTGGATTTATTTATACTTTCTCTTCTTTTTGACTTCATTTGCAACGGCTATCCGGAGCATCTTACAAATCCACTCCATCGAGACGCCACCTATACGCCTTACAGCTGTCTCACACAGACAGCTCTTTAGCTCCTCCTGAGCTTCATGCTGGGTCTGGACTTCCAACCAGGTTTCTGGCGTCTTGTGCTTGTCCTGCTTGGTCTGGAGTAGCATGGCATACAGGCCGCTTTTGGAATAAAACGTGGTATACACAACCGCTCGGCGCATAAAACCAACCGCCTCTGGCTGGATTCGCCACCAACGAGGTACCACCGATACAACAGACACTCCACGTCTATCTAAGAGCCGTGCTCTGTGTCCCAGATGCAGGCCACTCGTCGTATAGCAGCAAGGCTGCCTCCAGGCCTCGTGCGAGCCTCAACTGTCTCAGGCTCGCGGTTATCCGCCGGCACGCTGGCCTTTCAGCGACATGTGGCGTCGACCGCAGCGGCTGCTGAGGCTGCGCAACCAACACCGCAGCCAGCACAACCGATTCCTCCAGCGGCGGGCATCCTTTCGCGCCGGGAGCGCGTCCGCGAGGCCAAGCCCTTCTCAGAGTTCCTGACCGACACCTTCCACCGAGAGCATGACTATCTGCGCATCTCGCTCACCGAGCGGTGCAACCTGCGATGTGTATATTGCATGCCCGAGGAAGGCGTGCCGCTGTCTCCGGACAGGGAACTCCTCACAACGCCCGAGATCATTATGCTGTCGTCCATCTTTGTGTCTCAGGGCGTAAACAAGATCCGGCTTACCGGGGGAGAGCCGACGGTCCGACGGGACATCTTGCCTCTGATGCATCAACTCGGCAATTTACGCCCGTACGGACTCAAGCAGCTGTGCATAACCACCAATGGCATCTCGCTGCATCGAAAACTTGACAGCATGATTGATTCTGGGCTCACCGGCGTCAACCTGAGCCTTGATACCCTGGATCCGTGGCAGTTCCAGATCATGACCAGGAGAAAAGGCTTCGACGCCGTCCAGAAAAGCATCGACCGCATCCTAGAGCTCAACAAGCTCGGCGCAGGAATCAAGCTAAAAATTAACTGCGTTGTGATGCGCGGCCTCAACGACCGAGAAATCATCCCGTTTGTCGAGCTGACTCGCGAGAAGGATCTCGAGGTGCGCTTCATCGAGTACATGCCGTTTGACGGCAACAAGTGGAACAAGGGCAAGATGTTTTCATACAATGAGATGCTGGACGTGATCCGGGCTGAATACCCTGGGCTGCACAAGGTCCGCGACGGGAAGAATGACACAAGCAAGACTTGGAAGATTCCCGGCTTTGAAGGCCGTCTCGGCTTCGTCACGAGCATGACGCATAACTTTTGCGGCTCCTGCAATCGGCTGCGCATCACGAGCGACGGCAACCTCAAGGTCTGTCTCTTTGGAAACGCCGAGGTCTCTCTACGAGACATCCTGCGCAAGTCCAACAGCGGGGAACCCATCGACGAAGAAGCATTCGAGGCCATGAAACAAATCGAGATGAACCGTCGACAGGGCCTCAGGGGTACGTCTGACGCCCCTCTGGGCATGGCACCCAACGAGGCCGAGCTCCTTGACATAATCGGAATGGCCGTCAAGAGGAAGAAGGCGAAGCATGCTGGAATCGGTCAGTTGGAGCACATGAAGAATCGACCAATGATCTTGATAGGTGGGTAAAAACACACAAAAAAAAAAAAAAAAACACAAAAACAAAGCACAGCAAAACAAGGATTTTATAGCATATACCCCCCTTGAAAAAAAAATCATATATCGGGCGGATGGTCGTTGTTTTCTTTGTTTTTTTATATATATAATCCACGCCATCTCGCACAATCTTCATTGGCATCAAAAAGAAAACCCCCCAAATTGGATGGACGACGATATAACAATCTATCATTCATTCTCCCTCGTTGGTTATACTTGGCGATTATTCATACGCTAAGTAATAAAATGTATGATAGATCCTATTCCGCCAACGCTCGTCAACATGCCACCAAGAATACGACATCTTCTCAGTCGCAACATCATCTCATCTACAACTATACCAGGCCGCTCTCAGCAACTAAGACGATTATCCGGCTCACGCAGTCTCAGAAATGGAAAGAAAGAAAAGGAAAGCACAGCATCATCATCCCGCCTAACACACGTCTCCGACTCCGGCTCAGCGCACATGGTCAACATCTCCGAAAAGCAAGTGACGTCGCGCGTAGCCACGGCCGCCTGCGCCGTGCACTTCTCCTCCGACACGCCCATCCGGCTGATCCAGGAGAACCAGATTAAGAAAGGTGACGTCCTGGGCGTGGCCCGCGTCGCCGGCATCATGGCCGCAAAGCGCACCGCCGATCTCATCCCGCTTTGCCACCCGATTGCCATCTCCAAGGTCGGCGTCGACCTGGAGGTCGTCCCGGGGAGCCGGCAGATCGAGATCCGGGCCACCGTGGCCTGCGACGGGAAGACGGGGGTCGAGATGGAGGCGCTTACTGCGGCATCGACGGCGGCCTTGACGGTGTATGATATGTGCAAAGCGGTGGACAAGGGGATGCGCATCGAGGGGCTTCGGGTTGTGCTCAAGGATGGGGGAAAGAGTGGGAGATGGGAGATGCCTTGATGGTGGATTGTGAGATGCCATGTTGTAATTGATTCTGTCCTACAACCCATTTACTCTCTTTAGCCTACAAGCATCGGAAGTTGGAATAGCATACAAGGGATCATGGCGTATTGATCTCTATACAACACCGTCATGGCATAGTTGTCAAGGTAGTTGATCTACTAGTGATATACATGCAAGTATGTCATACTGGATACCCTAGACCTTTGCGACTGAGTAGAACACAACATTAAAAAAAAATGGCCTCTACCTAAGACATAGTCTAGTCCCACAGACAGAATGATGGGCAGACATGAAAGAAAAAAATAAAGGAACAATACTCTTCACCGCTAACACCTCTAGTGAGCGTCTTTGACCTCATCGGTGAACACGGCGGCCATGACTTTTCCACGCATATCGCGATCTCGATGAGCCCGCTAAAACGACAAGGTAACGCGCCCCGGTTCATAGACAAAAGACGGCCCCCCATGGCTGCTCTGTGATTGGCATGCCCGTATGATTCATAGACTTGGAAACGACCGCCCCCTCCCCTCACCACCACGACGATTCCAGGCGGGCCAGGCAGTAAGCTCCCAACAATGCAGCGGTCGAATGACCTCCCGCAGGAATAGCTTCAACTTTCACTGAGAGGGCCTGACCGGTCTGTGTTGTCAATTTATGCACGTCGAGCGGTGAGCAGAAGCTAAAAAAAGCAAGCAAGAAGCAGCACAAACCAAGAAATGCTCCAAAACCAGACACACCACATCACACCACACCACACCTACAAGTGCAGCACAGAGCAGAACAGGGCCGTGTGGATGGGACGTTGAAACCTAACCTTGCCCTCCTACTTGCCGTCTCGCAGCAAGCAGGGTTGCAACGCTGCAAGCAAGCCGCCAAGCTGCGTCCATCGCGACGATCCCATCACGGCGTGCCCCTCCTCCGCACCTCGCCTCGATGGCTGTGGGATAGTGCAAGTACAGTTAGTTATACGGAGAAACGGCCCCTCCGTTCTCAGCAGAGCAACTTTGCTTGCCCTGCGATTTATCTCCGACGTGCCGGGGCTGCTGCGCGTGTGCCAGAAGGCGCATAAAGGCATCGACCAATCAGGTGTTAGTTATAAAAGGCAATGAAGAATGCTTGAAAGGCGATGCGCCAATCGCAGCGCAGCGATAAGGACAAACTTGGAAGTCGTGCAGGCGATTACCCCATTCGGAAGTAGCAAGAGAACTGACTTCTTTTAACATTTGGCCACTGATTGACAGATTGGCGGAAGCATCCATGAAAAGAATTAAAGTGAGAACCACAGCTTGGAGCCTCAGCGTGTGTGGCCGATGATGCCTGCAGGCCATACTGTATCGCAGCCAGCCTCTATATTACCACGCCCGTGGACTAGGGCTCTTGTTGATACCTACTAGTAGGTAGGCACATGCTCCGCGTTATACAGCATGGCACACCACACGTCATGGCTCTTCTCGGGCCTTCGTTTCTGCAGCTTAAGCAGGCTGGGGATTTCCATCTGCCGCGCCGCAAAGTCTCAGAATCTGTCGATATTCACATTTCCTGGGAATGACTGCATGTACATGTGCATGCGTAGATGGGCACGCAGAGCATGGAGGATGGATACTCAGAGCATGGCTGCCACACGGCAACGACTGTAGGAATGCCACTAGGGCACGCATGCATTCATTCGCTTTTCGGTGTATCGATGAGCAGCTTCTCGTCTGTGGCATTCTGCTTTGCCTCTATTCGGAGCAGAGTGGCCGTGCAGGTGAGTTTAGCAGCTCAGGTTGTCTTGATCGGCCAGATTACGCTGACGGGGCGGCCGTGTGGTGGCGACCGAGCCGCTCTAGTGAGCTTCTTCGAACAAAAAAGCGCGAGTAAGTTCGGCTTCTGCCTGCCTGTGCTTTTCGCCTAGCAGCAAAAAAAAAAAACATGGCGTTGTGGATTTTTGTCTTTTTTTGGTCGCTCCACAGACCGTGCCGAGGGACGTTGACAGGCCGCCAGAGATGACCGGGATGGCTTGTATCTGCTAGCAATAAGACACGTAAGAATAATAAGAGGCTCCGTAGAAAATGTGTTGCATTATATGCTGGCGGCAAATTCGCTAAGGAATGTTCCTGACGAAGCTTGCGGCGTGGTGGCAAACTAGCCAGGAAGTAGCATCTATGCGAGATCTTCGCAGAGCCGCATTAGAAGTTCAACAGTTTCTAGTGCCCCTTCTTTTTCCACCCAGAACAACGCCGTCTCTCTGCTACTTGGCGGTGTACGCCGAAGCAATGAGCTAGCTATCAATAGCAATGAGATAGATGGAGAGAGATGGAGCGTACAGAAGCTTTTCGGCAATGGCTCGGGACTGTAGCTGGCCTGAACTCATTTGGTTTGGCCTGGTGTGGTCCGGGGCAGAAAAGGGAAGATCAAAGACTATACAGGCAAAAGATGCCGAGCCGCGAATGTTTAATTGCGCTCGGGATTTTTCCGTCTCTTCAAGAGCGAAAACTGTGTCTCGTTCTGCAGGACCCCTACAAAAAACGGGGAAAGCAGATATTGCTGCGACTGGGGAGTACTCAAATGCACTCGTAATGGCGCGGGATGGATACCGTCTCGATGGGGTAAATGTGAATAATACCTAGCTGTGTGAACACTCGCGGCAGAGCAAGAGAGAGGCTCCATAGCGGATGTTACCATGGCTCTGTGCTCCGGACTGGCGAGGCCCCTGTTCGGTTGAGGAGACTGCAAAAAAAGACTCAAGATTCCCATCCAGGAACCAAAAAGCCTAGCAAGCTGTGGTGAAAAAGATCAACACGCCGAGACCTTTGCGGTGGAGACTAGCGCGAGGGTCGTCTTGGGGCCTTTTTTTTTTCTTTGGGGGTGGGGGGGCATTGGCGCCAGAGAGTGGCATCTCCGAAACGGTTCATGCGACAGGCCGCCAGAAAAGACGCAGAAGACGAGGAGAGGCGAGAGGCGGGGTGAGAAAGATGGAGAAGAGCATTGAGGGGAAGCGCAGGACTCGTAAAGATTGAGAGTTTGAGTCGTGCATAGCAGAGAAGGCTGCTAGAGTTTGATGGCCGTGCCCGAATTGATAGCAGAGGCACCAAACTGTAAGCCAGCTCCAGGCAAGACGGGAAACATTGAAACATGTGAAAGCTCTCGAGTGCGTATTGTCTGTAGCCATTGGCAAGGTTCTGGCTGCTTTGTCTTGATTAGCCATCCCGGCAGTGGCGGCGTCGACACCACTGCATTGCCTGAGCCGATCGAGATACTGCCGCCGATGTCATTGCCAGCGGAGGACTGGTCGAGGCCACTGCATGCATCGTCGTCAGGTGTCACCGTGCAGACCAGGCGTTTGCGTGTTGTTGCGTCGAATGTGCTTCGCGCAGGGATGCGGCAGGGATGCCCAAGATTCGAACTTGATGCTGGACTGCAATGGCCACGGCGCCACAACTCAGCGTTACGAAGCACTACGGTACGGTATCCAGCACAATGCCAATGGCCTATTGTAGTAAGTTGTTGGTGCTCCACCCTCGCTGTGGGCTCCCGGACCCCTATCTGGGAAGGCAGCCCGTTGCCAATCGGGCGGCGGATACGATGGGGCGAAATCGTGGCGAGTGGAGGGTGAGCGGCCAGAGTTGACAAGAACCGGCTGGCGTTTGCATTTGTCGCCGTGTCGTTTGTGGTGTTGAAAGCTGAGTGTGGCACTCCCGCCTGCTTGGGAGCACAGGGCACTGCTATTTCCAGCATACCGTAGAGGCTCGTGCTGGGAGATGCTCGCGCCGTCGTACGAATTAGAACGGCTTTGGCCCAGGCCGCCAAGACGGGGCGCGCGTTTTGCGCTGCAGGAAGGTGCCAGGGGACTCAGTAATTAGCGCTTGCTCTGTTTCTCTCGGTTTTTTCTTCAAGCTGTCGTTTTGGGCACGCGCCAGGTAGCAGCTACCTTGTATGCCACTCTGGCTACGATACTCGAGACGTACTCTATACCCGCCGGCAAGAGACATCGGCTTCCCCCTTCAGAGGCAAGAGGACAGGCTGAGCGCGCGAAAAGGCAACAAGGCACCTGCCACCCTGGCCAGTTAAGCTTACTATGACGAAGGGATGCATCTCCGACCGTGACTAGTTTCTCCTAGAATCTTCAGTGAATTTTTTTTTTTTGTTTTGACGAAGACGCTGCTTATTGTCATCGTTCACCGAGTGTTGTTGCATGTAAACACCGCGACAGTAAGCCTGGGCTGGCTGGCTGGCTGGCTGGCTGGCTTCTCATATCTCACAAGAGCATCGACATCCATACTTTCCGCCCAAGACCCAAATCGTGCTCTAGCACCTGGTTAGCAGGCGGTTAGCCGAAGTGGGTGACAGAGCGGGCCAATAGGCAGCCCATCAATTCAGTGCAGAGCAACAAACCCCAAAGTTCCGTGCCACACTGGAGCAAGGCCGGGAAAAAAAGAGGATACTCCAGGTGCCTTGTCCAGACCACGACGACCCAGCTTCATTAGTCGAAGGGCCGTAAGTTGCAGGCTCATGATATGTGACCTGGGCTGCAGCTGGTGCATGTAAGTATGCATGCTTGCAGTAGCAGTACTGTAGCAGAAGCATTAGTGGAAGTACTGTACTGTAGCAGCAGCTACTAACCTACTGTACCTAGGCGCAACTCTTTTTTTTTTCCTTTCTTTTTTCCGTCCCGATTTCCAACGCCTGTTTCTGCCTCTTCCCTGCCCTCGTCGCAGATCCCACCAACACCAACACACAGACCGAGATATCTTACATCACCTGGGTATATCCTTGCCTCGTCTACCACAACCTGTACTACTTGTACAAGCACTGCTCGCTGCCATTCCAAGCACCATCGCTAGTGGCAGTTGCTTCCACCGTCCACAACCCAAAATCCATTGACTCGCATCGCCACCACGCCGCATCTGGCCAATGGCCGCCCAGCGATAGTCCGCCCCCTGCCAAATCGCGCCAATCCAGCCACACCCCGACACACCCGACACGCAGATGAATAGGAGGACCCAGTTTGCCGTGCTCCATCAATCTCGACTCGAGGCCCTGGAGAGCTCCGGACCGTGCAAGTACCCGCCAGCACTCGCCTCGGGTGCTGTGCCATGTGCCGGCCTTATATCTCGTCTTGTCCATGCCATCTTGACTACATCCTCATTACCTACTACTACCTACCTATCTACCTATACCTACTATCACCTACCTTAGACACATTACATCTCTTAGGCCCAGCAAGCTTGCGGGTGTCGGGACGATTTCCATCTCTTTGACACTTTGGCCCCCATCGGCACTCTGTACTACCTCGCCTTGTTTCCCTTGCGCCGTCCTTTGCAGCGTAGCGTGCGACGAAAGCCCTCTGGGACCAAAAGCCATCTTCCTCTGCACGATATTCATCCACCTGCCATCCACGCCCGCCTAAACTCATTCCACGAGACGCCTCTGACGTGGCCCCTGATATCCCCCATCTCGACACCAATTCTCCAGGACATAAAAAGAGCCCCCAAGCAGCAGATTCACAATGGCCGCCCAGCTCATCATGCCTTCTGCCCCGGGACCGCAGCACTCGCGCCACTTTCTGCCCGACAGCAGACGCCCCCATGCGCACAGCCGCTCGCAGTCCTTCCAGCTGCCTCCGGGGCCTCAGCTATCGCCAAACAGCGCCAACGGCTTCCACGAGCCGCCCCATGCCGTCTCGACTCCGCCATCGCCAAAGGCCCGCCATGCCCGCCCGCTGTACATGCCCGCGGCGCTGCGAGCCAACAACGAGTTCCCGTCACAGCCCTTGGCCAAGTCAAGATCGGGCGACTCCAGCTCCGACTCGGGCTCGGACACGACGTTGCGCCGCTCCAACACGGGCTTCATGAGCCTCGGCGGCCTCGTCGGCCAGCAGTTCAGCCGCCGTGCCAGCGAGAGCGGCAAGAGCAGCATCGACGGCGACTGGAATCTCGAGCTCTTCCCGGACGTGACCGAACAGCCCACTCGCAAGCACTGGAAGGTTAGTTGAAGTCTTTGTGGAATTGAAATCACCATCATCGCCGCCATCATACTAACATGGTCCACCAGCCCGATACTGAATCCTCCATCTGCGATGACCCGACCTGCAAGCGCAACTTCAGCTACTTTGTCCGTCGCCACCACTGCCGCAAATGTGGCAACATCTTCTGCGACTGGCACTCCAGCTATGCGCTGCCGCTGGACCAAAACGCAAACTTCAACCCGCGTGCCATGCCCTCCCGCACCTGCAACCACTGCTTCGAGCAGTTCAAGACATGGCACAGCCGCGAAGGCAGCCAGGTTTCCAGCTCGGCATCGTCCGACGTTCGTGGCGCGGTATCTTCGCCCATTGCTGCCCAGCCCGGAACACCTTTCGGCCTGCCTCAGGGCCCTGAGATTCCAGCCAGCGTGCCCCGCGACTGGAACTGGAGCACCTTTTAAGATGTTTATGAGCCAAGGGGGCTGTGTCCCCTACTGCACTCGTTTCGCCGCTGTGGCGGCATCATTGACGATACCCGGAGCGACATGAAATTTACGAGCAACTCAATGACGATAGAACATTAGACCAGATTGATGATTTTTCCTTCTTCTCTTTTTCTTTCTCTGTCTACCTTTTCGCATCCCATCTATTTTCTTTCAAAATGGGACAAGCTTGATTTATTATAAGCGCAGAGATTTATGGTTCTCATTTTTTTTTGGAGATCAACTTGCATGGCAAACATCATCTTTTCTCGGCAGGCTTGGCCGAGAAAGCTTCAAAGGGACAGGAATTCAGGATTCCAGAACAGCACGGATACAGCTATTAGATATGTCTTTTTGGGAAAGCAGGCGTTGTTTGTTTTATAATAGTTCCTGTTAATGGGAATGTGCGTTTTCAGCGGAGGTGGGAATACCCCAGTGGCGGACGAGCCCGCTTCATTTGTTTTGTCTGCGATATTATAGATGGATAATTGATTTTACAAATATTTACTCTTAAACTGCATTGGTGTCAGTGACTGCGATGTGATGCTTTTCCCAATTTCTCACACCCGTCTCTTTTTAATCTAGTATTATTGTCCCCCATCGCGAGACTATATGACCACCCATCTGGCTGAGTGCAGCAAATTCTATCTTCATCTTCGACTGAGAATAAGAAAGAGTAGGCAAAAAAGTTACACACACCACTACTTACCAAAAATTGACCTGATAGCCAGAAAAGGGGAGAGAAGAGAGGGAAACAAAAAAAAGAAAAAAAAAAAAGATATTGGAAAGAAAGCAAAGGAGAAAATCGATTAATAACTGAAGAGATGAGAAATAAATTCACATGGGCATCGATTCCATTGACTCATTCTATGTTCAGATCGTACACGCATTTGGCTGCTTTCGTCGAATACAGGCTTATACGGAGTTGAAGCTGTACTCTCATCTGTATAGATATGTAAAAAAAATCCGGAGTTTCCCATCGAATTCAACAGTCCCCTAGATCTCATCTAGAATATTTAGTAATTATCGGCTCGGACAATCCAACCAATTCATGAAAATAGATCTCATCGCTCTTGTATATGTATACATATTTTCTTCTTCTTTTTTAATGCGTCATGGTATTGGAAAACATGTGTAAGCTTCACCCCATCTTGTCCATGCACATGTATGAAAAATCCATTGTTATTCTTATTCTTCAGACTTCATCGCTATTGCCATCCACTCGCTTCATCTCCCCCCCCCCCCCCTCAATGTTCATAATTCAAGCAACGCCATGTCCTTTTTGTGTCAAGAGCTATTGAACTCTTTTCTTTTCCCATGCCCGTGAAATTTGATAAATACAAGTTTAACGCAAAACAAAATCAGAAAACGCACAGAAATCAGCCATGATCCGTTTTCAGCGTTTTAGCCCCCCTGTGGCAATTGATGCTTTCTTGCATGCCCTCGATGGCATCATTCTTCTCCCCCTTACTCTACCAGCTTTCTAAGCTCTGCGCTTGGTTGTCTTGGCCTTGGGACTGGTGCTGGTGCTGGCGCTGGCGCTGGCATGGCCGTCCAGCATCTGCTCGCCGCCATAGACCTCCCTCTCAACATTGCGGGCAGCCTCCCAGCCGGCTTTTTCAGCGAGCGTGACCTCGTCGCCCATATCACGAGTAGTCTTACCATTCAGCTTCTGCGCGGCGGTGCTGCGCTTAACGTAGCTGGCAATAAAGAAGCTGACGAAGAGGTAGGTGAGGGGAGCGAGGTAGAGGACGTTGAGCCAGATGGCAAATGTCTCACCAGAGGTGACGATGCATGGCTGCGCTAGCTGTGATGTCTGGGTGACGGTGGTCAGCTTCTGGGCGCTGGGAGAAGCGGCGGCAGCAGCAGCAGCTTGGTGGGCGACGTTGTCAGAACCAAAGATGAGATTCTTAAGCGAATCCAGAGCACTGACGGCGGTGGGGATGATGTAGTCGAGGGGAGCGCTCTTGGTGGCAGGGGCGTCTTCGGCCACGACGTGAGTGGAGGTGACGGGAGCAATGTATGTGATGAAGGAGTGAACCATGGCGAAGGAGGCTCCAACAACGAACTGGGTGATTTGCATGCTGGTCAAGGTGCGCTTCATGACGTTGGGGATCTTGATGGAAAAGGCCGACAGAGTGTAGTAAGTGTACTGAAGAAAGCAGTTAGCAAACAAGGCCATATGCCAGTTGTGGAAACAAGAGTAGACTCACCATCAGAGCGTGGATAAAGGAGTTGAAGAGGCAGAAGATCCAGATGGGGCTGGCCATGTAGCGCATTCCAGCCCACATGCACATCATGGCGCCGGCGTGGTGGTAGGTCTGCAGAGTCGAGCTGTACTTGCCCTTGGCCAGGATGATGAAGGTGTCGAGCACCTCGTAGAACTTGCTCAGGTAGAAGATCCAGCCGTAGAAGTCGAGGCCCTCGGTCCACATGCGGCCAGGCTCGAGGCTGTTGGGCACGCCATTGCCGGCAGCCATGTAGGCAGCGGTGCTTTGCGAGGCGGTATCCCAGCCTCCAGTGGTGTCGTTGTAGTACATGGAGTTGCCCAGGCCTCGAGGCCCGTGTAAGCGGCAGAAGCTCTCGGCCGTGGCAGCAACGCCGCCAGGGCCAAAGGGATGGTTGATGCTCCGCTGCATGACGCCCACCATGCCCCAGAAGGTCCAGGCCGAGTAGACGGCGAGGAAGATGTTGTGCAGCACGACAAAGGCGAAGAAGGGGCGTGTCTTGCTGATGCCCCAGGGCTTCTTGTTGCGGGCCTTGTTGTACTTGTTGAACAGCTTGGCCGAGATGGCATAGATGGCGGCGATGGTCAACGGGACTCGGGCGTCCAGAGCAGCGCCGTACAGATGGGCGGGAATGTTGAACGGCCTCATAATCGAGGTGGGAACATGCGCCGGTGGCAGCGGTGCCGGGGGGTTGGCTGGAGGGAAGTTGAAGAGGCTCGCATCGGGCATTGAGCCCAGGACCTGGAGGCTCGACATGCTAAAGGTCGAAAACGGGTTCGTATGAATGTGTGTATAATGCTTGACGGCCAAAAAAAAAAAAAAAGAAAAAAAAAAGGGGGAGGAAAAAAGAGAAGAGGAATAATGGAGATGAAGAAAAAGTGAGGCTCGTTGAAATGCAAGAACGGGTGTAAGTCAGAGTCTCTCACTAACACACACGCTTGTTCTTTTCTGCAAGCAGTAATTGATTGTAATGCAAGCTGTTGCTAGCCCACTTGGCAATTAAAGCAGCAGCAACGAAGAGCGTCTCTAGGTCTGATTCAATGCAAGTCGCACCAAACAGAAAACATTAAAGTAAACAGAGAGGAGAAAGGAAAAAGGCGAATCTCTCCGTGTTACAAAGATATTAGAATATCAGTTGAGAAAAAAAAGAGGGCGATAGTACCCGCTCTCGCCGCCGAGGCTCTTTGGAGGGGTGAAAAAAAAAAAAAATACGCGGGCCGGCGATTTTTGTTGGGGGAAGGCGGTGGGTCAGTTTGACCAAAGCTCTTGTCAGTTGCAAGCGAGAAAAAAGGTGAGTTGAGGAGAAAATGAACAATTCAACGGGGGTCCGGATGCGGGTGATTGTAGATGATGAATGTTTGTGATTGGCTGTGCCGGGCCTGGACAAGCAACTTTTGGTTTTTAAAGTTTCGAGAGCACGCAGGCTTTGTATGTATGCGGGCGCGTCGCGATTGAAGCAGAGATTGAGAGACTATTATGAATTAAATATTAAGAATTCCCGGCCGCTGCATCTATGCGGGAGGAATTGGTTCGTGTATGGAGGGAGAGGGCGAGCGAGAGAGATAAGAGCTCGAGGGAGGCGGACGGATTGATGTTTAAGAGAGAAACCAGTCATTGCCCGGCTCCAGCTTCATCCAAGCAACGGCGCCGTACTGGCTACCGGCCATGTCGACGTCTCTGCGCAGCGACGGCCAGTACCAGCGACCTCTGCCGCCTGCCGCCAAGAAACAGCTAATATCGATGTCATAGCAGCGCCAGAAGCTATTCCGCTTCACTTCTAGGCCAGCAATTGGGGCTCCCCTGTGGTTTTGGCCTCCCGGGCAAGCCAAGGCGCTGATAGCCTCGTCCGTAGCGGCGGGCTGGCGACGGCAGCGAGATGATACCTGCTGCGGTATCAATCTGCCGCCCTCTCCGGCATATAGACTCAGGATGGAGACTCCAAAAAGGCTATTCCGGAGCACCGTCCAGCCCTTCACCCATGCTGGCGATGATTGAAGCGGGCCTCGTCCCCCTGCCGTCCCTTCGGAACCCGCGGAGCAGCAGGGCGATCGATTTCGTGGCGCCCAGCTGGATGATGCCAATCCAGGCAGCTGAACCGAGCTGAGCTGACGCGCTGATCGATCCTCAGAGCTGCTTAAAGCTGCATATACTGTACTTGTTGTATAACACTTTGGTAGATACCAAGCCTATACCATACGTATAATTGTCAATTCCATGGCTTCCTCCCTGTCCTTGTCCATACGCTCGCTCGCATTCGCTTCTCCCCCACGATTACGCTCTCCACGACCCATGCAGCATCACATCATGGCAAGCCGAGCCGGATCGAGCGGTAAAAAGTGTCAACGATACAGCAATAAGAGCGCATTATGCCGCGATGCCTGATACGATACACGTACCGCAGCCTGCACAGTACTTTTCCCCCTTCTGATCAGTCATTAGCACTGTCGTCTTTGCCAGATTCGATCAATCATCTCCTGAAGATGCCCTCACCGGCATAGCGATTGGCTGGCTTTTACATGCCGAGCTGCTTGGCATCCCTTGCCACAGCTTGAGCCTAACTTGGCTCTAAGCCGAAATGGCCCTCGCAAGCACCAAGTGCCGCCCGCTTTCCAGTGCAGCATTGTGATTTTTGATTTGATGCCATCTACGGAATACAAGTAAAACATGCGTCAGGTATCAACCCCCCTTGGCTTTTGGCATCGGACAGCCGGAAATACTGCAAGTAGATGCTGGATATTCAAAAACGCCGACAATCGCTCGGAAATCGGCACAATGCATCGCTATTGCCTCTCCCACATGCCGATTCACGCTCTATGGCCGCGGAGGAAAAAGTCAAGGTTTCTACTCGTAGTCTCCCATATCGATCGCTCTTCAACATGAGAGGCTCCCAATATAGCGCTTCTAACTGCTACTAAACCGCTAAAAGCGTCAATCTCCCACGCCACCACACCAACCCGCTCCCGCGCAAAGAAACTTGGAGATTCCATCCGTCTTACTAGTACTTGGTATTTTACCTTCCGGCCAGCCGCCGCACCAATACAAAAGAGTTAGCTCCTACTCTATCCAAACTGATGGTGTGTTGCAGTTTATTAAAAAAAAATAAAAAATTGCGGAGAACCGCCCAAGTTCAGTTCGTCCAAAAAAACTTCCAGATTTTTTTTTGTTGGGGAAGAGGAGACACAGAAGTCCGGCCGCCTCCCTCGAGCTTGTCTGTCTGGCACTCTAGCACGCGCTCCACACACCTAAACGTTGCATATATTATCTACATCTGTGCTTTTTTCTTCTCCTTTGGCCCCTTCCCCGCAACAATCTGTTTATCAATTGCCGAGCTTCACGATAAGGAAGCATGTGTTAATGGATTATTATTAGAACTGCGGCAGCGTATTCTCTTTTTCTGGTTGTAACCTTCAGCCGAAATTCGCTTCAAGTCGCTCCCCCTAGAAACAGACTCTCAGTGCTCCCGGCGAATCCACGCCAGGACAACTTAGGATACATCGATATCGTGCCGCTTGGTAGCGGAAATTCCCGATTCTTTCTGAGACGTGCCATGAAGCACCAGAATCCTCCATATCCGCATCTCTCATTAACGAGACATAATAAAAAGATCAAATCCGATCGTCACTCACTGATTGATATTCACCGCCCTATCCTATCTAGTAATCATGCTAATTTCATTGAGGAGGCAAACTCCCCAATGAGCCAAGGACCAAGCTCTACGTACATCCATACATACATGCAGACATTTTGCCACCCATCTCCGAAACAGAGACATGAGTTTCCATAAACACCAATGATACAATCTTCACCTGTGTATCAACATGCCAGTAAAAAACCCCGACAGGCTTGCACCCTCCCCCCCCAAAAAAATGAATAGACCCATATCTCCGACCCGCGGCTCAATGTACGAGATACCATCTCCGTATTGGCACATATCTGCGGAAATGAATTATTCCAGGGGTCCGTCCCATCACCAGACGTAGCCTCGGACAACCTCCTCCGAGGCATGCAAATATCACTTAAACTTGGGCTTGAGCATGTGCTTGCATGATTTGGCTTGTGATACTAGGACGAATTGTATTTAATAGCAACACATTAAGATGAAGAACGAAGGAATCTCGCAATCACTTATACAACAGCTAATGACACAGGTATACATACACCAAATCATCATTGACAACAGAGCATCACTTCTTCTCATACAATCTCAAATCGTTCAATTAACCAATACTCATTGTCATGTAACCAGTCATTTGTTCTGGGTGCTAACGATATTATAAACATGCAACCAGGCATCAATACTTCGTCATTCTACGTCTGATTATACGCTAACCAGCTAACCCATTGGATATCATAACCTCAATTGCAATTTATTTAGCAACCCACTCGCCAGCGATCCAGCGGTTGACAAAGTTGATGCTGCCCTCAGGCTCATCGGTCGGCGTCATGTGGCCGGCACCGTAGACCTGGATCCAGGTCAAGTTGTGTGAGGAGATGACGTTGCCGTATGACCTGCCGCCAACGGTAAGATCCTTCTCCTTGGTGGCGCGGAAGTCATCGCCGTGCTTCCACTCAAGCGCTTGGGTCCAGGCCTTGTTGCCAAGCCAGTTGCAGATGAAGTCGGCGTCACCAGCGTAGATGAGCACAGGAATCTTCTCCAAAATGGAAGGAACGAGGCGGTAGATGGGCTTCATCCAGTCACCATGCATCAAAAAGTTGCGGTTAATGTCGAAATTGCAGCTGTCGTAGGATGAGACCTCAGCACCGAGAGCCTCCATGACATCGGGCTTGTTCAGGTACTCGGTGATGTAGCCCAGGCCCTTGTAGCACAGGTTGCCAGAGTCCTCACACTTGGAACGAATGTCATATGGATTGTAGCCAGTCTGTTGGTACGGTCCAATGAAGGCATTGTTACAGTAGATGGAGGCGGGCACACAGAGCCACGCGCTCTCAGAGTCGTAGCATTGCTTGATAAGGCTCTGGCAGCGGGGAAGGGCATTGTCCATAGCGTTACATTGGCTCTCGCTCAGAACGGCATCGTAGCCACCCTCGCCACAGGCCATGGGTCGGTAGTATGCGTACTGAGTGAACTCATCAGTCAAGCCATTGCCGACAGCAATGCTCTTGAGGTTGATGTTGCGGTCCTCGTGCTTGAGGATCTCTGCCGCAAAGGTGGGAACGTAGTGCCCGCCGTATGACTCTCCAGCAATGTGGAAGTCCTGAGTAGAATACTCGGGGAACTGGTGGAAGAAGAGTGTGAGAAGGGCGTAGACGTCCTTGCCAGCAGCGACAGTGTCGCTAACGGAGCCACTGCCGTAGGAGTAGCCGACGTTGACCGGCTGGTCCAAAAAGATGACGGAAGCATTGTTGTTCCATGCGTGTGGGTTGTTTACAATCTCAATCTTCTCGTTGATAGAAGCCGGTCCCAGCTCAAAGAAAAGACCGGTGAGGGAAGAGCATCCCGGGCCGCCATTGAGCCACAGGATGACGGGGTCGTTCTTGGGGTCGTTGCGGGACTCGAAGAACCCTACGGAACAAAGTTTGGTTAGCCTATTGGACTGCATAGAGCATCGAGTATATCAAAGAGCACTTACAGTAGAACAGATGCTTGTCCTTCTCCTCGTCGTCAAGGTATCCACTGAACTGCTTCACCTTGTCGACACCGAGCTTGCGGGGGTCGATGTTCTTGGCTCGCAGGTTATAGTTGGACAGCTTGCCGCCCAGCAGCCGGCGAGACTCTCCAGACTCGTCCTCTACCCATAGCTTCTGAATATCGGCACCCTTGACGACATGGTCCCAGTGGCTGTCCTCCTTGCGGGAGTGCTTCTTGGCCTTGATGCCCTTGACCTGAGCCTGGAAAGCCTCCATAGCATCCGGAGCAAGCAGCGAGATCTCGTCCCAGAGGGCCTTGGCATCGGCAGTGAGCTCGCCAAAGGAGTCCTTCAGGGACGCGGCCCAGGACTTGAAGTCGGTGTCGAGGCCAAAGTTGACCTTTGGCTCGGACGTAGGGTCGCCGAGGACCTTTTGGTCCTGCAGCGCCATGGCCGACGAGGCAGCGCCCAGCACGAGGGCGGAGGTAGACAACCGCATATTGCTGAAGCCTGTGTCCTGGTGGAATCAGAGTCTTGACGCGGGCGATGAATGGGGATGAATTGATGATGGATGGAATAGGGGATGAGATGATGATGGGATGGGGATAGAAAGGGAGGTGAAGAAACGACGCAGCGTTGGGTTTAAAAGGGTGTAGAGGAGAGTCATTACGTAGTCCGTCGCCCAACCTCTTCGCTGGGATAAGCTCCGGGGAAGAACGCGCTAAGCGGCCGCTACGCTATCTGCCTTTACCCCACGCCCTTCGTCGGCTAACAGATAATGACTCAAATGGCACTGCTGGCTGTTAGGACGAGACATCTTGCCGACGCATCCTCCAGGCACTTGCACCTTGATGGCGCGCAAATCCGAGCCAATGATGGGCACGTGTGCCTTGTACCTGTGCCTAGATGTGCTTGCATAATAATCGTCGAGTCTCAGATCTAGGACTTGCACACCAAATATCAGTTTCACACTTGGTAAAACATTAAATCATAGATACTACGACGCAGCTCGCCATTCAATGGCAGAATCCCAGTGACATCCTCTCGCCGTTGCTTATAATTGGCGGCACTGGTTGGGCTTGAGCTGGGTCCAAGGAAGATGGAGAGGTCAAAAGTCTAGCGCAGAGTACATGAAGCATCAACTCATGTTTCATCCAGGCCAGCAGAGTCGCGGTGACAGGCGACCTGCCCAGAATTACGTTACCTCAACCAGCCATTTCATTGCCTTTGGTTCTCCCGTTGATTGGGAACAGGCGCCCATTCAACGTACTCTTGAGCTCGTCCAGAGTACACTGCTCTAGCGGTAGATCTGCGCATGGCCTTGTACATGTACCAAGGTGACGATAACGTAGGCGCTGGGATGAAAACATATCTCAGCAAAATATAAGCAAAACAAGCCAGTAGAGGAGATGGTGGTAAAGGCATGCTTATGGACAGCTCTGTAAGGAGAGACATTTGCGCTTCGTAGATCAGGACTAATACGAGACTTTGTTGGTTTTAACTACATACATCATCGAGATGACATTGCGAAGCGCACACAACACAGCGATGCCAAAAATTGACAAATCGTCTTTAGCCGTATCACTTAAAGTCATAAGCGAGAGGAGAACTTCGCCAGCATCAGTAGCATCTGCACTATACTTCCCTAGAGACTCTTGGCCTCTACCGCCAAACTAGAATCCTCTCGAGTTTCGATGCCGCCGTCGTTGCTGTACCGCACCTTCTTCGCAGGTGCACCGCCATCTCCCAAGACTTGCAACCAAGCGGTTGTCAAGATGGACGTCTTTCCAGACGACAATGGAGAGGCGTGGGCGACTCCCAAGATCCCGGGACAGGCGAGGAATGGATGAAAAAGGTGGCCGACTTCAAAAACGCCGGGATGGACGACTCTATAATATTTTGACTTTTAGAGCCATCGGGGCCAAACAGCCGGCGGCAGCTTGTCTTTGGCATTTTCCGACATTCACAATCAGAAAGGAGAATATGGGTTGATGTTGGATCTGTTGGAAACCGCCACCAGGACCCCCGGCGAGAGCAATCCTTCCAACGCTCCTATTCAACCAGCCCTACCCGCAACCGACCCAATACCGTATCCATTCGACAATGACTACGACGACAATTTTGATCCATTCGCCGCCCCGAACACCAGTCCTCGGACCTACCCCAACTCAGACCGAGGCTACCACCCATCCCCTGACCCAGATTAAGCCGATTACCACAACCAGTGAGAACGGCACGCTTCCCGTTGATAACAGCACGCAGACTACACCTTTTGACTCCTGGGTGAGCGAGAATGAACTTAAGAAGCGTGTGCTTAAATGGATTAAAAAATATTTTATAGAACTTATGGAGGAGCATGGAGATTTTATACAGGAGGATGAATATTTAATATAAAAGAAAGCGAAATATAACATAAAATAATTAACTGCGGGACCTTACTGGAAATACTTGCTTTTTTTTTCTTATCTAAGATCTATTTTTATAACTTAGCTTATTTAGCATTTTTACTATTAGTGAAGTTAAAGGGGCGTGTTAAAAGCAACTCCTCTGGCCTTGATGTACCGCGAGGCAGGTCGGGCCCATTTGGGCTCCTTTGGGGGAAGGACCCCTTAGCCTATTATATATAGAGCCGGGTCCCACATCCTTTGGCTAGTCTAAACCTAGCTTTATCATCATTACAATACACTCACACACATTCATTCACTTGTGCCTCTTGCAATAGAAACAACTCCCCTTGTGTCGATGCAGGCCGGGCCCTATCGAGGAAAAGATAGAAGCGGTCGGCCTATCATATATAAGGCCGTGAGCCGCATCTTCTAGCTAGCTTGAACCTAGTATCTGTATCATCACAATACATCACGTTCTCTTCATTTGTGCCTCTTTCAATAGGTTACGTGGCAGTGGAAGAAGATTGCTGATAATAGATAGGTATGTGCTGTTGTTTGTGAATAATTATTCTATCTACCTACTCTTATATACCTCTTGTCTAACATTTGTATTTCCAGGTCTAGACTCAGGACACTGATACCATGAGAACAATATACAACCCCTGGGGCCTTAATGGGAAGAACTTTTTGGCGATAAAACAACAGACGTCATCAACATTTATCATGATTTTGCCACGGTTTGTTAATCGGATGGCAATAAGTCTTCCGCTTGTCGGGAGCCTTGTAGTCACTCGGTGAAGTGTGTTATATGCTTGTTTCATAGCTTGTGTAGATGTATTTAGTAAATGACAGGTTGCTTGTGGGAAAACTTGCGAATTTGTAGAAAGTACAAAAGGACAAATTTTCTTTTGATTATCTAAGTGCAATCTCCGCGTCCCGTAAGTGTCTATCTTAACTGGCGGAAAGAGATATCTGTTAAATTTGGAGGTCTTGTATTGGAACAGAGACGCCAACTTTAACTAGAAGTCGTTTCATATCTATGTGGAACGAGTTAAGATTCTGAATTGAACACACTGGAGGACTAACGTACAGTCTCGACCAGTGTTGGAAGCAGTGATGTTTTTTCGAATGTTGATTGCGTCAGGGCCGATCATGGAGCCAAACCCAATGAGTCGAGCTTCGTTGTGATTTCCGGATACTGTACGTCAGGGTCGACGCGACTCTTGAACCACCTTTCACGGCGGGATTCAGCAGAGAGCTGGAGTTGAAATCACTTTGGATATGTTGCAATCCAACCAGTTCCCCAGAAAGCGGTACTGGGGACAGGTTCGAAGCTGATAAGGTGGATGCTGGGGCTTCAGTTTTGTTAGCAGCGCCCAAGGTTATGTTGCAAAACGCGATGGTGCCGTTGTTGAAGCATTGAAGCAAGTTTTCAGAAGTTATATTAGGCAGCAAGCCAGCTTGGTAGGAAGGTGCACTCCTTCTTGCTCACGTGCCTGCAAACACCCCAGACCTTATATTACTTTATCTCTCTTCCCTCTTGCTCTTTTTTCTTTCCTTCATTCTCAACTTCTCTCTTTGTTATTATATGGAATATTTATTACTGCTACTGCTGCTACTGCTGCTACTGCTGCTACTGCTGCTACTGCTGCTACTGCTGCTGCTGCTGCTACTGCTGCTACTGCTGCTACTGCTGCTACTATTACTACTGCTGCTACTATTACTACCACTGCCTTTAAATTTCTAAAAGTTTTCCCCAGCATACAGACAGGTCCACACATTGCCCATCGCCCCCGGCATGCTCCGTGCTCACGATGTGATGTTCACGTGCTGCCAATCAACACTCTATTAGCACATTAATCACTGCCAAGGGCAATCAATACTCTGGTGATTGTTCCCAGTAATGTAGATGTAGCCCCTTGGAAGCATTCTGTGTAGGCCTTGGCACTAGTAACTCGTATGGGATGCGAAACCTATCAGGAGAAAGGACTCATCCAAATCATCTAAGCAGCGTTTGTCTTGCAAACAAAGTGCAAATATTTTTCACCTTGATTCTACAAGCTTTGTTCTACAAAATTCGGTCTACGTGATCCTCGCTCGTCTACATATCATAATGGACAATTCTCTTTAACTTTTTATTTGTCTTTGATACTTTTCCTTTTTTTCCTATGATAAACAAGCTCCCAGCTAAAGAGCATCATCTATTTGCCCTCCTCCTTCTGCTTCGCCTTTTCTGCCTTCTTGGCCGCAATCTGCTGCTCCTTCAGCAGCTTCTTCAGCTGGTTCTTGGTCATCTTCTCACCTCCCTCTGCTGAAGCATCCGCCGCGGCTTCGTCCGCCTTTACCACTGGCACGACGAGATCAGCGCGAGGGACCTTGGGGTTGCCTTGCCACTCCAGCGGGCGGATGGCCATGAACTCCTTTACGACCTCGTCCGTGACCTTGGCTCTCCTGTCCTGGAATGCGCCAACATACTCTTGGAGTTTGGTGATGCAAATCGCTTTGAGCTGTTCAGGAGTAATGAGCATACGGAAGAGGGAATATAGTTGTGTCATAAGTGGTATTAGGTACTCACCTCGCCAGTCAGAAGCTTGCCGCTTGAGTACTCAGCCCTAATCTTGGCCAATTCCTAGCCGTCATGTTAGTGAAAAATTCTGTGTAGCCGGGAATACAAATGTCGCCTTACCTCATCATCTTCCAGGAAGAACTGCAGGTATTGGTATGCAACATCAACATCAGGGTTGCCTCCCTTCTCCCGGTGCTCCTCAACAGTCTCCCGACCTCCTGAGAAAGCGTACTTGTTGACCTTGGTCTTGATCTCCTTTGCCGTGTCCTTCATGAAAATGGCAGAGGTGTCGTCACTAGCCGACATCTTAGAGCCCGGACCTTGCAAAGCATCCAGGAATCTCATGTGCACCAGAGAGGGCTTGGCGTACTTGAGGCTCACGGCACAGTCTCGCGTCAGACGGAAGTAAGGATCTTGATCAATAGCGCAAGGGATCAGGCAAGGAATCTTGGCCGCCTTCTTCTCGTCTTCGCCAAAGATGTGAGGGAATGACGTGGCGAAGGATGTGGCACCCTGAATACTGGGGAAGTGAATCTTGCCAATGTTTGAGCTGGGGAGAGAAGCGGTTAGTCAACAGCTTTGCCCACAGCAAAAAGCGTGCACCAAGGTAAGAACAAACTCACCTTCCGTCAAAGCCAAATACGGCCTTGGCCACGTTGAAAGTGACTCGCTTTGAGAATCTTGAAATGTTCCTGTAAAAGGCACCGCCCATGAACTCGTAGTCTGAGAAGATGAAGGTCTTCTTTGGGTCAAAACCGGCAGAGATGATGTCCTTGGCGTTGGTGCGAGTGTAGCCCATGACCTCTTCGATTGTTCGCTTCTCTGAGAAGAGGAACTTTTCGTCTGTACACTCAATTCTTAGTTCCTGATTACAACTCACAAAGGGATGGAGATGGAAGAACTAACCATCTGTCAACATGATGATCAGGGGTGCATCAAGCACATCCTGGAGCCACCTGCATACCACGTCAGAAAGTCCACGCAAATAAAGCCCTGTGAGAATTCATACTTGACAAAGTCAAACACTTGAGTGTGTCCAATGTGCATGCTATCACTGCTGGGGCCTCGTCCAGTGTAAAGGAAGAAGGGCTCGTTCTGTCAAACCCATGCATTAGCGACTTGAACCCATCAACCCATATATAATAGGCATGAATTCCGCCGTCTCATTTCCTCTCACCTTCTCATAACGATCCAGAATGGTGGTGAGATCTCTGTGGCTAAAGACAATCCCACGACGCATAAACCGATGCGGCTTGCTGCCCGTCACCCTCTCCCAGCGCTCCAGCAGCGCATCGTCAATCAAGCTGGTGCCGAACTCGTCAATCAGCTTTCGGTAGTCAATAGCCTTGACCTTTCCGTCCTCGCCAACCTCTCCAGACACGGACCACGGGTTGATGTCCTGCTTGCCAGCTGCAGCAGGGGCATCAACAGTGGCGTCCTCGACAGCCGGGGCAATCGTAGTGTCGACCATTCTCGCTAGCTCAAACAAAACTCTCTTTTTGGAGTTTTGGGGTGAATAAACCGGGACACGATATTCGCAATATCTCGGTGAAATCGATAAAAACGAGCTTAACAGAAATGATTAAGAACCAACAAGGCAAAGCTTCAGTGGACTCTATGACTCTAAGACCCTCCTGTGACTCAACGCACAACAAAGGCGGGGCTATGCCAGCAAGAATATCAGCAGAGAAGAAAATCAAAGGCCAAGGTGTTTCGCAAGGCTGGGTTCGCATATGTTGGTGGGGTAGCAGCGAGGAAAAAAAGTTGGTAGTGTGTGCATCGCGGTGGAAATATGGACGTGGTGAGGAAATAATACACGCTAGCTAAGCTATTTTGGGCGTTGTATTGATTTACTCGTAGATACGTGTATGTATGTCTTCGTCGAGACCTAGAGAATCATCTAACTTTTTCAGTTTACCAGAATTTCCTATTCCGTAGAAATACCGACTGAAAAGTCTATTGTGACTCTTATTATGATTCCTCGCTGTGCACTGCCAAAGAGTGGCTGTTTCACGCAAAGGATGAAAAGTGGCAAAGCCGTCGTCATCTAAAAGCAGTCTAGTCTTGGTCTATATTTGTCATCTCGAGGTACTTTCCGCTTTCTTCCCCCCCGCCAAAGTGATCAGCCCAGCCAGCCTTTCCATGGATTATTAAGTTTGACGTCGTTTTTCATTTCTTTGCGCATCGCCGAAGCTATAAATCATTTCCTCCACCAAAGCTCCAACTCTTTTCTTCGTGCTTCTTTTCCATCTTCTGTTTTTAGCGTACCTCTCTCTCTTTGATTTTTTTCCAAAATGTCTCGCCAAATCACCCTTCCCTCCAACCAGATCAAACTCACAAACGTCTCCCTCGTGCGCCTGAAAAAGGGCAAGAAGCGCTTCGAAATCGCCTGTTACAAGAACAAGGTCCTCGAGTGGCGCTCCGGCATCGAAACCGATCTCGACAACGTCCTCCAGATCCCCAACGTCTTTCTCAACGTTTCAAAGGGCCAGACTGCGCCCAAGGAGGATCTCGAAAAGGCCTTTGGCAAGGGCAAGTCCACCGACGACATCGTCCTCGAGATCTTGAAGAAGGGAGAGCTGCAAGTAGGCGAAAAGGAGCGTGCGGCGCAGCTAGAAAGAGTACATAATGAAGTCATCAGTATTGTGGTTAGCAAACTGGTGGATCCGAGAACGAAGAGAGTGTATACGCCTGGAATGATTGAAAAGGCCCTGGATATGCTGAGTTCGCAAGCGCATACCGGAGAGAAGACGACAGATTCAGGCACCGCCACGCCGACCACAACGGAGGCTGGTGAGGCTAAACCAAAGGCAAAGGAACATACCTGGACAGGCGTGGTGACGACCAAGAGCGCAAAGAGTCAGGCCCTGGACGCCATGAAGGCGCTGATTGCTTTCCAGCCTATTCCCGTTGCGCGTGCCAGGATGAAGCTCCGCATTACATGCCCTACGAATATTCTGAAGCAGGCCATCAAGGCCCCCAAGACCGCCTCAAAAGAAGAGGACGGCGAAACAAAGGCTCCCGGCACAGTCAAGGACCGGATTTTAGGCTACATTGAGGAAGTTGAGAACCAGGACGTCATGGGTTCAGAATGGGAGGTAGTAGGCTTTGCTGAACCGGGTGCGTTCAAGGCTCTATCCGAGTTCATTGGCAACGAGACAAAGGGTCAAGGCAGAGTCGAGGTGTTGGATATGGCGGTCACGCATGAGGATTAATATGCATGCACAAAGTACTGTAGAGCAAGTTTTAGAGGGAAAAAAGGAATAGAATGATACCCTAGGAGAAATTTGATCCTTAAAAAAACTCTATAGCTCGTAGAACTCCTTTTGTTCCATCGTGATAATACGTCTCGCGCCAAGCACAACAGGGGTTTCATCATTTTTGTGGCCATCACAGCGTTGAGCACCGTCATCATGGTAAAAACGCCTTGAAAATGCTTTTTAATTCATTTGACTCTGATCTAGAGTACAGCACCAGCTGCGTATGCCAGAAAGCAATCCCTTGGAAATGCTCATCATAACGATGAAAAACCCAGCCGTCACGCCTGTCCACCCCAGACCGAAAACAATAAAACCATTAGCCACCCTTCTTCTTGGAGACACCGACGGTCCGGCCGCGACGACCGGTAGTCTTGGTGTGCTGACCACGGACACGGAGACCCCAGTAGTGTCGGAGACCGCGGTGGGCGCGGATCTTCTTGAGGCGCTCGAGATCCTCACGGAGCTTGGAGTCGACACCGTTGGCCAGGATGTGAGAGTCCTTGCCGTCAACAATGTCGCGTTGTCTGTTGAGGAACCAGGAGGGGATCTTGTATTGTGTGGGGTTTTGGATGATCGTCACAATACGCTCGAGCTCTTCGGAGGTGAGCTCACCAGCACTGCAGCAAAATATTCGTTAGTTCCAAAAAAAATCTTCGAATTTCCATCTTCAAGGCCGTTTGCCAAAGAAACTGGTGTTGATGGGTGTGTTCGCGTACCGCTTGTTCAGATCGACATCAGCCTTCTTGCAGACCAAGTTGGAGTATCGGCGACCGACACCCTTGATCTTGGTCAAGGCGTACATAACCTTCTGCTTGCCATCAACGTTGGTGTTCAGAAGACGCAAGATCTAGAACAATTGAATGTTAGCCCCAAGAAAATCTCTTCACTTTTTCGAACATTGTTCCTTTTCGTCGCAGCAGAAAAACTATCCCAGATGCCCGGAAATTCGGTTCCCTCGAATCAATGACATTCGACCCATCGCGTGAACCCTTCGTAGCAACTGGAACCCCGTCTCTTAAATGCGAATAGGGGTGAAGGGATGACTTACGAACTGGAAGTTCGTCTTCTCTCCCGTGACGAGCGACATGCTGGGCAACTGTATCGGGACGTTGCCTTGCTGCTCGTTAGAATCGATTGTTCGGGTTGAAGTAAAGAGAGCGGAGGATTTGGCAGCACTCGCTAAACATGGTGGAATTTTCGGCCCTTGTGGGGCCACAAAGTAGGGCACACGAAAGCGCCTGCTAACAAAATAATCACGTGCCTTGCTCTCGGAGCTATCGGCGTCCATCTTCCGGATACAGTATGATTATACAGTGCTTAATTCACACTTTGCGCCATCCATCCTCCGCGGATTCAAATTTTTGTCGGGCTAATTCTCTTCGACAGCTTTTAGCTTGCGATTGCTTAAGCTTCGTCTCAGGAGGCGGCATAGATCGCGTCTGTAATACCAATGAGCATCTTCTTCAAGCTGATCTTGAGAAATGCTAGCATGCTCCCACGGTAGGTTCTCTGTAGATCTTGTCAAAATTAATAGTCCGTCGTCTGTTTCCATGCTCGGTCAGCGTGTCCACGCCTGCTGGTCTTGAGCCGGATGCCCATATTCGTATGAGCACAAGACAAGAACATTCACAACGCTTTTTGAGTACGAGGCCTTTTTTTCACACATGGAGGTTATCGTAATTTATCTGTTGTTACATGCCGCAATACACCGCCATGCTTGCTAAATAAGAGCCCCAGTGGCTGCAGCTCATGACTATGGCTACGAGTATAAACCCCCTATCCATTAATTAATTACCATGCTATTTATTTAACTTGATCACCCAATTCCCGAGCTAGCCCTGAACATACGTAGACTTAAAAAAATTAAAACATGTCGACCGAGAGAGCCGCCCAGCCGAGAAGATGAAATAAAGAAAGGAGAAGAGAAATCCCCGTGAGCAAACTTGCTGATACCATTTGGTGTTCATCTCGCCAATAAAAACGACCATTCCACCACTTCTTTTACGCCAGCTCCATGTCGTGATCTTCGTCCTGTATAACATCAGATTGCTGCGGTTGAAGAACAAACTCGAAAGGTTATAGACTTACCTCCTTTGTCTGCGTCAATCTGCTTGAAAGAAGCTCCAAGAGGTTTGCCCGGTCCATCTTATATGACTGGGAACCACCTCTGGACGTCGGCGCAAGCATCACCCCCACCTGGTGTAGTCCCCGGATTTCCAAAAGCTCATCCAAGCCAAGGACATCTGCTACTCTGGTAGTCTTGAACGCCAAAGGAAAATAAGTCTTCATTAGAGCTGATCGTTCATTAAGATGAATAAAGGTTAACTTGGAAAGTACGATGCCAAGACTCTCGAGTTTCGGCATTTTCGCCAACAATCGGAATGTCTTTGCCGACTCTATGCCACTCCAGTGAACCACGATGCTTCTCACATTGTCGAGGAACATGTTGTTGGTGATTAGATATGAATGCAGTTCACAGGTGCATCTGAATCGAAAAGTCTTTTCGCGGAAAAAGACTCGAAAGAACTCGAGCGTGATGAGATTGGAGCCAAAGATGCATGCAAGATCCTTCATCTGGGCCGTCTGAAAGACAGTGTCTCGATCGAAGCGAGGGCACTTGCAGCTGCCATTTTTGTTGCTAGCCGGTATAACGGATTTGGTCCGGAAGATGTTGTCAATCATGAGGCCGAGGACTCGCTCTCGTATCTCCACTGGGAGTCGCATAAAAGGAAATCCGTCCATCGGAGGCTTCCTATCTAGAAACATATCATCAGCAAAGAATACGGTTCAACCAAGTTCCATAGGCTACTCACCTGCGATTTCGAGAAGCTCTGTGCACATTTCGATGACATCGACGCACGTCGTAATCTCCTCGGGCGACTTCTTGAGTAAGCCGGCACATTTTTGGATGGTGTTGGCGATGGATGCTCTCCGGTTACGACTAAGTCGAACGAGCCTACCAAGCTCAACCGCGTCGATGGAGCCGTCATGGTAGTGATCAAGGGCCATGAGAAGATCCTGGATATTCTTGGACAGGCCGTACTTGGCCGGCACTGTCTTGAGCTTGAGGACATAGAACGACTTGGCCGGCATGGTTTCTCGCGGCTGCTGAGCCTTGAAGAACGATCAGTCAAGAGAGTACGTGGTTGGAAGAAGGAGAAGAGAGGAGCTCACATTCAGTGCTCTGCTCTTTAAAAAAAAAATTCATCAGATGACAGAGTTTCAGGAAACAAGGCAGTGACGCGTTTGACGTGCAAGAAGGAAGGAGCGAAGAGGCACCTGCCAGCATTCACTGCCTTTCTACATTTGCCAGCTGCCTGGTGGGGAAACTCCTACATGAAGCTTCGTGATGATGATAAGTATCGAAATCATCTATGCGCCGAATAGGGGATGATCAAATAATAAAGGGTTATCGGGATAAAGAGAAATGGTGGCGGGTAAAGAGAGAGAAAAGATGTTGCTGATGCAGCACTCATCGCGGGCTAGGTATAAGCGCATATGACGAAGAAGAAAATACAGCACTTTCACGTGCATATTAAAGAAGGATAGAAAGTAGTAGGCCGTGGGATCACATCGCATTGTGGAACATTGGTGGTATTGGCAATTACCATAGATTCATTCATTAAAATAGATACTAAACTGCAAATACGAGTACATAAAATCCTGTACTGTATATAAAGCCCAATTCTTCGTGATATTTCTCCGTCCAACGCCGTGTACCCTCTACAGCCCAGGCCGGTGGCCCTGTAGAATTTATGCCGCATTCCATCTATCCAATGGAAAAGAAAAAACGAGTTTTTGAGTGACAAAGGAAAGTAGCTCTGAGCGCAAAGATGCAATAACCACTCCAAGCATCCAGATGTAGTGTAAAGCCGACCCCGTGATCATAACCAAATTTGCGTCGTGATAAAAAAGACCCATACACACCCGCAGCGCCGTAGCTGAATTGCGGACTGCACCGAAAGAGGAAAAGGAAATAAAAAAAATCAGCCGTCGCATGAGGGCCTCGTCGTCTAGGTAGATCTAGACCCTAGGCCGATTTCCCCTCATGCAGGTACGCTGGCCACCCCCCCAACACTTGGTGGTGGCGTCTCTTAGTATGTAAACAACAAGGTAGAACGAAAACGCCAAGTAAATAATAGCGAGATAAAAAACACAAGATCGAATGAGATCTAAAGAGCAGCCGGCGTTGTCCACATTGCAGATCAATCTTTGCCAGTCAGGTGATTTTTGGAGACTGGGTGCTCAAAGAGTTAATTGATGTGCTGCATGCGTGCATCGCATATTAGCCGGTGCGTGTGGTTTGACGAATAGGAAAAATTCCCGATGGAGGTAGCATGGCATCGCGTCGGTTTCGGCAGTCGGATGCTGCAGTACACAAACAGTGCATTTGTGATTATATGTTCTCTGAGGGGCCGAGGTCGATGCTGCAGACACGAGTGCAGCAGGGACTGATGCCATCAAACTCGGGGTCGATGATCTGGCTCGGGTCGCTGGCGCCAAACGTCATGGTGAAATGGCTGAGCATCTCCTGGTGCTTGAGGTTCTGCTCCGTCAGGGGCTTTTCGCTGGGGTGTTTGTAAGTCCGGCCCTCATTTCGCTTGCGGGCTCGTTCTTGCTTGCGGGCAATCTTCTCCTCGTTCTTCTTGGAGCTGTCGCCACGGCCAAATGAGAAGGCCTTGGAGAGTGTTGAGCTGGTCTTTTTTAATGAGAGCTGGGGCGCCGATGACTCGGAGCTGGAGCTTTGTCGGGTTGATGATGTGGTGCCGGTGGAATCTGTCTGAGAGATGGTGTCTGAGTCGTCGGATCGGCGCAGGGCGCGGCGGAAACGTTCCCGAATAGCCATTGTGATGTTGATGCTGGGGAGCGAAGTCGTAGTAGACAGGTGGAAAGAGTCGCAAGAGGCAGCGACGTTTATGTTTGTGATGTTTGTATAGAGAAGGGCGGCCGTGGTTGTAGATGCGGAGTGGGTATCAAAATAAAAGCGAGAAAAGGCTATGGATTGACTGCTCGTCAATCTTCGGGGCGACGCAACCTATATAAAACCCGCAAGCTAAGGGATTCGCTTCAGTGCAGCAAAAGGTACCTCGGTGATAAAAGGATTCAAGGTTTGTGTATATGGTTCGGAGTGCAGAGTTTGGCTGAACAAGCTTCGACGCCAGGCTTGACGAGAAAAAGCAGGCGCAGGCGCGGCGGCAGCAGATCGTCGGACTATTAAAGGGGAGCGAGCGAAAACCGCTCACGGCATCCATGGGCAAATCTGCGAACTGCTGCTAGTCAGGCAGTGCCACAAAGGTCCAATGCAGATGCTCTTTACGGAGCGCCCAGTGGTGGCAACGGGCTTGTCTCTACGCTCCCCTCGCTGGGCTGCTCCGCGTCCCCAACGCTCGGCGCATTTAGCGGAGCAAACAGAAGGCAGCAGCCAAAGTCCAGGGGGCCAGAAGCGCTGGTTGCGGCCGGCGATTGGCCCAGCCAGCGGTAAATTGGACCCAAGCGACTCCAGAATCTCCAGGAATCTCTTCTGTAAGCTGCAATTCCCCAGCCCGGGGTTCCCGCAGTCCCCACTGATGAAGTCAGAATGGAGTGCAGGAGCCGGAGAAGGACCAGACCTTGTTTGAAAAATTTAGTGGGCTCTGCTTTCGACGGGGGGCGTTTAGGAGGGAGAATCAGGAGGTCGCTAAGGGTCGCCCACCCCCCTAAGCGGAATTTTTCTCAGCCTCAAGGCCAACCATGGCGCTGAACCGACCGAATTGGGTCCCCAGCGTGCAAGCCCGACGGCGATACTACAAGTGCCAGAAGCCTAGAAGCCTTCGCTGCTGGCAGTCAGTGCGAAGGATTGCGGAGGCGCCGCTAACCCTCGCGCCATTCGAGATTTTCTAGATTTTAATTTCCTTGGCTGCTGCTCGGTACACCATCATCGCATCTGGACGGGCTGCTAGAGCCAGAACCTTGGAACGCCACCCGCGATGCATGAGAATGGCAGGGGAGGGGACAACACGAAGCAATATTGGCCACAGTCTGTATGCACGTTTAATTAAGCTGTGCTTTCTCGTTTCCCTCCTGATCAGCCTGCTTACTCTTGTCTTGCTTTTTCTTTTCTTTTTTTGTCCCACTGGTACAGTAATAGTAATAGCGGAGACGGCGAGCGAGACATCAATTTGGTAAGCCATCCGGACTCGTCTATTCCACGCACAATCCCAGCATTCTCTGAGCACTGGCCAAGCCACGCGGACGGGGTGGACACTTTGGTCTTGCGCGGGCTCCGTTTTCTCACGAGCTCGTGATTGCGCGCAGCGGTCGAAGAAGCCCAATCCAGACAGAGCCAGAGAGTCTTACTAAGTGCGGAGCATTGCGTGCAATTTGCCCTCGAATGGTTCAATCTTTTTCCCTCATTCTTCCGAGGCTGTCTATCTGAGGTGCCGGCGTTATCGCTGAAACTTTGGCCCAGCATTCCCGCTTGATGTGGTGGCGTTTGATGCGACAACGACTACCGGCATACAAGTGCAGAATCTTTCCGTCCGCGGTGCTTGACTTGTATTTGCACACATTATTCAAACCCCATTCCGAACCGCCGAGAAACTCATGTGCAAGTTGACAAGTAAGAGACTATCTTTGGGCCACACTGGGCCGCACTGACTCGCTGCGCCGTCGCACGTCCACGTTAGCGCCCTGGTGTTGGACAGTGAATAGCAAAATACTGTAGGCAGATAGTTTTGTCAAGGCCTTCATGTGGGATTCGCAAACGGACAGGGATGTCTGTCAGTTGTCGATGCGCGATGGCGACGGGCCTCGCTTTCGATCGGTCACGGATCTGTGCTCCTTGCATAAGGCCTACAGTAAGGGTGGCATCTTGCTTACATGTGTGTTACTGCCACTATAGTAATACAAACACCCTCTTACATGTGCTATTACTACATACTACTGCCATAACTATCTATACCAGGGCTACTCATAATACGCTCGTAGAATTCCAACAGCCTCGGCGCTTCCGCATCAACTTGCAATTTCTCCTTGTTGATGCGCCGGCATGCTATCCAGTTGTAGCAGTAACTGAACCAGGACGGCACGGATTCTCTAAGCTCTGACCCAATCCCGAACCGTGTGGCCAAACGTGTCGATGATCTGCTCCCACCACTGGAAAAAAGCCGTCCAAGGCTTCAGCCATAGTTGTTCGATTGCGGGTCTTCAGCGGCTGTGGCGGTTTTCCGTCTGTGCCACCATCTTCATGTAGCGCCCAACACGCCCTCCCTTTCGGTAGTGCCGTTCCCGCAAAGCGCCGGCGATACAACGTTGATCTGCTCGTCGTCTCCGATGCGGGCGCCTCTTTTTCTTCTAGGCCTTCAGCCACAGTACAAGATAATGCAGAGGGTAGCCCTACAGAAAATACTACTAGTAGTGCTTTGCCCCTTTGATTACCTGTAGGTCGAGGAATTGTTGAGGGGGGCGAACAACCAAGAGGCAGGTTCCCGTGCACGTGCATCTATTCCCAGCTTACATGTACCATTCAAGACAAAAATTCTTTATGCAAGCGTTTGTCTAGCTGCACTGAGACCCAACACACCAAGAAGAGGAAGAAAAGGAGAGGAAGGCCATTGAAAAAAAAAAAATCACACACAATGGGTGGAACTGAAACAGCGGTGCCAGCGCTACGTTACCCGTTCCCAGAGTTCCATCTTTTAGATCTTTGTAACAATCCGTCCATCCGGACTGACATGTGCGAAATAGAGGAATGCTGGAGCGCTGGATGCAACCTAGCCTGTCAGATTGCTGTGATCTACTTCTAGACCGAGACTCCACAATTAACGGCCTGACAATAAGGGAGACTGGCTTAAGACGGCTTGTTTTTGATGAAGCTTTGACATTCCTGCAGGTTGTATTAATAGAAAATTCTCCTTCAAAAGACTTTTAGCCTAGATTGTAGATCTTTGGTGAATTACTAGAAGCATGTTGCGAGGTATGTATATGGTACCTAGGCTTCGATGTCAGTCAACGTTCAGTTACATGCCCCTCCTGTGCTAACCGGGATTCATTTATAGTTGAAATGGTAAAACTGACCGTCTTCTTTCGAACTACATGCAATGAAAAATCCAAACTCCTCATAGATTGGCAAAAAGGAAAAATGCTCCTGGATATCAATGTGAGAGGCTAATGAGGTGCCATCCCGTCGAGTTGACGTGTGTCAGTACTAGCAACGATGGAGTGATGTTCTCATCGTGTGTCCGTGCGATAATCGATGGGGATCTAAAAAAATCAAAGCGAAGTATGGCCTAAGTTAACTACGAAGTAACTTCATGCTTGTCCGCTCGGAGAATGACCAGATGCTGCACATCAAGTCATAACGCAAGCATATCTTCTTCGGGCAGGCTGCAGAGCCATTAGGTCAGTACTGAATTATACCCAACATGCATTATCATGGATCGTGCGGTAAGACCTGACGATTAGAAAGTCAAATATCAATTTTTCTACTTTTACAAAACAATAGATAGCAACTGTCTCAAATTGGAAGTGTAAGTTGAACTTGGTGATGACCCCACTTGTCTAGGTGAAGTATCGAGGCAAGCTCGGAATAGAAACATTTCATCAGCATTTAGTCGTCCCTCAAAAATCTCCGAGATAAATGTTTTGCTCCGAGCCAAGTTATTGTTTGGTAGCAACTCTGCTACTACTAGTACTGTATTTCGACACATACATACAGCGTAATAGCCCCGTCATCTTCATGTTAGTGGTGGGGCCCTCTATGAATCTATTTGACGATTCACCTCCTGGCCAGTGACGTGAGCGCCCCTCCAGCGCTCCTTTTAGCACTCAGCGTGCCTGAGCATCAGCGCCTGCGCCAGTGCCCAGACAACTTGATTGGCTGCAGCCCACATGACGCATCACGATGCCCACCGAGCTGCTGCCAGAGCTCGTGATGCAGTCTAACCTGACAATTGAAGGCTCCCTCTCCAATTGCTACCGCCGTATATGCTGTGTGCCTCGCCATTATTGACACCTGCATCTGTGCCACAGATCCACTGCCTCGATCGGCCATCTCTAAATTGCTAACAGTAGCGCCAGGTATGCGATCGCGTGGTCAAATCCTCAGCTCCGCCACATGATTTGTCTGATTTGAGCAAAGCGCCCTGATTTGTTCGAGCTCCTGCTGGCCATCTATTTGTGACCCCGGCTGCACGGCTGCCGTCTCCAATTCGATTGATACCCAGCACGAAGCCTCCAGGGCTGTTCCAGCATCGCACCGCCGCAGCCGGCCATGGCCCTCTCGTGAAGCTATCGCCCGCATCCGTCGCTCTCATACCATCGCCATCGTCGCTCTGCTGCTGAGCATCGCATGCTTCTCCGCTGAATCAACGGAGCTAAACGCATCCACATCACAGGGGCGTGTCGACGCGCCTGCTCCACCCCCATCATGACGGCATCATCCCCCCACGGCGCTGATCAAGGCGAGACGCCTACTCCTACTCACCAGCAACACGGCGCTTCAAGCGCGAGCGCGTCGCAAACTCCAGACGCCGGCACCCCTCGCAACCGCTCCGTCGACGAGCCTCGAGAGCGCGAAACGACAAACGATGAGCAGTCGCCGCTGCTACCGCCGACCGACTACGATGCCTTTGGTGCTCGCTTGGGACGGGTCGATAGTCATGTCGATGATAGTCAAACCACCAAGAGTTTGTGGTTTCTGACCGTCTTGACAATTGGAATCGGAGGTCTCCAAATCGCATGGTCTGTTGAGCTCTCCAATGGCTCGCCATATTTACTGTCCCTGGGGCTGAGCAAGTCTCTTATGGCCTTGGTCTGGATAGCGGGACCTCTTACCGGCACTTTGGTGCAGCCCTATGTTGGCATGTTGAGTGATAACTGCCGACTCTCATGGGGTAAACGAAAACCGTTTATGCTTGGCGGTGCTGCTGCCACCATCATCTCGCTCCTCTTCTTAGCCTGGACCAAGGAAATTGTCGGTGGTGTGCTGGGCATCTTTGGAGCGGATCCCCAGTCTCATGGCGTCAAAGTTACCATTATTGTGGTAGCGGTGATTGGGGTGTATCTTCTCGATTTTGCCATCAATACAGTTCAAGCCGCTCTCCGAACATTCATTGTTGATTGCGGGCCAGCTCACCAGCAGGAGGCCGCAAACTCCATGGCCAGCCGAATGACGGGTATTGGAAACATCATTGGCTATATTGCCGGATACGTCAACTTGACGACGTCCTTTTGGTTCTTGGGCGACACTCAATTCAAAATTCTCTGCGCGGTTGCGAGCATTGCTCTGGGCTCTACGGTAATTTTGAGCGCCGCCATGATCAAAGAACGAGATCCCCGATTGGAGGGGCCTCCGAAAAAAAAGCAAAGCATCTTTGTCTTCTTCTTTACACTATTCAAGTCCATCAAGAGGATGCCACCCCAGATCCAGCGGGTATGCCAGGTCCAGTTCTTTGGTTGGGTGGGCTTCTTTCCCCTTTTGTTTTATACATCTTCGTACATTGGCGAGATCTACGTTCAGCCCTTCCTCGAGGAGAACCCTCACATGTCTCCTGAAGAGATTGACAAGCTGTACGAGCACGCGACTCGAATTGGCTCATTTGCTCTCCTCATCAACTCCATTGTTAGCTTGCTGACAAATGTTTTCCTCCCGTTTTTCGTTGCACCAACTTATGACAGCCATCCCGTGTCAGACGATTCCGAGTCTGGCACCAAGAAATCATTCTTAGATCGCTTGAGGATACCTGGTCTTACCCTTAGACGGGCTTGGTTTGGGTCCCTCATCCTCTTCGCCATTGTCATGGTTTGCACCGTGTTTGTGAAATCTGTGAACGCGGCTACCGTCTTGATTGGAATCGCCGGGATTACGTGGGCCATCACTCTGTGGGCGCCATTCGCTATTATCAGTGCCGAGATCAGTCGGCGCGATGCCCTCGCTCGAGCCAAACGCCGCCATCACAGAATTGACAATCATGATTCGCCTTCAACACTCCCTGCCCCGATTCCCGCCACCGACAATACATCCCCCATGGAGCTTACAGAGACGCCAAAGGAAGAAGTTGACCAAGCGGGTGTCATTATGGGCATCCATAATATGTCTGTTTCTGCCCCACAAATCATAGCCAACGTAGGATCAAGCTTGATTTTCAGAATCTGGCAAAAGCCGAGAGGAACCCCGGGTGACCACAGCATCGGTATTGTCTTGGCTCTTGGAGGTGTCTTTGCCCTTGTCGCTGCCTTTTTTGTGTTGAGGATCAAAGATGACGTGTCTTGCCCGCCGGAGACCTTGGCTGATGAAGAGCACGGTGTTGACGATCAAGATGATGATGAGCCTGCTCCCAATGGAGACTTTTCTACGCGCACCAAACCTGGCTACTCTGCGGTGCCGACAGCAGATTCTGAGGCTCCGAGGTTAGTAAGAAACCGAAGTTTCGGGGGCTTAGAAGTGGCTTCTGGTTCCGATTACTGATATATATATATATATGCAGAGAAGTCGAAGCTTCCTGATGAAGCGTGTTAATTTTCTTTACGGTGAGCCGCTAGTATAGCGCGTAGACATAGACAGCCGAAGGGTATATACGTGATGGTAGAATTCGCTAGAGAATGTTGAATAAGAATTGTATAGTTTGAGTCGACCAAGTGGCAGCTATGCGTACTGAGTGCACTGGATTTCATCATTCTATCATTCTCACCTATACAGTCAATCTTGAGCCGAACTGAAAGCTGCGAAGCCCATTTCCCCAGCCCACCTATGTCCGCCATCTATAACCATCCCGTCTCAACGAGCAAATTGAATCCTACCGCCCACAATGTAGCATCTCCAGGTTTCCCATATTCTTCCCATCGGTCCAATCTAGCATCATCCACACTCGACACCTTTTCAGAGTACCAGATTCTCGTCATTCGCACCCTCCCCCCCTTTTCCTTTTCAAGCCGCCGTTCTCCTCTCCTTTCCAAGCTTGCAGCTTCCCAATGTCGTCCGCACCTCTCCCGGCGACGGACCCGACATGTGCCATGTGCTGATGCCGGCCCAGAAATGGCAAAAGGACGTGCCGTTGACGCAGTACGTGATGTCGCAATGGATGGACGACGTGGCGATTGGTGCGGCGGTAGTAGAGACGGTTTTGTTGGCGAGCGTCATGGGAGAGGTCGATGTAGCAGGGGCAGTGGCTGGCAGCGATGGAGCGGGACTGGTGGCCCAGATGGTGGAGAGGAGGAGAGAGGTGGAGAGGATGGACTTGAGGGAAGGCATTTCTATTTGATATATAGGTAGGAAATCTGCTTGTCTTCGTTTTTTTTTTTTTGGCTCGTTGTTGTTGTGAGTGCGTTGCTGCTGTCGTTGTTCGGTCGGTTTGCGCAAGCCGTCGCGCTGGTTTATATAAGAATTTGCTTTCTTCTGTGGCACGATGCTACAATGTTGTTGTTTGTAGAACAGCAACTGGTTGAACTTGCCCTTGGTAGGTATGCCAAGATGACAAAGTTTGTGAGGCGGATCAAGTGATACTTGGTGCCTTGTTTGTGGCAGGAAAGCTGCATGTGTGCATTACACCATGTTGGAAGGTGCCTTCCCCCCCGAATGTTTATAGAATCGAGGAAGGCACACGACACGTCATGGCCGCTGCAGCACACGTGCTTTTGATGACGAGTAGATGCCCCGAGGCGGTGTGGAAAACGCATGATGGATGATTCAACAAATTCTAGGCCAGGCAACTGCCAGCTCACATGATATTTTTTGTTGTTGAAAATTGAGCTAGGATGAGGAAGAGGCTTGTTTCAAAGATGTACCCAAGTTGTACCGCACAATCTCTTTGCACAATCACAGAGATTTCAACAATCTGCTACTCACCAGCCTTCATCCCAGCCAACACCCACAGCGCAAGCATGCTCACAACCCCCAGCAGCCACGACAGCGTCCTCAGCACCGACAGCCTGCCGTCGGCGCATAGCACGACGTACACAAAAATGTACAGCACCCGCGACAAGACGTACTCCATCGTCAGCAAATTGAGCGTGTAGACGTCCACGCCTGCGCAGTTGGCCGCCGCCACGGCCCCGGCGAACATGCCTAGCGATTCGAAGCCGTTTTCCATGGCGCTGAGGGCGCGGGTGATGCGTTGCTGGCGCTGTTTCAAGGGCATTCTTAGTCAGTTTGTATTTTACATATGCATACACAGACTTGAAGTTGTTTGTAAAGAGGAGAGAAAACAGAAAGATTGCCTACAGCCTTGTCCATCTTGTCATCTTTGAGCACAGCCGCCTGCGTATGTCGCGGATTGGTCTCGTCAAAGTTCTTGCCGGCCAGAGTGTGGCCATAGGCGGCGGGCAGCCAGCACAAAGTAAAGGCGATTGGAACCTGAATGCAACGTCAAAATTCTTAGTCGCCGTCTGTTCATCAATGTTTTTTCATGCTGTATAAGAGACAAATAAAATGACCTCAGGTGCCCAAGCCCCCGTCATACCGTGTAAAACGAGTAGTTTGTGGAAAGATCCACCATTGTGAACATGGTACTGCTCATATCGACGAATGAACCGGGCAATGTTTGCAAAAGCCAGTTGCACATTACTGTGAGAGGCGCTAAAGGGTCCTGTTGCGATAATTTGAGTGTGTCTCTCCAAGAGTAAGACTGCCTCGGTGCCGAAATGAGCATGATTGGCCCATAAATGTAGCTCAGCCTTGTAACGGTACGTGCCCTTATTCCGAAAATCCCACCTACCAGATAAAGTCCCTCAAATCAGCGCAACCTGCAATATGGGATTTTACTCTTAAACGTCCCAAGTAAAATGCAGCAGCTTCCGAACGACGTTCTTGATTCCAATCAGAGCATGCAGGGTACTAACAAAAACCCGCTGCGTTAATGACCAGATACCTTTTACCAATTATTGATTTGGGCATTTTGCAGCTCCAAAGTGGCTTGTGCATCCGGCGTGGCATTATACTCCCGAATTGATTTCATCCATCTACACGTATATAAACGCCGGGCAGGCTAACAGCAAACTATTTACAGTCAAGATGGCCTAGCTAGGCTCGGCCCGCCTTAGTCGCGCCAGGTTAGGTTCAGATCAACCGCAATCGAGCGAGGACGCTTATTGTTCAACATCAATCACAATAGTCCATGCTACTAATTTATTCGCAATGTCACATATTACGATAGGGCTGCAAAAAGATGTATATGAATTGCTCTCGCTATAGAGCCATCTATATATACACAAGTGTAATGTATAAGAAGAAGAAGAAAATCTCAAAAGGTAAAAAGAAGAAGAAGAGACATATATAGATATGCATGTATATACACTCATAAAGCATCATTTTCCATCAATCTCAACTAACCACATTGACTATTCACCATGATCAGGTCTCATCGATTTTGAGTCTAAGCCCTGAACTTGAGAGATCTCCGTGGGCCAGTAGCCCTAACAGCAACGTTGGAAGTAGCGTTGGCAGCTTGATCATATACTTTGATGGAGTTGACGCTCCAGAAAGCATCCACAAAAGCCAAAGGGTTGTTGGCGACGTACTCCTGGCACGTACTGGCCAGGGCAGAGCATTCGGCGTTGGAGTTCCAGACATTGGCATTGCCAGCCCAGTCGCCGCAAAAGGTAGTGTCAAAGACAAGCTGGTTGTTCTGGAAGTGGTCGTCAATGCTGCTACCGTCGACAGGGTTGAACTGGGCCAGAGGAGCGCCCCATCCGCTAGGATTGGGGTTCTCGGAACTGATATCAGAGGGAATTCCAGTACGGGGGAAGAACCAGACGGCAATGTGGTCGGAAGTCCACTCAGTCGCGTAAACGCCGCCGTTGATGGCATTGAATCCATCTCCATAGTTCTGGTTGTTCGATGTAGTCTGACTACATCCATTGTTGCCCTCGCAGTCGCTGCCGAGCAGTTGAGTGCCCGAGTCGGACCCATCGTTGCTGACAGAGAAGCCAGCAGAAGTGTGCAGGGTGATGGAATCAGACGTTTGGGTGTTGACGCCTTCGATGATGTCTATTTCGCCCGCGTTTGGCCAGTTGGGGCCAACCATCCAGAAGGCGGGCCAGGCTCCGCAGACGCTGCCTGGCATGTGAGCAATGTCGGCGATGAAGAGGCCGTGGTTGAAAGATTGCTGCGATGTCACGCGGACTGACTTGCGGCCGTTGGCCGGGTTTGTCTCCGTCGAATCGACACCCATGATCACCGATCCCGTCAAGGTTGAAGTCAGGTTGAGGGAGCTGGCGGTGTTGGCATCGACATATTCAACAAATCCATTAGTCGGGTCGTGGTCAGTGAAAAAGTCGAAGCTGGAAAAGAAGTTGCTGACGTCGTACGTCACGCTCAAGCTGTACCCCTGAGCCGTGGCTCTGGTGGCGAGGAGCGCGCCGAGAGACAAGGTGATACCCGTAGAAGTATACATGGCGATCGTCGGTCTGCAAAGGCCTGCGAAAATATGTTCGTTCAAGTGTCCAAAAAGAATGTATTGATAGTGTGTGAGCCGGCCACAAAGATAAACAATGTAGAAGCTACGTCAAGCAATGTTCGTGATGGTCAAGGAATGAATGATTGTATATAGCAATTGAATTGATATCAGATTGCACAGGAGGGGTAGCAGCTTCTGTATAAAAGAGCGAATGTTTGGGGCCGGGCTGAGGCGATCAATAGCGGAGCTTATTGATCTGTTGTGAATAACAGGCGAACACGGATCGCTTAGTTCTGCCACTTAAAGAATGACTATTCGACACTCCGTTTGCAACACTGAACCGCCGAAAGGATTGAACGGCAAAGAACAATAGTTGGGCGAGTGGAAGGGATGGGGCTGAAAGAGGCCAAAGCGCGCTGCTTGTAACGAGGCTGCAGGAAACCACAGGCAGTATCACGAGGGGACACATGGCCATCTAAATACAAAAACTCCCGTGTCTCTAGTCTTCTTCTTCCTGTTCCAATGGACAGGGTCCAACGGTAATGAGCGAGAGACATGTCAGACCCCCCCCCCCCCCCCCCCCCCCCCCCCAGTCTCATGCATGGTGGGGATCACCCAGAGAGCCTTTGCACAGGTACCATTTCTGTGACGGCCGCTGTCGATAGTACCTCGTCTCGACTCGACGTCCAGAACCCAAGGGCCAGAGTGCCATGCGAGCACCAGATTCTCGCATGTGGTTGACTCGATGGTCAAATTGTGAGACGGCCAGTGTCAGCACACGACGGCCAATGAACGCCGGCGACAGGGGGGTCGTACGGGCTGCTCGCGCCTAAAGTTCGCGCGGCTCGGCGAGCCACGGAGCTTCTGAGCCCCTGATCAGCGTATGCGTAGGCCCTGAGTGGCTAGCTGAGGACGGGCGAGATGAGACGATGCGCCGTCTGAGTTCGGACCGTCTGGCCGTGGCCGTTGCGACTAGAGGAATACGCTTCTGTTTCGCTGGCGATCGTTGCCGGTCTGGCTCTCGTTCTGCTGCCGGTGAGAGGAGCCGTGTAAGAGACTATGCTGAACGGAGCATGGAAAAGTCAAATCTCGCTCGTTGCTGGGATGAAGAGTTGCGTTGGAGGATAGAGAACTGAGAATGGTTTATTAAGAGGTTGCATTGTGCACGTGAACGCATACAATGGGCAAGAGTTGACGAGTCGTACCTTCCTTCTAAGAGATAGATGCGCTCATCATTGTCTTTATAGGGAGGTCCCAGGAAGAGGGAAGGATGCAAGCAGCGCAGATCAGCTGCAATTACAGAGTGGACGCCTGAACTATAGCGCATCAAGCCTTTGTCCCCCATTATCGTGACATTTCACCACCAGGCCAGAAGCTGTGGGCAATACCAGAGACTCAGAGAGAAGTGCCTCCAAATTTTGCTTTATAAAACAAGTTATGTCTTTTTTTTCTCACTTCTCAAAAGTTCACCATGCCAAGCTTTTGACCCTGGTCTCATCCATCTGGTTCCTGCGCTTGCAGTTAGTCTCCCCTTGTATTTGCTCGGAATTAACGAGTATTCACGATCCCTCACAGGCAATCTAGCAGCTTAGCCGCGCTGCCAAGCATTTCAGCTACATGGCTATTCTGACCTGCCAAATACGTAGACTTCATCAAAGTGTCACAGGCATGCTGATGTTGATAGACGTTGATTTATTTCAGCTGCTAGGTATATTAGCAAAAAAAAAAAAAAAAGTCCAAATCTTTCTTCTCAACATGACGCTTGTTCCAAACTTCTTTTTGCGGTCGAGCATGGGTAGAATGCAGCACCTTAACTATCTCGCCGCCGCTGAAAGGCAAAAAGATAGTAGATGCAGAAGTAGCAAACTCAATGCACACAACATCGCAACCCCAAACTTTCGTAAGCAAACTCCAGCAAACGTGAAACACGGTGCCACACCTTCCAAAACAAAGAAAAAAACGTGTCTGCTAATCGCCACATTCGGCGAGCACAGGGTCTCCTCCCTAGGTCCCCTTTGCGATCTTCAGGGCAACTTTCCGCAAGTAAAAACTCTCCCCACTTTGCCATTTATATGCCGTTCAACGGCAGCGAGATAACGCCGGATCGGCACGTTTGGATTGATTTGCCTATTCGGGCCTATCACACTGGGCCTGGATTATAATGCTGTTGTTTCTGTTTCAAACAAATGGCCTAATGTGTACTATTGATCGTTTGCCTTGTCCGGCCGAGAAGAATCCAGAGTCGGATGGAACCATGTATAGAAGAATGAAGATGAGCTCAAATATATAAGTAGCAACTGGAGGGCCGCTCAACATCGTTGAAGCCTTATCCCAACTCACAGTATACCTAGAATCGGCATGTCTTTAGACGCTCCTAGGTTGCAGTTATTCACGTTTCTTGCCTTTGTTGACAATGTCATGAGATCCAGCCTCCTCCAAATGCTGTACAAAGTCACGAGCCACTCCATTTTCCCCAGTTCCCCCATCTTTCTACAGACTCCTCTGAAATGCCATCACGTCCTGCCTAATGCCGCCGTTTTCACTGCAGATCAATTTCCTCGCAGCTATTCTATATTCATCACCCCCCTTGTCTCCATCGCTTATCTACTCCACGACTCGCCTCGAGAGCCATAAACGGGGCTCTTCCTTGACGTGGCTCCGCCGGCGATCAGCAATCACTTTTGCACGGATGCACGATACAGAAGCCTCACATCGTGCCATCACTTCTAGACGTAGATCTAACGGCTCGGTGATCTTTTTCCTTTTCTACATAAGCTATATTTACTATTCTAATAGTGTAGGCATCACCAATTAAATGGCTGACCAAAAAGTTGAAGAAAGAGAAGAAGAACAAAAGTGTCCAAAAAATACAAAAAGCGTTTCTATGAATTATCTCTTTGGAGTATATACCCAGTCATAAAATACGGGCGGCTAGTTTTGAATGCCGCCCCAAGATTTTCTTTTTAATAAAAAAAAATTAGAGAAAAAAATTCACCAAAAATGTTACAAGTGCCCAACGCCAGGCGACAGCCTCGCAATGGGCGCCCTATGCATCGTGAGCCTTTGCCTTTCCCAAATCTCTTCTTTCCTTTTGGATAATCCCCCTCCGTTTGTTTATACCACCATACCCCATGTTTGTTTGACTTTGAGAAGCGAGTGTTTCGCCTCTCTTCCGCTCCATATTGACATCTCGCTTTCCCGGCAAAGCTGCCATCAGCCGCTGAACTTGTGGCCCCATTATGAAGAAAATTGCAAGGCGCATCGGTCCGCTGCACGTCTGAGCCGTTTGGCGTAGATGTAGTTGTAGTTCGTCATCTCATCAGAAAGTAGCGCCCCTCCCCCGCCCATCGTAAATTATAATCGTCCAACCGTGATGAAAAAGGTCAACATGTTGATGCGTTGATACAGTCAAGAAAGAAATATGTAAGATCAGCATCTATGCAACAAGCAAAATCAAAGAAGAAGAAGAAGAAGAAGAAGAGAAGAAGAAGCAAATGATTTCTCAGAATGCTCTGTGCTAAATAAAATGGAGCCGGCAACGAGTACGTTGTCTAATTCTTGGTTTGTGAAATGGGAGGTTGTGCCGGCACAGTATGGATATGGAGAAGCCAAATCAAAAATGCTCGCTCCGCGCTGGTGACGCACGCAATATGAAGCAAAGATTATAACTTGACTCGCTGGCCAGTAAGCTTGAACCATATGAGGGCCACAATCTCCTCCTTGAAGAGTTCCCAAGGGTTTCGGTTGAGCCAGTAGCTGAACTCTCGGTAGTGGTACATCTCACCCCAACAATCGCGGCCCCATTCGCAGCCAGCCATATTGACTACGAAGTCGCGATCCTTTTCGTTGTAGTGTATCCTGGTGTTGTTCAAGCCAGAGTCGTCCGCGCACGCAGCAGGGGGGAAACTGTTGATCATGCGCTGCGGCAAGAAGCCAGTATGCTGTCGAATCCAAGGCTGCGTTCGGTACAGCTGCTCGAGGGCGTCTTGTTCCTTATGCTCCCATTCCATGTGCTTCTGCTCATACAACACTGGGTCCCACCAAATATCCAAAAGTTGTTCAGTCCAGTCGCTGCGTCTGACGAAGAAGGAGCCGAGGTTGAATCCTGAGCAGTCCTGAGAGAGCAAAAAGTTGACAGAGTTGATTTTTCCATCGCCGACAGGGCTTCGCGCGTCTGCGTCCAGATACAGGTCGGTGGGAGGGTGGGTGACGTTGAGAGGGTTGAAGTCGTTGATATCACGGTATACATGGCGATCAAGGTGGTTGAACAGATGGTGTTGCAGCGAGTATCCGGGCTCCATAACGTAGGTGTTGAGGTCGAGCCACCAGAACCTATCGTCCTTGTTTAGTCTTGGTCAAAGGGTTGTCAAAGGATTGCTGTCTCACCATTCAGCCTTGGGGTATTTCCGCATTGTATTCCGCAAAAAGTCCACCTTCTCCCAGCTCTCCCGCCATTCGTGCGCATATCGCTTCTTGGTCTTCATGTCGACAATTTCCAAATCGTAGCCCCACCTAGTGGCATATTTCCGCTTGTTGCGTACGCTGTCTCGCTCAATGGCCCATTCTCGAGCACCCTTCCACTCCATGACACCTCCACCAACATTAGCGGCCAGAATGATGACAAACTTTTCGCCATTTCCTCCAATGCTAGATCGTCGCCACCAATGAACGAACCCGGGGGCCTCGTCTGTTCCTCCAGTTAGCCAAGCTGAACCTAAGCTGGGTGTCATCGTTCCACTTACGAGTGCCGTAGTAAATGACAATGGTGCAGAATATTATCAGCGGAAGGAGGATCCTCCACTTCAGTCTTCTATTGACGCGGGCAAAGAACGAGCGTATCCTCCCGCCAGAGGCTGCGTTGTATCCCTCGCGTTCGTACTTTTCTCGCTCAGCATGGGTATTGCCAAGGCCAGAGTTGAATCGTGGCAGGCTGCTGGATATGCGACGCATGTGGCGAGTGAAGAAGCCTTGGTTCTGCGTCGAAAAGGACGGGTAGCCGTTGGCACCGTGCTTCCTCATCTTGGCGGATTCCCACGACACAGAGCTGCCACCAGCATTGGCAGGACTCGTCCTGCCGCTGTTCATATTCAGGCCAGGACTCGACCACCCACCACCCGGCACAGGTGATGGGCTCCGGGAGAGAGACATTGGATCGGCCGGGGTGCCTATGGACGCGGGCCAGGAGACACAGTGGTTAGCCAGCGAGTAACTCGAGGTTTGCGCAACACAAGATGATGCAGGGCAGACGGCACCCAGGCGGCCGCGGGAAGGGCTGCAAGGGAGAGGCGGGAGAAGAGACGAAGCGAACGTACCAACGATAGGGGACAGCTGGGACTGATTGGCAGCACGAGGATGGATGGACAGCAGATTGCCCGAGCGCACCTCGCTTAGGGTGTGGTGTCCCGCCGAAGAGCGCCGTCGGTGATGTGACGGCACAGGCCGGTCGTTGAAGGAGCTCGAGGAGCCGGCCGGGTGCCTTTGGGAAGCCAGGGTGAATAGCTGTGATCCGAACTGCGGGAAGAAGGTCAAGAGTCGACAGGTGTCGAAATAGGAATCGGCGTGGCAGCAGAAGCGGATGCGCTGGCGGCGTCGTGTGGGCTTCCAGATACGGAGCCACGCTAGAAGGAGCAAGAAAAAAAAATGCAAGCAGCTCAATGCAGAGCCAAAAAATGAGAGACAGGACACAGCCAGAAGGGGGGGGCTAATGCGCCGTTTCTGACCGCACAAGCAAAGATCGTGAGAAGAGCCCCCAAAACGCAGAGGCACGGAGCCAAGCCGAACCCACAACCACAATGGGCAGATGCAACAGACCAACGGCCACAGACTGCAACACAGGCGCTAGCTGGGCAGATTCGCGTTCTGGACAGATGTCGGGTTGAGATATGGGATGGGAATATGGGATGGGATGGGGGTCAAGGAAAAAAAGAGGCGGTTTATTGGCAGATGGCGGGCTGGTCCAGATACATTAGATAGTACTGTACATGCTAAGGGTCCCCGTAGGGCCAGGTCGAGTACTTGTAGCCGGTACCCAGGCACCGCTGCGCGCCAAGTACCTCGCCGTACCCCTGGACTCGCAGCTGCGGTTGACTTGCGGCGCTCGCGGGCTTGGCTGAAAACGATGGGGGCACAGCCAGCGGGCTACAAGCACAGCGGTGGCAGCAGCCTGGCGGTAGTACTTGGCGCGCGCTGTACTAGGTACGGCCAAGTGCCAGGATGGTGCTGTACACTTGCGCCGGCGGCGTGGTTGCTGACGATGCTCGATACGGCCAAGTGCGTACCAGTGACTTGACAGGTACCGCTCATTCGTGCAGCGGCAGCGGGCGCCAGTAAGGCTGCCACATGGTACTCTAGATGTATTCCAAAACTCTATAACACCGTGGACGAATAGGGGAGACGGCCTTTGATACGAAGCCAGATACGAGAACAAGCAATATTTTAGATTGATAGAGGGTCTTTGGATGACTATCGGAGATACCTACGGAGCATGGTTGCTTCGATCTCTTTTTTTTTTTTTTTTTTTTTTTCCCCTCGCCTACATGGATAAGCGAAACGTTAACGTTACGGTGTTTTTTTTTTCTCAGCCCTTGTCCTGGCTTAGATGCAGATGACACGGTGCCGGAAACTGGCGAATCGAGATCCTCTTTTGCTGGTAAAAAGGGGGCCGCACGATTTGGTCAGAATTTCTCGTATCTGCGTTGGCGATGGAACGGTGGCATAGGCCGCGATGCTTAGCAGCCTATAATTAACACGCTGATTAACCAAAGCGGGCAAGATTGTGCACCATGCAAGTCTGCGCAGCCAGGTAGCAGTATTCTGTGCTTTGCTTCTCTGGCCACATTGGGAGAAGGATTCCCTTCTGTGACGGGTGTATATATCAGTTTCGTCTCGCGTCATGGGGCACAAGACCCGTCTCAGGTACGACGGTTACGGGAAGGACAGCCGATAAGGCAACGGGCACCGACCGAACGAGGGAGCAAGAAGCAATCACAAATCAGATCAAATAACAGACGGCAGCACATGTCTGGAGCCCACTCAATCGCGTGTGTGACAGGAACACGCAGAACCGCCGCCCGTATTGCCATATGAGCCGTGGATGGAGCTTGTAGGCACAGGTACCAATACCTGGCTCCAGTGCCCTGGCATTGCGCGATAAGGAGGATTCTTAGCCGCTACCGGGGCGCAAATTTTAAGATTGATGAACCGTGGACGGGTTGATGCCAGCCAGCATATCCATCCATCATCTCATCAGCTTCAGGGGGGCTGCCGCGGGGCCAACCATCAACGAGTCCGGCGATGGAGTCTCTCAGCGGCTCGTTTCTTCGCGGCGAGGTTTTCTCCGTCGTCCAGTCTTAATCAGCCAATACGGCGAACTTGCTTCGCACCTTGCCACAAGCGCAGGCCTAATCGTGTCTGGAGCTCTCGTATGCGGCTGAGCGCCCCGTGCTGGCGCTGGCCTCTAGAGACTTTGGCTCCTCCAATGCGCATCGGTTTCTGCATCTTCACCAGCGCTCCCAGCACCGCTACTTTGAACAGCCCCCCTGTAGCGCCATGCTTAGCCCAGGACCCAACGCGTTGCGGAGGAGCGCCCATGGCCGAAGAGGTTAGACGGCAGAGGTTGTGGTGAGCCTTGCCGGCGCTGCAAACTCGGAGCAGCCGCCACGATCCGCCGCTTGGGGCTTAGCGGCACGGCGTTAAATTTGATGTCAAGCGATTGACACGCTTTACGAAGGCATGCCGCTGCGTCGAATAAAACACTGCAGTCGTCGAGCTCGTGCAGTGGCCAAGGCCCTGGGGAAAGTATCGTGGCCCGTATTTTGGGTAGCTGCAAAGTCAATTCGAGCCATGTTGCGTTTGTCTGCTTGCGTAGCTTGGCTGTGGCCGTTTTTCGATCTTGGTGACTGGGACAGAGGACGCTTGACAGTGGCGGCGTTGTTTGCTAGGTGCTAAAGTGCTCTTTCTACAACCTACAACGCCCAAATAATGGCCCTAAAGCGCATCAGACTATCAGCTTACAGGTCATCAATTATAATCTCGGCGACTTGTGGTAATGGCGATGCCTGCGCCATGTGCGGCTCTTCGTTGCCGCTTTTGATGCTGCCGGATTGGTATGGATTGCACTAGTCGGCAGATGGCGTGCATGCAAACTGCACTCGACAGACTTCAATCCTTTCCAGAGGCGCACTTTGGCTCGAGCATCGCAACTAAGGTTTACTGTCGTCATGGCATCTCAAGGGCGTCAAATCATCCCCCGCCTTTGTCAACCGTCTTCCCTAGGAGAGCCATCTGTGGATTTGACCGAAAGCCAATTCCTGGAGTCTCATAGACGTCACTTCTTGGCTCGTTGGAGGCGCTCAATACTCATGGTGCCTAGGTAGTACGTAGGTAAATTGGTGGAGATGTTACATCTAATTGTTTGATTGTTCGATGCTTTGGCTGCGAGGTCACTAGGCTACATTCCTGATACCTCGTGATTGATAAACGTCGTTCTAGACATGGCATTGGCACACAGTGGCGCATGCGGGGGTTTCCAGCGTGGCTGAGACGTGTATCAAACGTGTGTCTCTTCGTCTTGACTTGCCATTTCTGCCTGTCTCTCGGCTTGCTCTGGGCCATGCCATCTCACGCGGCATTGGCCGTGCAGTGCTTCATTTGCTGTCATCAGTATGCCCGCCCAAATTCGGCCATAGTAGCGTCTGATTCCCACGATACCGCAGTAATACTAAATGCATCTGTCGAGTAAAATAACTAATTCTAATTGTAAGATTTGAGCTCTTCACGCTAAGCAGTGAGACGTATCAACTAAATGCAGCTTGGAGTATTCACTTATGAATCTAACTGCAGAGCTCTTGTGTATCCTGTTTGTGCTGCTACTCTCTCTGCATTCTACCATCAGCACAGCACCTAGCAAATCGAATATCTCGGGCGCTTGTTTCATCAACATATGAGTAATGCACACCCAGCAACCCTACTTTCTGGGCGCATGCAGCTCTGTCGTTGCATCAATCATTCCATCTGTGGTGCATTTTCCCGGGTAGGCTTCCAGGCCTCTAATTACAGCATCCGCACCCCTGACAGTCCCACCGCGGGTGTTGCGCAGTGGCCAATCGTTAGCCGCCCAAGCGACCAATCAGTGGCCAGGCGCCGTAGCGCCCAAGCATACAGCCAAGCCTACAGCCAATCACGATGAGCATTCCCGCTCACACGGCGCCTATTTCATACTTGCAACTGCACCTCCATCCATTCAGCTCAAGCCTCCGACAAAAGAGCTCGAAAACGCGCCACCATGGAGTGCTTTTCCGCAAGGGAATCGAGACACAGCGAGCAGGATGAAGCAGATGATGGAGAGGCCATGCTCGAGACCGGGCCGAGAATCCAGAGTGGAGATGCCTTTCTTTGGTGGCTGAAGCAGGCAGCCCGCATATCCTCGCCTATTGTCGACCGATTGTTTTTCTTTATCAATAGAGTAACCTTCACTTTCTATTGTTTCTGCTTCTGCCTTCATTGTGAGCGGATGTGTTTGTGATTCATTGTTGGAACAGGTGTTGTTTCCTTTTCTCTTTCGCCTCACGCCTCCATCTTGCACTCTTTGTATATTCAATCCTTGTTCATGATTCATTCTTTTTCACCCGCATCTTGGACACCTTCATCATCGCGTGGCCTGGCGCTTTGTGATGATTGCGATTTGATTTCATGTGCTACGATATTTCATCACCTGACAAATTAATTACGACACCCAAGCCATCACGATCACGATCACGAGTCCAACCCATATGCTTTCGCTTTATACGACCTAAACATGTCTTTCAATCACGGCAAATACGCTGAGCCTCTGCACAGCAGCAGGCTCTCATCGCAAACTCGCAAGTCTGCAGTGCCCCGGCATGCCTCCTCTCTTTCGTCAAGACGCCACACAGGGACAGACTGGGAAGACTGGGAAGATGACGACGTCGTCACATTAATAGACGTTGGCGAGACCCCTGCTGGCGACCATCCGGACCACCAGAAACTCTTCACGAGCAGCCCCTTTTTAAGTATGAACGCCGGCAGCTCGGCCATGACTACCCGCAGCCCATCTCCTCTGGAAAGTGACAGCCTCTCTGTCAGCTCCAACGAAGAGGTTTCCCCCATCGAAGACGATGTCCAGACTGGCCTCCAAGCCCCACCACCTACGCCGGCCTTGTTCCTCACCAAGGTGGCCAAACATCCAAGTATCAAGGTACCCACGAGACGTTCGACAGCCAGAATTAGCCGGCCGGTGTCAAAGAGGCCTCCGAAGCAGCGGAACGCAAAGCTTGGAATCACGCTGATCACGGACATGACAAAGCTGAGGCGGCAAAACCACTTGGCCAATCAAGCAAAGTCACCGGCAAGGCGAAACGCAAAGTTTGCCGATGCAGCTGCTCTGAGAGCCTTGGAGGGATCTCCTAACCCACAGTCTGTTGGAAACTGGAACTGGTTGAGGAGAGGGAACAACGGGGATCGTGAGGCCGCATCCCCTTCTCCTCTTCGAGCCAACGAGGCCCATTCTCCCGAACAGCTCTCCCCAGAAGCTAGACCGATAGTCATCGGCATTACTTTGCCTTCCGACGAGGTTGAAAGCCGGGGAATTGATCCGCTCACGGCGACGGTCAACAACATTGACACTCCGAGCGGGGACATGAGAAACCCATATCCTTTTAATTTCCAGACGACTAATGACCGGGCAAATCCTCCCTCAATCCCTACCCAAGTCAAATCAATGTGGTCTCCAGATACCCCTGATACCGCTAGCTCGTTTAGCACAATCAGATATCCGTCAAGCGTGTACTCGCAGGCATCTATGGCGGCAATCATTGCTCCTGGGCTGAGAGATAATGAAGTCCCCCCTGTTCCTGCTCTTCCGGCTGGTTACAAGCAGACAACATCGGCGATACCACAGCGTCTTATTGGCACAGAACAGCGTAAGAACAAGCATGAAGATGACTCTGGGACGCCTTGCACGCTTTTCGAAGAGGACGGAATTACTCCTTTGAAATCTCCAGCAAGTAAACTATCTGCGCGCACTCCTGATAGTGTACGTGGCTGGTGGGATCACCATTTAGTTACTCCGTTTCTGGACATGAGAATGTCTTTTGCGAGCCGAAGAACGCAGATGGAATCGCCTTTGGATCAGAGAGGGCATCAACTCGCCAAGGGTACAGACAATAAAGGAGAACAGAACTCTGCGTTGACTCCAAAGAGCCCTTGGAGAAGTATGATTTCAAAGCCCGACACGAGACAGGTCTCTCCGTCTGTCGAAAAAGATGAACGTCAAAATTCTACAACTGTCGATATTGAAGGCAGCCGTGCCATCCTGGGATTATCCATGCTAGAAAAACAACGAGGCCTGTCTACATTTTCTCCTGACTCTGATATGTCCAGGGACGTTGAACAAAAGGACTCAACAAATACATTTCAGGGCATTTCCAAGGCAGAGGACGGCAATACCATGATTACCCTTGAAACAGAGGAGATAAAAACACAGTCTGACAAGTCCCGTGTTGTGACTGAGAGCTCAACACTCACGTCACGGTCTGACAAACAGCAGAACTCTTCCTCAAAATTTCATGAAATGATTTCCTCAGAGACATCAAAATCCAAACAAGTACACACATACGAGTTTGTTTCTGCTGAGATCAGAGAGCGTCAAATAATGCCCACCGACTCTCAACCAAAACACGAACAGAAACGTAATCTTACGCCTCCGCCCAGGCCTCAGCGACAAGAAGTCCAAGCCCCAATCATCAAAGCACCAACACCTCGACAAACTCCACCACCGAGAGAGGTTGGTATGCGGGATGGCTCTGAGCGGCCGATCGTGGTCCACATAGAGATCAACACTGGCGAGCAGCCACAGAAGTTTGTGGTAGATCGTGTTGGGTTGAATTCTACGCCAACTATCAAGATCCCTACGCCACGACGGACACCGTCGCCCCGAGGAGATGTCCTCAAGGTTGATGTAGCTACTGAAGCTGCGCGAGGGGCTTTTGGACACCATGAAGCGGGTACGCGAGAGATGGTGCAAGGCTTGGGGATTACCCATTTGAGGGCAGATACTCCGCCCTCGCCTTCATCGAAGAAGCAGGCTGAAGCTGCTATCAAGTACCAGGCTGTCTTCCCGCCTGGCCATCATCTGCACACCCAGGCTCCTCAGACAGAAGCGTCCCGTAGTGTCGCATCGGCACCGGCACCAGTTGCACCGGCGATGACAACTGTACCTGCGGCTTACACTGCCCACACTGCCCATACTGCAGCACCTATCGCAGGGTCGACAACAGCTGCACCCACCACATCGGTAGCAGCAGAGAGGGTAGCACCTGTTACTTCGCGGCTGGCTGGCCATGAGGCAGATGGAGCTACTGCGGTCTCTGCTGGCGCTGACATACTGTCTTCACAGGTTTTGCACCGACTTGAACAGGTCGAAAGATCTAGAAAAGAAGCAAGCAGTACTACACATGAAGCGTCGACCACAAATCGGTCTGGTGGTGTCTCTATATCCACACGTAACGCCGAGGATACTTCTGCCAACGCGTCTCGATCTGTAGGAGTCCAGTTGCTGGCACATGAACGAGAGACACAAGCTTCTGCCACACATCCCACTTCGGAGCATCATAGCCGGTTTTCTGTATCGCCAACCTCGTCGAAATCGCCTGATGCAGAGCGAAAGGCTCGAGTGGGCTCAGGACACGTGCGGGCGGCGAGCAACTTTGTGACGTCGGTTCTGAATCGGCAGCGCTCTCCAGTTGACCATCGCCGCGGCGAAACCCGCGCTATCCAGCCGGTTGAGATAGTGCTAAAAGAACGAAGAGCCCCAGAGGCGTTACCAGCCGCCCCGGAGAGAGCTTATCTGACGATAAACGAGATTCCTTCGGGAAACAAGAACTGGATTAGGGTCGATTCTCCCTCCCTGGAGCATGGATTCACTGAGCCATTGCCTGCGCACTCAGCTAAAGCCTCACATGGTGACCGAGGATTAGGCAAAGATGGCAAAATTGAGCGGAAGAGACTGTGGCATGAAAAGGAAGAAAAAATTGTAAAACGAGCTGGTGGTCTCTGGAGGGGCCGAGGTTGCGTGCCGAAAAAAGGCTGCTTTGGCCGCCCTGGGCCAGAGGGCCGCAAGAAGAGAAGAATCTGGTGTTGTATCATCGGATTCCTCCTGCTTCTCATCATAATCTTGGCAATTGTTCTGGGTGTTGTCCTTTCCAAGCATCATGGATCAGGCAACGAAAGCTCGAAACCAGCTCCGGGACAGGCCCAATCCCCCTCATCCCCGTCGACCCCATCAAAGCCTTCTCCGCTACCCTCATCCATATGGGTCAACCTCACTGATTATCCCGCCATGCCCACCGGCGTGTTGACCTTTGTCGGTCCGAACAACACCATTGCCAAGAGCGACTGCACTGAACCATCTACCTTGTGGAGCTGCTCCTTGCCCAAGGATTCCCAGGCGTCTGTGTCGCCATTCAAGCCCAACCAGCCAACAATTATTTTCCAGATCCAATGGGATAACAGCACAGACAAGGCGTGGAACATCCCCAACGGCGCTCCACCCACTCCCATTTCTAAGAGAGGCGAGAGCAACAGCAGCTCTTCAATAGATGGATTCATTCCTGATCCGAGCCCCCCGACATTTGACGAGATGTTTTTCCTGGGCGAAACCACGGATAACATTCAATCGAGCCAAAAGGCTGGAGAACCAACTCCTTTTTTCATCAGCATTCTCGAGTCTTTGAATGATACGATTAAGTCGCCGTCTTTGAGCCGAAGGGTCACCGCTGCCTCGGATATTGTTAACATTTCGGATATTATTTTCTCACCAGACTTGGAAGCAGACGGCACTCCAGCGCCCGCTGTAATGCTCCCTACCCCAGTTCAACAACCGGTGCGGTTATTCGACCGTGGCCTACCAACCGAGCATTATGGGTTTTACACACACTTTCAACGAACAATCTTCCTCAAGTCTGTCACTGTTCTCAATAAGTCGAGTGAAGGAAACGTACCCGCAGATGAAAACGGGGGCTGCAGCGAAACAGAGGCCAACCATCTTGTGACCTGGGCTGAAACCCGTATGCTGGTGCAGATTTGGACACGAAAGCTGAACAGCACAGGTTCACTGCTACCTTCAGATGGCGAGGGCATTGGTAACTCGCCTCAGCTGATCCAGCCGGGAACAATGCCATATCCTGTGACAGTGACGCTGGACACTCACGGCGGCGACCCTGACCATAAAGTCGTGTGGGAGTGGCCCATGGATGACCGCCAGAAGCTGAATACCAGCGCTCCTGAATTACTTGCCAACAATATGGCTGCCGGGGGAACTTGGATCAACCATCGTGGCAGTGGCAATGCCACGTTCGGAGGCTTCGACGGAGGCACCGGAGGGTGCAAGTGCCAATGGGCGAATTGGTCGTGAAAGATGAAGGGAGCAGTAGACGAATGGTGCTAGGAGAGGGGAGTGGCGGATACGAAAGTACGAAGTAATGTCTCTTTTATTTAATTTTCTTTTGTTGTTGGCTATATGCTACGGTATGACATGTATCAAAATGGATTGGATTGGATTGGGTATTAGGACACTGCATATTGTGCTGATATGCACATTGAATAGCGCTTTAGGCTTATGAAAGGCCTTTTGTTTACTTGATGAAAAATAATACGAATATAAAAAAAAGTCAAACCTTTTTGCAAATGTACCTCAGACGTCACTCTTCAGCGCATCGCTGTGAATGATTGCTTGTATTGACATCGATGCAAAGGCCAGCGGCAGAGTGGAGCCCCGCTACTCCGGCATGACGGGAGCAAAAAAGTTGTTAGTCCGATTCTTCAACATCAAACTCAACTCAATGGCTATTACACAACGAATGATGAATTGACGCACATTTTGTATTTTCTTTCATTAAGACCGGGGTTTTTTTTTTCACAGAGAGGGACATATACAACGCACATATCTATATACATAAGAGAGGGCATCTCCCAATGCTCTCACCAAAATGTCCTCTCATCCGCCATCATCTCATCCACGCCCGCCTCATCTCCATCCGCACGCTCACAACCGGTAACAACAGCACGTGTTCATCCAAGAAGAAGAATCGCTCCCTGACAACCCTTGCAATCGAGACGTCATGCGACGACACGGCCGTGGCGGTGCTGTCGAAGTCGGCAAGTGGCAAGACTGCGCTTCTGTTCAACGAGCGCGTCTCCTCGGACAATCGGGCCTTTAAGGGCATCAACCCGATGGTTACGGTGGAGGGACATAACTCGACTTTGGCGTTGTTGGTGGAGAGGGCGTTGGGGAGTTTTCCTGATGAGGATGACGGAGAGAAGATGACAAGGAGCAAGAAGAAGAAGACTCCCGACTTTGTCTGCGCCACTCGCGGCCCTGGCATCATGCCGAACCTGTCCGTGGGTTTAAACGTCGCAAAGGGCCTCGCTCTGGCCTGGCAAGTCCCCCTCGTTGGCGTCCATCACATGCAAGCACACGCCCTGACGCCACGCCTCGTCCACGCCCTGGAGAACACCAAGGACAAGGACGATATTGAGGGCATCACAGCTTCAGCTCCAGCTCCAAGCCCGTCTTTCCCCTTCCTCTCCCTCCTCGTCTCCGGCGGTCACACGCAACTCATTCTCTCCTCCGGCCTCACTGCCCACCAAATCCTCGCCACTACCGCCGACGTCGCCATCGGCAACCTCCTCGACCAGACCGCCCGAGTCATCCTCCCGCCTTCCATCCTGCGGTCCAGCCCGGACGTCAGCTACGGCCGCGTCATGGAGGCCTTTGCGTTTCCGCCGGGCAAAGACACGGTTGCCGACTATGAAGCGTTTTTCAAGCCCGCGCTGTCGAGGCGGGAGGAGATTGATGATGTGGCCTCGGGGTATGGGTGGGCGATTGCGCTGCCGTTTCGGAATTCGAGGAAGCTTGCGTATTCGTTTTCGAGCATTCATACGCAGGTTCACGGCATTGTTGCTGCTATAGAAGCCAGCTATGATGCCAACAACAACAGCAATGACGACTCATCATCACCATCGTCATCTTCCCCTGACGTGGACGTGGACGTGGACAAAATCTCTCTCGACCAACGCCGCGCCCTCGCCCGCCATACCCTCCGCGCCTCCTTCCAACACCTCGTCAGCCGCCTCATCCTCGCCCTCCAAGACCACCCTTCCCTCCAGCAATCTGCATCTACATCTCCAGCCATAAACACGCTCGTCGTGGCCGGCGGCGTCGCCAGCAACCGCTTCCTGATGCACGTCCTGCGCACGACGCTCGCCGCCCGCGGGTTCCCAGACATGCAAATCGTCGCGCCGCCGCTGGCGCTGTGCACCGACAACGCCGCCATGATTGCCTGGGCGGGCATGGAGATGTTCGAGGCTGGGTACAGGTCCGAGCTGTCGGTGCGGCCGATTGCGCGGTGGCCCATGGATCCGGCGGTTGGCGGCGGGATGCTGGGCGTTGGAGGGTGGATAAAGGAGGGAGAGGAAAAGGAGGATTGAAAGATGGTGTACTTGTATGTACGATGAGAAGAGAAAGGCTGGTTTCTTTTTGACTGTAAAATGATGATACCCTTGGTGTTGAAGTAGTTGACTGATGTGTAAGCTGCTTTTGTTTGTACGATAGAGAATTAGCAATCAACATTTGTATCACAAACAATGAGATTTGTCACAACAATGTAGAAGAAAAAAACCCATTCCTTCATGCTCACCGACTTCATCTGTTCTCTCCCTCCCTCTCCTTCACTCCCATTGCATTGCATTGCACTTCAAACATCAAAGCACTGCTCTCATTCGACTTCTTTATTTCTTTATTGCTTCATAACAGACACAAATTTATTCCACTCCATCCCACTCTTCTAGTCCAACGCGCTCGTCACGTTTGAAAACTCGCCCTTCTCCAACTTCGTCTGCCAGAAAATCGGATTCGTGTCCATGAAGCCGTGCTTGACCCAGCCCGCCTCCTTGACATGGTACAGGTTGATGTAGCCACCAGAGTAGGCATCACGGTGCGTCGCCGCCAGGATACTCCGCTTGCCCAACTCCAGCGCCTCCTCGTCCGTCAGATCGTACTTGTACTCGGAATCCAGCACGCCATAGGCAAACGTCTGGCCACTGCCCACGCAGAACAGGTTGCCCGCCAGCCGCGTGCCGTCGCTGTCGACGTAGTACAGCGCGGGGCCCTCCTCCTTGGTCACGCCGGCGCACATGGTGCCCATGCTGAGGCCCATGCCCTTGTAGCTGTAGATGAGGTTGGCCAGGATCTTGCTGGCGGCGGCGACGCTGATGCGGCGCTTGTGGCGGAGCTCGTGCAGGCGGCACTGCATGCCCAGCCAGGCGAGCCAGTACTGGCAGTCTGCGGCACCGCCGGCCATGGTGCCCAGCAGCACGCTGTTGATCTCAATCACCTTCTTGACCGTCTGCGAGGCAATCCAGTTGCCGGCCGTGGCTCGAGAGTCCGTGGCCACGATGATGCCGCCCTGGAAGCGGAAGGCTAGTGTCGTCGTTCCGTGGGCAATCTTGATGGGGCAGTCGGGGTTGGAGCGGTCGTCTGTGGCGGCGCGGAGCCAAGCAGAGGGCTAAAGCAAAAGTTTAGAGTCAGCCTTTTGTTTGGTTGAATGCCATTCACTGCTTCAAATAGAATGATAGGCAGCCATATGGACATGCATGTAGCTACAGCGCAGCTAATAGCTGGGCTGACGTACCTGCGCAACGGGTGGCATGGCAAAGTTGCCCGACAGGTGAGCCGTCGGGTTCATCAGCTCTTGGCCGTATTCGTCATCCTCAAGAGGCTCGCTTTGCGCATATGCCGGCCGGCTGTATTTGGCCACGAGAGAATCCATCGCTGCTGTGTATGTGTTTCTGTTGATGCGGATGCTGAAAGATTCCCCGCCAAAGTTCAAGTCGATGCTCCCCCAATTCTGCTGCGGAGAGGCAATTTTGTAGGTCGAGGCTCACTCAAATCCAGTGCAGCTTGCGGGTTATCGAGATGGCGACCCGTGGACTGGAATTGCGTGGGTTTTGTGGTTCTGGCTGAGGTTCAGAAAGGCCAAAAGACGCCCCTCGTTGCTTGTGCTGTACCAGAAGCACCGGTCCCAGGTCAGGCAGCTTCCGTCTCGCGCGTCACTGACTGACCTCTTTTGAGCAGTGCGAGCTTCTGATTGGCTGCAAGCAAGCGTGCTGACTAAGGTGGCTTCGAGCCAGATCTTGGTGCCTTGTTGCCTGATGACCTACAACACCATCTGCTATCGTCTTTATTCTATGAATAGGCAATCTTGCCGTCGGGATTAGAGAAATGGGAGAAAACGAATTCACTGCGTGATTATTGAAATCTGTCCTAATTGTAGTAAACTGACCGTCCTATTTGGCTGGACATTGCCTGTCCAGCACCGCCTATTGATATATATATATATACAAGAGCCTTGTGAATCTCCCTCCCGCTCGAGATCCTTCATTTTAACAATACATAGCTATAACAGTGAGAGAAAAAAAAAAGATAAAAATGGAAAGACAATTACAAAGTGGGATAAGAGAGCAACGACGCGGCTATATCATTAATTCGATGCAAATACCAAGACTCGCTCCCAGCTGAGCTTCAAAAGTAAAAGAGAGAGGAATAAAACACGATTGTCATAAACGATGGCCGTCATATTTCTTCTCATCAACGACGTCTCCGCTCAAGGGTTTGGCGTTGTTTCTCGACTCCGCGGCTCTCGCTTGCTCAAGAACTTATGTCGCGAAAACGATTTGGGGCTGTCGGGATATTTGTCCTCTGCAGGCTGAAACGAGCTCTTGATAGTCACGAAGCCACTGCCGACGGTAATCTCCTTTGGCGTTGGTGAATTCGTTTCATCTATAAAGTAGAAAAACTCGCCCAAGGCATCGTCGCTGCTAAATGTATGTTCGCCCTTGGCCTCAATCTTGAATTGTGCTTCTGGGGAGCAGTTGATTTTGAACGTCTCATCAAAGCTCCATTGTCCCGAGGATGACTTGTGATGCTTCGTCTTACCAACAAGCTTTTCCTTAGGGGCGATTTGCGTAATGCTGATATACAAGTCTGTCGAACTAGGATATCCCGAAGCCCCAACAACAGTAATTGAACCTGTTCCGGTTGGTGCGCCGCCGACACCCATGGCACTATGAACGGAAGAACTGCCAAAGCTCCTGGTCCTATTATGACCTGAGCCGCCCTCCGGCATCAAATGCGGAGGGAAGTCCTTGGAACCGTCGACAGCGCTAGTTGTTGGCCTGGAGCTGTTGTTGCTGGGAAGGAAATCGCTGCCATTTGTAATGATGCTGGGCACACCAGGCAGCGTTGGCGCCTCCGCGAGCTCTGACAGCGAACCATTCGAGTTCTCTCGATCCTTCTTACCAAGGATACCGCGCTTCAGGAAAGAAGCGCCTCTGCCCACGCCGTGGCCCACGGCGGTGGCTCCCTTGAGTGGCACGCCAGCTACTCCGGTGACAATGCGCGAACCTCCGCCAAAGGTGCCCTGGAACGTGGACGTTCCCTGTCTGGATCTTGTGACGTAATCAGGCCGGAAAACCATTCTAAGCTTGATGCTTCCTGACTTGCCATCTAGCGGGTAGTGCTGCTCCATCGCCTTGAAGGGCTCCATGGTGTCAAGTCTAATGACAGTGGCGCCCAAGAAATCGGGTTTGTCGGCAAAATCATAATCGTAGACGTTGCAGATGAACTTGGCCCCCGTCCTTGATGGCACGGTTACCTCAAAGAATTCATTCCAAACGGGCGACAGTGTCTTTTTCTGGACTTTTGTCTTGTATACTTCCACGTCGTTGAGTTCAAATTTGCAGTAGGGATCGCTCTTTCCGTTCCTGTCCGCTGAAGGCAAGTCGTGGCCGCTCAACACATCTACACGGAGGTTGCCCATGTTGTTGATACTCTCACTTGGATCAAGATCCATTTTGAGGGGAATATACTTGAGGCTGACTTTGACCCAGCTAGTCCTGCCGTCGTCGCTCTTAAACTTCAATGTTGTTGGGTTATTCTATAGATGACATTAGAAGAAGATCATTTGATGTAGTAGGGGGTACAGCAAAGCAAGGCATTTTGTTGCGTTCAATACTTACCAAGCATTGCTTCAACGTCTCCATCGTGTTACCGGCCAAGTACGCCAACGTATCGTCAACATCATCGCCCTTCTTTCGCGCCTTGAGTGTTAGGCGAGAGAAGTCGAGTTCTCGAATTACGCAGTCGCCAATCTCGTCAAACTTATGCACCTTTGATGGCACCGTTGAAGTCGTGTAAGATGGGTAGGCCATATCATCTACGAAAATTTCCAGGTGGCTGTCCCTCTCGGGCATCTCTGACTCCATGAGCCTGAAGATGAGAATACCACTCTCGTACTTGAGAAGCTCCTCAGGGCTCAGATGGATCTTGGGCGGACCTTTCTTCTCTTCCGACAACGATGACCTCATAGACGATGGTGATATAGGCCGGCCGTCTTCACCAAAGCTGGGACTTAATTTGCCTGTATCCACCGATTTTCTGGAAACGTCGACGGACTTTCTTGATACATCGAGGGACTGTCGGGATGGAGCCTTGGATGCGGAGCTTAGTGGTCTGTCAGAGGGAGTTTTGGGCTCTTCGCTTGCGGCTCTGGCCTCCTCTGCCTCCTCTGCCTCCTCCTCAGGGTCGGCGACGTTGAGGCAAGGGAAGAACGAGGCCGTGTAAGTTATCGTACCCTTGGGCATGCCCTTTCCGTGCATACGAAGGTCGCTTTGGAAAACGTGCTTTGTGTCATTGATGAGATACTCGCCAATTTCATCCTGCTGGACAAAATCAGCGGTAGAAATTTCGCACAGTCCGAGGGAGCGATCTTTTCCAAGCTTTTCTTCGTCCATGACCTCGAGAGTGAGCGTTTCTCGTGCAGAATGAACGGGGACATAGAGAACCTCGTCCCATTCGGGATTCAGGTCATTCTTGAAAGTTACCGTTCGCCCTTTGTCAATACCAGAAAGAAGCACCCGGACGTAGGGATCAGATTTGCCGAAAGCCTCGTAGTTGCGGAGATCATTCGCCTTCCTGAAATGGAGTCTCATAACACCAATCGGAGTCATGTAGCCGCCGGTGCCGGCAACGCCTGAAATAGCCACTGGCCTCCATTGTGCCATCATTTTCACTCGACCAGTTTGGGCTCCCGAGAGCTCGTACCACTCTTTGCCTTGTTCCATGCAATCCAGTAAATCGTCGAGCTTGATCTGGTACTTTCCGAGAGTCAAATCAGAGGACAGGTCTCGTTCGTCCTTGATAGTGAGACCGAGTTTAGCCTTCTTGCGATCTGTAATAAGAATTTCCTTGGATCCGTTATCCCAGATGGGGTTATTGGTTCGCTTGAGCTTCTTTGTCTGATGGATAACTTTGCCATTGAGGAACATGACGGCATAGGGATTCAAGAGGCCAACAAGACTCTTGGTGCCATCCAGGTCTTTGGCCTGCTCGACGGTGAAGCGCAGAATACCTTGGTTGGAAACCGGCGGAGGCCCCTTTTTGCCATCTTCGCCAATCGGACCTTCAAGGACGGGGAAGAAGCGGAGGTCGCAAGAGACGACACCACGGTTCTTACCGCCACCAACAACCTCGAGACGCTCATTCTCGTACTCGTGAAGATCCTCAATTCTCTCCAAGGGAAAAGTAGCCATGCCCAGTTCTTTGGATTTGCGAAAGCCATTTTTGTCAAAGACCTGAATATTGAGAGTATCGGTGAAGGATGTGACGATGATGTAGTGCGTTTCGTTCCATCTGGGGTTGGCATTGTCGTCGACAACTTTGGTTCGTGCAAGCTCTTGGCGGCCATTAAGAGTAAGAATTGCATAGGGATCAACAGTGCCGGCAAAGTTGTCAGTGTTCTTGAGATTGTATGCTCCGTGGAGAGTCACGACGAGCACGCCAACAGCTTGGTCGACTGGCGACCCAGCCAGCATCTTGGCGACCTCGATGGGGAAGACATGAGGAGCGTACATCATGGGCGCCAGATTGCCATGGATCTGTTCCAAGATGAACTTTTCCAAACCGGGGATGAAGTTGATGTCAAAGCCGAAGCTTTCACCACCGAGGGGTTTGCAAACATAGTCAATAGTTGGCTTCTCCAAGAAACACATTTCAATCTTCTCAATGTGGGGGAAAGGAATCTGCAGCTTCATGTTGACTCGCATAATGCCGGAAAAGGACATATCCTCTACGATGACGTCGAGGCCCTTGCTGATCATGGCTTTTCCAACTCGGATTTCCAGCACGACTTTGGGGTTAATTTTATTCTTAACCTGTCGTGCAGTCATGTCGGCAGTATCATTAGGCGTGAAACTAAACTTCCAGTCCATTCGAACGATGTCGTCTCCCACATTTGGGTACGTCTTAACATGTTCCATTCGAGGAGGCTTGGTACCCAATGTAAACGTCTTGAGCTTCAAACTGTCAAGGAAGGAGGGCGTTGCGGAGCTTAGCACTTGATCGACCGAGTTGATAATGGTCTGGGCGAGGACAGGCTGGTAGATGGGCCAGAACTTGACCAAGAAGGAGTTTATCCATTCGAGAGACTCGTGGTCAGTCTCCAGCTTCTTGAGGGCAAGCTCTCGGGTGATGTCATCGCGAAAGTTTCGGCGCACTCGTCTCAGAGAAGTCCTGTAGTAGGTACCGCAGATTGCCATGACCATAATGACCCAACCGAGACCGCCGCCGAAAACTGCCACCAGCCATGAAGCAATGCAGGCAAAAATGATGACGCCAGTGTTGTGGTACCAATCTATTGCATCTGTGTAAGCTGACGACATTGTTTCTATTTGGCTGGTGAAACCTACCTCCGTATAGATGATCCGGCAGTTGGCTATCCACCCATGTAGTGTGATCGAGCAGACTTTCACCGGCGAGTGTGCTATCGGCAGGCCATCCAATTCGAGGAGCCCAGCCGGTTCGCGAGAATTCTTCTTCTCCGGGCTCGGCAACTCCATCGGCCAGCTGCTTGTCTTGTCCCTCTTTGCCCACATCGAGGGCACCCGCTTTGGTCGGTTCCGGGAGCTCTTCGTCTGGGCCAGTACCGTCATCGACGTCAGTTGCGATAGCCGTGGCTTTGTTTTGTCTAATATGGTGAAGTCCGGGAGGGATGGCCTGTAGCGAGGTATGTGGTTAGCACAAGCGCACACATGTACATGGGAACCAAAGATGTGCCCTACAGCGGCAACCTGAGCGCGCTTTTCTTCTATAGTGGCATTGGGATCAAAGGAGAAGCCAGGAACACCGGCGCTCTTGGCCTGCTCGACCATGACCCTTTCGGCATCCTCAGCCGTTACCAGGCTCTGGGGATTTTGGGCAGCCTCGATGGCCCCCTGCTGCTTGAGTTCGCGCGCCTCAATGGCCGACATGTTGGCCAGCTATTGGCGCTGCTACGGCAATTATTCGAGTGCAGCAGCAACTGGACGGTTCAATTGATCTGGCTGCTTTGCGATAACGTCATTCAGAAGCCCGGCCGCGGATGGATGGAGGGGCAAGTGGTCAGACTGGCGCCCCAGTAAGAAGTTCGATCACGAGTAATGAAAAGACGAAGGCAAGAGGGAAAAGAGGATGAAAAAAAAAAAAAAAAAAAAAAAAGACTATCTATCGAAGTTTATTTTACAATCAGTACGATTGCGTGAATGGCCCCGTCACCGAGCTGGTCAGAGTATCAAAGAAGAGGAAGAAGGAGAAAGGAAAAAGAACAAGGCTGCAGAGAAAAGAAATCGTGATGACGGAGGGAAAAAGAGGACAAGTTGTTAGCGGCAGCGGCTAGCCTTTGACCACTCCTTGATTTGAGAGACAAAGCCACAGGCTAATGCACGTGTGGCTCGGCACAGTCTGGAAATGAAGCAGCAGAAGGAGCAAGGAGTGGTGCAGTGGAGCTGACCACGGGCGGTTGTCCGTGGCGCAGAGCAAAGATTACCATTGAATCTTGTGGTGCGTCAGTGTTTCTGTGCGTGTGTACGGAGTATAGACGTCAACTGAACTGTCTGAGCTCAGCGCGGCGGGGATTCGCTGCTTGTGCTATTCTAGATGCTGCCGCCCAGGGAGCTACAGTGGAGCCCGTGGCTGTCAATACCCACTGGAGCTTTGCTGGCCGGGCCCCTGTACTGCTGAAAGCGTGGCGGCCACGACGACGTAATTGCTAGTGCCGTCGCTCAATCAGATGGGGCCGGGGGGCCAGGCTCAACCCCAACCAGCGCGATTGGCGCCTTTGAGACTGCCTTAGGGGCGCCGTAGACTGCAGTAGCGCCTGGTCCGGAGGGGATGATCTAGAGCCTCGGGGCCTGAGGATTCGCTGCTGCAGGTGTTTAGCGCCATCTGCACCGCTAGCAGTGGAAGTTCGGCATGCTACGGGATGGAGGCCTCGAGATTGTCTTGAATCACATTGACATTCAATTGATGTCTGGTGCCCATTCAGGTGCGATGGGCGCTTATCAGCATCAGACCCTTTCGCTCCACCGTTGGGTACGACTGCGTGATGAAACGCCAAGCGTATACCGATACCTTCGTGTGCTGAGATAGCCGAAGAGTGGCAGCCTCAAGCAGAATTTGAGTTGTTTGGAGCAAAAAAAGGAGATGGGCGGTAACACAGTAATACAAGCATGAATGCCAAGTAAATTGGCCGTCATCTCGGGCAGCCAGCGCAAATGTGGCCAAATATGCTTAAGATTTGGTGCCACAATTGCAACAGGCATTCGCTTCTCTTCTGGCCGCTTGCAGCAGTGGCACCTTTTTGAAGCAAAGGCTGCAATCGTCGCGCAGCGGGGAAGGCGATGAAGTAAATGATAAATAGGGAGAGGCCTCATTTCGGATGCAGTATGAGAGCGGCAAGGCTTGAGAAATTATTAAGTCCAAGTAATCTGCAGCAAAATAACAGCAATATATCTTGAGAAATAGGAGCCGGACCTCGGTACAGACCCATACGGAAATTCAAACTCTCGCCATGCCCTGGGTAATATCTGCAATTGGTGGGGGTGCCGCAAGGTTGTTTAGCCATGGGAAGAGCACGTAGCGCAATCTACGTGTATCAAACTGCTGTGGCATTGAATAACCGCAACCAGCTCTATTGCAAAATTGTTTGCCCGATACCACACCATGATTGTGGGACACTAAACTCACAGTGATTTACTTACGAGCAAACAATACAAACACCTGAGCCCTAAACAATTACTACAAACAATTACTATGTACGTGTCGATACAGAAACTTCCCCTCCCAACTGCATGGCGCCGTCTTCTTTAGACTCCCAGCTACCAACACACACATTCAGCCAGACAGGGGTTCGAACTTGGTTCTTCCATGCATACATATCCCGCTAAAAAGGGGAAAAAAAACATGATCCCACACTTTAGCGACCCATGCCCCGATCGCCCGGGCTCAGGTTGCAGATGATCATCATGCTCAGCTCATGATCTGCATGGGATGAAGTCATACCGAGCTGAGAAAATTATTTTCCATATACTAGCAACGAAGAAGGATAATCAAGACTCGTTGCATTGTTTCCATCGTCGTTGTCCCGCTCCTTAGGAGGTTGAGATGGTGAAATGATCACGAGCCATTATAGGTCCCTGTATCGTGCAGGTAGGTAGATTGACGATCTGGATCTCAGAGAAATACGTGTAAATAAAGTACGTGCATAAAGTATCCCAAGATCGAAGCGTGAAGCGTTACATCAAGCACCTCCGTTCCAAGTTTCAAGGGTTCACGTCAGTAGGCTGGTCTGCGATTGCGGGGTATAATCACCAACAGCAAAGCCGGGTGTGACTGCAAGGGCCATTTGGCTTTCTAAGATTTCTTCAATGGTCGTGGCACGGCGTGTGACTGCGGAGCAGGTTTCGGACAATCACAGTTGCATCAGTCTCAAGCTTGTCTTCCTGATGGTTCGTGTCTGCGTAACTAGTCACGTGGAAAGAGAGGGCATCTAATTGTTGCACGGCACGTTGTATTTGTAGATGACAAGACAAGTCTGTTTATCAATTCCCATCGCTACCATACACGTCTTTCATTTGTTTAAAAAGAGAAAATCCATAACAGCTAGATCAAGAGGCTTTCTGTGCTCAAATTGCCAACAACGCCGTGAGAGAGGAGGGAGGGGCCTCAGTTTGAAAGAAAAAAAAAAAAAAAAAAAAAAAAAAAAAAGACTGCCAGAATAAGTTGATATCATCAAAGAACGAGGGGAATCTGGTGTGTGCTCCGGCTAATAGGCCTACAAAAACAGACAAAAGCCTTTGCCCAAAAAACTCCAATATGCAAACGAATGGATATACGAAAACAGTCAAACACACCGCCGGGGCCGTTCGTCGGCCGTCTTTTCATCTAGTACCCGAACCCGTCATGCTGATGCACCGGGCATCTTCCCGGGTGATTGACAAACCAGGCTGAAATGCAAGATCGGTGGAATCTACAAAGACACTCGAGTCGCGCCATCGGAATGCCAACCGTAAACTCTTCTAAACAAATAGTGCACTCCGCGTCATCGACGCAGTCCTTCTCCGTTGCGGGATACGTGTACATGCCGGTGCGCCGCGGGGGAGGAGGTGGTGTGGCGCTGTCTGCTGCTGCGCGAGGGCTGCCGTAGGTGCTATGAGATTGAATACATGTGGTGATGTGTGACTCTCGTAAGGCTTCAAAGTTGGGCAGTTCTCTAGATGGCAGCTCCAGATGGCAGATGGGACACTCATCCTCCTCTGCAATTTGGGGAGGGAGAGGCAGCGCCCTCTGCCGAGATGACGAGCCTGGCTCTCCAGTCAAACGGCGTCGATGAATATGGGGCTGGTTCTGCATATTGAATGGCGATGGCCCAGCAGCCAGCAGGCGATTCAAGGATGATACCTCGTAGTTGGCACTGCTGCGTCTGCGCGAGGATGACGAGGACGAAGCACCTCCTGCTCTCTGTCCGGTTGGATCCTAAGGAAAAAAGCCAAAGGTTAGATAAGTGTCCACATCTAACAATATTGTTACATATGTTGATATATGCCTACCATTGTGATGCTCCTTGTCCTGGAGGTGTAGAATTGGTAAGGATCATTACTCTGACCAGCTGCAAACACTCCCCCGTATCGATTGTTCACAGAAGGCGAAGGTGGATATCCGCTGCCCGTGCTATTCCGAGACCTGCGTCGTGCCGAACGTGGTGACAAACCGGGAGACCCGGGGCTTTGCGGAGGCGCTGTATTGGGATCAGGAACGCATGGGTTGCAGAGACGCACTCGCTCGCCCCCGGAGAGTCCATTCATGTCAACATAGCCACCACCTGAACTGTCGAAGAACAGTGCTGGAGGAAGTGGCACCTCGGAGCCAGGTGCCCGGACGATGAACTGGTGCGGAATGATGATCCTGTGAGGGGAGCAAGAGTTGCAAACAACCCTCCCGCATTTTCTGTTTACATCATTGTCAGTCATCCATATCTGTTCAGTGGCTCCTTTGTCTGATTCGTGAACAATAAACATACCTGCAGTGGTGTTTGCGCACAAAGATGCTGAACTGAGTACGACATATAGGACAGTAAGTCACTTCGCCATCGGGCTGCCACCTAGGAAGAACCACTGACGACTGGCGTTCGCGCTCACGTTCAGACGATCTTGTCAAGGAGTGGTGTAGAGCGTTTTCATTCGATATTCTATCCGTATCGACAGCATACATGGCTGACAGCTGGTCTCGTGCGGACATCCTGGGCGAGGTGTTCTCTGACATGTCCGCAGCCGGCGCGCTGGTAGACATTGCTCCACTGGGCTGTTCAAAGAGCTCGCTCCAGCTTTCACTGCTGGCCGAGCCGGCGGGCCGCAAGTCGATACTTCCGGAGGAAATGCGAGTCCTGATCGGCAACGATGATGTTCGAGCGGGTAGAGCCGCAGGATCCGCTGTTGACGCCCTCGCTGTGTAGCTCTCTCCTCCCTCAGCCGCCAGCCCGGATGCTATCTCCGACGAGGACGCCAAAGGGTCTGCAACAAGGCTATCTCCACCCCGCTGCTGTTCGGCTGCCGTATTTTCTTGTTCTGTTTCTGGGATTTCGTCGATCGAGCTTCTGGGAGATACGTGATCGTCTCGAATTTCGGTCGCTTCGGCAGCGCTCTGCCTTGGCTCGTCGGTGCCGTCTATAGAGAGCCGCCTCTCCACCAGGTGAGACGGACAGTCAAAGTATCGATAGCACTCTTGGTCGTGGAATTCGGGCGTTCGCCAGCGACAAGTAAATCGTTCCTCATCGCTTGAATATGGCGAGTCAGGTGTCGCATCCGCAGTGACACTCGCCTCCCTTGCATCATGGGGGGCGAGAGCGCTCGGTCCACCCTGCTGGCTGGCCATGCTGCGGCAGTTTAGACAAAGACAGCAGTTTCAACAAAGACAGATGACGAGACGGAACGGTCGGTGGCGCCGAAAGGAAACTGGGCTGGCCCAGATAGCCTCTGCTCGTACGAGGGGTCAACGGTAGCGAAATAGAGTGTGAGCGGGAAGCTTATTATGAGTTGATGATGATGGACCTCAAGCCCCCCCCAAGCGCGAGACACTTTGAGCGATGATGCACCACAGTACCACGCCTCCTGAGAGGGTTCAAGTCATGTTCGAGTGATGGAGCCGCTGGAAAGGAGACGCCGCGTCAGGGCAGCAGAGCGATCAAACAGAGCAGAAATGCATGGAATCACCACCTCGTCGAAGGCCCCCTTGAATGTAGGTTTGAGACACACGCGATCACTTATCGCTCAGGCGGGTGAAGCTTATCGAGAGGGTGGCGCCAGGATTAGTCACCCGGCCCAGCTGACTTCAATTTTGCGGCTGGATGATACTAGTACCTAGTAGTGGTAGTAGCATGGGAGCTCAAACGACTTGAAGGGTTCCATCGGGCCGCTACATGGTACTATACGTGTAATATCAACTATTCAGGTAGTAGTATCATTAGTATGATAACAACGCAACTACCGAGTACTACCCAAGTAGCCTAGCGTCTGCGCTTCTTTGTTCTAAAAATACTGAGAAAAGATTACGGCTCATCCATTTGCACGAAAACGTCCATGCACTCCGGAGGAACGATAGTTTGACTACTAGCTTTGCAAATAGGGTATCTCGCTTAGACGGCCAGGACGCCTCCTTAATCATAACTGCGCTGCAAACAATCCTGATGGCAATGCCAACGATGAAGATGATGTTGACTGGTATTTACTCTCCCACTTCACGGTCGTTATCCCAGTGTATGAATGAAATGACGCTCCATTGCCACGAGTGATGCCGGATTTGCTTTCCCCAGAAATACAAGGGGATCCACATAAGGAGGACTCCCCCCGCAATTCCCGCCATGGCTCCAAAAGCGTCCTGGTAGCCAGAGAGGTCGACCCAGGGATTCGTTTCAAAGGAGAGAAGGAAGGCGAATAGGGCTGGCCCTTGTTAGTCATGTTGAAATCCTTGACATCACATAGGTATACAAGTAGTGAGTGAAACGTACCCTTGAAGCCGGTGACTGCCAACGTGATCTCACCTGCCACTGGACGGTAAGAATCAATGACATAGACTATGCAAATCGTATTGGACTGCGTGATGGAAAAGCTGACTGCATTGCATGGATTAGAGCCAACCTCAGTTTGTAATTTTTCGACGGGCAAATTCTCTTACGGAGGCCTAGTCCTATGGTTGGACATATCCAGTGAAGCTTGTACTGAATACCAACGCCATAGAGAATCAGGGCAAGTGGCGCGGTGATTGCAGATATCATCACTGCCGGAAGTCGCATCTCAGGTTCTCGAATGCCATTGTTTCGCTTCGTTAAGATGTCGGCAACCTTGTCTCCGAGGTGGCCGCCTGCTGGTAGTCCGAAGAGAGAGCCAATGACGGCGGCGATATAGCAGAGCCCAACCTGGTAAGAAGCAAAGCCGTATGTCTGGTTGAAAGCCGCAGCCGAGTTGGATGTAACCGCGACTAGAAACCCGATAGTGACTGCCAGAGAGAGCGCAGCCCACAAGACCGGCGGGAGAATAATCAAGCCAAACGGGCGAATCATCATTTTGAACATGTTTTCGCTCGTACCGACAACCTTGAATACCAAAAGCGACTCAATGTAGCACATTTTCTTTGTGGAATTCTGTGTCTTTTCGCGTACATTTGATGGCTGTTTCTCATCTGACGCGTCTGGAGAGGGCGGCTCATAATGATCCGTCCGCAAATAGCTGGTCTCAGGCACGGTGAAAATAAGGAGAAGAAGGACAAAGCCAACCAAAGCGGCGCCGACTTGATAGATGGTTCTCCAAGTGTGGTCTATTGTAATTAGACCAGATATTATCAGGCCTGCAGCTGCGCCCACCGATAAGAAGCAGGTATACGCGGACATGACCCTGCCTCTTTCGTGGAGAAAGAAGATGTCCGCAATGGAGATGGGCGCAAGCGTCTCTGCCGCGCCAGAACCAAAGCCCATGAGAATTCTCCCCACCAAGAACCCGGCATACGATTTTTCAAAGATGAGCCATATAGCCATGGCAAAGTAGATTGCGTAGCTCACGACGTATACTGGCCGGCGGCCCCATTTGTTGGCAGCAGGGACCCAGACAATGTTGCCCATGCCTTGAAGCAAAGACGTGGTAGTGAAAAAGTACGCAGCATTTGGAATGGCTGAAGTAATTAGTGTGCCATTAGCCAAGGCATTTGGATAGAAATCCATAGCCGTAGCCACCATGGCGATGGCTGGCCCAGCTGCCAGGAAGTTGCACACTGCCATGGTCAGGCAGAGAACGCCAGCGACATAATACTTTCGCCATTTCGACCTGGAGTGTGTATATGTGTGAGCTAGAAAACCACCAAATCCATGCCGTCTATTGTAAGGATAAGACGCATGTGCAATAACATACCAGTTGAGCGGATCATTAGGGTCGGAGGACGGCGTGGGGACCAGAATCACGGCATTCGTTTCTTGGTCAATCAGTCGCAGATTGCCGAGGGTTCGTTTACGGCTCTTCTCCTTGATATGCTCCTCGGCCTGCGGATCAAGTGCCGGGGCAATGACATCGTCCTGGAAGGTCATGATGGAGCGTGAGAAGAGAGGCGCGAGATGGGCCTGGGGGAGATTAAAAGAGAGCTTCAACTCGTGCTCACGGATATGGCATCATTGAGGAACCGTCCATAAGCTTTCTATTCTTTTCAGGCAAAATCCTCTCTCAGGCCATTGGCGCCGTGAGCATGTTGCGCGGCCGCAGAATTAGCCGGAGCAGGTACAACGACAGGATAGGCTCTGCAACCTCAGGGGGGGGCTGCAGACCGCAGATTGCATGTACAAGTAAGAAATGCAATATCAAGGAGAGCACATGCAGGGAGGAAACGGGTCCACAGGCGATGGCAAATGAGCGGCGCTTAGAGGACGAAGTGAGGGTTGAGCTGAGACACACGGCTGACGGCTGTCCTATGGCAATTGAGGCAGATCTGGCCGGCGAACAGCTGTCTATCTCTGGCTTCCGAGATAGGAAAAGAAAAGACAAAAAAAAAAAAAAAAAACTACATATTCAGCCTTTCAATAGAAGTCCGAAACATGTCGTGCCAGGTTTACTGTAAGGGTCTGGCAGGCTTGCCGTTGGCGCCAGGCCTAGCAATCGATAGCGCTGCCGCGAGATGGGCCGAGTTTAGATACCGGCACCAGCAAGATATTGCCCCGGTATTGGTGTAGAGCACTAGGCCGACCTGTAAACGGGATAGATAGGGGTCCCTGGCCTGTGGGTAGGCTCCAGGGAACCACGAGGGATGCCGGGCGACAACGTGCGCGTTCAGAAATGGGCACATCAACAAGCCCGTTTCAGCATCCCTGTGCCGTTACGATTGCGCAACCAGCAGGACGGATTATTCCGTCTATGAGAAGCCAACGGTGCTGCGGTATCAGATAGTAGCACTCCGAGGCAGTATTATGTAACGCTGCCGCATTGAGCATCAGGCAATCGTACCATGGCATGCCAGTATAATATCAAGACCGGCACGTGTCAACGGCGCAGATTAGGACGAGGTGGCTTTCTCCATCTGGAGGCTGCATATCCGTAGTCCACCGCATGATCTCAATCTCGTGCTACCTGTCACTCAGATGGAAGCCACATGGCCGCGCCCAATTAGTCGGGATTCCAATAGTAGAATCACAGCTGTCGTTGCGAAAAATTAGCGCGGGCAGTGCCAACTCAGCTCGGGATGATGCCAACGCTAATATAACCATATCATAGGACATGTCCCGCCAGGTCCGAGATGCTAGATGATCCATCTCTACATGTAGGTACATGTAGGTTGGAGCATCACTTGGAGCAGTAATAGGCCGAAAGCACCGCAGATGAAACAATGCCTTGCTTTTCTCTTTTGCATGCAGCTTGACCGCATCCTGATCGGCTCGCAAATGGCAACTGTTTTCTCTGGATAAAACAAGAGCATCGCGGCACTCTGGTTAAGCTTTGGCCCTAGGGTGCGCCGAGAGAGTGTTGTAGCAGCTGAGGCCCGGCTCCATGCTAAAAAGCGCCAGCAAAGCGCCTCGTACGAGCAGCATTACAGCATTATGGGGAGATGCAGCGGCAGAGATTATCTACAAGTATAGGTATAGGTGTAAGCCGCAATGCCGCGCAAGGGCCGGCGGCACCCCAGATCGCCCCCACACTCTGCAGCCAGCTCGTTCGTCGGAGCCGCGGTCCAGGTACTCGACCTCTCTCCATCTTACTTGCAAGAACCTCAGCTGTGTCTTCAGCCCTGGCGGCAAAGCTCGCGGCACGCGTCTTCAGAGCTGCTAGCAGAGTCGGCCAAAGGGATAATTCCCCGATAAAACCCCCCGGGGGGCCCGAGCCGCTCGTTTGCGTTGCGGCTTCACCATTGGCTGCCGGTACGGGAGATGCTGGAGGGTCTACAAGTAGTACCTCCTACTGGAGCACGTTACGCGTACCAGCAGGTCTGGTCTCTGCAACTGTTTCAACCGCCGAATCGTCGCCTTTGACCACGCAAGCCACGCTGCTGCGATTCGCTAAGCTACGCACTCAGTAGATTGCTGGCTAGTGGCATGCCAAGCTCGCTCGCCACAGCTGCGCCGAATCTACTCGCGACGTCTTGGGGCGTCACAGCGGTCGAGTCCAGGTGTAAGTAGCGCCATCCGCGGTTCGGTAGCTGGCATCGGCTCATGTTCTGGTGTTTGGGTTGACTGCACGCTGAATGCCCGCTGCTGCTGCCGCTACAACAACGTCTGGTGCATTGCTCGACGACATTCCACTGCCGTTCAACACCGACCGCTAGCATCAACTACTAGCATCAACTGCCGCTTCAGGGCCTCAGCCTTACCGGTAACGGCGTTGCCATTGCCCCGGCCCCTCTCGTCGGGAGCCTCTAGTCTAGCTGTCGTAACCTCACCTCGAGACGCCTTCTCCCAATCTCCCTCGCGAGGCTGTCTCCAGCGTCCAGCGGCCTTGATGTGTTGCTAAACCCTGCCAAGCCAGAGAACCAGGTGGATATCGGGGCCTCCGCCAGCTCCATAGCCTGGCCACGCACAATGGCCGGAACGCTATCCCACATCCTCGATGGCCCGGGCAGCGATCCTCGGCCTCTGCCCGGGTCTCAACCTGCACCTGCACCTGTGCCTGTCTCCGAGACCTTTCTGGCGGCAAAGCAACAGGCTGTGGGCTCTGATGCTGCCGCTACAAGTATAGCAGGCCCGGCGCCGTCAAATCCAACGACCCAAAGTCACATCACCATGCAGGCTGTTCCGTCATCAACCACGCCCGGTCTTCCTTCGGCTTCTCCAGGGACGAACACTACTGCTGGCACTACTGTTTCTGCTCCAGATACGACTGCCGACCCATTCGCCAGCAGTGCCACCGGCGAAACTCCAGCATCAGCACCCCACCAGAGCCATCAGAACACCAATCCTTATGCTTGCCGCGACTGTGGGCGCTCGTACTCGCGGCCAGAGCATCTTGTTAGACATGTTCAGACACACACCTTGGGCCGGCGCTTTGCTTGCGAAATCTGCAACAAGTCGTTTGCCCGGAAGGATTTGTTGAGGAGGCATGTTACCAACCATGACAACGACTCGCCCAAGAAGCGGCAACGCCTGGTTTCAACTCCCAACTCTAGCCGCGTCACCCAGGCCTGCCGCGCCTGCGCCGCTGCTCGAGTCAAATGCGACGAAACGAAGCCGTGCAGACGCTGCGTCAGCCGTAACTTGGCATGCTCTTCCTTCGAGACCAGCCCAGGTTCTTCCACGCATCTTGCTCACCTTCCAGGGAGCGGACAGGATGCCCCTGTACAGAATCAAACGGATGGTGGCTCCCATATAGCGTCCGCGGATTCGAATTCCGCGCTTCTGAATGCCCCTATGAACCTTATCCGCGATAACACAACCAACAAGAGCAGCCCTCTCTCGCAAACCAACTCATCAAGGCAAGACGATATTAGCCAGTTGGCAACTCCGGATACTGGAGTGGAGTCAGGTAAGTCTTGCGATTGGCTCCGGGGAGGAGCAAGCTTTGATTTCTTCACCACGTCAGGAGGCAAGACTGACGGCGTCCTCGTTTTGTAGGCCACACTCTTAGCCAGGCAGCTCACCCACATAACACGGCGAAAACTGGTCCTATGGACTTTAACCAAATCCCATTCTTCGATTTCCTGCGCGATGTCCTCTTTCAGCAGCCTTTGGAACTGCCGCGGTCAACCGAATCCCAAGGCCCAGCCGTGTTAGACTTCTGCGACAACATGGACATGGATCTTACCGAAATGGACTTTGGCCTCCTAGATCACTGGAATCTGGATTTAGAGGACGGCGGGGCTCTGATAGCACCTGCTTTGGTCGGCCAAAATCCCCAGAACTCGGTTGAAATGTCCCAGATGCGGCAGAATCTTGCCAACGTCTGGGGAGAATTGCCGTGGAAATGGGAGCCGACTGCCAAGGATAGTGGCTATACGGAGCAGGGCAATCTACCCATATCTGCCAAGGATCTTTCTAATGCGCAGTTTCAAGAAACCAAAAAGAATCTTGAGCGAGTCGTTGACCAGAAGCTGAGTCTTTCCAGCCGCGACCAGATCTTGGCCATCATCTTGAAAACTTGTCACGATCCCTCGACGGCCGGTCGGGTGGCTGCCTCTTTTCCAAATGTGGACGTGATGGACACGATGATGCAAGTTTTCCTGGCCGCTCATGTTCGACAGGTATCGACATGGATACACTTTCCCACCCTCAAGCTGAATTCGCTGTGGCCCGAATGGATTGGGAATGCTGTGGCTGCTGGCGCTGTGCTGATGCCGGTCCCGACGTTACGCAAGTTTGGATTCGCCATCCAAGAGGCAGTTCGTAAGTGCAAACCATATGAGAAATCAACTAAATCGTTGATAAAGTCATTTTCTCACATCAAAATCCGCTAGGCATTACCATTCCTGCAAGAGTAAGATTCAAAGAGCCAACCAGCAGATTCATATCCGCCAAACAATAATGAGTTTGCGTCTAACTTGCATTACAGTTTGAAGAAAATAACACGGCTATCCAAAACCTTAGTTTGGTCCAATCACTCATTTTGGGGCAAGACATTGGCCTATGGAGCGGTAACCGCAGAAAGATGGAGATTGCCGAGTGTCATTTGGTGATTCCTGTGACGGTAAGGGGGAATGATACTACTTGCAAATTATACAAGATGCATACTTACTAAGTGATTTTAGATGATGAGATATCGACGATTTTTCCAGCGGCACATGTATCCTATCATCACGGTCAATCCCTCAGACGAGGGTGAAGTATTACAACAAAAGTGGATGAAGTGGGCAGCTGCGGAGCAATGGAAGAGGTCAGTCTTTGGGAAAAGTTTGTTTTTTCTGTTTCCATCAGCCTATCACTGACGTTTGGGAGGGAAAGACTAGCATACCACTGTTACATCCGAGAAGCCCAGTTGTCGATGACGGCATTGACAAATCCCTGCATGTCGTATTCCGAGTTGACGCTGCCACTACCAGAACGGAAGGAACTGTGGTTGGCAAAATCGGCGTCGGAGTGGAAGACACTCTATTTATCGGGGACAGCTGGCCAACAGAATTCAAGGCTGCCATCAATCGCCGATGCGTATCGAGACGTACGCCAGCTTGCTGGAAATTCTACACGGATTGACACGCAGCTGTCTGTGTCAATTTTCCTCCACGGCTTTTGGTCCATGATTTTCGAATACTCTCAGTTAAGTGTGGTGCATCAATTTCGGAGCTACACCAAAGAAAAGCCAAACTCTATGCTCAACTCCAGGCGCCAGGAGCTCCTTAGAGATCTACAGTCGTTTCAGTTCAGCTCTTCAGATTTGTCGGGCGTCACCCCTCAAGAACACGTCGTGTTAAACCTTCTCATGATGCACCTTTACGTGTCTCTAGACGACCTGCAAATCTTCTCGGGCAAGCAAGGTGAAGAAGAAGCCCGTCGTATGTACCCCATTTTGCAACAGTGGACAGCCAACCCTGAGTCATGGTTTGCAGTTTGGTGCGCGGGGCAGATCTTGCGATATGCCAAACTGTTTCCTCTCGGCCAGCTAAAGGATTTCTACGCCATAGCAGTCCATCATGCCGCACTGGCTCTGTGGACCTATGGCGTTGTGGCTCGAGCCAGCCAGCAGCAGGACATGGCATCGCAGTATGGATATGAGCCCATGTACCTGGATGAAGGCAATGCCACATCGATCCAGCATTTCTTGAGCTTTGGGCAGGGGAGACCTCTTATCCAGGGGCCCGCGGCCGGATCAAGCTCAGGAGCGGCACCCGGCGAGGCGTGTGTTTACGACCCTCGTGCGTGCATGGATATTGCGCAAGAGATTTTGCAGACGAATTTTAGAAGACCCCAAGACGCCTTGCCGCCTCTCGTGGAGAATCTTTGCCAGCTGATTAAACAGCTTGGAAACGCGGCATGGGCGGTTGGCTTGGGGTGAGCATTTTATTTTGATTTATTCTTCTCCCAGAAGAATCCTCCCTACCCACATGTATAAACGTCATCTTACTGGTCACCGGTCGGAGTTGTGTGCGATTTTGGTGCAAGTGTTGAATTTCTTTGATTTGTCCTTGTACTTGTTTCCTGATGAACTATTTGACCACGGATGGCGCATCGTTGTATAATACCCGAGCAGGGGCTGTTGGTGTACGAAGGAGACGAGTGCGCTGTGTTTCGTGTGGGTTGTATCATAGGTTCTGGCGGGTGGATGTATATACAGCCTGTTGCATATGTAAATATATATTCGTAGATGTGCTCTCATCTTTACATGAAATTCTCATGTCGATATAGACAATAATATCATCAAGATGATGGAGCTGGTGAGTGTCAGATTGATTGGATACCAGCCGCAGAGCCACGTGCGTTGGATTGTGCTATTATTGTCCTGGGAGCTACTGTACAATCGGCAACAAGCGTCTCCACCGCCGGGCTATACTGGAAATGAACAGATGCGTTTGCGCAGTTCATAAGACGAGGCTGAGCCGAGATTGGTCATCTCTACCTTGCGCTTCTGTTCCTCTGGAATACATACCGCACTGGCATCATTTCACCTCTCATCTTACCTACTTAAACTTTTTTTCAAGCCGATTGCTCTCTTTTGCTGCGTGGAAATAGAGAGGTTGGGCGATAGAGTTTCTGCTTTCGCTGGCTTCTTGCGGCCCGTCCCCCACGTTGCGGCGTTTCTCTTCCTTTTCATCTACTCGCTTTTGTACAATCCGAGGAAATATCACGACAAAGACTTGCACTTTATTGAATCCCCTGCTGTTGATACCTAGTTCATCTGTCGTGACGTTTATTTTTTTTTTTTCTCTCATCTCCCCACTGCTACAGCACAAAACAGAATCCCCCACCATCAACAATAAAACTGCGACCCACGGGGCATCATCATCAACATCATCTCCCATGTTGGAGAATCCACTCAGCCTTTGTTGATTAACAAACCCCTTCTCCGCCTTCCCGTCTTCCTGTCCCATCTTACCCTTTTGTTGAAAAGGGGGCCATGGATTCCAGCTTCTTCCGCTGGCCGCAAACCGCCGTCGCCGTCACCGTCACGGCCACGGCCGTAGCCACGGCGACGCTGCTGCTGCTCGCCAGATCCGCGCTGCGGCCGCGGTGGGGCAGGGCGCTGCCGAGCCCGCTCAAGACGACGATTCCGAGGCTGCCGCGGGACGAGGTCGAGCGCCTGGTCTATCAGCCGGACGCCTTTCCGGGGGCGAGGGACGTTGCTACGCCGGTGAGTTTGATTGGGATGAGAAGCTTGAACGATGAAGAATGAAGGAATTGCCAGGCTGAATGTTGTATTTAGTATGGATCCATCCGCGTCTATGAGTTTGGCCCCGAGGATGGCGAAAAGGTCCTGCTCGTCCATGGAATCAGCACGCCCTGCATAACGCTCGCTCTAATCGCCCACGGCCTCGTTAAACGCGGATGTCGCGTAATGCTCTTTGTGAGAAACTCTTCCTCAGGATCAGGCAAGCACCGTACTAACAGCATCTTGTAGGATCTCTTTGGCCGAGGCTTCTCAGACGGCGTCGGCGACCTCCCTCATGACGAGCGCCTCTACACCACTCAGATTCTCCTCGTGCTCGCCTCGAGCCCGCTGGCCTGGACTGGAAACGACGCCTTCCGCCTCGTTGGATACTCCTTGGGCGGAGGCATCGCCGTTCACTTTGCCACTGCGTTTCCTCACCTTGTCTCGTCGCTCGTTCTGCTCGCCCCCGCCGGTCTCATCAATGCTGCAGACTTTGGCGCCGTGTCATTGTTCATCTTCAAGTCTGGCTTCGTGCCGGAGAGAATTCTCGCCTACCTGACTCGAATTCGCCTGCAGCAACCCATCGCCGCCTCCCGAAAGGCCAAAGAAGTCTCGCCGTCCGCAGCAGCCGCCGACATTGCCGCCACAGAGGCTACCAGCGATGGTGAGGCGCAGAAAGCCGACGGAACCGCTGTTCCCTTTGAGCAGCATGTGCTCATGTACGTCCGATGGATGGCCCTTCACCACACCGGCTTCATCCCGGCCTTCATGTCTTCGATTCGATGGTCGCCCTTGACGGACCAGCATGAGAGCTGGAGGCTGCTCGCGCGCCGAAAGCCGGGCTCGACCATGGTCCTGTTGGCGCAGAATGATGAGATTATCGATGTAAAGGGCTACGAGCGCGAGGGCCTGCCTCTTGTGGGCGGTGAGGAGAATGTGGTGTGGAAGGTTCTTCCTGGTACGCATGACTTTGTCATGACGCACTCGGAGAGGATCCTCAAGGAGATGGATGAATTGTGGAACTAACTACGCTGCTAGACGGGGCAGATCTGAATACTGGTATTATCTTTTGTTTTTGGAAAGACATCAACAATTTATGGATTTAGCGGGAGAGCGGCCATGTATCAGGCTTAGAGAAGAGAATCTTTGTGTCTATTTGTTCGTTGGAGTTGCGATTCTAGATCTTGCTTATACTAGTCCAGTTGAATTAAAAACAAATATATATAACATGCAGTAGATTGCCTCATAAAATATAACAAAGCGCCGCTTGTTGCGCCCAAGATGAGATGGTCAGTGATTGAAAGCGTTAGTAGTTCATGAGCCCAATTGTATTCTTCCATGTAGGATTTTACCTGTCCAAAGCTTGACTTTGACACTATTTTCACCACATGTGTTAGTAACGATTCAGAAACGGTGAAAAGGCATCATGTTTCACAGAGAAATGACCAAACAACTTACCATGTTCCAGTAAACTCCCTTCTTCTTCAACAGCTCCATATGACTGCCCTGCTCCAGAAGCTGGCCCTCGCCCAGCACAAAGATGACATCTGCATTCTGCACCGTCGCCAGCCGATGAGCTACCACAACCATGGTGCGCCCCTTGCTGGCGCGCTCAAACGCCGCCTGCACGAGCTTCTCGCTCTCCGAGTCGAGTGAGCTCGTGGCCTCGTCCAGGAGCAGGATGTTTGGCTTGCGGATCAGGGCGCGGGCAATGGCAACGCGCTGCTTCTGGCCTCCTGAGAGGGAAACGCCGCGGGAGCCAATGTTTGTGTTGTAGCCCTCGGGGAGGGAGACGATGAAGTCGTGGATGGAGGCGTCGCGGCAGGCTTGGTGGATTTGCTCGTCGGTGACGGTGGCGTCGTCGACGCCGAGGATGATGTTGTCTCTGAGAGTGCCTACAGTGATGGATCAAAATTTTAGCTTCACGGATATAAGAGGGATTTCGGCAGAAATAGAAGAAACTTACCTTGGAATAGAGTTGGTTCTTGTGCTACGAGTGAAAGGTATTTGCGGTAGTTAAAGACGTTGACATCAGCAATGTCTTGGCCGTTGCATAGAATGCGGCCCTTATCGAGATCGTAGAATCTACTCAATCGAAATCATTAGTGAATCTGCTAGAAATATGAAGCTGCCAATCGGACTAACCGTTCAAGAAGCGAAATGATGCTCGTCTTGCCACACCCAGACGATCCCACAAGAGCCGCAAACTGACCCTTTTCAATCGTCAAGTTCAGCCCGCGGAAGACTGGCATGTCTCGAGTCGGATACTTGAAATGCACGTCCTTTAGCTCAATCTTCACGCCTCCTTCCACGTCGGGGATCTCATTTCCTCCAGAGCTCTTGTCTCGGAACATTGTCTCCCTCGTGTTCAAGATGCGGTTCGAAGCCTCCGTCACTTGTGCCGCGTTAGGGCCAAAGCCGAAACTCTGGCCGGCAGACTGCGAGGCGTTCATGATGGCCATGAAGCAGACAAAGTAGTTTTCAGGTTTGTACTCGCCACTCGCCAAAAGGCGGCTTCCATAGTAGAAGATGAGCGCTTGGCAGGCCAACGTGCAGCTGTCGGCGAATCCAAAGAGAAAGCTGGCGAAGCGGGCTTTTTTAAACGCCGTCTTAACGTGGCCATCGCAGAGGGTTTTGAATCGGTCCGTGATGGGAGTTTCCAGGGTTAGCGACGTAACGGTTCTAAAAGCACCAATCGACTCGGAAGCAAACTTGGAGCTTTCGGCAAAGACTTCGTTGTTCATCTTTTCGAATTGCAATTCATACCTAAAGCGCCAGTACGACGAGGCAAGAAGAATGGGCATGACGACAGCGACACCGACCAAGGCCAGTTTCCAGCCAAAGTAGAAGGAGATGATGATTGATCCAGTGAGGTTGAAAAGAGCAATGTACACGCTGGCCATGTTCGCTCCCATGAGCTCCTCCAGCCGCTGAGGATCTCCGGCGGCGCGAGCCGTCATGGTGCCGTGAGAGTGGTCCTCGTGATCGAAATACGAAGTCTTTTGGTAAAGAATGGCCTCGAAATACTGCTGCTGATACTTGGCTCGAATGATTGACGCCATTCGGGTGGAAGCAAAAAACGCTCCAAAGTAAGAGATTCCAACACCGATAGCCAGCACAAACCACATCAAGGACCAGAACCGACTTTCATGAAGCAGCTTGTGGCCAGTGAATTCGAATACCACAATGAGTTTTGCAAAGAGCCAGGCTTGCAGCGGAGTTGCCGCGCCGGCACAGGCGGTGAAGATCAATGTTATAAACATCAAGTACCAGTAGGTATTCGTCTCATAGAAGAGACGGCCAAAACTGCTGAAAATGTTGCGCTGTTTTTCGGTGCTGCTGCTATCGGTTTGAGCTGTGGCTTCCTGAAGAGCCTGGCTCTTCTCGCGGGTCAGATTGTCATCGCTATCCGTCGGGTCATCGCTTTCTTCGGCCTGTGACGCATTTCCTAGTGAGAGTGCCTGAGCCTGGACGAGGCCAGCATAGACACCGCCTTCCAAGGCAATGAGGCTCTCGTGGTTACCCTGCTCTGCAACTTTTCCTTTCTTGATAACAATGATTCGATCGGCCTTTTTGATAGTGGACAGACGATGAGCTATCGTGATTGTTGTCCGATTCTGTGCCACGCGGTCGAGAGCAGCCTGTACAATGCGTTCTCCTCGAACATCGATCGCACTTGTCGCTTCGTCTAGAATAAGGATCTTTGGCTTTCGAACGATGGATCGAGCAATGGCAATACGTTGACGCTGGCCACCAGAAAGTTTAGCACCACTGTCGCCAACTAAGGTGTCGTAGCCCTGCAACATATCCAAACATTAGCACAGTAATCGAAAAAGGGGGTAAATGCCACAGAATGAAGAAAGAAGAGATAACGAAGGTCCGTGAGCAACTTACCTGTGGAAGCTTGTCAACAAACTCATCAACGAACGCTTCAATACACGCTTCCTTGACCAACTTCCTCTTGACTTCTTCCGGCTCGTTTTCCCATTGTGTGCCAATCAACCCATTCGCCACGTTTTTGTATATGGAATCATTGAATAGAAAGGGCTCCTGCTGGACCAATCCAATCTGAGATCTCCACCACTTCAAATGGATGTCATCTAGAGCATGGCCGCACGTTGTGAGTTTGCCGCTGAGCTTCACTGGAGGGCCGGTGTCTTCCTCTTTCGGGGCCTCGAGCTCTTCCTCAGCCTCACCCACCTTCTTCTTCTTCTTCTTCTTTTCCGGTTCCACGGCCTCTTCGATGACGTATTGGTGCTTAAGCGTATACCATCTTTCTATCAATCCGACAACGGTACTCTTTCCTGATCCCGATGGGCCGACAATGGCGTTAATTTTGCCTGCCTCAATGCGGAGATCCAGCTCGTCTAGAATCTTGACGTGAGGACGGCTTGGGTAAGCAAATGTGACTTTTTCGAATACAATGTCGTCCGTGGCAGAGACCTCGGGGTCTGTAAGATGGCCCTTTTCTGGCTGGGGTGCGTCTATGACGGTAAAGAACTGGCAGGCTGCAACTGTAGCTTTGCTAACAGCCAACATGGGGGTGGTCGTGCGTTCCAGCGAGAAAACAACGTTCATCACAGACATTAAAACGCTTCACAACTTAGTTCCAGATCAAAAGACTCGTTTAAAAAGGAAAACTCACATGACAATTGTCCCAACGTTATTGGCATGCCCCTCAGCTATCTCCTTGGTCCCATACCAGAATGCCAGCGCAAACGCCGAGAATACGCTGAAGAACTGTAGCACTGTTAAAGACGGTCTTTTGTCTTTGTGAGGAAGGGCGTATGTTACTTACAATCAATCCAAACTGCAGAGAAAGGAATGGAGATGTGCGCTGGGCATGCATTTTGGCTTCCTCGACAGATATTCCATACTTTTTCGCCATACGGCTCTCCGCGCCGCACGCTGAAATCATGCGAATACTGGCAAAGGTCTCACTCGCAACGGCAGAGGATTTCGCTTCGGCCTAGCAAAGACGTTAGTCCCGTATTGACAGCTGTATACCCATCAGTAATATGACTGCTCACCTGTGACACTCGTCCGTGGCCTTTGACAATAATAGGCATCAATACAGAGACAGAGAGTCCGATGAAGAGAATGGTCGAAGACGTAACCAGCGTAAGAGCCCAGTTCCGGGTAAACGCAATGATGATGGAAGCAACAATTGTCGCATTGTACTCAAAAAAGACTCCGAGCTTTTCCGAAATGCCAAGCTGAAGAACGTTGCTGGTCGAGGTGATTGTTGTTGTCGCGTAGCCCGGCGGCATCGAGTCCAGAACATGGATGCTCTGGCCAAGCAGTGCTGTCAGGTAGTGCAATCGAATCGCCGAAGATATCCTAATTCCAATCATTCGAAAGGCAAACTATCGCAGAAAACATATCTCTTAGCAGCCGATTCGCTCATATAGGACAGGCATAATATGGATGAAGGTGTCGTGGGGCCTGTTAACAGTGACAGGGTTTTTCGCACCTTGTTGATATAGTTGAGTCCCAATCGGCCGAGAAAGAGAGCAAACATGTATAAACTGGTAGTACGCCTAAGTAATTTGATACAAGATGGAAATCAAGAGTGGTTACTGACGACAGCTTGTTTGCTCTTCGGTGAAAAGCTTCCTCGCTTTGGTTGGAGGGATCGGTAAAGTCGCTTATGCTGCCGACGAAATTACCTGGAACAAGACTGTAAACTTTATGCACAACACGGCAACGTGGGATGACAGAATTGGGTGTAAGAAGAAGCAAATCATCAAAGACATACCAAATACTACATTCATCAACGGCAACGTGATGCCAGCACCGATAGAGGCCAAGATGCCCGCCGCGTACGCAAAGAAGTCCCATTTGGTCGCATATTGGAAGACTCGCTGAGAAGCATTGATGCCGATTAGCACTCTCGGGGTCCATCGGTTTGTCTCTCAGCGTATTTATTCAGCAAGACACACCAAGTAATCTTTGAACGATGCTAGTCTCTGAGGCCGAGCCTTTGGCTGCTCTTGCGCCGGCTCAGAAGCGGTGCCATCGTCAACAGAGGCCGATGCCTTGTCGTCCACGGGATAGCTCGACAGCTCGACGCCGGTCTCTTTCATCTCGAAATGGCGACGGTCCCAAATCTAATACTGATGGGAATCAAGTACCGGGCCCTAGACGAGAATTTAACAAGACGAGGTTGATGGAGGCGAGCCGAAGCGCAGCTGAGGGTGTGCGCCGCAATGCATAGGTAAGTAGGTAGGTACAAGTACAAATGCGTAGGTAGTTGGCTGGTTGTCGTCATGAACCGATACATTCAACTTCCCAGGTCGGCCTAGTCCAGCGCGGTGCCGGAAACTCACCGCGAGTTCAAGCCCCTGAAGCCCTTTTTTAGGATACGGAAAATTAATTAGAGCTGGGCGGCTTCAGGACGTGGAAGCGATCAATACGCGGGAACTGCAGACGGCGATTCGCAGTGGATACTGGTTCTGAGGTAGGGCAGTGGCATATTGAAGAGCTACGGTAGAAGCGATTGGAGGCAGCCGATCAAATTGTTAGTGACTGGAGTTTTTGTGGCGTGAAACGGGCTATTGGCAGCTTCTACTTGCAGCCCCCTGCTTGGATGCCTAAGAGGAATCCATCAGTCATTAAAGCCATCATGCCAATGCTTCTAGACCTGCTGCTGCTCCATTCGTCAGCTGGTGGAGGGGCCAAATGGCAACTGCAATCATTTCCCCCAGGACTCTCTTATCGTCTACTTGCTACGTGCAGTTATTTTTGGAGTAGTCATGTCCGTTGATGCCAGATCATAGGCAATACTACTAGTATTTCTCGGTGTTATGTACACAAACTCGCCCATATGTACTCTGATACTACAGTAAGCTTCAATGAATCAAAGACATGGGCGCCTTAATTTCCCACAATAGCCCAGCGTAGCTCGTTGCAATCTGGCTTCAACTGCGTATCCCCAAGAGCAAGCATCTCTTCGGTGCATCTCGAAGCGATACGAGTATGCACCATCAACATGAAACTTTTGCTCGGGATTACCTCAAGCCCGTTATTAGCAGGCAGGCAATGCTGGGGTTGGCCAATCACGGCGCAGCCACATACGTGTAAAGCTCTGCCAGTGATGTGCGAGCAATAGTAATGGACAGCAGGCCGGGCCTTGTTCTGGAACAATCGCGCTAGGGCCAGGTGGCGCCGTATTGTTCGGTTTGCAGGGATGGACGACAATATACAACATCATGGCTAGTACGGAGATGGACTGCTGCTAGTAGCTGGAGTGAAAATGTACAAGTACAGTTGACAGGTCAAGGCAAGAGGCGTCGTGTCTGCGTCAATAGTGGCCTCGTTTGATCTGGTTTTGACTCTGCCGGGGAGTTGATATAGCCCGAGAAGCCGTTCTGCAAATGGAGCATTTCCGGCACATGGCGGTCCGCCACCGATTGACTGCATGTCTCGCCTCCTATGCTCTAGGCGGCACCTTAACTCAATCTGAAGAGCTTAGATGGTCTGATGTCAACCAGCATCGCTGAAGAGGACACTTAAGCTTCTGCGCTTCGCATTGTGAGTCACGCAATCCATGCACTCGTCATGCACTACAGTCCTTCATGGGCAATATGGGGGTGTTTATCATCAGTGCTGCGTGACCTCGGTCAAAGTAGTATAGCGACCAAAAAGGGGACAGCTCTGTATTCGCGAGATGGTTCTTCCCTACCTATTTGTCTACTACCCTGAATAGGTCCCTGAATGGAGTACATGATGTTGCCAACCAATAAAGCTGCCCTCGGGTTGGCTTATTTCCGCTGCGCAGCTGCGGACTAGGAAAGCATGACTTACATGATATATAGGGCGAGATGGGTGCAGAGTGCGCCATCAGCATATCAATGATGCTTGATGCGACCAAATTCTCTCAATCAATCTTGGTTTGTTGTTGCGTGTCTCAGTCGGTTGTATGTACGTATACCTGTATATATATACATACTGTTTGCGTTCCGCTATTCTATATTCACCAAAATGCATTGCGATCAAATGCATCCGATGCAATGCAAGACACCACGAGCATCGCATCATGCATTCCATTCAACCTCCATCAGACGTTCCTCTTACTGGGGCCGAGTTCTATACAAGTGACTGAGCTCTGTTCGCATCTTCATTCCTTATCGATAACCAAAAATTCTGCCCCGCCTGTCGAGGCACCCAAAATTGGCGGGGCTGACTTTTGCGTGACCCATACAAACAGCGCCGATGACTCCTGCCACAACTTCAAGCCTATTTTTTCCCCTCCACCCCTCGGATGAAGATAGTTTTGGCTGCATTTAGGTCTCTTCGACCATATCGGCCATTGTCGCAATTGCAAAGACTTCGCCTTGCGACTCCTCTTCCACGTACCGCATCTTTGTTCCACTCACAGGCGCCAACCGTCGACATGGCTCCCAAAACCAAGTTCGAGCTCAAAACTGCAAAGGGCACAAAAGATTGTAAGTTGTGATTCTTCAATCACGAGCAAAAACTCGAAGCTTACTCACCCCACGGGAGTGGCAAGGACATGGTCATTCGCGACAAGATCTTCAGCACCATCACCGAAGTCTTCAAGCGCCACGGCGGAGTCACCATCGACACACCTGTATTCGAGCTCAAGGAGATCCTCGCTGGCAAATATGGTGAGGACAGCAAGCTCATCTACGACCTTGCCGACCAAGGCGGCGAGATTACCTCGCTGAGATACGACCTGACGGTCCCATTCGCTCGATTCTTGGCCATGAACAAGGACATTCAGAACATCAAGCGCTACCACATCGCCAAGGTCTATCGCCGAGACCAGCCCGCCATGACCAAGGGCAGAATGCGAGAGTTTTACCAGTGCGATTTCGATATTGCTGGCAACTACGACTCTATGCTGCCCGACGCCGAAGTCATTAGAATCATCACCGAAGTCTTTGAGGGCCTAGGATGGAACGGCGCATATACTATCAAGCTCAACCACCGCAAGATCCTGGATGGCATCTTTCAGGTCTGCGGAGTCCCCGAAGACAAGATTAGAACAATCTCCTCTGCAGTTGACAAGCTTGACAAGCTGCCATGGGCGGATGTCCGAAAAGAGATGACCGAAGAGAAGGGCCTGGATGGGGAGATTGCAGACCGTATTGGAAAGTGGGTTGTTTTGAGAGGACGTCACGAGCTGCTGGAGAAGCTCCGTAACGACGAGAAGCTTTCAGCGAACGAATCCATGAAGCAAGGTATCGCAGATGTTGCTCTCCTTTTCGAGTATCTTGAGGCCTTTGGCGCTCTCGATAAGGTATCATTTGATCTTGGCCTGGCCCGTGGCTTGGATTACTACACTGGCCTCATTTATGAAGTTGTCACCGAAGGCTCTGCTCCTGAGGCAACACCAGGATCAGAAGCCGCGGCTGCAAAGCCATCCAAGAAGAAGTCAAAGAGCAACGGAGAGGACGAAGATCGATCTGATGATCCCACCATCGGTGTTGGAAGCGTGGCTGCTGGCGGTCGATATGACAACCTGGTCGGCATGTTTTCTGGCAAGAATCAGATCCCTTGCGTTGGTATTTCATTTGGTGTTGATCGCATCTTCTCCATCACCAAGGCTCGGATGGCCGCCGACAAGTCCGCCGAGCAAGTGCGTGGCAATGAGGTCGATGTCTACGTCATGGCCCTCGGTGGAAAGGGACTGGTCAAAGAGCGTTTAGAGATTTGCGCAAAGCTGTGGCAGGCTGGCATCAAGGTAAGGCATCATGTTCTCGTGGAATTGCACTTGCTATGAGCCGGTAGTGACTATTTACTAACGTATGATCTGCAGGCTGAGTTTTTATACAAGGCAAAGCCCAAGATGCAGGCTCAATTCAAAGCTGCCGAAGCCAACGGCGTGCCATTTGCCATCTTCATCGGCGAAGACGAGTTGGCTCAGGGCAAGATCAAGGTCAAGGAGATGGGCTTGAAGGATGGACACCCCGAAAAGGACGGAGTGCTGGTGGACACAGTTCGCATGGCGGAAGATTTGAAGTACCGCATTCAACGCAAGAGAGAACTAGAGAGCATCACGATACAAGCCGAGGGTCTGAAGGTGGTGGACGGCATCAAGGGTAACCAGGCAGCCAAGAAGGAGGCTGAAGCCAAGGCGGAGGAGACCAAGGCGGAGGAGACCAAGGAGGAGGAAGCCCCAGCAGCTCCCGCAGCAGATGCGACGATTGAGGCCCCATCCTCATAGAGGAACATGACCGAATTGAAAAAAAAAAAGTTGAACGCTACAATGTGTCGCAATCGAGCAGCATTTTGCTATCTGGTGAAGTAGAGTCAGCCCTGGATTGGAATCTAACAGCGAGTCGACCGCAAAGTCGGGTTTTAGCTAGAACGGCAACGGCGATTAGCCGTTGGGGACTTATGTGCTTGGTGATATGCTTGTTGGGCCCAGCATGGCCGAGTGCTAGCCATTGAGTTGGTGTTTATGTATTTGGAATAATGACATGGATAAATTATGTACGACCATATGATCATATCACCGGGTTTTCGTATACGTGATGTGGCGTTACATAACAAGGCGAAAAAAAATATTACACACTGGAATCAGCACGCCCTCTGATATAGTTCACCTGAATGCTCTCCGTCATCTAATACTTGCGGTTGGCTCATGACCGTCCGTGCTGGCTAGATATGTATGATGTCGGAAGTATACCTACCCGGTGAGCTAGTGAGCCTAGCTGTTAGTAGGTAGATATAAGTTGATCTGTGATTAGTTGATGGAAAGAAAACCAACATCACATATCACAAGAGATAGCATATCGGAGTCGTGAACAACATTATTTTCCAGTGTGGACGCACAAGTGCTTTAGCGATAATAGTGTTCTTATGCATAGTATGTAATACTATTACAAAGTCTAATGCGTGATCGACGCGGTCTGCATAAAGCACATGCACCAAAAGGGTCAATGTAGGTTGGACGATGCATACCAGGTACCCAGCTTTCGGAGCGCAGCATCCTTGACGCAATTACTGTAAAACCTTACAGTGTACTAGGGTCGTCAGATTGAATAGATCAACCTAAAGTTGGGTGATATATATGACTATAATGCCTGCTTTGTTACAAATATAGACATTGGATATTTCATACATTGATCATTTATCAATCTGATACAAGACACAAAGTAAAGATCTTGGGGTGACCTGCAGCTACGATGCATCAAGATGAGCCGTTGATGTTGATAGCGCCAACAACACTGGAATAGCGAGATAACAGAGTGGAGCTTTTACGGAATCTTATTGGTCTACCGTTCCGAAATTGATGAGGCTCATGATAGCGACACGCTGGGCTACGGGGAGATGGAAATATTGAGAGGCATTGCCGCTTTGTGCTTCGTTTTACGGAGTACAGAAAGTACCGTCACAGTACTGAGAATTCGTTTGAACACACATCCTTTTCGCATACTAGAGGTAGAAAGGATGTGAATACGAGCCGTAATACCAATGCATATGATGGCAAGAAGAAGAGAAAGAAGGAAAGGAAAGACAATAACAGGAGCACGGGCTGCAACGCCTCAAAAGGAGACGAGAGAGTAATCACTAGGCTAGACGAGCGAACGGACGCGTCGTAGCGCCCTGAAGCCAAACAAATATGCAAAGAAGAAGAGAATCAAGTTTTGCTGCTTTTTGGGGTGTTGTCTTGGTTCGCTGCAGGAGAGTGGCTCCCGGTGACTCTTGGATGCAGGTGAGAATTTCTTGTTTCAGTCTTTTGTTATTATTTTATTTCCTTTTTCTCCCTCTTTTTCTTCTTCTGGATTTTTAACGAGTGGGACGATAAGCAGTAGTGATGAAACAGCTTGCTAGCGTTCGAACGGTAATACTATATGCTCTGGCATGTTTGTTGGTATCTGGGTTGCATTATATGCAGAATTAGGTTATAAGACGGGGAGGCTGATAGCTTGACTGGGGCTACCTAGAGAGAATATCAAGATGGAAGCAACAGAAAAGAAGAACAGGCTGATAAATGGGGCAGCAACGTGCATATAGATACTGCAGCGTGCATTCCCAAGAATAAAAACAACGCGAGACGCGGTCCAGCAACAGGCTCTGCGACTCGAGGATTTGATTCGCGTCAATGCAGGCGGCTGGGGACGGTACCTGCCTTGGCGATGCACCGGCTTTAGCAGATGCGGGTGGCGCATGGGGAAGGAACGACAGGTGCCAGGCACATGCGCTCCACTCGCCCGTCGTTCCTGCTCTCACATCACAGCTCACTTGCAGCGAGGCAAAGTGCACTGGCAAGTGGCAACCTCCTTCCGACATGTTGCGTTTGTCACGGGACGCAGAGTCTGGGATATCTCGGCGGCGTCCCCAGTACCGGGCAATCTTACCTCGTCCTGGTGCCACCTCGGACTGCCATATTTCGCTGCTCATTTGCCCATCCGGACGGTGGCTCGCAGGCAACAAACAGGGCCTTGCCGCCTGTGCAGGCCCGCGGTCCTGGTCTCCCCAATTTCACAATCTCGTCTTCGTGCCTGGGAGCGCCACTATTCGCAAGGCAGGGAGGCCGGGGAAGCGGGATCCAGGGGGCAAGGCCTGCAAACGCCAGCGTCTCATCCTGGCCAGCGCCACTCTTTTGCGGTAGCCGTACCGGTTGGCCGTGAGTGACAGCAGGGTCCAAGTTGAGCGAAAGGGGGATTGGGGCCAGGCACGGCTGCCAACGTTATACTACAGTCGCAGCAGCACCGTATCGTTGGAAGCGGGCTTTCCACCAGTCTCCCGGGACGCCTCTGCGACGTCGTTGGAGGGCTATCCTCAGCAAGGAGCCGAAACACAACAACGCCGCCGCAGGAAACAGGCACAACGCCGGCTCGCTAACAGCAGGGGATGCGGACGGCGCACCAATCACAACGAAGCAACGAGAACCTGAGATGAGAGAGATCCAAGAAAAGGACTAGGAAGACCAAGGCTCTTCCCCGAGGTGGCGGGTCAAGTCAAACCCCTCTCAAGCGGACCCCCGGGATGCCGGTAGACGTCTGTGTTGCGTCTGTCAGTCTTAGACAACGCACGAGCGTTTTTGCTCTTTTCTCTCTCTTTTCTTTTTTTTCTCCCGTCCCTCGCGTACTCGATTTTGTTCGCCGTTTTCACTCTCGTTGTACTTCGTACAAGCCGGTCCTTAAAAAGCTCAACTCGCAGTCTCTCCCTCCCTTGGCTGGACGGTTTTTGGAATCGTACTTCTTACCAGCTTCTCCATCCTTATTGTCTTGCACCCTGCCACTCACTCCTCCCTTTCCCTGCCTTTCATTAGTTCAACGGGTATACTTATCATCCTCTCTTTCGTTCTCCGGCTTGAATTCAGACACGTAGTTTTATTTCTTTACGTGAATAATATACGTTGCATACTACTATTCGTCTCCAAGCCTTTATTCGTCGCTGCTACACTCTTTCTCTCACACTTCCTCAACATTCTCTAATACTTGTATCTGCGTTCCAATCTATACATACATCCTCGGTCCTTTGCAATTTCCTTTCATCGAGTACACTATTACGACGCTGCATCGTCAAACACTGTTTCCAGTCTTTCCACACCCTCTCTTTTCTGATCAAACTCAGTTCCATCACCATTCATTCATCAACTCACAAGTTCATCTTCAACATGCCGGGTCTAATCCCCCTTCGCATGAGCGCGCTCATTCCAGCATCAAAAATCGCAACATCTTTCGCAGAAGGCAAATCCAATGCCACAAGTTGGGAGCCCACGCCGTACAAGCCAAGAACAGCTGAGATGCAGTTCCGGCAAGCAACACGCGAGCGCAAGATTCCCGAGCCTCTCATTATATCTAAACCAGCTCCTTCTACGCCTTCTCAGTGGAAGAAGGCGTTGGCTGAGATCAAAAGGGACTTCGTTAATCGAAAATACCGGCACTGCTCTATGCGGTGTCAAGAGATTCTCGACAACATGAAGGATTCGGTAAGATATACTTTGCGCAACGACGCCTCTTGCTACGATTTTTATTAACATGATATCTTCCAGTACAAGCCGGAGACAGCATGCCTGATCTACATCCGTTTCTACGCCGCGTCTGCTCTTGAAATGCAAGTCCGTTCTCTTCATCACACCTCTCCTTACCGGACGAAGCTCCTCCTCCAAGCTCGCGACCACTACCGCGCCGCATCTGAACTCGCCAAAGAAGACGATGCTACTAAGCGGCGACCTCCCTCTCGATCAATGTCTCCAATGTCCAGCCGACACACTCCTTTTGGATCGGACGCATCGTTTTCTACAATATCCTCCGGAAGCTCTGCTTCACTCTCAATCAGCTCTCTGGACAGCTGTTTGAAGAGCCCCGGTAGCCGGCCCAAGCAAAAGAAGCGCGTCGCGTTCTGTGATGTGCCCTCATATGAACCTTTGCACGAGTCTACCTTTGAGCCTTTTATTCGGCCAGACTCCCCAACCCTCGGTTTCGACGACGACTGGTGCCCCCGCCAGCCTACTCCTGAGCCTCCGGTTCTCTATCGGGCTCCCCTCCGACCCAGCTCTGGAAAGTCGCAGTTTCCACTCCCTTCTCCTACGAATTCAGAATACAGCTCTACCCAGGGCGACGATGACAGCTACTTCGATACTCCCACCACTGCAGACAGCTTCCTCCATGCCCGTTCCGTCCACCACTATTGCACGGTGCTTGCCAGCCTGCAGCGCCAAATCACCTCTCACCTGGAATGGTTAGAGCGTGATCTTGCTGCCGCAGAGAATCCCCAGCCTCCGCAAATTCTCAGCGAGGAAATGCGTAACCTGGAACTGCGCACGCGGATTGAGCGGCTGAGGGCCAGTGGCTGGAAGCGACAGCGTTTTGATTTCCGAAAATACGAGGCACTTCGAGAGAGGGCCTTGGAGGATATCAATTAGGGGGTAGTGGATGCGGTAAAAACAAAAAAGTAAAACTGAAATTGAAAAAATATTACTGTTTTATTGGCTGGAATTTGGAGTTTGCATTGTTTGATTGGATTCTTTGGCATTGATAGATATGGTGCTATGGGTTACTTGCCTAGGTATACTTGCTATGAAGGCGCTCGTTGGGAAAAGTACATAGATCTCCAGATTGGATAGGATAGAGAAAGGGTCGAAAAATGCCCTCAAAAGCTTATGTTTTTTACTTGATCTACATCATTTTCTCTTTTATCAGTTTATAATGAACCAAATCGCCTTGTCCATGATTGCTATTCACGTCTCATCTCAAAATACTTTGCTTATAATCAATGTCGTGATAATAGAGAAAATTATATTTCGAAAAACCAGAAAAAAATTGGTAGAGCAAGAGACCAAAAAAAAAAAAAAGAATATCCCAAAAAAAAGTCCTCATAACCAGTCCTTCTCTTTCGAGATGCGAGCGCTTTAAGAAGCGTCGCTAAAGCTACGCCGCTTCGCCTCCTTTCCCATCTCTTCCTCAATCTGCAGCGTCTCCTGTTTCTGCTTGACGTCCTTGAGCGCAAAGAGGCCGAGGGCATGCAATCGAGCGCCATCTCCCTTTTCTTGGCCACCTTGCACGTCTCCCATTTCCGAGTTCTCGGGGTCTTCTTCGTGTTCTCTGAGCTTGTTGATCCTGTTCTGGAGCTTGACGATTTCGATGGCGCGGCGGAGGCGGGACCGTCTGCGGAAGGCCTCGATTTCTGGCAGCAAGTTGTGGTCGCTGGCGGTCTGGCCGCTGAGCCAGATGTGGCCCAAGGCTTGCTGTAGGTTTGTTAGCTCATGGTCTAGTATGTCTGAAGTGCCAAAGCATCGTACCTCGCTGGTCCATCTCAGCTCAGGCTCTGGGACAAGGAGACGGTTGATAAAGTCCTTTGCATCAGCGCTGACATCCTTCCAGTATCTCTCGTGGAACACAACGTTGCCCCTTGTGCACTCGTCAAGAAGATCTTGCAGGTTCTCGCTTCGGAAAGGGGAGTAACCGCAGAGCAGGGTATAAGTGATGACGCCCATAGACCACATGTCGACAGGCTTTCCGTGGCCTTTCTTGGCCATCACTTCAGGCGCCGCATAGCCAAAAGATCCAGCCATAGTCTTGAGTGTTTCGTCCTTGCTGTCCAACGTCTTAGCAATACCAAAATCGGCCAACACAAGATCGGAATCGTCTTCGGCAGTAACATAGATGAGGTTTTCCGGCTTGAGATCTGCAACTTTACGTTAGTCTCACTTCGGATACTCGCGTGGATACTCGAGTAGATTCAGCTTTCAGGTAAAATCGCATACCTCTGTGGACGACGTCGTTCTTGTGCAGGTAGTCAACGGCGTCAAGAACCTGCTTGATAGTTTGCGAGGCATCTTTCTCGGTGAACTTGCCCCTGTCGCAAATACGATCGAAAAGCTCTCCTCCTGTGGCCAACTGAGTGACAATGTAGAATTTATCCTGTGGCGCTTGGTCAGCCAGGCTCGTAAGTACCCCATTCCTTCCCCTCCCTAGTTTATAAAGTATCGACGTACTCTGGACTCGAACCAATCGACAAACTTGACAATGTGAGGGTGCTTCAGTCGTTGCAGCATGGAAAGCTCGTCATAGACCATTTGCTCGTTACCCTTGACGTTCTTCTTCAAGATGATCTTGACGGCAACCTTGCCAGTAGGGCCATCTGCCTCACGAACGACTCCATAGGTACCAGCACCGAGGGTGCGTCCGAACTTGTACTTTGATCTATTTCAAGAGCTCGAATCGTTAATGCTGAGTTCAATGTCGGTAGTCTCTCAGGTTATGCATCGTACTTTTTCTCATAGCTTTCGGGTTGCCCGTGGAGGCGGTTGAGCATGTTGGCGACTATATCCAGGGAGAGCACCTGTTAGCAACCAGCACATGACTGTCGGGGATCCCAAGCATTCTTGAATAACAGAAAAGGGGACAAAAGAGAAGACGAGTGTTGTATTCAGATGCGAGAGTCTCTGATATCCGCGTCCATCAGATTACAGCGGCGTAAGAGAAGTGCGACTTACAACTCATCTTGAATCTGGCGGGGTATTCCGACACGAGAAGCGGTATTCAAGCCAAGCTGCGATTCAGAGCGGTTCAGGCACACGCAGCCCAAAGCTCGCAAAGGTCGCCTAGGAAAAAGGAGTCGCACGATGATTTATATCCTGCAACGAAAGCGGCGAGAGGCAGCCCAAGAGCAAGGAAAGAAGGAAAGGAGAGAGAGACGAGGCGCCACAAAAGTCCAAGACGACAAGAGCCAGAAGCTGAAGGAGCTACAGCGACGGCTGAGATTAAATACGACCCGAGTAAAATATCAGCCCCTCATCAGGCCTGGCGGTTTCCAGCCGTCAGCCAAGGGGGCACTAGCACCACAGCCATACGGCATAGTGGGGATGGCGCCAGGAGAGGGACTGTCGCCGCCAAGGTACGACGAGCACTGTAGATCAACTAACAGCGCCCTACCTTGCTGTCCTATCTAGCTGAGTAACACCTTCAACTGTGCTACCTATAGTGCTCAGAGGCAGAATCAGTAGTTCGATTCCTAATGGCTCAATAGCATCACTTCGACTACAGCTTCAGCCAAGCGGGAGCCAACAACACCTATTCTCTCGAATGTATGTACGCGTGTTGCACAAGCACATGTAAAATTAACCAATTCTTGGGCAAGCAAAGGCCCCCACGCAGCAGAGCATAGGTAGGTATCAACAGCCCTGCGTTAAAATCGCAGCCATGTCGGCATTTCCAGCCAGCGTCGGGGCGGCCATCGTGGCTGTGCCCGCGACAAGGTCTCCATCTGCTCTGGCCCGGCCAACGAGAGGCGATTCACCATCGACAATGTCTAACACCGCACAGAGAGATGCACGAATTAGACGGCAGATAATGGACTAAGACTTCACAACGGCTGGGCTGTGGCTCAGCGACCGAGCCGCAAAACTGCCATACAGACAGCCCTTCGATACAGATGCGCCCTCGCTTGGGTTTTGGAATACCAACCACCTACCAAAGCAGGCCGACAGGTCTGTCGAGGCTGTCGTCTTAGGCGGCCTCCGTCGCCATTCCGAGATGTAATGTGCGATATGCCAAGACAGCTGCCGAAGCACCGTGACGGCTTTTCGCAAGGCTGATTAGGGCTGCTTATTCGCTGCATCAGACTTCAAGAGTATGCTAATCCCTGGCGAGCGGCCTCTCGCAGTGGGTCGGGTGTTTTGATTCTCAGAATGAGCGTTTGCCAACCCCATGGGACTTGTTTATGCTGTTCGCGCTTGGGCGACTAGCAGTGGGCACTAATGACTGACATGTCGCATCTGCTGATATACTACTGTACGCAGGTAGGATTAATACCTTGTATGATCCCGGCCGTATTGCTCTGGTAGACGTCACGTTCGCCCGTGGGCCGGGGGGGGGGGGATCGCCAGGAAACATACATCCAATCAACAATTCACGATGTTGACAGCTTCTAGCCCTAGGATTGGCTGCCCATCCAAAATGCGAGAGTCCAAGATGCATTCGATTGGCTAGGATGCAAATTGAAGACGCCAACAGCTGAGTCTGGGTCCTTATATGGCCATGAAAGGCTGAGCGAGATGAAAATCAACCTGCAGGAGCAACTTTGCTAATAATCCTAGGAATAGCCATCCTTTGGGTCATGGCTAGTTAATGATATCTTTGACAAAATTAACATGCACTGACCTTCTCAAGCACGTTTCATAATTCTGCGTTTATCGCTAGCAAAGATACTCCCGAGATTAAACGGTGTATTGGCTGCCTCACTCTCACTGTCACACGAGTTAGTGTTGTTTCTGTAACGGAGAGTACAGAACTGACTTCACGAAAGATGATGAATGGGATTTTCAGCGAGGCCTCCAAAATTGTATAAACGTAGGATTGCATTTTGTCTTGGTCCAAGGCAGCTGTCCATTTTCGATACGAAACATCATCCTTTCCGGGACTACATACCTATATACTTGCTAGAGGCTGATAAACATGTCTTGATGTTTCAATACAATTGTTTATTTCAACATATATATAGCATGTGTAAATTATACGTTGCAAACTGCTTCAGAAATATCAATACATCTCTTTTTTTTAATTTTATTGTTACTTTATTTGCTATAATTGTCTAATATTCGAAGAAGGAGATCCCGTCACCTTTAAATAACAGCATGAATTACTACTGGTAGTAGGTACTAGGTCGATAGCCAATTCGAAATGGTGGAGAGAAAGTGTGTGTACCTAGGTACATGTATCGACGTACCTCTATCGCCGGAGAACAATTCGCTGAATGTTGGCACTAAAAAAGTGCCGTTGAGCAAGAAACCGAAGCCATCGGCGATACAGAGGTACCTACAAAGAAATCAATATTGTTGGTATATCCTGCATGAAACGCATACGTGCATCTACAAGCGCTTACCTACAGCCTTTCCAGCCTGCATTCTGAATTCTGCAATTCTCCAACTCTACAGTTGCCGTCACCTGACAATATATGTGCAAGTACACATGTACCTTGTCAGACCAGCTTAGGCGCTGAATGGCTACGGTTGGCCGCGCAGAAAGCGCTGCTGCAGCACTACAAGGAATCTTGCGTCTTGAATCATGCACTGCACACGCTGGCGGTTCAAAAGATCCGCAACAGAGACCTGCTGCTGGCCTGATTCTTGCTATTGAAACAAAGACCGGGGGAAAAAAAAGGGAGGGCAAAAAAAAAGGTTATAACTGCGCCAGCACCAGCGCCACACATGATCCAACCCCTCCAGCGCGTTTAAAACTTGGAATGCTGCCACGCAACCAGCTCTGCGAGTACAAACTCTCAATACTACAAAACTTAACCAACACAAACTTCACAAATCCGCCATCGTTATTCTCGAGCCACGCCTCTCAATAGAAAGCCCCTGTGCAGCAAAGACAATATGGCTACGGGAATGCGAACGAAGAGAGTGGCCAAGGAGCGCCAAAAGGTAAGATGTTTCGCTGTGCATTTGGCGGGCATAGGTGCCCTTCGCCAGAGCTGACGCTACTGTAGATAGAGAAATTTGGTCTACCTCCTGGTATAGAGCTCGTGGACGGCGAAGACTTGAAGGAGTGGCTCTTTGACATTCGGGTCTTGGACAACAACCCTTTGTATAAGGATGAAGTCTACCGGCTAAAGTTCGTCTTCTTCGATTCGTACCCCATAGGTACGTCCATGCTGCCAGCATCCCCTCGTCGCCCTCGAAGCAATTAGACTAACAGACAGACCAGAGCCCCCAGAGGTCACCTTCGTCGACAAACCAGCCCGCCCAGTCCCCATGCATCCGCACATCTACTCGAACGGAATCATATGCCTTGACCTTTTGGGAAATTCAGGATGGAGCCCTGTCCAAAGCGCCGAGAGCATCTGCATGAGCATACAAAGCATGCTTACCAGCAACAGCAAGAACGAGCGACCGCCTGGCGATGCAGAGTTTGTGCGTGTCAACAGACAGCGACCACGAGATATAGAATTCTTGTATCACGACAATACCGTGTAACAGCCTCAATCCTACAGATGACGGCACCTCATTTGCTTTCTCATCCTTTTTCCTAGTACTTCTGGGGGGGTTCCTGTATTTTAGCGGTCATAATGGCTCATCGGCGTTCATGATACAACCCCTTCTTGCAGCATGGGACTAGACACATATCACTGCTTGTCTTGGGTCTTCTATCTGCTGAATTTTTTGGGGCCAAGCAAGATTTTTTTCGACGGCTATTACGGAGTAGTCTGGGGTCTTGATTCGGCGCCTCGCGCAAAAGTCGTGCATGGCGCAACAAAGAGCGAGGACTGGCGGGGAGAGCTCAAGTACCTTTGGCAGCGTGGAGGACGACCATATGCGTATATGCACGGCCTATAGAATTGGCTGGCGTCTTTTATTATACTCATTCTAGGCCAGAAATAGCGTCAAAATGGACTTTGTTGCTTTCCTTTGCGGCAAACCAGAAACAACACAATAAATATCTAATCTCATGGATGGCATGATTGCTGCTATGCCTGGAGATATGACGTCGCCCCCTCCGCTGCTTTTTGTGCCAGTGACAGCTCTCCCCTCTGGCGGGGCTGGCCTCACCGCCCGCCGCAAGCCACACTTTGGCTCCCCTGGCTGCTACGGAAACCAGGACCTGCCGAGAACTGAAGCCTCATCCACCACCAAATATCTCCCACGAGCTCTCTGCCGCGGGCAATCATGGCTCCCCGCGCGGAATTCAGCACCGAGCAGATCCGGGGCAAAGCTCGAAAGGATCTGCTCTACCTGCTCGAGGGTGTAAGTAAGGCTCACTGTCGCTGAGAGTTCGCTGGAAGCTCTGCCGTGCTAACCAGCAGCTTTCGCGCAATCTGTAGGTCCGCGGCAAGAAGAACCTCGTGTTTGATCGCAGCCTTGTCGGCCCCATCGGTACAATCGTCAAGGTCGCCACGCTCCAAGAGTACGGGGTCGACAAATTCTTCATCTTGGAAAACAATAATGTGGACGCGAGCCAGCGCAATGTCGTCTTTGTGGCCAGAGGCGAGTGCGGTCGGCATGCCGAGGCCATAGCAGGTAAGATGCAAGAAGCGACGATACCCATGCGGGTGTCCTCCTCTGTTTCCTCGGCGCCATGCTCAGCTCCATTGACTTGAGATGCCGTGGTCTCAGATGAAATGGTTAGCTAGCCAGCTACAGTGAGTGAGAGCTGACGCAACGTGCCCCTCCAGCGCAGATTAAGCGAATTCAGCGTGAGAGCCAGACAACTCATGACTTCCACATATTCTGGGTCCCACGTCGTACCCTTGTGTCCGACCAACTGCTCGAAGAAGCCGGCGTTCTAGGCGATGTCAACATATCTGAGCTGCCGCTGCTCTTCTTCCCGCTCGAAGAAGACGTTCTGTCGCTTGAGCTGGAGGATTCCTTCAAGGACCTCTACCTGTCCAAAGATGTCACACCAAACTTCCTCATGGCCAAGGCGCTCATGGAAGTGCAGCAGAACCACGGCCTGTTTCCAAGAATCATTGGAAAAGGCGACAATGCGAAGCGGGTAGCAGATCTCCTCGTCCGCATGCGTCAAGAACGGCTGGCGGGTGAAGACGGGAGCGACGTTAAAACAGCGCTGACGCCCAGCACCACGAACGAGAGCGTCATCATTATCGACCGTGAAGTTGATTTTGTTACCCCACTACTCACGCAGCTGACATATGAGGGACTCATTGATGAGATTTTTGAAATTCAAAATAATCAGGCCAAGGTAGACACAACCATCGTCGGGGCACCGGCGCAATCTTCAGCGGCCACCTCACAAAGCAGAAAGCGGACGGTACAGCTCGATTCCAGCGATAAGCTATATGAGCAATTACGAAACGCCAATTTCGCCATCGTGGGCGGACTGCTCAACAAGGTCGCCCGGCGTCTGCAAAAGGTACAATCAGATTATGAGACCAAGCACAAGACCAAGACGATTGCCGAGCTGAAAGAATTCGTGAGCCAACTGCCTGGCTACCAACAAGAGCACCAGAGCGCAAGGATACACACCGGCCTGGCTGAGGAAATCATAAAACACACACGAACCGACTTATTCAAGGGCCTTCTCGAAGTCCAACAGAATCTCGCTGCCGGTGCCGACCCATCTTCTCAATTCGACGGCATCGAAGAGCTCATTGCTAGAGATGCTCCTTTGCGGGAGACTCTTCGTTTGCTCTGCGTCTACTCGTGCATATCTGGAGGAATAAAACCCAAGGATTTCGAGCAGTTTAAGCGTCTGATTCTCCAAGGATATGGCTACCAACATCTGCTCACACTCAACAACCTTGAGAAGCTGCAGCTATTTCTATCGCGCTCTTCTCCACTAGCGGGGATGATCCCGATGGCGGGCAATGCTGGCGCCGACGGCAACAAGACCAACTACACATACCTACGAAAGCAGCTACGTCTAATTGTCGACGAAGTGCAAGAAGATGACCCCAACGACATTGCATACGTTTACAGCGGCTATGCTCCTCTTTCCATCCGACTTGTACAATGCGTTCTTCAGAAGCAGTATCTTTTATCTATTACGAAAGGAAATGGCGCAGCGAATGCCAGCGGCACTGTCCCTGGTGCGGGAGCCCAAGGATGGCACGGATTTGATGAAGCCGTCAAGCATGTTAGGGGCCAGACTTTCTATGAGCTTCAGAAGGGCGAGGATAAGGCCGTCAAAGCTAGAGCCCTGTTATCCGGCAGTGGACACAAGCAGACGGTCTTTGTCGTCTTCATCGGAGGCGTTACGTTTACAGAGATCGCCGCGCTGAGATTCATCGCGAAGCAGGAGGAGGGTAAGTCGTGCAAAAATTGCGGACGCGGTGCAAAAGCTAACAATCCCTTCTCAGACCGGAGAAATATAGTAATCTGTGCGACTTCTATAATCAGCGGGAACAGGATGATGGATGCGGCAACCGAGAAAGAGGCGTTTGCCCGCAAAGAGGCGACGCTGCCCAACAGCCCATAGGCTTTGGCGCATCGAGTCGTGAAACGATATTTGGAGTTTGGCGGCGTACTGGTCGGTGGGAGATAAATTCTGTGTGGCATGCACGCATCTTGATTGACATTTTGATATGAAAGCTTCTTTTCCCTCTCTCTTTCCTTTTTTTTTTTTTTTTTTTTTTTTTTTCCCTTTTCTCCTCCTCTTTCTCCAGTTTTTCCCTACAACCTCAGTCGCGCTGTCTCATCGCTGATGCCTCGTTGTTTGAAGTTCGTCCGGAGTCCATAACTCGAAATATCACCGGATTAGTTCGGAGTAGAGCGCGCCCCACATCAGAGAGCGCCGCGATTGGATTGTCCGTCCCACGTGACCAGTGCCTATGCGATTGAACCCGGCGTCCTTGAGGGGCCATGATGAGCTGATGGCCTCTATTATTCCTGCTTATTGGCCCTTCCTTGCAGTAAAAGACGAGCGGCTGCGCTGTTGGGCTCGTTCTGTTCCCAGTCGAAAATCCATTCAATGGCCCAATAATCAGTCATCTCAGCCCATTTCGGATCTGCAGTGCGGCCCTTGTAATTACTACTCCTTTAGACTGCTCTTCAGCCGTTGAAGCCTCCAGACCATCTTATTCCGCTTACAACACCAGGTACATATGCACCAGGCAGTGAGATCAAGGGAGGTCTTTGGCTAACATCTCGATTAGATAGAGGCTCCTCATGGCAGGCACTCTCATGATATGATGCATTTGCCCAGCGTCATGCTGTATATGTATGACATAGTGCCGAGTATCGACCTCCAAAACACCGTCACCATTCCGACATCCGTAGCCTCTCATATATCGACGCCGAACCGTCCTAGCCGTCGTTAGAGCAGGTGCCTGGTTGGGCTCTTCACCATGGCAACTGTTTTCGAGAATCACCTCAGACTAGACAAGGAAGTCTCGGCTGGGCAGATTTTTTCGCATGCGCAAGACATCGACTCTTCATCGATATCAAGCCTAGCGCCCGAGTCCGTCTCCAACAACCAGGGCCATATAGCGGTGTCACCCAGCAGCAGTCTAAGCACTCCCCAAGCATCGAGGCAAGGCTCATCGGATGAGTCTTCAGAGGTCGCGCCTGAGATTGTTGTGTGGACGGAAGATATGGATTTGAGCAGCAATTTATCATCCCAAGACCCGGAAGAGACTTCCAGCATGCATCTCGGCACGGAGTGAGTTTTGGCCACCACAAACCACCTTGAGAGGAGAAAAATGCAAACAAATTTTTTCACCTCTCTAGTTGGTCTATTGTTCACTACATTTTTAATGTCTTTTCTTTTCTTTTCCTTTTTCTTTTTTCCTAACATTTTGATAGTGATGAAAGGCCTCATTTTAGCGACCATGTCCCACAGCAAGCCGAACCTAAGGAGGATGCTTTTACCGAATCATTCTCTTCCTCGCACTCTGCATTGACGGAGCTTTCAGAGCCTTCGTCTACCCCATCCATCGTCTCTAGTAAAGCCACGACGCCTATCGAGACCGAGTTACCTAGCCATCCACAATTTATTGAGGCTACGTCAAGTTTTTCGGCTTCATCGCATCGCCATGATATCGAGAGTTTAACCTTCAGCATTCGGCCAAAGTCATCTATACCGACAGATATCCCATCATATCAATATGCCAGCGAGTGCATCGCCGCAGCCGAATCATCGCGACTCAATCCATACGCGCTGCATCCTGGTGAATATCACTTCCTACGACACCACATATCTCATACTCAGGTTACGACGTATCTAAACATTAGAAACGGTATACTGCGTATATGGATGAAGCAGCCGTCAGTTGGTGTAACGCGGCAAGACGCAGTCGGATGTGCAAATGCACGCTGGTTTGATGCTGCAAACGTGTGCTACGATTGGCTAGTTCGCAACGGGTACATAAACTATGGTTGCGTACAGCTCCCTAAGCCCCCATTGGAGTTCAGGCACGGGACGCCCACAAAGAAGCGAAAGACCATCGCTGTTATCGGAGCAGGTATCTCAGGTTTATCCTGTGCCAGACAGCTAGAAAGCCTGTTTACACAGTATGCAGGCCGATTCTATACAAAAGGCGAAGAGATACCAAAAGTGATCGTTCTCGAAGGTAGAAGTCGCGTTGGCGGTAGAGTATATTCTCGCGAATTCAAAACAAAAGCAGCTGAAATTGAGCCTGGGTTCAAGGGGAAGCGGCACACTGCCGAGATGGGCGGTATGATTATCACCGGGTTTGATCGTGGCAACCCCATGAATGTTATTGTCCGTGGGCAGTTGGGAATACCATACCACGCACTTACTGCTGAAACTACAATTTACGACAGCAATGGCAAACCTGTAGATCCAGTGAGGGATCTACAGGTTGAGAGGCTCTACAATGACTGTTTAGATCGTGTCAGCGAATTCAAGTATAAGTCTCAGCCATCTAAGCTGATCGAAGGCAATCGTGATCTTCTCGACGAAGGTCGGGATAGTCTCGGGGATGGCTCCAAGTCGATCATCCAAGCTGAGGAAGCAACCGCCGCGCTTCCTGATGCCCCATCAGTATCACAACAAAACGTACCGGAAACTGTAAATATGGTTCCAGTGTCTGCAGACAAACTGACAGGACGAGTACATACCGAACCCGGTGTTCCCGCGACTCTAAAGGCTTCAGAAAAGGCAAAACTTATGGGGTGGAGCATTAAACCAGGAGCAGCAGAGAAGGGCAATCTCGATTTAAGCCAAGCCAGCTCCCTGGAGAAAGCAACGCTGGGATCAGTTTTGGACCATGCCATCACCCAGTACAAGAATATTGTTGATTTAAACGCACAAGATCACCGATTGATAAACTGGCACATTGCCAATTTGGAATACAGCAATGCTACGAACCTGCATAAACTAAGTCTTGGCCTCTGGGACATTGATGCAGGCAACGAATGGGAGGGCAATCACACAATGGTCGTCGGCGGGTATCAAAGCGTCGCCCGCGGCCTGCTCCAATGTCCCTCGCCGCTCAACATTACAACCAAATTCCCCGTCCAAAAAATCACCTATCACGGTGAACGCTTTGATGGCCCCGCTACCATTGAGAGCGAAGACGGCACAAAGGTGGAAGCAGACGCTGTTGTCTGCACGATACCACTGGGCGTCCTAAAACAAGGAAACGTGGTTTTTGAGCCTCCAATGCCTTCCGAAAAGGCAGATGTGGTTGGCCGTCTAGGCTTTGGCATCCTCAATAAAGTCGTCTTACTTTACGACAAGGTGTTCTGGGATTCAAACAGGCACATATTTGGTGTGCTCAGAGATGCCCCCAACAGGCACAGCACATCTCAGCAGGATTACAGTGTGAACCGTGGACGCTTCTTCCAGTGGTTCAACGTTTCCAATACAACCGGCCTGCCCTGCCTGATCGCGCTTATGGCCGGCGATGCTGGCTTTGATACAGAGCATACGAGCAATGACAGCCTTGTCGCCGAAGCCACAGAGATCTTGAGAAGCGTATTCGGTAAAGATGTTCCATATCCCGTAGAGACAGTAGTGACGAGATGGGGCTCGGATCGATTTGCCCGTGGAAGCTACTCTTCTGCCGCGCCCGACATGCAACCAGACGATTATAACACCATGGCCCAGTCTACAGGCAACCTATTCTTCGCTGGAGAGCACACCATTGGTACACACCCTGCAACTGTGCACGGAGCATATCTGTCAGGACTACGCGCTGCCTCTGAAATACTAGAAGCAATGATTGGTCCCATCGAAGTCCCGACTCCTCTCGTCCTCCCGAGGGACTCACTTCTGCTGCATAAACGTAAGGAGGCAGCCAAGGATCCCCGGCAGGCGCGCTTAGAAGCATACGAGATAGAAATATGGGAGCATGTTCTTTCAAAGATTGGCGAACGGCCGCTCCGCCCAAACAAGGTGTCCGGCAGCGCCTATATCCTCTTTAGCAAAACCCACTTCGACGCCGCGAAAAAGAGGTGCGAAGCAAGCCGCAGACCTGGCAGAAGCCGGTCGGTGCCCAATGAAGTCCGCATCATGATGTCCCGCATGTGGAAGGAGACCACTCCAGACGAGCGAAAGCCGTACGAGGAGCAGGCCGCTGAACAGAAGAGGCTCTACCTGCAGGCCATGCAGGAGTATAACGAGCTAGCTGAGAAGTGGGATCGCGAGGCTATCGCTATCCGGGCTGCCTACGAAAAAGAACATCCCAGCCTGCCAGGCCCAGAGGAGGGCCCGGAAGATCTCTCGATGACGCCGAAGCATCGTCGGGCAAGGAATGTGAGCTATACGGAGGTCAGAGATTACGAGTAGGAGTTGTAACATGACGAGGGATCTTCTCGTTGCAAAGCATTGAGAACCATGGCGTTTGGATGTCCAACTTCCTTTTAGGTCCCGCGGGATCGTGGGAAGCTTTTATAAAACTCTTTTTTTTTTTTTCTTTTTTCTTTTTCAAACGTCGAGGATAGGGGTTCCATGATTGGGGCGCAAGGCAGTTTTCATGGGATGGATTTTTTATGTGTTTTGCATGTCTATAGTTTATAAGTACTTCATACCTACCTACTCTAGGCATCTATTAATCAATGGGACGTTGTGATTCAACCATTTACTGTTCACCCTTCCCATCTTAGTACTTAAGCTGTATACAACTTTTGGTTCATTTTCCTCTTTTGATCTACTAAGAAAATTTATTTGTGGGTTTGATTGATACACTGGCTGGGACCACCGCGCTGGGTAACCTCTAGCTTCGATATTACAAAGGATGGGGAAAAAAGCTCAGCGCGCCAGCTCTCTTTCTACCAACATAAAAAAAAAGAGATGTAAACTTTATTCTTCTTCTTTTTTTTTTTTACATATCGGCGGAGGCAGTAGCACCAGTAATAATCTCGACCAGCTCTCCGGTAATGACAGCCTGTCGGGTACGGTTGTACAGAATCTGGTACTTGCCAATCATCTCACCGGCGTTCTTGGAGGCGTTCTGAGAAAATTGAGATTAGTATTTGAAAAGGAAGAAAAAAATGGTATACAGAAGAAATTAATAAAAACTTACGTCCATAGCGTTTCGTCGGGCAGACTGCTCGCAGGCGTGACCCTCGGCCAGAGCCCAGTAGAGGGAGTTGGCAAGGCTGTACTCGCGGAGGTTGCCGAGAGCCTCGTCCTCAACCTCAAAGGCAGAGATGTTGGCTATCTGGCTGTTAGTATTATGTCCTGATAAAAAAAAATTGGCAAGCACAACATACGGGACTGGGAAATGGCCTCCTCGGAAAATGCCTCAATGAAGGTGGGCTCGTAGCTGGTGGCGTTGATGAACTTGTTGTACAAGATCTTGACGTCGGTGTACTCGGTGGGCAGGTTGACAATCTGGTCGGCGATGGCCTGGGCATCGGCAAAGGTAGGAATGTCCTTGCCAATACCGGCGAAGCTGAGCTGGATGTTCTTGGCGTTGGTTCGCTGCAGCTGAGCCTTGCTCTTCTCGCCAATGAGGACCAGGTCGAAGTTCTGGCCCTCGGCGAAAAGGCGACGAATGGTACGGGACATTCCGGAGTGAATACCACCGCAGAGACCCTTGTCGGAGGAGCAGACGATGACGAGGGACTTCTTCTCGTCGGCCTCGGCGGCGGTGGTCTCGGCGGCCTCGAAGACCTCGTTGGAGGTCTGTCCGTACTTGCGGGAATCGTTCATGCTACGGGTAGCACGGGTGAGCTTGGTGGAGGCGACGATCTTCATGGTGTTTGTGATCTTCTCGATGTTGCGAATCGACTTGAGACGAGTCTCGATCTCACGGAGAGTCGCATAGGTGGCGGCGGTGCTGGGGCCAGCAGCAGCTCTAAAGCAGAGTCATTATTAGCCCCAATAAGTCCGTTGAACTTTGCATTTTCCCTCGCCTCTAAGCAGTTAAATCAAGTAATTCGCCATCGCATCCCCTCTAGTAGCCGCAGGCCCCCTTCGCGTTGGTTGTCGTAAAGGCGTCCATTAAAAATCGCAAAACTCGTTCGCGAGCCACTTCGATGCGGCTATAACAAATTCTTATAGATGCTAGTTCCCGAAGAGAAAAAAAAAAACTTACCGCGAGGGAGCTGCAACTGCAGCTCGCAGAGCAGGTCGGGCAGCCCTTGACAGCATTGTGGCAAGTGTGAGATGTCGAAGCTAAGCCCTCTGGTCAACGCAGACCCAATTGATCGTGACGGCAGCGGATCAATTGACGGGGTGTTTCGTGGGGATGCGGTTCGGGTTGTTGAGTGATTGCAGTTTTGCTCACTTTCTCGGCAAATCGACGGGAGACCACGGAGACGACCAAAGGTATCTTCGTACCTGCTATACCGCTATATGCAAAGTGTGGGGACTGCAGCCTTGCTTGTACACTAACAGCTGCTGCAGGTGGCACGCAAAGAAAAGTGTTATCCTATTGTTGCAGCGAGACCCGTTACAGCAATATTCGAAGTGGGTCTCTGGGAATATTACTATAAGCATATTTAGGATAACTGCATCGAAGACGATAGATGCATAAGGCTTTTCATGCCGAAAACACGAGGGCGTTCCTTCTTGAACTCTTTTTCCGCCCAGCTTTTCTGCCTTCTTTAGACTCTCTCTCGCCCTAAGGCTGTCGAGGTTAAGTTCTCGCCAGCCTGCTCTAAAGTCAGCAGAACTGTTCTGTTCTTTTTTCCCCCGATTCTCCCTCGGCCTTGCACTTGGCAATCGCGGCTTCAGCATTCCTTTGGTCTCTCGCGCCTCATTCAGAGCCTTGCATCTATCGAGTGCCAGCCGGTCCACGCTACAAACCATGGCTTCCGACAGCTCAGACGACGATATGCCTATTGCGAGGGCAAATGGACGTTGTGAGTCATCTCCAGTTTGCATCCTGGCTATTTTGCCTTCCTTCTCTTCTCTCTCTTCTTCAGTTTCCAAACTCTCAGGATCGATCTATTCTCGGCACACGCGCGATTGCGCTGGCGCTTACGGTCGAGACACACCTCCATGTCGAATCGCGCGCAAGTAAGCATTGGCTACTGGCTAACTGTGGCATCAACTCTAGTGTCATCCTCGAAGATATCTCGCGCCGAAGACATCGCCTTGGATAAGTCCATGTCCAAGCCCTCTGGAATGGCAGGCTTGTCCATCCGAAATGGACCTGTTGAGAACGGCGAGATGGATATGGATTCGCCGTCTACCAACGGATCCAAGCGCAAGTCACGAGATTCGATCACCAAGGTTGACTACAAGGATGAGTCGGAAAGCGATGGTGAGCCTCTGGTAGGTGATGCACTTGATAACTTTGATTGGCGACCTTGGTGTAAGCGCAGTCGGCTAACACTATGCGCTGTAGGCGAAACGACAACGATCCAAAAAGGCCCAGGAGTCGGATTCAGACGATGAGCCTATGGTGAAGGCCAGAGGGAAGAAACTGCCGCCGTCTTACAAAGAGACTGCGCTACCCGAGTCCTCTTCTGATGATCAGCCACTCGGCGTTAAGCTCGCTAAGAAAAAGGCTGACATCGAGAGGAAAGGTGAATTGGAGGCCAAAGCGATTCGTGCAAAGGAAGCAAAGGCAAAGGCGACATCGAAGAAGGCCGTGAAGAACGAATCGGATGATGACCTGCCTCTCGCGTCATCCAAAAAGCGACAATCAAATGGCACGACTGCAAAGAGAAAATCCACAGTCGTGAAAAAGGATGAATCTGACTCTGACGCTCCCATCTCGAAGAAGTCCAAGGCTGCCAGTGTCCCTGCAAAGGGGAAGAGAGCCTCTTCGGCAAAGGATACAAAGGATGTCAAGAAGGGCAAGGCGAAGTCCAAGGAACCCAGTGATGAAGATGAGGAAGAGGGATTCGAGTGGTGGAACGCGCCAAAGAAAGAAGATGACAGCATCAAGTGGAATACTCTTGAGCACAACGGGGTTCTCTTTGCGCCAGAATATCAACCACTTCCAAAGAACGTCAAGATGTACTACGATGGAAAACCTGTAACCCTCAGTCCGGAAGCCGAAGAAGTCGCCACCTTCTGGGCGTCCATGATGACCGCTGCTTCCACTCATCACCTTGACAACCCTGTTTTCCGCAAAAACTTTTTCACCGATTTCTCTGATTTCATCAAGAAGCACGGCGCTAAAGACGCAAGTGGAAACAAGATTGACATCAAGAGCTTCGACTTGTGCGATTTCTCCAAGATTGCAGAATATTGGGCCGCAAAGAACGAAGCCAAGAAGGCTATGACCAAGGAAGAGAAAGCTGCCGCCAAGGCCGAAAAGGACGCACTCGAGGCTCCATACCTGTACTGCACGTGGGACGGAAGAAAGCAGAAAGTTGGCAACTTCCGAGTGGAACCTCCCAGCTTATTCCGTGGCCGAGGAGAGCACCCCAAGACTGGTAAAGTCAAGACTCGAGTGTGGCCAGAGCAAATCACCATCAACATTGGCAAGGGTGCCAAAGTCCCAACTCCGCCAGCTGGTCATAAGTGGAAGGCCGTCCAGCATGACCAGAAAGCGACATGGCTTGCCATGTGGCAGGAAAACATCAATGGCGCTTACAAGTATGTCATGCTTGGCGCTGCCAGTGATGTCAAGGGGCAGAGTGACTTTAAAAAGTTTGAAAAGGCCCGTGAGCTCAAGAAGCACATTGACAAGATTCGCCGAGATTATACCAAAGATCTTAAGAGTGAGGTTATGGCAGATCGTCAAAGAGCTACAGCCATGTACCTGATTGACAAGCTTGCTCTCAGAGCTGGAAACGAGAAGGACACGGAAAACGAGGCCGATACTGTTGGCTGCTGCTCATTGAAGTACGAGCATATCTCCCTGCAGCCCCCAGATCAAGTCACATTTGACTTTTTGGGTAAGGACAGTATCAGGTACAACGAGACAGCCCGCGTGGATCCCCAAGTTTTCAAAAATTTGAAGCTTTTCAAGAAGGCGCCGAAGACTGATGGCGATGACCTCTTCGATCGTCTTAACGTAAGTAAAATGACATGCATACGATCTAAACAACAGAAAACAATCACTAACCTGGAACTCCTAGACATCTCAACTGAACAAGCACTTGAACAGCTACATGACTGGACTGACGGCCAAGGTTTTTCGTACTTACAACGCATCTCACACCATGTCTGAGCTCCTCAAGGAGCTGGGTAAGGACCCACGCTCTCGGGGAACTATTGCGGACAAGGTGAAGCTGTACAATGACTGCAATCGCAAGGTTGCCATTCTTTGTAACCACAAGCGAACTGTTGGCGCAAGCCACGAGCAGCAGATGCAAAAGCTTGGAGATCGCGTAAGCTTTTTTCTTCCCCCTTCTCCAGATATATATAACGAAGACAAGCTGCTAACTATTCATCAGATCAAAGGCCTCAGATACCAGAAGTGGCGCACAAAGAAGATGATCCTTGATATTGATCCAACTCAAAAGAAGAAGAAGGGCGCAGCTTATTTTGTGCGGGACGAGGATCTTGAGGATGAATGGGTCAAGGAGCATCAGGCTTTCTTGGTTGATGAACTCCGCACCAAGATCCAAAAGAAGTTTGAAAAGGACAACGAGAAGCTCAAGGCTAACAAGGAGCGAGTCATGCCTGAAAAGGAGCTTAAAGAACGGCTGGGGGCAGTCAAGGAGATGGAAGCCAGATTCAAGAAGGAGAATAAGACTGGCAAAGTCGAAGCCGAGGGCAGAGGCGCGTCAGTCGACAAATTTCTGTCTGCTATTGAGAAGATTGATGAGCGTATCAGGGTCTTGGAGACTCAAGCCGAAGACCGCGATGGCAACAAAGAGGTTGCCCTGAGCACTTCGAAGATTGTAAGTGTAAGAAGATTGCAATTTAGGCAAAAGATGCTAACAATGGACTGCAGAATTACATTGATCCTCGTCTGACGGTAGTGTTCTCGAAGAAATTCGATGTTCCTATCGAGAAATTCTTCTCCAAAACTCTGCGAGACAAGTTCCGATGGGCTATCAAGTCTGTCGAAGACGCAGAAGACTGGGAATTCTAAGCAGAATTCACAGAGACGAAGACTTTTCACGGTGCTCGCTGTAAGAAAATTTTTATCTCTTTTTGTTTACTTGTTGTTTTTGCTTCTGCTTTTTCCCTTTTTCCTCTTTATTGAAGTCAATCTGCGGCCTCCACAAACAGAGGCATATATATATATATATATATATACAATATACATTTACAGTAAAGGTCGCGGGCAATCTGCACCTTGAGGAATCCAGCCCAAATATCATTCAGATAGAGGCGGCGCAGCAAAACAGAGCACTTTTCTTTTTATTCAGTTTTTTTTTTTTTGTTTTCTTTTTTCTTTTTTTTTTTTTTTTTTTTCATTCCACTGTATTTTTCACGGCTCCCACGAAACATGGTACGATGGAGTTTATGAGGGGTGACGGCGAATAAAAAAAGAGAGATTCGAAACATGGTCACACGCACACAGCGGGGAAAGGGAGGGGGAGAGAGAGAGAGGCGCAGAATTTCTTTGTTTGCTGAAATTCTTTCTTTTACGTCTTGGAGATCCGGTTGAGAAGGGAAAGGGATGGGGGGCAAGTATAGGAGATAACGAGAAACATAGCGAGGAATCTAAGATGGCTTTGAGCTGGTATAGCTTGAGCCATGCCGTATTGCTTTAATTGATGATTTTACTTGATGCTTTTTCTTCCAAATTGGTAGATGTGAGGTACCCTTGGTGCTTGCTTCACTTCAACATCAATGATTGTCGCATAGGCAAAAGCGTATAACATACAGGTCATCGACTTCATTAGTGTGTAAACGCCTGCCTATACACATGGAGTATATACAAAGATTTGATATCAACTGACTTATCCATCGTTCTCTTCATGCTCATGCCGTCTATAGTGAGTATCCAAAAGTTATGTATGCCATGACATAACGCCCTAGTAAAATGCAATCCCCGTGTGGAGCACTGTTCCTCTTGCTTCCTTTGCCAGTTTATAAACCCCAATCGGCGTCTTCTTCCCCCATATATACATATATTCCCACCATTCATTACGCATCATCAGCCATTAAACCCGCCGTCGGTTCATTCGTGCACTCGTCATCATATTCTTACAGCAAGTGCCAGCGCACCCATTGCCACATGGCCCAGCACAACCATCAGCAGCGATGGTATAGGCACACTCAGTGCTGAGCCAGCGTTATCACGCGCAATCCTGCCATTAGGGTTGATGTGCCATCCACTAGGGATGCTGCCCCCCGTAGCAGATACACCATCAAGCCAGGGGAAGTCAGTCTGGGTGGCAGTAGCTGGGCTCTTATCCGTGCCGATGCCGCCCACGGGAATGGAGAGGACAATCGACGGGGAACTATCAGGCGTGCTGGCTGTGGCTGTGGCAGTAAGGCCACTCTCGCCATTTGCATTGCCGTTGACTTTGCCGCCGACAGCTTGAATCGATTGCCACGAGCCAGAGTTGTCGCTGTAGACGTATTGCTTGCCCGTAGAGTAATCTGTGATGCTGATGCTCTGTACCATCATGGTAAAGGGGCCTTTGCTGAAGTCGGTAGGCCCCTCGGCCCATTTGACAGTGCCCGGAGCATTGGTGGCTGGATCACCACCGGCCCAGGAGCCGAACTTGACCTGCATCGGCGTCTGCGGGTATTGGTTCGATTCAGCATCAGCCACGGCCAGAGTACGCAACACAGAATCGCCCGCCTGCCAGACAATCCTGTCTTGGGTCCAGTCCACCGTGTACTTGATCCAGTTTGCCTGGGTGCCCGAAACGGTGTGGAACTCTCCACGGTTGTAGGATGTGGTCTGGCCCTTGCCAAAGTAATTGGACTGCATCTGGTCCGGCTCAGCCCCAAGCCACTCCATATCAATCTCATCGAGGTCATCCGACTGTAACACGACCGACGAGACAATGCCGGCTCCAGGGGCCGCCTTCATAGTGACTTCTACCCGGCCAAACATGATGTAAAACACGGAAGTGAGCTGTGGAGCGTCGCCACCACTGGCAACGGTAAACGAGGCCCCGTTGCTGTTGTAAGTTGGCGCCCCCGAGGCGGCGAAGGAGTTGACGCCGCCCTTGGTGAAGTCGACGTTGATGCTCATACCCAGAGCCATGTCGGCGGGACATGAGCCTGCCGCGCCGCAAAGACATCTCAGTTAGTCGACACCTGCAAATCAAACCTGAGTCAACCGTCGGGACCGCTCAACTCACCACTGGTCAACGGGTTGCACCGGCTATAGGTCTGGGCCAGAACTCCCGGCAGCGCCAATGCAGCTGCAGCCGCGCAGGCAACGCTCGCCGCTCGTCTCATGGCTGCAAGGAGTGCCAGCAAAGTGACGGGTCGGAAGCAGGAACAAAAGCAGCAAAGGATAGTCCCTGCAAGCGATGCAGCCTCGTGCAGCCTGTGTGGCAGAAGGACTGGGCTAGTGCCACGCAAGGGCGAGGCCCGATAAGATGGCGCAAGCAGGCGGAAAGAGAGCGAAAAGCAAAATCGCTGATGCTGCTATTATCTGTTGCTCCGATATGTACGTGCGTGTGCTGTACGTACTTCCCACTGGGCCTTGACCGAGCCAACCGCAAAAGCACAGTAAAGCGCGCACAAAAAAGCAAAAAAAAAAAAAAAAAAAAAAAGAATATGCAAGGAGATTCAGACTATGCCTCTCAGCATTCCAGTCTCAGAACGGGCTTCAAAACGAGAAGGGAAACGGCAGAAGAAGAAAAAATGATGTGAAGCTACGCAAATTTGGGAGCTGCGATGCAAGCAAAACCAACCAGAATGAGCAAAACAAATGGCTGGTTATAAGCGGGGGGGCTTGCACCTTCCCAGCCACTCGAGTTGCCAAACGTCCTCGTCATCGAGGCCAACTTCCAAGGCAGGCTCGTATCAACTTAACGCTATTTCTGGCGTAGTTGCCGTGTGCTTGTTTCCTGCTTTGCTTTTTTCATGTCTCTTTCCTTGCCTCAATTTTTCCTTATTTTTGCCCTCGCCGGTTCTCGCACAAGACGTGTACAGGAAACTGGGCAGTTCCTCCCTCGCATCAGCGACCCACCGCCTTTCTCTCAATTTTCACTAGCAAGACTAACGCAGTGCCATATGCTTTCCCGCTTTGGCATTTCTGCCTTTTCCTCATTCTCTGCATAATGCATATGCAGCCGTCGTTAGTGACCTTTTTTTTTCTCGCAGTCTTGCCCTAGACTACGGGGAAAGAGGGCATCTTCTTCATCTCCCAGCGTGCATTGGCGGTCAACCACTCATGCGCTGGCCGCTGGAGTGACAGCTGTCCGACGTACCCAGCACCATTAATGCGGGTGGTTGGGACTTGACGCAGTAGCATGGCCGGCCCCTCCAGCCGCGTCCCGATTGGGTGGCGTTGCTTGAGGCCCAAAAGCGGGCCCCGGAGCCGAAGCGCAGAATCTCGGTGAGGGCAGCTCGCCGGCCTCCCGGCCTACCCTACAGGCCTTCTATGGAGCTGCAGCGCATGCTGGAGTCCATTGGGCATCTGACGTGGCGGCCGAAGGTGGAGGAGCACCGGCAGCATCGTACGGGACATGCGGTGAAGGCCCGTCCATTGTGCCGTTTACCAGCGGCGGGCTGGTGCTAGGAAGGGTGCCGTTGCGGTTTGGCAGCCCCAGTTGTGACGTGGTGAAGTTGCTCAAGTCGGTGGGAATAGCAGCACTAGCAGGCAGTTGCTTTTCCATAATCATGATGCTTGATGCCTAGGTATCCAAGGACACTATCGACATGGCCAATATCATACTGTTTCATACCACACACCCCGCGGGCTCACTCCCCCAGCGCAGGGAACGGGCCCTTGCAGCCTCCAGGACACAGCAATTCAAGTCCGCCTACAGTGTCCGGGGCATGAACTAAACAGCAGCGTATCCATCGTGAATATCAAGATTGTGGCAGAGCCCAATACCCGTCCATGTACTACTGTACTGTAGGTCTAGACGCTGTGGTGTCGTGTAGGGAGAGCGTTGTGGCGGCTCCGCAGACCGCCTGGACCCCTCATTCAGTAAGGTAGGGTCCAAGTTGCCGCATCACCAAGCAACTAACAGCAGCCACTGGCTCCCAGCTCGTATCAGTCAATTGATAAAGTTTCCCTTATCAATGGCATGGCATACTGTAGGAAAGACAGTCCAGCGGCTTCTCGTCAAATTAGACACAACGCACGGGTCGCTAGCCAATGTGACAGTTGTACGCAGCACGTAGTAGCACTAGGCAATGGAGAAACACAACCGTAAGGCCGTTGGTAGATGCAGGAAAAAAAAAAAAGCACGGCGTTGTTTCGGGCTTCAACTAACCCAGACGAGAGCCAGTCTAAGCAGATGAGACTGAGCAACACTCACATTCATCTCCATAACATCACCCACCCCATTGACTCTTCCCGAGCCGAGACAAGACACACGCCAGCTTGATCATGCACGTTGCATCTATGCAAGTCTCTCGGCAGGAATGCATGCCGGTCTCGGTTTTAGTAGCCAATTGCTGATGCTGTTCCCCGACATGAGAGTGACAAAAAAAAAAAAGAAAAAAAAAAGCAAAGAAAAGAAAAGTGATTTCTCAAGCTGGCACTGCATTGGCCTAATGCGTGGGCAAAAAGGGCAGTCAGTCGTAAGACACAACGGCAAGCTAGCGCAGCAAATCGCAAGCCATGATCACGATTTGTCCCTCTCTCACACATCTGATACTAGTAGTAACCACTCCAACCCAGAAACCAGGCAAAAAAATCCCAATTGTCTCATGTTAGACAGATGCTTCCATGGCCGTGAATCGTGCGTAACAGCAAAATAGAGAGATGACTGGTCTGATTAGCAGAGGTACTGATAGTGAGAACATTATGGGGTCCAGTGTAAAGTCCAATGTCGTAGAGGAAGCCATATTGCCATCACCCTGAGGCACATCATGCCAAGTCTGGCGGAGTTCAATGTCACATATGGCTGTAGCAGCCGTCTTGCCAAGCCAGAGAGGACATCAATCAGGTGTCTGAGCTTATTTCCTGCTTACCCCAGCAGAGAAGCAGCTGGCTATTTCTTTCTTTCCTTTTTTCCCCCTTCGTTATTCCAAATCGACTGGATGGGATGCCACTTGGCTACTCTTTTCGTCCTAAGAGGCCATCAGGGTCCTTGACCCATCTAATAGTATCTAGGCCTTTACTCTGCCAGATTTACCGCGAGAGCCGGAACTTTTTTTTCATTCAAAAAGGAAAATGAAAAACAGAGTGAGTCAATATGCAACAAGCTGCAGCTCGCAGTGTCACATTGGGCTCAAAAGCAACAAAATTGCAACTGCATCCATCCTTCTGCGGGCAGCTCGTACATTGGCTCAATTTCCTTTCCCACACCTCCGTGATCCGCATTTTCTTGTGGCACTGACCAAACTCGCGCTTTGATACGGGAAGAGTTAAAAACGGAAACAAACCATAACGCCACCCGAGCTGTAAGGAGATTTAGTTTTTTCTTTAAAAAAAGAAAAGTGAGAGAGGAAGATTGCAAAGGGGGCCACTAGACATGTCAGAAGTCAGAAGTTGAGCTTCTTAGCCTGCTTTAGCCTAGACCTTCAAGAGCTTTGCTCTTGTCTCAGCTGTTGGTACGCCATGTTGCTATACTGTACGGAGCAACGCACTCCATATTGATGACATGTCGGACCAAGTGACGCGCGCCACTTCCTCGTTGGGCACAGGGCAAAAAAGCCATGAGAAAAAGCAAAGAATGGTGGTGCTGTGCATCATACTTCGTAATTCCCGGTGGCTCATGTCTGTTGGTCGATCCGCCAGGCACTAGTCGAAGCCAATATCGCAACGCAGGACATCATCACCATCGCCATCACCACACTGGCACGTACTGTATGGGGTGCAGAGCCACAGTCTGCAATTGTCATCACAATCTTCACAGCTCACGGAGTGCTGTCGCCACCGGGCTCCCGCCATGGTCATCATCCGTAGTCCGGTCCGTGCTCGTATTGATGCTCTGTGCCATCACACAATTACACGCGGATATCGGTAATTGTCTGTGAATGGCGCAGCAATATTCTCGGCGAGAGACCGTCTAGGGACTCGTGCGCACAGCTATTGCTTTTTTTTACTCTCCGTCCGGGTTGGCTGGAGCCACTCGGCTGCGCTGCCGCGCCGGCGCTTTTGAAATGAACAACCCACATACCGTACGCCACTGAGTGAGGCGAAAAAAAGAAAAAAAAAGAAAACCATGACATGACTAGGAATTCCATCAGCAATTCGTTCCGTAGCGATATTATCTGTGTAATTAGAGAACCACCAAACCGTTGGCTAACGGTCTCACACATAACACCTGTATGGAGACTCGAGTTAGCATGTAGGTATAAGCCTCAATATATCTGGAGATCCACCGTTTAATACTACCTGAAGTAGCAAATTTTAAAGTATTGCTAATTTCCACACAGTACCCCGTCCGAGAAGATGAAAATAGAATATTGTGACGTCCGTTAAGTGGACATTCGCTTGATTTAATTCACCTGAGCGTTTCTATTTTTAATAGAAAAAACTGAAATGGCACCGATGAAACACTGATGTCCGCAGGTATATGAGGCCAATATGACATATCGCAGTGGGCTAGAGTAACTTCTCCGTGCTGTACGGCGTAGCTGTAGCAAGATTTCATCAGCAAGTGTAGCTCGTAGCAGCCCGTAGCCCGTAGCCCGTGGCAATAGCTCAAGCAATTCGATTGATCGTGCATGAACCCTCCTTAGCTTGTTGCCCGCCCATCCGTCCGTAGTTCTAATTTACTACCAAGTACTCACAGACCGCATCCCGCACTCTGCATTCAACGGCTCTAGTTGCTTGATCTTGTCAAGCCATGCGGTATTGTGTGTCGGTGGCTCATGTACCCTGCAGTCTCGTGGCGAGAAGGCAAACTAGCGCATTGTAGTGATAATAGTGATACAGAAGACTACCCCGTTGACAGCTGCTCATATAGCAGCATAACGAGCTTTCCTGAGGTGGTTTATGCGCTCTCAAACGGTAGTAGGGTAGCATCCATCAAACGACTGCCGGCAGATGATGGGGCGGTTGAGCCTTTGCTAGCGAAACGGCCTAACCCAGCCGCTCACATCCGCGCAACACTAAATGGTAGGCCTAGATAGTCGCCAGTACTATAGCAAAGCGCAAAGTCGACTGATAGCGGCTGTTCTATCTGGCGCCACTTTGACTGCCGCGGAATCGCTAAATCGGAATTGTTGGACGAGTAGGTATTTCGCTGCCTTCCGCAGAAAACTTCCGTGGGCATATCTGGAATCGCCGACGCAGCAGGCGCGATATTGAGCTGAGGCCGGGCATGGATGCAGAAATGGATACGCCATATCGCCGTACGAGCTGCCAGCACCACCCGGGACCTTCGGTTGCTGTGCCCTTGTAGGACCTGCCATCGCGAGGACGACTACCTGGGAAGATTGGCTATGGAAGACCGAATAGTGGGCCATGAAACCTTCCAGAAGCTCCATGGGCTTGGGTTGCGGAATGCCCAATTGGCCATCCTAAGCCCATGCTGGAATAAGTCGTACCTGCGCTAGCCCGGGGGATGCCCTGGCTAGCCTTTTGCCAGCAATGCCTCTCTCCACCGGGCTCTTAACATGGCACAGCGAGTTGATTTACCATGGTCGCGGTAGCGGGTCGGCCATAGGCATTGAGCAACCGAAGCATTGAGCCCTTTTTGCCGTTCCAAGCAATGGACCCTTCTCCGTAGTGCCGGCATGAAATGTTGATACTGTATGCCGCCAAGAACAGAGCAATGCGGCCGTTCAAGATGAGGCACGCTGAAACATATGGCAATGGCTCGAAACAAGTCCAAGCCGTGAAAATCACCCGTGGCGCATCCATTGTTATGCCCGGAGCGGGGAAGCCTGCCTGAACGTCTCTTCTTCGGCAATAGCACTACTGGGCATTATCCAGTAGCAGTTCTTGTAGAGCAGGTGATCCCTACTAGTAGCAGCACCTGGTTGCAAGCAAAGAACGGTGCTGGTCGTCTCTCTCGGCTCACAAAGGGAATAACGAAGGACGGATAGAAGACTGGCGTTGTTCTTCCAGTGGACCGTTGGGCACACAATTTGCCATGGTGCCGTGCCATGGCCAAGCAGAAATCCGGGGAGCGGGTAGACCGCTAGGGTCCGGTGGCAAGGGCCAATTGATCCCGGTCCGCCAGGCCACTATGGTATCAGAGCGAGATGCTGGCCACACGGCTGCGAATCCGGGCCGCTGCTAGTCTTTGCGCATTGAGCAGTGAGCTTTGTCTCCCAGGGCCCTGGTCGTTTTGATCTCAGAGATTAGGTCCTGACTCGTCCGCATCCGTCAAAGTCACTTGACATTGGCCCTTGAATTCGACGGTGTAAAAAGCGGTGGCAAATATCGACTCAACTTCCCTTTCCCGCCTCTGGTCGAGCAATTGCTTGCCAGGATGCATCACCGGCTGTGAGCTCCGTACTCCGTAGTTGATATGATAGTTCCTGGGCTTGCAGGCGCCAAATGGGACTCCATGAGTTATCTCGATTTGCCGACCATGTCAGTGCTTTTGGCCATCGCCGCTGGCTTGCCTCCTCCTATCAAGGTGAGGACGGACCATCGAACTTTTTTTTTTTTTTTTTTTTTTTTTTCATTCGAATTTTCTTCTTTGCGTGCATGCGGTGTTGGCTCGGCGTAGAAGATGATGCTGCTTGTAAGCTAATTTGACTAGATCCCGTAAGCTAGGTACCCCAAAAGGAAGTAGCGGTGGGCGATTTTGAGACAGCAGAGAAAACAATAACAGGAACTGCAAGAGCGCAAATCAACGGTGAAAGGCACAACGTGCAGAATGCTTGCAGCAAGAAAATTGCCTCGAGGTGGGCAGATTGCTGGCAGTATCCAGTTAGACTACTATCCGCAATAAGCAAGCTGCAGAGGCGGCCCAACCAGAGCATGACTTGTCCAAGTATAGTGGCGAGCAGCCAGCTTGGGCAGCGCGCATTGGCCTGCGCTGCTGCCAATAGAAGCCCGTAGTGTCCCAAGTAGTGCAGCTCCCCATGTCGGGTTAGAAGGTCGACTACGACTCTTCTAGGGCTCTCGCTCGAGTCCGGGGACGCTGTCGCAGGCATCCGTAAACCAGTGACCGGAGCCACAGGCTGCCGGGGGTCGTCCGAGTCAAGAAGACCGCCTCGTCTATACTGGAAAGATGCAGCAGTTGTCGTACCCTTGCCCTACCTAGTGCCAGGCTGTCTGAGAGCGCTGGTGTGTGCTAGCAGTGCGATCTGTCGTCTGCAGATGCCAGAGACACCTCGCCTAGCTAGCAAGGATGTTGCCGAAATCTTTTTGTCTCTCTTCTAGGCGGTGGACGCTGCCGGTTCCGCGAGCAGTAATGCTTGGCATTCTTTTTGCCTCTCTTTGGCGAAGCGGCGAAACAAGGAAAAAAAAAAAGAAAAGCTTTATTTTCGCGCAGCCTGTCAAGCACCACCATCCTGGTTTCTGGCGGTGTCGGTCGGGATCCCCCCTCCCCTCTCGGCTACCAATTGAGCGCAGCATGTGCAAATATAATCTTCAGAGCTTCAGAGCGATGAATAGTCGGTGGCCATGCAGACGGCGGACGAGGATCGGTGGAGAAGAAACATCTCGGGCGCGCTGCGGCTTTGCTGGCTGGCTGGTTCATCTCCTTCTTTTGTAGCCCGTGTCGCTCTGCTCCGTACAAAATTAGGCTCTGGCCTTAGCCAACCTAGGTTTGCGGAGGCGGGTAGTGACGCCTCGCTGCAGCGGCCCTCTGCTTCTGCTGTGCTCTGGGCGAACAAGGCGACGAGCTGACGACGGTTACCTGGAGCAGCTTCAGACGGGTCGAGGGCGGGTGGAGAGAGAAGCGTCGGTGCTAGGCCGGGCTGGGGACGACGGAAGGTGGTGATGCATTGTACATTGCACAAGGGTCCCAGTATAGCCTCTTGTGCTAGCATGCGGTGTACAGGCACGACGGATTGGCACAAGCGCGAATGCGTGAGTGAGGTGGCAGCTCCAGGTACCTGCCGGGGGGGGAGGGGGGCGAAGACCAGGCGGAACGAGCCCTGAGCAGCTGTGGGCGGTACCTGCATACAGCGGGCTCCAGTGGCCGCATTGGTTCCTGCATGGCTGCGTCTGCAGCGCAGTGGCGGTCTCTTCGCAGTGGGGACGCGCCAGGCTGATGCAGTGGCCAGGCGGTGGGGGACGCCGGCCAGTCACAGCGCCGGATTGTGCATGCGCGGGCGATGAAGCGTGCACTTGGTACAGTACGAGTATGCTGCGATTAATGACCCCGGGCCTGGGATACATAATTTGCATGCTGCTTTGTCGGTCAAGCCAATGCTGGCCGGCCACTTACTCGCACTCCCACACGCATGCTGTGCGTGCTGTGTTATACTATACTGTATTGTACTGTACTGTAGGTGTGCGTCTCCATTCATCACTTCATCACATCATGATTGATTATAATACATACTTGTACGTGCGGCCAACGGAGCCGGCTAATTAATTGCGCACACAAACGTCGTCAGTGGTCGGCACAATGTCGGTACGGGGCGGAGCGCCGCCTCTTTAATTTAGCAACACGGGGCCTAGCACCGTCTTGGGCGTAGCAGCGCCGTCGACGGCCAACGGCGCAGAGACGGCGAGTGATAGTGGCAGCACTTGGGACGATCCATTTGCTCTCGCGGTGCCTGATTGTTTGATGTGATTGCCTGTTCCGGCTAGCAAATCAATTTGACGGACAGCGCTTGCGCCTGGCGCATGTTCCCCCAGTGTTGTTCAATATCCCGTTTCGTCCGCACGTGCTATCCGCGTCCAGCGGGTGGAGGATCATCCCATACAGTAATTGCGCATCATGCGCACTTGTACCAGTAGCTTCTGTCGGGGCATTCGCTTATTCTAGCGTGTCGGTGAAGGCAAGGAAATACCTACTTGCTACTGTACATGATGAGAGAAATAATTGGATTATGGATCAAGGGCCCTTCGTATTACATGCTGCTACCATTACGGTGTACCAAGTGCTGCTGTGCACAGTAATGGCCCGGGCCTGCCGCTGCCAGGGCCCGACGCTGCGGTGGATTTGCCCGAAAGTCCACGCAATGCGGTATATCGATAAGAAACAAAAACAAGACATTGCCTTGGACGGGAAAAAAAGACGCCTCTCTGCTGCTTTGTGCAAGGTTCAAGGGTCCGTGCACTTTGTTCATGCACTTCTTCCCTTCTCGACTCGTTATGCAGCACTAGAGTTTCAGATTCATCGGCGCAGCCAATAGGACCGCAGCCACCGTTCCAGCATACGGCGTAGTAGGTCCGTTACCTGTACGTTAGCGACGGCGGCAGCCAATGCTGGCATCGCGCGTGTGATAATCGGCGGATGCTGCAGGCGCAAGATTCCTGCTGGGCCTTGTGTGTGTGTGTGTGTGTGTGTGTGTGTGTGTGTGTGTGTGTGTGTGTGTACGGAGCATTGCAGGCACCGTCGCCAAACGTCAAGCCACTGACACCGACGTGACGGCTCGGACTGGATGAAACCCTCTGCATGCGGGACGAGCCTGTAAATCACATCACACACACACGCTCTCTGCACGCACACTGCACGCACATGAGGATCAGTGCTTCCCGCTCGGCTCTAATAGGGCCATAGTGGGCATGGGGAAATTAGATGTTGTGATAACACTTGACTTGTGCTGTAGTCTAGTAAATAGAGCCAGCACATGTGCTCTCTTTCGATAAGAGGTACCCCAGAGCAATTAGCATCGGCTCAATCAACTCAGGCTGGCTTCGGCCTACAAAGTCCCATCGTTTCTCCAACAGCTAGGTATTGTACCACTTGGCGATACCACCTCTTTTTTGCCTCTTTTGTCCAGACTAGCGGAGCCGACTTATACTATCGCCATCTAGCAAACTGCCATAGTCCTTCCAAGACAAGACTAACAGAACGCCACCAATAAACGAGTGATTCGACCTGCTAGTATAGTCCGCAGTGCTACCGCTGCATGCAAACAGGCAGCCTCTTTATTTTCCCCAGCTGCACGGTGATGGACCCCAATGGCTCTCTGGCTAATGGAATATGGCCCGAATGGACAAGGACGAAATAGACAGGCGGTTGAAAATTGAAACAGCCTCCCACCCATCTTTCGACACACCGTTAGTGTCGCCAGAGTGGCGGCCATGCAGGCTGTTTGCCTGGCAATAGTACGGAAGAATGGCTACATGCCACAGCCTATCGGACGGCTGCCAGCGCTCGCTTAATCATGTACGTACACCGTCAAAAGGGAAAAAGTGGGAATATATCCCGGCAACCACCCTTCATTGTAATTGCGGTGACAGCTGCATGTATGTATACCTATTCTTTTGGATTTGTTGCCATACTGTAAACATGGAAGCACGTGCAAAAGTACTCTTCGGCGCTCTTCATCGCCATTGTTGGTCGAGATGAGGAGAAGGCAGTTAGTTACATGAACGCTAGGGTACGCCAGCGCAGAAAGATCGCCCTGGGCAACAGAGCCATTCCCACTCTTTTCCGCAATCGACAACAGCAACACTTGCTACGAGTATATGACTCGCCTCAGCAGCCATCACGGCTGATGGTGAAACTGGCGGTTTGCTGTGCCCGGGAAAAGCCACCGCCTACCGACTTGGAGTCCAGGTGGCTGGCTCCGCACGGAGTACAGTTAGCTTCAAATGCCTTCCAGTAGCCTTTAGCGGGCCGGAGAACCCACCGGCGAGTCGACGGCCGTGGCTCGATTCTCAGCCCAGGCGATGGGGGGCCTGGAGCCTCAATGGGGCAATTTTGCGGGAACGCGCGGGGCCACCAGGCGATAGCGAGCGCGGTTCTACGTTTGGCTGTCCCGGAGAGGGAGGAGGTTGGGTGGAATGGAAGCTCTGCTGGAAACTTTTGGCACGAGGCGGTATACATACATGAATATGCCAACACATAGGCGACTACGGCCGAGAGGGGGAGGGGTTGAGCATGGGTTGTGGCTGTTGTCCATGCAGCAGGAGATACAATGGAGGAGTCAAAGCAAAAGAGACGAAAAGAGTCAATGGGAGCGAAAAGGAAAAGAGGAAAGAGAGGCAATGCAAATACGGGTATTTTAGTTTCTGCTGGAAGGGGGGTGCATCTTGCTTGGCTGCAAGATTGTTTGCCACGCTGCCCGTATTTTGCTCTTTTCGTATACTCGTCTATTGTATACTGTAGCCTGTATATTTCATCCAGGTAAGCACGTTGCTTTTGTCTCTCTCGTCTCTGCTTTTACTACTTGCGAGTTGGCGTTTCGTATTTGGGCTTTTGTGTGTGGCTGCGGGCTCCAATACCACTGTCCCGGCCAGAACTAGCGCGCAGCACTAATTTGACACACAAGCAGCAGAAAAAGAGTCCTAGTAATGCATAAGCATTATGGAGCACATACGAGAAGGCTAGGAACAAAAGTGTGAAACAGATGACGAAAAATGGTGGTATTGAGTGTATAGCACCGAGTGGAGCTGGCCTATGCTATTCTTGTACAAAAGTACAGTGGTACATAAAAAAACACAATCCACCCATGCAGTGTGCTCCTCTTGGATTGGGATCGACGCACTAGGCCTAGTTCTGGCAACTGGGCAATATGTCAGATCCCGTTTGGTTGTCGATGGCCACCGTAAGACCAGATCAATACCGCAGATACTGTATGTAGGTAGGTATTCTGCACTGATGCTTATAATAATGGATGATAAGGAATACCGGTCTTGGGACCTACCACAACCAGTAGGGCCTGCACAGCCTGTGTGACTGCTACCGGCTCAAAAACATTCGTCAAATCAACGGATCAAGTGTCTTATGTGCTTCTCTTCACCTGCCCGACGGGCCAGTCAGCTCACTCATCCATCCATCCATCCATCCATCCACTCACTGATGGGCATGCCCTAACGTGACAAACATACCATCACATAATTAAACAGCCTGGGCGGCAGCATGGCCAAACAAACAAGTCTCTTCAGCCGTTGCCAGTTGCTGCGGATGTAGGTACTGTAACATCAAGCCCGTTCCCATCCCCGCTCCGTCGGCCAATCTGGCATCCGCATTTGACGTCGTTTTGCCTTGGCCCCAAGATTGCGATTGGGTTTGAGGTTTACGATTGGAGCACCGCCGTCATCTCGAAGCATTCCCATTCCCATTCCCACTCCCACTCCCACTATACCACTCCCACCATCCTAGTGACAAAACGGCCGGTTTCACCTGAGCTACTAGACACCTAAATGACTTACAACGACTGGAATAGCTCAGCGGCGCCTCGCCCAAGCAGCGATATCATGTGCCTTGCAGCGGTGGGGATTTGTACGTAGGTGTGACGCCAAAAAGTCGAGTCCAATGGCTGTGCATGGTCGAGTGTGCGTCAGTGTGCAGAGCTGAGACGGCGGCTTTTTCTGTGCAAGCTGCGAGGTTCTACCCTATCAATCGCACCACGGCACTCTGCAGGGCTTGTGACGCGCTCACAGTGTGCTCGTGCTGCGCTGTGAGTGGCCGGCGAGATGGCGGAGGGGGGGCATCGATGGGATAAATGGCGCGCACAGAGGCAGCCTGTCAACAAGATGGGCAGCGAGATTTGCGGTGCAGGCTAAAGCAAGAGCAGTGCTACCACCTGGAAGGCTCTTTGCACGCGTACAGTAGCACACCTGTGCTGGATTCTTAGTGGGCGGTGGTACCTGTTTAGTTGGGATGGGACGAGTGGTAGCAGCTGGATTGGCGCTTGCACTGCATACCCGCCAGTCTGATAGCCGTCTGGCTGATGCCATAGGCGGCCGCTGGCCATCAGGTGTGCGTGCGCGTGGGATTTAGCATCAAATCATCGAGCAGACGAGACGAACGGCATGGCAATCTGCGGCCCAATCATCGGCACTACCGCCGTTGAGATGTCATTTGCGAGGCATCCATCTTGTCGAGCTTTGGGGGATCTCGTGGGTTCTTTTTCTTCTTTTTTCTTTTTTTCTGCTCTGCACGCACGCACACGCGCCCACACCTCCAAGGCGGGTTGTGATAAGATGTGATAGCTACTACTAGCCGTATGCGCGCGATAGCAGCAACAAACAACTGGGGAAGAACAACACCTCATAGGCTCGGTTGATGATGGCGGCTTATTTTTCACTCTTTCCTTTTTTTCATTTGCCATGTTGTTTTTCCTATCCCAAGACAGCAGATGCAGTGGAGAGATGCCTGTCGCGGTGCAGCCGAGAGGCAGCAGCATTTTCCCTCTCTCGTCAGGTACATACAGTATTGATGCTGGACGGCGGCACTTTGGACGTTACGCTCGCTCGTATGTACCGGTAAGCCCACACCACAAGCTCGCTCAGTCCAGAATTAGAACAGGTGGCTGCGCCCTGCCCTCCCGCGGTTGACTCAAGGCCAGCCAGCCAGTCATCTCGTTACTTTGCACGGCACAAACGCCCACTGCGAGATGGGATGATGGGACCAGAGCCAGGCAAGTCTGAAAAGTGCGCGTTGGTGCCGGAGTAGCCCAAAACCTTGGTTCTGATTGTGACTTGATTTGATTGCATTGCATGCACTTGTATTCATGTACTGCTATTACTCGTGCTAGTATGCTCCCGAGAGCGCAGAGTCGTGTTGTCTCGCTGGTGGCCCACCGGCTTCGCAGCCCGTACCCACTGCCAGCAGAGCCAACGACTCGAGCTTGGCCTGATCAACTGCCATTTTTTTTGTCAACTTCCCACCTGGGCCTGCTAGCTCGGCACTAGGTACGTACCGCCTCCACGCTCTCGACGGCCACCGGACCAGGGTCTCGTATGCTGCGCTACGGCCATCCCTGCAAGGCCGCTGGACCTTGGAGTTGGGTCCTCGCAAGGTTCACACACCCCGGGCGCCATCCTGGTCCTCAGACATCCCAGACGTGCTAAGACACCCTGGCCCAACTCGACTTTGCACACCACACCACTCGCCCCAGACACCTCACGGCCGACAGGGGCCAGGGAGGACGCCTGTCCCGTCATGTCCGCGCAACGGGTCCTGGCTGCTGGCCCGCCGTCGAGTGAGACAGAGTGGGCATGGGCCTTCGTGGAGGCAACGGAGCGTTCCCACCTGTGGCTCTGCCTATCGGTCGATTGATGATCTTGCTTGGGCTTCATCGTCCTACTTATCCTGCCATGGCCCCCCGCCGAAGCCATCAACTCATCTCATACGATCGACAACCTTGAGCTTGTGTCATCTTGTTTTTATACCCTCGATTCTTCCTTCTTTTGCGACCTGACATTCTTTGGACCCTCGATATAATTCCTCGAGACTCCTTTCCTTCTTTTGCTCAGCCATTCTTCGCCCACTCGCATCTCCATCCTCCATCCAACGCATCCAAACCAAGACAGTCAATCCATTCTTTATACCAGAGCCGGAAACGACCTGACGACAAACCAAAACCACTCTTTCCCTGTCTGACCAATTGCCTGGGCAATTGCATAATACGGAACGCTACCTACCTACCTACAACAACTATAACACTTAATATTTAAATATTATTCGGAAGCAACCACAGAGAGGTTAGACAAGCCGACGCAACGATTGCCCAGAGGGACACCTCAAGAGCTAACACACGCTGCGCAAACAGAGAAACAATGGACGGCATGATGTCTCAGGCTATGGGACAGCAAGCGTTCTACTTCTACAACCACAACCACAACCACAACCACAACCACGACCACAAGATGGCCCGCCAGGCCATTTTCGCACAGCAGATGGCCGCCTACCAAATGGTACCGACCCTGCCGCCCACGCCCATGTACTCGCGACCAAACTCGTCCTGCTCCCAGCCCCCGACCCTCTACAGCAACGGCCCTTCAGTCATGACTCCCACAAGCACACCTCCGCTGTCCCGCAAGCACATGATGCTGGATGCAGAGTTTGGCGACAACCCCTACTTCCCCTCCACGCCTCCTCTGTCCACCTCTGGCAGCACCGTCGGCAGCCCCAAGGCCTGTGACATGCTGCAGACCCCCATGAACCCCATGTTCTCCGGTCTGGAGGGCATCGCCATGAAGGAGGCCGTTGACACCACGGAGAGCCTGGTCGTTGACTGGGCCAGCATCGTCTCGCCACCCCTGTCGCCTGGTAAGTGTTTCCCCTCCCCCCCAGCATCGTTTTGATTAATTTCCGCGGCCGTTGCATCGAACGTTTTACTTGCTTCCATGGAAGTAAAAAAAGAAGCAATAGCCGGAATTGCACCTGGAAATGAATATTGGGGCGGGACGCAGGCTAATCCGCTTTGGGCAGTGTACTTTCAATCCCAGGTTAGCAAGGTGCCCTCGCCCACCTCCAGCCCGAGCGACATCCTGTCCACAGCCTCATGCCCTTCTCTGTCTCCCTCGCCAACTCCCTACGCGCGGTCCGTCACATCGGAGCACGATGTTGATTTCTGCGATCCTCGCAACCTGACCGTCTCCGTTGGCTCCAACCCCACTCTGGCCCCGGAGTTTACCCTGACGGGCCTGGCCGAGGACCTCAAGGGCGAGCAGCTGTCCACCGCCCAGCCCACCTTTGACTTCAACCCAGCCCTGCCCAGCGGCCTGCCGACCTTTGAGGACTTTTCCGACCTCGAGTCCGAGGCCGACTTCAGCAACCTGGTCAACCTTGGTGAGGTGAACCCCATTGACATCTCCCGCCCCCGTGCCTGCACCGGCTCCTCCGTTGTCTCTCTGGGCCACGGAAGCTTCATCGGTGACGAGGAGCTGAGCTTCGAGGACAACGACGCCTTTGGCTTCAACTCGCTGCCCAGCCCAACTTCATCCATCGACTTCTCCGACGTCCACCAGGACAAGAGACGCAAGAAGGAGAAGAAGGACATCAAGCCCATCATGAACACTGCTGCCAGCGGCTCCCAGTCCGGCAACGAGCAGATTGGCGCCACCCAGGCTGCCTCTGCTGCCTCCGACTCCAATGCCTCCTCCGCTTCCGAGGACCCTTCTTCCATGCCCGCTCCCACCAACCGCCGTGGCCGCAAGCAGTCTCTGACTGAGGATCCCTCCAAGACCTTTGTCTGCGACCTCTGCAACAGACGCTTCCGTCGCCAGGAGCACCTCAAGCGACACTACCGCTCTCTGCACACTCAGGAGAAGCCCTTTGAGTGCAACGAGTGTGGCAAGAAGTTCTCTCGCAGCGACAACCTGGCTCAGCACGCCCGCACCCACGCTGGTGGCGCCATTGTCATGAACCTTATTGAGGATGGCTCGGAGGTCCCCGCCTTTGATGGCAGCATGATGACTGGTCCAGTGGGTGATGACTACAACACCTATGGCAAGGTCCTGTTCCAGATTGCCTCTGAGATTCCTGGAAGCGCCAGCGAGCTCTCTTCAGAAGAGGGTGACCAGGGCAAGAAGAAGCGCAAGCGCTCCGACTAAACGATTGGTCTATGATTACCTATATACACGCCTGACATGATAATTCTTACCGATTCTTGCTACAACTCTCTCGCTCACTAGCTTGAGGAGGAGTGTGAGCCCTATTTTCAACACATACACTTTTACCTAGAGGAGGTTATACACTACATACAGGGAAAAAGCTCAAGCGGTTATGATTGCATTTTCAAACCTTCAGTTCTTGTATCGACTTGCAAACATCATACTGATGATACTCTTTTTTATATCGGGACTACTCAATCCCCTTATCTTTTCTATACTATTTTTTTTCTTTTTTTTTTTTGCATCATGACAAAAAAGTTCGACACAGATCGAACTTGGAAGAGGACATGAGTTTTTTTTCTGTTTCCTTTTGGGCGCGCATGGCGGACTCTTCTTTTTTTTTTTTTTATCTTAGATTTTCTTTTTATATATTTGGCACTCACAACGACGGCATTCCAATCAGTTGGCTCTGCCCCTGTTATTGCACACAAGTGTAATAATCCATCGCGAGCGATGGCTGGAAAAGTCGTTTTGCCATGGTGGGAACAACTGAAACATAGAGACGGGATGCCTTGGAAAGCATCAAAGGCCAGTGGAGGACTACCGCCAATCATTTGGAAGGTTGATTCCTTATCTTTTAGTACATCAAAACCTGTTTTTGATCTGTACTGCTCTTCATTGAGCACGTGGGTTTAATGGTAGTGTGTGTGCGGGTCGCAATCATTTTTTTTTAGGGAGAAAGATTTATACTTGACGCTACGCCAAACCAATAAGAAAAAACACTGTTGCCAAAAAAACAACTGACTGAATTGTGCCTCTTTGACATGGTGACTGAATGTTTGCCTGTGGCCAGTCAAGTTTGTTACGAATTTCTTTGTATATAGAAATGGGAAATGGGACATAGATGGGATTTTTAGACATTAGACATACAACTAGACATAGAAAAGAAATCATGTTTATTAAACTCTTTGTTTCTTGCCTTGTTGCCATGATTGATCTGCTTGCCATTTTGTCTGTGTGTGTGGTGTGATGCTACTGCGCTACGCTCAAGCAGACCGTCTTCCTTCCCGATATAGAGGCTAAGAGCGGCTTCGTCCAGATAACGTTCTTACCACCCCTCGATTGCTCCTCCATCCGAAAAGCGATGTGTAGAATCACATCTACGGCTTGTCACAAACACAACACACAATGACAAGAGTTACGCTTTTGAGCCGTTTACCCGCCTACAGACATGATATACCCTTACCTGCAAACAACCAAAACGCAAAACCCAAGTCAAACAAAGCTGATAACCCTTGACTACCTAGGTATATTCTTCTATAAGTTCGAAGCGAACAGAAGGGGGGGGAAAGAGGTGACAGAAAGAGTGACAGGTGGGAGGGGGGAAACTCGTTTGACAGTTTACGACCTGTGACATCTCTCGTCTCAAGAGGGGTGGATTCAATGGCCCAAAAAGAACAATTGATGGAAGAGGTTCGCCGGGTTGAGCGGGTGGAGCACATTCTGCGGCATTACTGGCTGTTCCTTATCCGGCAAGCCATGGCCCTGGCATGGGGTTCTCTCTAGGTGAGGCGTAGAGTTCAGCTCACATTTTCTGGATTTCCTTCTGTGACGGTTCTATACTTGTGGGGATGTACCTACCTCTTCTTAGTAGTTGCCCTGACTACTGTAGAGGAGAGGAGGGGGGATAAAGAACGACCCCGTCGCGTCTTTCTCCGGCCCCATACTCAGACCAGCCAAGGGTATAGTAGCGTAGTAGCATTCGTCGTAGTTTGAACTCGGTACTGGGAAACTGGGAAGAGGGGACCCTGCCTGGTCTAGGTAGCAATATAGAAGGAAAATAGAAGAAACGAGCGAAGAAAAAAAAAAAACCTCCTTTGCGTTTGATCCATTCCGCGGGGACGCTACCTCAGGTACGGCCAGGTACTGTATAGGAAAAAAAAGTGAGCCATCACATATTCGCTTAATCGTACGGGCTTGCTCGGTGGCATTCTTGGAAAGTACCCTTTGTCGGAGAGAAAACGCTAGCGATAGGCTCCTCGTATGTACAAGACCCCCCCCCCCCCCCCCCCCTCGGCGTAGTCTGAAATATACCAGGCCAGGGACGGCGGCGCTCCGTGCCTACAGGAAAGTCGTGCGACTCCATATCTACGATGGAGCTAATCTCTCGCGCAATCTATCCGGGGGCCGGGTATGGCCCGTCTGGTCCGTTGAAGAGGGAACGTGCCTTGTCCAGGGCTCGCTCTTTAGGCAATGCGGAAACGCCCTAATATGGCGAGGGGACCAAGACCGGCTGACGAGGGCAAAAAGCTGCTAGCATTGTCGAACGGTCCCTGGACTAGCTTCAACGCTGAGAGGGGGTTTGGAGCTTTTCGAATTTGGGCCCGGGGTGTGGGTTCTGGAAATGGTGGAAATGAAAGATTGGTGATGCGCTGCTACGCCATATTGAGACAGGCGAATAGCTTGGCCATCATGGTCCCTGATAGAGTCCTCCCCCCAGTGGCGTTTTCGGAGGCGAAGCAAAGAGCTATTTCGTGTAGTAGTAGCAGTGGCTAATTAACTCGGCGGTGGGTTTCGGTCAATGGAGCTATTCGGTGATAGCCTTGGGCGTTCCTGGTCCGCGGTGCTGGGTACATGCGTGCCAAGCGAAAAACAAAAGAACAAATTAGTGGGTGTTGTCGAAGGCCAGTGGAAGGCATGCCCTCGTACCGGCTCCATAGATGAGAGAATACGGAGTTCGGAGTGTACTCTTGGCTTGCAGGCTCGGAATCCAGCCAGAGATTGCCTTGAGCTGATGCTTATGCGGAGAAGAGCATCCTTTTTTTGCGGGCGTTCTGGCGAGACTCGGCCGATGGACATTGCTCAACTGCCTGTCCATGTTCATCTCTGCCGATGAACACCATAAGCACCAATTGGCCTAACATTTGGTATCTGTCTGGTGCTATATTAGCCCTCCAAGCTATTCACTAGCATATCAGGAACTGACCTACTGGTCCGTATAGCTCTCCTCATAGCGCCTGGGCTTGGAGCAACCAATGGCCACCCCCACAGAAGACTAAGCTGTAGCACAGGGCGCTCATCATCGTGCTCGAGTCAGGGCCTCATTTTGCGAGCGCGAGTAATACTAGCAGCGTAGCCTGAGAGACTGCTAATAACTAGCATGGCACACGTGCTATCATAGCCCTCTTTCGCCTTCGTGGCCGGCGCATACTAACGCCGATGGCGGGTGAAGGGTCGCTAGCAGCAGAGGATCGCCGTTGCTATCATAGCTTGATGCGGAGTAAACGTGCGCTGATGACGGAAGATGTGTCGTTAGTTTGGCGGCTAGGACAGGCGTGCGGTTGTTGATATCTGCCTAGAGGCCTCTTGTGCTCAAGCTGAAAGAACTGGACCATAGCTCTTGTGCTACGTTAGCGTGAAGAAGTCTTATCAGGGCTGAAAGTTGGTGATGTGGGCTGTGGATGACTGAGTCGTCTCGTCTCAGCCGCACGTTGTACTTGTGCACTGCACACGAACTGAGGAAATTAGAATTCGAGAAGAAAAAGTTATGCTGTGTGTTGCTAGCATAAGCTTGTGATAAACATGCTTATAATTTTTTTTCTCAGCATCTCCAAAGAGTGATGTTGTGGAAGGAAACTTGAAGTTGGTAAATAGTATGTGAATTTGCTTGTAAGCGTAGAAAAAAAGATGGCACCAAAAAAAAAGTTGCATGCACGTGAGAGCTTTGATGCGCATTTTGGACCTCACAAATTCTTTGCACGCAGGCTCTAATGCGAGCTCTAATCCGACCAAAGGATGACTTCCGAATCATTAAAAGTAATCGCGCTTATTTCGGGAGGTAAAGACAGCTTCTTTAATCTGCTTCACTGCATCCGGCATGGGCATCGCATCGTGGCCCTGGCAAACTTGTATCCGGTGGTAGATGGCACCACGGGAGCTCTCCAAGATGTCCAGTATATCGATCCAGCACAGGAGAAAATATCGCCGGCCGCAGAAGATGCAAAGCCCATCGAGGAGGACCTGAATAGCTTCATGTACCAGACGGTTGGGCATGAAGTCATCCCACTCTATGCTGCCGCAACTGGCCTACCCCTCTATCGACAGCCGATTCGCGGCGGGGCACTGCATCATGAACGGGATTATGATTATTCGTCTGGAGAGCAAAGGGATGTGCCCTCGAAAGTTGATGAGACCGAGTCAATGCTGCTTCTGCTTCAAGCGATCAAGGCTCGCCATCCCGAGGCAAACGCCCTCTGTTCCGGAGCTATCCTGTCTACTTACCAACGGACTCGAGTTGAATCGATTGCTTTAAGACTTGGTCTCACTCCTTTGGCATATCTTTGGAAATACCCTGTTCTTCCACCTGCTGCAAATGATGCTGCAGACGAGGCTCAGTTGCTGCGTGATATGGCTGCCGCTGGGCTCGATGCTCGGATCATCAAGGTTGCAAGTGCAGGCCTCGATGAAAGCCATCTGTGGGAACGAGTGTCAAGTATCAAAGGTGTCAATCGAGTGAAGAGCGCTTTGAGAAAGTTTGGTGCGGCTGAAGGCGCTTCTTTGGGCGAAGGAGGCGAGTTTGAGACGCTTGTATTGGATGGGCCGTCGTGGTTGTTCAAGAAGAGCATCTCAATTCCCGAGACAGGGCGGAAAGTTATCAACGAAGGGGGCGGCTCGACTTGGTTGATGCTTCGGGGAGCCCATCTTGAGGACAAATCAGAGGATTCTGATGTTGATGCGAGCCCCGAATCATCCGTCAGAGCCCCTGACTTACTGGATTCAAGATTTCAATCAATATTGGATACAGTTTCAAGCACAAAAGAGGTGGACAGTAATGGGAAGCAGAACGCAGGAGCCCTGAAGCCGCGAATTCTCGGCAACAACTTCTCAGCATTGGAAGAAGACGATGATACTCTGCGATGGTCTGTTTTGGCCAACCCTTCTGCAGATCGAACTTCTATCGAAGCAGAAATGCAATCTGTCGTTACGCAAGTCAGGGAGTTGCTCTCCTCTTTGTCTCTTGATGCGGCTCAAATTACCAACACAACCATTGTTCTTCGTAACATGGCGGACTTTCCAAGAATCAACGCAGAATATGGCAAACTCTTTACAAGGCCGAACCCGCCATCTCGCGTCACAATCTCCTGTGGCCCTCTACTTCCGCCTGGCTACAACGTCATGGCGTTTTTCACAGTACCAAAGCCAGGGGCCAACTCTCATAGGAATGGCCTTCACGTTCAGTCTCGATCGTATTGGGCCCCGGCGAATATTGGTCCATACAGTCAAGCTATTGACATCTCTGCATCGGCAAAAGCAGATGAGACTGGCGCACGTGCCATATATATAGCCGGCCAGATTCCCTTGATACCTGCGTCAATGACGTTGCCACCTCTATCGGAGACCAGTTACGCCATGCAGATTGATTTATCCTTGCAACATCTATGGCGAATCGGGCTTGAGATGAAGGTTCAGCTATGGAGCAGCGCTGTAGCCTACTTTGCCAAGTCATCGTCACCCGATGAAATGAAAGGCTATGCCAAGGTTGCTGGTCTCGCGTGGAAGCTGGCCCACGGGTCACCGGAGGATGACGATGATGATGAAAGCGAGTTGGACCCTTGGGATCTTAAGCACAACTCTCAATACGCCTCACTGGGGAACAACCAAGAGAATGCTCGCGCAAAACTACCGGATTGGTCCATCTTTACGCTGAGACAGCAGAACGAGCCAGACTCGTGCATCCCTCCCTTTTTCGCTGCTGAAGTGGAGGAGCTTCCTCGACAGTCCCTCGTAGAGTGGCATGCGCATGTTGGACTATCGAAAATCGAAGAGAGCAGCGCAGAGATTGTGTATCATCCAGAAACAACGTCATCTTGCTGGAGGGCATGGCACACGTTTGTCCGCACCGAGAAAGCCACGCTAGTATACTCAACGCTGGCTCACGTCCCATCGCCTGACCACGGGGACCGTAGTTGGGGCGCCTTACAAGAAGAGCTCTCCGCTTCATACGCAAATTCAGTAAAGGCTCTTGGGCTGGCGCCTCTGGCGCACTTTGCAACCCCTCACCTGGCGTATGTAGAGGCCACCAGCGTCACATTGCTGTCGTCGGATGTCGGCGATGCTGGGCCGTCGGTGCCCTTTGCGACAATTCCGTGCCATACAATCTGGTCTGTGGGAGGAGAGAGGATCAAATGCGTGGCAGTGTATAAAATGGTTCTGGGGCAGTCACCGACAGATTAAATAACAAGGTCAGCCAAAAAGAAGAAGCGACCCCCAAATATTACGCCGGCAATGGCATTTGATATCCGTCTGCGGCTGTCTTGAAAAGATGCAGCGAGAGCCCCGACGAGCCGACGAAGGTGGGTTGCGCCGCACACCAAAGCGCCATGCAGCCCCACGCCCGTCAGACGATCTATAAGCCAAGATGCGAATTTGCTTCTCTACCTGGTCTCGTGTGACCTCTGGGCTAGGACTGGGAATGACACGGCGCTTGGAGGAAGCTGGCATCAGCGCAGATCCAGTCTTGGTCATGGCGTCGTTGGCTCAGAGGTGATTGCTGCGTGGACGAGAGAGGAGAGGGATTCACGGACAGTCAAGGACCAGAGGCAGCATGTAGGTAGTCGAAATGGAAACGTCAGTATCAAACTGAAAGCTGCACCGGCACTGATGCGTTGAGGCGTGTTGCTGACGTATATAGCGCGGCTTGCATCGCGGATCTCGCTCTTCGAAAGGGCTGACGGAGACCGAGTGGCCACTTATCTGTGCATTGGACTAGTTATACCGCGCGGGAGCCAATTTATTTCTTAATTCCAGTTCCAGTTGTCTGTCTTTCTCTCTCCTGAGATCAATCTCAATTGCTTCTCCATCTCCCGCCGCCGCCGTTGTTGCCGCCACTCTGCACCAGAATCACGCAACCAGGTCTAAATGCGCCGCTTTGCGCGCCCATCCCCACACGAGCTTGGGCACATGTGCCGTAGAGTCGTAGTCAAGTGAGACCTGCACCCCTGCGCCGGGCGTGGACGCGGACGTGACCACGGCCATGGCCTCTCAGACCGACGCCGATGCTGCGGCAGCCTCTGTGGCATTGCCCAAGAAGACGCTGTCGAGGGACCTGCACCAGCGCCGCCAGTCGACTGACCGGATTAATGACATTCTCGAGGTGAGACGCGGCCGTTGTGTTGTTTAGCTTTTGCTTAAAAAGGCGGCGTCTGTTGTGCGTGCTTCTATCTTTCTTATCTCCATTGCCACCCTCCCATCTCTGTCCTTGCACCGCAGCTTCAAGTGCCCCCGGCATGCCGCAACTGAATCTTGCGTCGGCAACGTCTTGAATATAACAGGCGCTAATCCAGAATGTTGGCGGCCATCCAGACAGCCTTGCAACGGGCGGAAACCATGGATCCCGCCTCTTTGAGCCTCCTCCAGAAAAGCTCCTCCCGCGGTGCCAGCGTCGACAATGGCGCCTCGGGCTATCAGACGCTTCCGACGAGCGATGAAAGCGACGCCTCCCGCCCGAGAAAAGTTTCCTACAGCGATGCGACGAAGAAGAACGAGGACCGCCCCAGAGACCAGAGCCATTCTTTGAGGCGGCGCAACGGGGCCGCCAGCTCGGAAGATGCGGACGGGCCAGCAAAGGCGAAGCCATCGAAGCCATCGTGGACGAAGGAGACGTTTCGCAAGTTCCAATCCCTCGAATTGGAGAACAAAGGAAGTGTCGCAAGAGACCATCTCGCGCTCGGTATGTCGCACATGTCACTTCCACCACAGCGCCCACGTGCATATCGACGGCTGCGCTGCATGTCTCGGGAGATGCCAATTGGCTGACCACGCTGACCTTTTCTTTTCTTTTCTTTTTATCTAGAGCGCACCTTTCTGGCATGGCTACGAACCTCTTTAGCCTTTGCATCCATTGGCGTCGCCGTGACGCAGCTGTTCCGCCTCAATACCGACACCGCCTCTGCGAACAGGGTCGATTTCGATCACACAAAACTGCAAAAGATGGGCCGGCCATTGGGCGCGACATTCCTCGGGATCAGCATCGTGACGCTGCTATTGGGCTGCAAACGCTACTTTCACGCGCAGGAATGGATCCTCAAGGGCAAGTTTCCGGCCAGTCGCGGGACCATCCTCATCATGTCATTTGTGGCGCTGGCCCTCATGATTTTATCACTGGTGGTTGTCATTGTCATACAACCTTCGTAATGCGGTGTTGAGCGATTGGACGATATTATCTTTCCTTATCATCATCTGTGAAGAATGATTCAAGTAGCTACATATTTGTGGGACAGCATTGGGATTGGCGTAGAGATATCTTGGGTTCTGGATATTGGATTTCTGATTTTTTTTTTTATCTTTAGTGGAGGAACATAGTTGATCAGGCGCATGTCTGCATATGGATCAAAGCGAATCTCACCAATTAATACCTATTTGGCAATTTGGCACGCTGGAAAGAAAGAGAATTGGACATGTACAGAACAGATCACTCATCCCAATTGACTCGAGTTTTGCTTGTGCACTCACTCGTCTGTCATACATGTGAAAATGTGCTGGTCGGCTTATCGACGCTTTTCCAAGGCTGATAAGAGCAAATGGGTGTGGTGCCTATGTCATAGTCTCGATGGTGGGGGTTTTGCTGCCGCTTTGTCACCCCTCGCATATTACAGGCTGCGAATTGGCTTGACACCATCTGGAGCTCCAAGCTGTTCGCTGCAGCTTCGTAAGGCGCCGTCCATGGATTCGGTATTCGTGCCGTCTTTTGCAGCGACCCAGCTTGCCCTGCTAGACCAGGAGCTGCAGAGCGAGATCCAGGAAACGAGCACTCTCATCACCAACCACAGCCCCACGGGACTGCAGCGAGCCGGACTGGCCATCACAAATCTGAACATCTCCTCGCAGCGGACGGGACTGGGGGGCAAGACTGTGCTGGAGTTGAGTCCGGATAGCGCAACTTCAAGCACGGGAGAGCTGCCTGAGCATGGCATTCGAACTGGGGATATCGTCCTGGTGGCAGAGCAGCCTGCGGGGAGTGCAAAGAAGAGGGAAATCAAAGAGCTCGAGAAGAAGGGAGCCAGAGGCGTAGTCACAAGGGTGCAGAGAGCGGCTGTGAATGTTGCGCTGGATGAGGGGAAAGATGATGTGATGTTTTCGGGGAGAGTGTGGATGGTGAAGCTGGCCGATGAGGTTACATATCGACGGTAGGGAAGCAGCAAGCGCTTCATAAAATGATCTATATTAGAGCCTTTGAGCTGACCATGACAAGTATGAACCAAACGATGGAGAAGCTACAAAAGATGGGAGAAGCAGAGTACTCGAGCCTCATCAGAGTGCTGTTTGGGCTATCGAGCCCTTCATCAGTGCCGCAGAATCTATCGACGAGCGATGAGGTTGGAAACATTGAATGGATAGACCCGACTCTGAATGATTCACAAAAGGATGCCATCCGATTTGCGCTGGCTTCGCGGGAAGTAGCCCTCATCCACGGACCTCCTGGAGTAAGTGACGAGCTAGCAGCATCTTGTGACATACCCTTCTTGATAAAGGTGCTTGGCGATGCTAATCCGGACAAAAAGACTGGCAAAACTCACACGCTGATAGAGCTGATTCTGCAAATGATTAAGCGTAATCAGAGAATATTGGTCTGCGGCCCGTCCAACATCTCTGTTGACAACATTGTCGAGCGGCTCTCGCCACACAAGATACCCATCCTTCGTCTCGGTCACCCTGCTCGGCTCTTACCGTCTGTTCTAAACCATTCCCTCGATGTTCTCACGCAGACGTCCGAGGCTGGTGCCATAGTCAAAGATGTCCGCGCCGAGATGGACGCCAAACAGGCGTCGATTAAGAAGACTAAGAGTGGCAAAGAACGGAGAGCCATCTACACCGACTTGAAGGAGCTACGGAAAGAATACAGAGAGCGGGAGAGAAGATGCGTCAGCAACCTCGTTGGCGGTAGCAAAGTTGTTCTTGCAACGCTACACGGTGCCGGAGGCTTCCAGCTGAGGAACGAACAGTTTGACGTGGTCATCATTGATGAGGCGAGTCAAGCTCTAGAAGCGCAGTGCTGGGTCCCGTTGCTCTCGGCAAAGAAAGCAGTCTGCGCCGGAGACCATTTACAACTCCCACCGACAATCAAATCCCTTAATTCAAAGGTCAAGGCGTTGAAAATCAAGGAAGGCGACGACGGCACGCCTGTCATCAAGGGCATGACGCTTGAGACCACTCTCTTTGACCGTCTGCTGGCCCTTCACGGGCCATCTATCAAGCGGATGCTTACAACGCAATATAGAATGCACGAAAAGATTATGCGGTTTCCGTCAGACGAGCTTTACGGGTCGGAGCTCATTGCGGCTGATGCGGTGAAAGCACGGCTGCTCAAGGATCTAGAATACGACGTGGAAGACAGCGAGGACACGACAGAGCCGCTCATCTTTATTGATACCCAGGGCGGTGATTTCCCAGAGCGAAATGAAGATGACGACAAAGATGGCCCGAAAAGGGGCAATCTGCACGGCGAGAGCAAGAGCAATGACATGGAAGCGGCTCTGGTGCGCTTGCATGTGAAGCAGTTGGTGGAAGCCGGCGTTCGACCCGAAGACATTGCTGTTGTCACCCCTTATAATGCACAGGTAAAGTAACACCCTTTTTAAGAGAGATGAGTTTATACATCACACATACACACACACACACAGAGAGAGAGAGAGCGATCAATGCTGACTCATGAGAGCTAGCTCGCTGCGCTTGCAACGTTGAAAGAGAGATTCCCAGGCATTGAACTTGGCAGCGTGGATGGCTTCCAGGGGCGTGAAAAGGAGGCTGTGATTGTGAGTCTTGTGCGAAGCAACCCTGACGGCGAGGTGGGCTTTTTGGGAGAAAAGAGACGACTGAATGGTAAGTCCTTTTCCATGTGGAAGCTTCTGCTTTCTGTGTCCCAGCACAGCGACATTAACAAGTGATAGTCGCCATGACACGACCCAAGCGATCATTGACGGTCATTGGAGATTCCGAGACGGTCAAGAGGTAACCTTCCCTTTCTTCCCATGGATGATCACAAGGTGGAAGTACTGACCAAAGTTCTTTTTTCTCGTTCTCACAGGGGAAGCAAATTTCTGAAAAAGTGGATGGAATTTCTAGAAGAAAATGCCGATCTGAGGTATCCTGACGCAACCGAAGTTAGCCGAGAGTAAATCGAAATAGATTGCACTCACGATACAGAAGAAATGAAAGAAATACGAAGTACAAGTGCGACTATCAAGCATCACGAGAAGGTAATATACTCGATACTTACTAAAAAGCATGGCCAATTACGGAAATAGGACATCTCACGCCATCATTATTAACAGCCATTTCGCCAAAAAAAAAGAAGAAGAAAAAACCGAGATTAGGTAACCAAGGTTACTGTACATGTACATTCTACATATGCCCGAATGGGTCAATTAGACGGAAATAAAGCCGGCTCGAAATTACACTTTAATTTCACGTGTTTGCGGTACGACGGCCCTCTGCGTTTCCGACGGGTCTTGATGTTTGTTTGCTGTCAAATCTTGGAATCCATTCCGGCTGACGTCTCTTTTTGGGGGGGACCCATGCTGTGTAACTGTGCGCGTGTACTACCGTTGCCTGCTTACATGTTGTTGTCGGCTGAGGTGGAATGAAGTGGGAGTATTAGGGGGGAGTCTGTGTGATTCTGGTGAGAAGCTGCAGGTGGACGATGGAATGAGAGAAGTCTTCCCCATCTGCTGGTGTACTTGTGGCCTTTGAGGCTTTTTTTTTTCGAATCCCCTGCTGTGTACGTATGTGTTCCCAGGCTGGGGAGGCATGCCTTTCTCTCGCTAGCCAGAAGGCATCTCATCTCGGTAAGGGGAGACGATTTCCGCCAACCTGCCAACCCCAGCAGCGAGATAAAGGCCATGCTCACATTTACTCCGCGTCAAGCAAGCAGAATATGCACATCATCGCCATCACAAATCACGAACTAACATCTCGCGAGGACATGGCTGCCGTGTGGCCTCTGCGTGGCAATTTGAGATGAGAGAAGCACGGCCCTCCCTTGCATTCCTTCTAGAAGGAGGCTTGAAGCCACGCGGATCTACCGCATGAACCACACGCATCAAAGACCCCCCTGGTCCAGATCTCTAAAACGGCCTGAAACGATTGGGCGACGCGACCGGTGCAACAGGGCTTGCTGCCACTTTATGTTTTGCATATTGCTTAGTCCGGATAAGGGCTCCGGCTTGGCTGGCCGCATGATGGAGGAAACCAAAAAAAAAAAAAAAAAAAAAAAAAAAAACGGAAAAAGGCCAGTCTGGAGTAGAGATGGAGAGACGAGAAACGAATCTGGGGGGGCCATGAATTTGCAATGCCAGCTGAGCTGTTTCCTCAAAAGGGAAAATCACAGAGCAATTCCACCGGCCATGGTCTGACAGGGGAGGTTTTTCGCTTGCCCTAGCAGAATTTTCTCGGTAGCTTTCCACGGGACAACAAACGAAAGAAATCACAGACGGCCGCTGCCCCAGGGGAAAGAAGTGCTCGGTATATCAATTGGAAGAAAAGATTGAGCTATTTTGGCCTTCTTCGGACATGGAAGAGAAGATGGAATAGGCGCCCGTCTGGCAGCCCTTGAGACGAGCCACGCATGCGCCTGGCACAGTAGCGCGGCCTGTCTCGTCACTTGTCACAAAATCCTGGCAGCACGATGGTCGAGGACGCCCTCGGTGAGTGAGTCGATTTTCTGCTTGGGGCTGCGATAGTCCGCAGCCAGTCCCATAATTCGTGCCGTATTATATTGTATTTGATGTTTCGACGCCATGCCGGGCCGAGTACGGCGTGTGTGCTAGCTGTAGTCTATAATACGCTACTGCATATTAGTTGATGAGAGCGAGGATAGGTGGAATTGAGCAGCTGCGGAGTTTGGAGTTTCTAAAGTCCATGGCATGGATCAGTTTTGCTTCTCTCTGGCTGTGATTGTTAATGGTACTAGTAGGTATCAAATTAAGCTGTGGGCGGAAATTCTGCGCAGCCAATTTGTCATCTCCACAGGCCATGGGTTCGGGAAGGTGCAGCTTCGAGAGCTCAACTCGCTTCGCACCTGCCGCTGCAGTGCCTTACGGCGCCTCTCACCTGAAGCTTGGGGCCTTTAGCGGTGGTGACGCTGACAGGGACTTTCGGTGCAGATGCAGATCTTTGGTCTCTTTGCCTCAACTTCTCGCTGTAGGTGGCATTGACCTCAGATTCTCTCCGCCCTCGTTGCTCTGGCTTCGTGATGACCGTCTCGCCAAAACTGGCGCTGCATTCCATGTTCCCGCCTCTGACAAGCCACAGCGGAAGCGGTACCACCTCCACCACTAGCATCAGATAGCAGCGCCAGCTGCTCTCAATGGATATCCATCATGGCGGTCCCGTCGGGTTCAGCCGCCCACCAGGCATCTGCTAGTCCTTGCAGCTACTCGCAGCTACAGCCACCGCCAGCGCTATTGGAGCCGGGCATCGTGTCTGGTCGCTTAATCGAGGAGCCAAGGCCGGAGAGGCCCTGTCCTGCAGCGAGTATCCAGTGCGCTATCAACACCAAAGTCTCTCGCTGCGTACGTACTAATTGTATGTACGAGTACAGGAGCCCCTTTCTGTGCTGTCGGAGTGCGGTCCAATCCCGAGACCCCATCAGCCCTCCCCTGCGAACAACGTGGCCGGCATCTCTTGGCGGAGAGGCCTGCTGCAGAACGGGGAAACCTGAGTCGCTGCGGATTGTGGCTGCAGCTGCCACGACAGACGTCTGTCAAATCGCCTCTGCGGCGGTGGACTCGGCCAGCAGGAGACGCTTGGCTGCGCGGCCATCCATTCGCCTGCCGTGCTGGTGGCTTCTAGACTCTAGACTGCACTGCAGCTCGCAGCAGGCAGCAGGACGAGAGGCCCTGGGCGTTGCTCCATGCTTGGATCGGGGACATACGACGTGCAGGCCGTATTTCCACGCACGCGACCCTCGTCTGAACCTGCGTCCCGTCTTCCGCGCCGGACAGCAGCTCGCCGTATTACACTTGCCCATGGCCAGGACAGGTGAAGGTGCTGGAAGGGGCATAAGGCGGCCGGCCTGAGACCGGTGCACCACACTCCATACGAGCTCGTTCACATCTCTGGCGCTTCTCTGGCGCGTCGCTGACCTGCCCTTCCTGGGCGTTTCAAAGTATGCGCCTCGGCCGGCTCGAGGCCAGCTCCTCATCACTCGCTAGCCTGGCTGCATGCTTGGGGCCATCTGGGCTCCGTTAAAATGCGACCAGGGCGCAATCGTGTTTCATCCTCTGCCTGTCCAAGGCCTATTACACAAGACCAGCTCCCTGGTCGTGGCCGCGAGCTATCAATCTTCATCGCCGCTCCATTGCTACCTTGTGCCACCTCAACTTCTGCAACTTTCTTGTGGCGACTGGCCATGGCGCCGTTGGCCAGATCGCATTGACCTTATTTCGTGTCTCTCGTTTCTTAATAGTGATATTTTTTTTCTTTTTTTATCTTCTGCTCCAGTCTTCTTCTTCTTGCCCCGCGATTTGGCCCCCCGGACGCTTCGACAACGCCTGACCCAAGTTGCCTTTGATCGCTCCGTCGTAGCCTGGCGAGCTGTCAGTGGACTGAAGGACTCGGAACGGCCTCTGCGCTCGCCAACCTGACCTGCCATAGCCGACTGGACGGACTGACCTGGCGCCAAAATTAACACAAGCTGAGGACGGAAAAGCCGACGCTCTCACCAACTGGTCTGAGAGTTGCTCCTCAGGAAGCCGAGATCAAATAATAATATCAAGCAAACTTCGGTTTCCTGCCGCTGAGGCTTTCCCTACTTGCCAATCGCCCCTTCTCTGCAACTCAATTCTCGACACTCGTTCAACTTACTCTGCTCAATTTAAAAACTAGCAATTTCCTTTTTCAGTTTTTTCTTTTTCTTTTTCTTTTCCTTCTTACATGTCATTTTCTCAGTATTATTGAAAATAAAAGATGCATCGATCATCTTCATCCCCCCTTCCTCCCCAGGGCATGCCCCGGTCATCGAGCGCCGCTGCCATCAACAACAACAGCAGCAGCAGCAACAACAACAACAACAACAACCCCAAAGTTCGCCCTCAGCCCAGCTCTAGGATAGTTCGGGGCCAAATTTCCAGCCCAATTCCAATGCAAGATCCACTGGATAAGGAACTGTATATCAGACCGCACGATACCGGAGCCTCTGGATACGCACAACCTCCGCATGTCAACTTGTCCAAGCCCTCCATGGAAACCTCCCGGCCGTCAGCCGAGTTTGCTCGCCGCCGCATCTCTTCAACACCTGAGCGATCTAGATCAGTCCTCCGAACGGCCCTTAGCAAAATATTTGGCCGCAAGAAAGCTATCCGACCTATAACACCTCTAGCCTCTGCTGATTCGGAAGACGAGCGGCAAGATTCGCACTTTAGTGTAAGTACATCACTTGGCGGATCGAGCGAGTTGTGGCTTCTTGTGGATAGTGTATTGATGTAAGCAAACAGGATGACAAGAGGGATTCCATTCCTGCAACAAGGCTACCTCCAAAGAAGATTGAAACGTTTCCCATCTCTGAATATGATCGAGCCTTGCGCTCTCATTCTGTTGGCCCCGAGGATGTCATGGCCATCCGGAGCGCGCGAAGCCCGGTCAACCCCGAATATAGCGGGCATGCAAGGAAACGCAATGGAACTGGTAGTGATGCTCATCCGGCCAGTGCGCGCTGGGTGAAGCCAACTGGCCTGACTCCGCGCCCTGCCAGTACGACTGACTGGGGTAGCAGGCTGGTTGATGCCAGCCATGACCCTGAAGAGATTGGCCGTGCTGTAACCACTGGCCTCAAGCGTAGATCAAGGAGCCTATCGTTCATCCCGTTGATCGAAACCGCGGAGGCTCCCAACATCACACGACGCCGCAGCGATGAATTCCCTCGTGGCTGGCGGGAAAGCTATGATCAGGAGCCCGCATCGCCGATATCATCAACTGCTCCAGATGGCGGGGATCGGCGCACCTTTGTCAGCCAAAAGTCCAACAACGAGGCAGAGCTGGTAGACGAGATTGATTCGCCTGTCAAGCCTTTTACGTTTTCGAATATGCCTTATATGGCCGAGTTTGCCGGTACCGCAAGCATGAAAATTACAGATGCTGTTGGCTTGGAGACGCGGATTGGCCAAGTCGAGAATCGTCTGAGTCTTGTGGAAGGTCTCTTGACGCATGCCCGTCAAGCGTCTCCAGGCGGTGGATTGGCAAACGACTCCTCTGAACGATTGGCGCCGCCCATGCCTGCATGGTCATCTACCTTTTCAACGGCGGTTCGACCATCTTCTCACTCTTCTGCCCAAGTTTCTGGCACATCTAGACTCTCCTTTGGCGAGATACCGACCTATACACGATCGGCAAGCCAACAGACGTCAAAACAACCCATGTTTGCAGCCCCCCCTCTTTCTAAATCTGTGCCCACCGGGTCATTTGTCATGGATCATGAGACCTACAATGCACTCGTATCAACCATGGAGAACGACCGAGCTGCTCGACTAGCATTAGAGGCACAGGTCAAGGAGCTCAGCCGACAAATCAGTCGCCTTTCCAAAAACATACCCACAACTCGCGCAGCCCATGTGAATGATGAGGTAGCGTCCCCGTCCTTTGGCCAGCCACCAGTCTTGGATTTTGGCGAAGATGAGGAAGACGACGATGCCGCCGCCGACGACGACGACGATTTGAGGACAAAAAAGTCTCGACGAAGTTTCAGAAAGGCTCAAAACGAAGATTCCGGCATTGGAACCGAGTCTGGTGACAGAGACTACCCCGAATCGTTTGCTACACTAAACGACGAGCATCACAACTCCAAGGCAGATCTGCCATTCAGCTCACCCGATGCGATACTGTCGCTTTCTAAACTCACAACGCTGCATTCCATGGCACACCCAGCATCGAAGCAAACCGTATCGCAGCCATTCTAGACGGAGTGAGTCTGGATTGCGGTCGGAGAGAAACATTAGCATATGGTGATATTGAAAAAGTTGCTAGCGCTTCATTATTTGTATATTATACCCCATTCAAACGATGTCAAATATCGTCTGAAGCTTTTGACTATAGCATTTTATTCTTTGAGGTGTTGATTGGCGTGGACCAACGGAAGTTCTTTTGTCAACAAGGGTTTTGGAGGGGTGAGAATTGGGATAAAATATCATTCGGTGCGGGGAGGATGAAGCCGTGCTTTATATACATTAGACCATTGCCAGAGATGACTGACTCGGCAATTCTCAAGGGAATAAATAAAGAATTTATTTCTAAAAAAGCGCGTGGTATTCTATTGTGAGATGTCTATGGGAGAGTAAGTTTTGCCAGACATGTTTGTCTTTTGACTTATACTGTAAGTTCTCCCCCCTTTTGCGCCAAGTAAATATTCCTTCTCTTTTTTTTTTTTTTTTTTCTTTGTCTCCCATTATTCATACAAGATATAGAGTTCTATCGACACCTATTCAGTTTGCTACCCCTAAAAACCAACCATATCCATCACTAGTGAGACAAGCCATCTCTGAGGCCCCAGCTGCCCACCAGAGCCATGGACTTTTCGTCTCCGGGGGCCAAGCGGTCATCCTGCAGCGTATCAGCAAGGCACGTCCAGGGATCTCGGCCTCCGCCCCATTTCAGCAAGTTCTCCTTTAGGCGCTCGCCATTCTCGCGGCCGATGGCGGCGCCGTCCTCGCCGGCGCGGAAGACGACGCGCCAGACCCGCTCGGCGAGCACGCGGTCGAAGAGGTAGCTGTAGTAGGTGCTGCCGTAGCTGTGCAGGTGGCCGAAGAAGCCCTGCCAGCGGGTCTCGGGGGGGTCGCGAGGCCCGTGGGCGAAGCGGCGCTGGATGTCGTGGAAGGTGGTCGTGGAGTCAAAGGAGGAGGACGTGACTTCCGGGGCGTGGTAGGCCTGGTCGACCATGGCGAGGAGGATCTGGTGCTCGGTATCGATGCCCTCGAAGCGCTTGGAGACGCGGATGCGCTCGGCGACGAGGTCGTAGGGCAGGGGCTTGTCGGTCTTCCAGTGGCGGGCGAAGAGGGAGAGGACGGTGCGGTCGGCGGCGAAGTGCTCCATGAGGGTGGAGGGGAGCTCGGCGAAGTCGGTGGCGCAGCGGGTGCCGGAGACGTTTTGGAAGGATGTGCGCGCGAGGATGGAGTGGATGGCGTGGCCCATTTCGTGGAAGAGCGTCTCGACCGAGTAGAAGGAGAGGAAGGCGGGCTCCTTGGCGTTGTCGTTCTTGGGGAAATCACATACGAGGGCAATGGTGGGGAGCTGCTTCAGGGTGCCGTCGTGCGTGGAGATTTCCATGCCGTCGTTGGCGGCCTGCTCGGCGGATTCGAAAGCAGGCGTGTTGGCAGAGCTGAGATCCAGGCCGGCTTCTTCGACTTCGTCGGGGAGGATCTCGCGGGAGCAGCGGACGGTGAAGTGTGCCGGGTTGGGCGACTTTTGCGGGCGGTAGAAGAGGTCGCAGTACAGGACGGCGACTTGGCCGCCGTTGTCGGACACCACGTCGAGGCGCTTGACGTCTGGATGCCAGGTTTCGCCGGGGAGGGTCTCTCGCGGGATGAGACGGATGCCGTAGAGACGATCGAATAGGCGGGACAGGCCTTGGATGACGGTGCCGACGGAGAAGTAGGCCGTGAGGTGGTCGTCGAACCGGACTCGAGATCGCATCTCGGCCCTGATCTGCTCCATGTAAAAGTCTCTGTCCCAGGCCTGAAGGGTGGCATCCTGCATGGCGAGCCTCTCGCGCTTCTTCTGAGTCAACTCGCTGAGTTCGTGCTGGATGATGGGGGCGTTGTGGTCTCTCAGGGCAAGCAGAAATTCCATCACTGAGGCGGGCGATTTGGCCATCATTCGGTCCTTCAATGCCATGTGTCCGTGGCTCTGGAAGCCGGCGAGGTTGGCCAGCTCGGCTCGAAGCTGCAGCATCGTCTCCAGGAGCTTGATGGTCCGGCCGGATGCTCTTCGCTGGGCGAGATAGATTTCCTTCCGCGTCTCTTCATCGTAGACGCTCTGCAGCGCGGCCGCGGCCTCGGAGCCGGTGGTGGGGATCGAGATGTTGGACCGGGTCTTGAGCGATGCGGCGAGGCCGGGGTATAGGCCGTAGAAGCGATGAGACGGCAGCGTGACGGCTTTGCGCTCTGGTTCCATGCCCTGGACAAAAGCCGACCCGACGTCGCTGATGTGCGAGGAGAGCTCGACGAACTTGTCGCGCGCGGCTTTGGGCAGGTTGACGGCGGACTTCATGAAGTCGAGCTTGAGCAGCTCTGCCACCTGCTTCTCCTCCTCGGACCAGGTCGCAGTGACCTCGGGCCGGGACATGGCCTCGCCCAGCTGGTCGCTCAGGCCCGTCATGGTGTTGAGCTGGTTCATGTACTGGTACACCATTGACCAGGCATCTGCCGCGGCCTGCTGGAAGCGCACGTCGGGATGCGTCATGCGGACGAAGTCGGCCATGTCGAGGACTCGGCAGAGCAAATCGCTCAGCCGGTCGAGATCGCGGACGAGGCTTTGGTACTCGCGGGCCGACGAGGCCGAGAGCACGCGGTGGACAATCTTGGTCGCTCTCTCCAGGTTCTTCTGCGCAAAGGCGAGGAAGCCATCGGGGCTGGTCAGGTAGCGGTTCTTGAACAGGCCCTGGCTCTTCTTCAGGCTGAAGCTGGCAAAGCTTCGCCCGAATGGGGCGTCGAACAGCTCGCGCAGGACGGCGTCATCGTGTCGAGAGCTTGTGAAGTGGTCGAATGGGAGCTTCGCAGGGTCTGTTGAAGGTGTCGCAGTGGCAGTGGCAGTCGCGGTGCTTGATTCCCATCGGATCTGGCTGAGGCTCTGTTTTCCTTTGATCACGCGACGAGAGCATCGGGTGCAGACCCAGAGGCGGGAACCTCTGGAGCTAAGCATTGTTGCAGTTGGGGATCAAGACAAATGATGGATGCATGCGAGAAACTAGATTTTTCTCATGAGAAACATGCGCGACGCATAGTCAAGAAGCGATTGCAATTGGGAGCTGTGACGAGACAGAAAAAAATCAAGGTGGGAGGACGATTTCGGAGATGCGAGGGGCAGGTGGTACCTCCAGGATGTACCCGCGAGATGCCGAACGCCGACTATGTCGTGGGAGATGCCTCCAATTGAGCTGCTGGACTAAACGCTTGACAGTGGTTCTACATTGAGCATTCAATATGATTTGCGGGATTTTTGGCACTTCCATTGAGATGATTTATTTTCCAACCGGCTGTTGTTCATTCATCACACACCATGAGCCCCTCTCTCCGCGTTTCCGGAGTCACTTACACAGATGGAAGGGATCGCTGGTCTCGTGCGTGCCGCTCGAGAACAAGGTTGTTCGCAGATTCCACATTGATCATGTGCTTAGTCTATACCGCATTGAAAGGTGATGAAATGATGGCCATTCAATATTCGTGTCAATGATGACTCTTTGAAGCCGCAAATATCTGGCGTGGTATTGATGGTGCTCTCGCCCTGCAGTTTCTCGCATCTTGGTTTGTCTTGGAGGCACATATCGTGCCAATGATACACCAGCTGACTTCAAGCGTTTGGATAGCCTTGCTCAAAGCAAAACTCGCTTCTGATTGGCTTTTGATCGTTGGCTTGAGGCATTTCAATGGCGAGCTAGCAGTCCAACCGTTACAGAAAATAACAAAGTGAATCCGGACATTCTACCGGTCTATAAATGCGGCGAGACAGCCCTCTCTTACGCCCCGGCTAAACATATTATTAAGCTGCTTTGATAGCAATAAAGCAGAATCATCATAATAAGACCTTGATAAAATCGTTGATTTGATCTAGATTGATAGCTCTCAGATCTTAAACGGACAGGTCATTTAAGTACAGTCTCAATATAGCCTCAATATAGTCTATCCTGCAGACCCGTCTTATAGATACTGCTACTCTGCTCTCAGATTAAAGACTGTGGTGAATTTTAGATCAGCAGTGAACATATGTTGACCATATTTCTCCATGACATCGCATAAAATATCCTTAGAGATGCTTGATCAAAATCCCCGATCAAAATCTCCGACCAAGATGCCTGATCAAGATGCCCCCGAAATAGACTCCGAGTTCGTATATGCGAGCCCGTGGTGCCAGGGATAGAAGGCTTAGGCTGTATTTAGCCGTCCTATATCTATAGCAATTCCTCTTACGCGAGCTAAACGAGTCAGACGACCAAGTAGATGGAATGAATCGTCCGACAAGGCCGAGAAAGCAGCGTCAATTCTCGAGATTTCAAGCTCTATATGCTCGTTCTAGATAGGCAATTGCCTCTTCAGCATTATTTCCCCACCTAATCCAATAGGTAGTGGTACTAGATATACGCCGATACAATGGTAAATACACGAATCACTTTCTTGCGATAGCTCGTCAGAAGGCATTCACGGAAAAACAATGAGTAAGGAAATCCGAAACAAGACTCGCGTGCAGCAAATCGCGGCAATTATCAGACCAATAAAATATACACATCGATATGTGCTCATGTTGTTGCTTATACATCTCCGGTTGTCCTATCCGTTTCGGTACTTGTTCCTCCGTGGTCACGCCGTGCAAAAGAACGGGATATAAACGAACAAAATATCTAAAGGAAGATAACGTCTTGCGACTCAATAAATATAATTACACACTATGAACTAAATAAGATTTTAGCGCTTATTTGGAACAATATTGCTAGAATAGACGTATAGAAATTCGACACAACGATGGAATCCTGCTGAACATGCAGTCATGACTAAAGTAAGCATCACATGTGAAAAGGCTGCACACCTATCTGTACAACCCGAGTTGATAAGTAATGAAGAGTAATTACTTTTCTCATGGCTGGCATATATAGGCAGTATAGTAAAAGAAGGAAAATGTAGATGGCTTGAAATTAAGCTCTATTATTGCATTTGGATGTGATAAAATGTTTATTTTTGTGCTATTATTTGGCGGGCTTGCCCTTTGGCAGGCGGGAACAGCAATTTACCATCTTTGGTTTTCACCTCTTGCAAAATTTCCAGGTCCCAAGTTGGCAGCAAGCACCCTACTCTATGAATTCTATTATGAAGTCATATGCAGTGGACAGTATACACGCCGGATCGAAAAGATGCATGAAGAATTTGGTCAGAGAGTCTTGGAATGCTGGTGATTGATAAGAGGCTAACGACAGTATCTATAATCTGTAGGACCAATTGTTCGCATTAGTCCATACGAAGTGCATATAAAAGATGCTGATTTCTGCGTGGAAGCATTCTCTCCCGTCAAAAAGCTGGACAAATATGGCTGGTGGTATAGAGTCTTTGGTGGCCCTGGTGCAACCGTCAGTACCGAGCATCACGATGTGCACAGAAGTCGACGCGCAACGTTCAAGAACCTGCTATCTCCAGTGGCTGTTAGAGGCTTCGTGCCCACCATTCTTGAGAAAGTGAAGCAAGCTGGTCTCATCATGAGCCAACATGCTCAAATGGGGAGGCCGGTAAACATGTCAAACGTGTACCGGTGTATAGCAGCGGATACAGTGTCTGCATATGCCTTGCCGGCGTCGCTGAATTTGCTTGACTCTGACGATTTAGGCGCAGAATTCCAATCTGGCTTGAGGTTATTCTTTGAAGCGGCCACTACGATGCGCTTTCTCGGATTTCTTGAGCCCCTGATGATGATGATGCCTGATGTCATATTCAAGCGATTGTTGACTGACCCCGCGAAATCACTTATCAAACTAATCAGAGTGAGTCAATTAAGATTCTGCCGTTGTACTTGGAGGTATGGAATATGCGTGTTGACCAGTTGATTAGAGATTGGAGGCTTGCGTCGATGAGACGATCCAAAAGCCCTCTGACATCGCAAAGTCACGTTCATGTCTTATTGAATGTATCAAGTCTAACAACTACAGAGAGACTGGAGACTTTCGTGAACGATTACTACAAGAGGCAGAGCAATTTATCGTTGCTGGTACCGAGACGACTGGCTACGCATTATCCGTCACTACCTTTTATATCCTTCAAAACGCAGATATTCAGGAGAAGTTGTGTCGAGAGCTTGTCGACGCACATATTAGCCTAAACGAGCATCTTGACATTACAGCTCTTCAGAATTTGCCCTACTTGGTTAGTTCTTCTCTTTTGGGCAACATTGCCATATGGAAATGGAATCAGCAGCAACCAGAAGCTGACATGTTGCCGAATCCGTAACTCTAGTCTGCTGTTATTACGGAAGGGCTTCGGTAGGGTCACACGGACTCACACAGTGCAAAGAGCTGATTGAAATGTGCTAACATCTCACCCTCTAGATTCGCTCACGGTGTTGGCTCAAGGCTGCCCAGAGTAAACAAAACTGGCGACGTACAATATCGCCAATGGCGCATACCTGCTGGTGTATGTTGAAACTGCTTCTTCTTCCCCAATGACAATTCTCTGGAATAGCTTACTAAAAATATTCTTGAAAGGTGCCGGTGAGCATGACATCAAGGCTTCACCATGAAGATCCGCAGCTCTTCCCGGAACCGCTCACTTTTCGTCCGGATCGATGGCTTCAGCCAGACAGCAAACAGTTAAGGAAGTATCTCAGCCCATTTGGCCTTGGGTCAAGGATATGCCCTGGAATGCAGTAAGTGATGGCGGTCGTCTTTGCAATAAACTAAGGGGACTGTGGGCTAACTGGGCCGGAACATTATAGCTTGGCATTCTCTGAAATCTATATTGTAATTGCGTACATCTTCACTCATTTTGACGTGAAAAACAATGGTACGACGAAAGAAGATCTTATCTCTGTTCACGACTTGGGAGCGCCATTTCCCAAACGGGATTCCAAAGGGCTCCAAGTGACTCTGCAGCTTAGATAGACGCACTGGGTAAGCGATCAATACAGAATAGAGTTTAGAGAGTAGAGAATATATCATGAAGATCACAATTTAGGACTCGTCTTTATCCACAACCCAGATGCCTTTAACTTGACTTCTTCTCGGCCCTGTGCTTGGCCCTCGACAGGCTCTACTTGAACAGCTTGTGCCTTCATCCAATGCTTCCGTCCATTGTATGCTACACACCATGATTTAACTATCAATAACCCTGGAGTCCGGACTGGACGTTTGAATCCCACTTCGAGTTTCGACGTCAACAGAGTTCTCCTTACATCGTCGATCTTTTCTGGATCGGTTGAGAAGTGCACAGCCAGCGTATGGGCCATGGCTTCGTCAAGAAGAGTGGACAAAAGCCCGCCATGTGCTGTGGACGGATGCGAGCAGACGCCCGGGCTGGATAATTCAAACAGGGCGATCAAGTGCGGAGGCGTATTCTTGTAAGAGTGAACAGACTGGTTCTTTGAATGTATGGCAGGATTGACTTCTGATGCCTCTACCAATGCCGGAAGGGTTGCTTTCTTTAGCATCAAGCAATATGGTATCGTCGATTCTGTTGCGAGTGTCTCAGAAAAAAAGAAGTCTTCGCCGCTAGACTTGCGGATTCGCCCCCAAAATGGAACAGCCTCATAGTCTTGTGACTGCAAGATTGGGATAAGATAAGACGTTTTAGAAAAATGCTCCATTATGCCACCAGTGACACAGAATGCATACAATGTAGAGCTTGAGTTTCTCCGTATAGTCAATTTATATAATTTGTGATTAGATGTTGTTATCGGGTAAGCCTACGAGATTATGTATGCTCTTGCAATCCCACACACACACTTATAAGTGTTTACTAAACTTGTAGTTTGGATGATGGTGGTGTAAATATTGGCATAAATACCGTTTCGGCCGAGTTACTCTGTAGGCGCCGCGCGGAAGTCACCTCTTACACAATACGATCTATGTTGTAAGTGCCAAACTAATAGGCTATGGAATCGGAACTCGGAATATGCGCACCGCCCCCTGCGGGCGCCAATATTGGCGTGTAAGCATGGGGGCTGACGAGTTCTTTTCCGCTGGCCAGAACATGCACACCCCGCAGCCATCATGTGTTTACTATTCAACAGATCCTTTCGGAGCTTTGCACAAATCTGTAAAAGCAACTTTATCTAACAAAAGGCACAATGGGCCAATATATGATGAAATAGACTAACAATTATAAATACGCTGCAATAATGACTGCGTTGCGGCTTAGTTACGCGGGATAAGATTGAAGAATGTATTCGTAAAGGTTTGGAAGATCCACAGTAATAATTAAGACGCATGCAATCCAGCATGTGCTTTTTTATATCACAATTTAGATACAAAATACTCCATTAGGTATAAGTCCAGATGCCGTTATACTGGTGGTGCCAAGTACATGTGTAGAATTATGCTAGGGTTTATAAACTTGATAATAGCCCAGAGCTTGATTCGCCCGAGCTTTTGTCCCCATCCCGCTACTGTCTTCTGTGAACCATATAAGGATGGCGAGCAAAGCTATCAAAGTCGATTATAAAGGGCGTATTGCTGTTATTACTCTCAGCCAGCCCTCAAAGCTAAATGCCTTCAATGAAGAGCAATTCTATTTTCTCGGGGAGTGTTTACGAGAGATTGCAAAGCACGATGAGGTGGCCATCACCCTGCTCATTGGGGCCGGACGGTTCTTTTCATCGTATGTCATGATAATTATTTATCCAGTCTCAGATCAGTCTTATCCCTAGTGTCTAACCCGTCATTATCTCTCTTTAGCGGCGCGGATGTGTCTGATCTGGGCAACGTAATGGCAGCGCCAAGACGCAAAGACATCTTGGCGGCATCGTTGTTCAACAACATCGACCTCACTCGGGCATTTTATACGCACCCCAAGATTCTGGTGGTAGGCCTCAACGGCCCTGTTGTCGGCTTTCCAGCGGCGTTGATCTCGTTTGCCGATTTCATATACGCTCGGCCTCACGCCTACTTGCTTCTTCCATTCTCATCGCTCGGGTTTGCAGCCGAGGGGGGCGCCTCACGAGCGTTGCGAGATCGCCTCGGCGTAGCAAAAGCAAAAGAAGCTCTGATGATGAGCAAGCGTATTCCATCCGACGAGCTTCTGGCATGTGGATTCGTGAACAAGATTCTTCAACCGCTCTCACATGGATCGAACGCAGATGGAGCTGACCCGTTGGAATTCTTGAAGCAAGTTGTCAAGGAGCTTGATAAAAATCTCGGGAGTCATCTGAGCGATTCAAGCTTGTTGAGTATCAAGCAACAGTTTTTCCAAGATGACCGGCGAACATATGAGCATACAAGTGTGCAGGAGGCCTACATGGCGGTGGAGAAGATGTGTGCTGGAGTCCCGCAAAAGCAGATGCAAAGAATAGCAGCCGTCAAAAAGATGAAATCGAAATTATGATTTGTAACTTATATGAAGTAATATTCATGAAGGAAATTAGCATTTTAAAAAAAATATTGAGTATTGCAGAAAAGAAATGGAGACCAGCATCCTCAAGAAGAGGTGCTGTTCTGAAGGTTATAAACGTTAGACTGGTTAAAGCAGAGGGAGGGAAAATGTACAGAGGATGAAGAATAATGATCGAGCGATACCAGAAAGAAAATATCTACAATTTCCTCAAATTTAAAAAGGCATGCTTTAGAAATACAGGATTGAGAGTCGTCTCGTCCTTGAATTTCCCAATTCGGCAATGACCTGGCAAGCCCCCGGGCCGGAATTTCTCTGCGCCGCTCCAATCCATCGGAACAGAGCGTAGCCGATCGCATGAGCGCCTTTTCCAAAAATACGTCGTTGAAACTTCTCGAAGCTCGCCAGAACCGCCTGCAATCATGGCCGCGAGAGTGCTCCTGCAACGGGTAGGCAATTGGATTTCGATATCTGCTTCTCCTCAGCAGTATGTGCAGGCTAATTGACTCGTCTTTGTTTTGATTTAGCGCTTTGCGCCGCTGGCCGCAGCCGCCCTGGGTGGTATTGCTTTTTCTCCGGCGGTCGCCTTTGCTGAGGCTCCCAAGGTGTGTTTCTCCATCTTTCTTCTCCCTCTTCTTCTCTTGATAGTTCTTCTCTTGATAGAGCTGTGACGTTCTAATTGGAACCCGAACAGAGAAAACCCATTTACGATGAAGCCGAGCACTACTCCCCGCTGCCCTCAGCACCATCACCGCCGGCGATTCTCCCGAGCCAGCCCATCCAGGACAACAACGGCAGCAGCAGCGAGGAGGAGCTGCAGCCGTCCTGGACACCGACGCCGACCGACCGCCTCGCCGTCCAGATCGGCCGCGCGCGCCTGTTCCTCTACGACGTCGCCGTCGCCGCCGAGAACAAGGTCAACCAGACCGTCGACTCGGCCTTTGGCCTCGAGCAGTCCTTCACCCGCACAATCGCCTCCCTGGCGCCCCCGCGCGAGAGCGGTGAGAAGCTCATGCCCGGCGCCATCTACGTCCTCGTCGCCGCCATGGCCGGCAGCATCCTCACCCGCAACCGCAACGTCGTGCTGCGCGCTACTATGCCCTTTGCCCTGGGCGTCGGCGCTGGCTGGACCGTGCTGCCCATCACGATGAGGAACGTCTCCGACCTGGCGTGGAAGTACGAGCAGAAATTCCCCGCCGTGGCCGAGTCTCACATCAAGCTGCGCGAGGGCATCCAGAAGACCATTTCGTTTGCCAAGGTCCACAGGGAGGTGGGTGTACAGTACGTTGACGACAAGGTCACTGACGTGCGGGAGGCGTTGGAGAACTGGGTTAAGCAGGGGAAATAAATAAAATAAAAAAAAAAAAAGGGGGGGGGGGGGGGAACATGTGTGTGTTAAAAAAAAAGCGATTGTACCATTACATAGAGATTTTTTTGTTGTTAAAAACCGTTTCTTTTCTACATCTCGTTCGGTTCACCTGGAAATTTCAAAACGGCTGAGACGAGATATGAAAGAAAGAAAGGAGTAAGATGGACATGGGATGCCGGTGGACTAGTAACAGACATATTTCAGACTATATAAATATATATTCATTTTCAAATACTGTAGCTGGGCTATGAATCTGTGGCCATTGAGGCACATGCTATTTGGATATATCTACTGTTCATTAATTATGATATCTGTCTATAATCTTTTGAGCTTCGTCAAACAGAAATGATGGGTTTAAGCTCTATTTCCGGTTGCGCACTATTACCTCCTCGCTCAGACAACGCCTTTTTCTGCTGTGTCTTGGCTCTTGCTTGACCGGTCTGTCCGCCGGCGGCCAAGGCAGTGGCGTTTGATTTACCTTTTTTCGACTGCTTGGGTGGTATTTTGTCCAGTCCTCGTCTGACGTCTGCCTCCCGGGCCTGCTCCATAAATTCTTCGTGACCCAACATCTGGCAAACGGCTGTATAATTCTTGCTTTGAGTCAAGGGCTGGTGGAGCCCGGCTTTTCCGGGAACCATCTGGGCCAAGAGATACTTTGTGTTACCGAATCGGTTCTCGACATCCATGGCCGCCTTGACGTATTCCTTGACGACCTCTTCCCAGGGAGCGAGGCCTCCATCGGCCTCAGCCCTAAAGCAACTAGGATTCTTCTCCGCAGATACGGCAATCATGGCGCCATCTGCGCCGAATTCCTGTGCCAATTTTAGACCTTGGTCTCTGGACTCCACATCGCCATTCATCAAGCAGGCCACGCCGGCCTCATGGCAAATGTCGGCAACCATACGCAACTGGCCACGTATGGCTCGCTCTCGGGGACGCATTGGTGTAGTGCGGCAATGGACTGTGAGGCCAGTAATGCCCGTGGCGACGAGCCTTCTGACCAGGGCCTCGGTCTCAGCTGGCGTTTCAAGAATGCGAATCTTGACGCTAATGCCGATTTCGAATTCGGGGGTGATGTTCTTGACAAGCGTTTCTAGAATGGCGCATAGCTTGTCTGGCGTTCGCAGCAGGGCAGCACCCATGCCACCGCTGGTGCTGAAGGGCTTGGGGCATCCGGCATTGACATCGATGCCAGCAACGTCTGCCGCGACCAATCTTGCGGCTTGCAGTGCGCGATCTGGGTCCGACGTGCCAATCTGGAAAATGAGTCTGTTCTTCTCCTTCTCGGGGTGAGTGGCGTAGATGATGTTTTCCTTTGCGTCTGGCGGCGGCTCTTTCTGTCCGTGGGAAGCAACTCGAAACCATTCGACCGTTTGGGTGGCCTCGTTGTAACGTCTCGTCGTGCCGATGATTGCGCGGTCAACAGTTTCGGGGCCTAGTATGTTCACGTTAGGAAACTGTAAGATATCAGAGAGAAAACAAAGGCCTGTATATACTCACCCCACACGAGGTCAGCGCCGTACTTGAGCGCCAGCAGACGGGAGGGAAGTTCTCCAGAGCGCACCATTGGCGCAAGGACAATCTTGCCGCGGTAGTCCACACCGCGGCGAGGGATGGGGACCATCTTGACCTCTGAAGCCATGATTCTATTCAGCAACCTAGAGAGCATGCCACTCGGGGAGGGAGGCACTGCTACATGCTCTTCTGGAAGATTGGAATTAGATGAGGCGAATCAAAAAGTTGAAGTGGGATGCCACACTAGGCCTAGGTGATGATTCATCTAGCGTTTATCGGCGTTATCTCTTATCGATAACGGCATGTTGAATTAATACTGGAGACTCGCTCCGAAGTGGGGTCTCGGACGCGGCGCCGATACTCGCTCCGCTTGCTGAATCTAGATTCTTTGTCTCTCAGCCACAGGGACTTTTCAGTTTAATGTTAGATATGGGTGAGACCAAATGTGGAAATGAAGAGCAACGGTTCAGCGTGGGCAGCTCGCTTGCGCCCGGAATGCGCCCGGAATGCGCCCAAAGCACCGCGTAGCAACGATGGGAATGCCCGCAATCTTAATTTCTAGGCGAATGGGGTCTATGGAATATTGGCTAAATTGCATGCGATAAAGGCCCGTGGTATTGGGAGTGGAAGTAATCAAATGGTAAATGTCGCGTGACAGTTTATCGTCCGCTAAGACGAACAACAAATTGACTTCGTCTGGCGGGGGCTGGGCTTGCAGATTTGATGCAGCCGATAGCGGTTGCAGTGACGGAAGAGGTTACGTGTACCCGACAACGAATTGCTCGGGGGCTTTGTGCTCCGGGGCTTTGTGCTCGCGTGCCAAGCTTGTATCGTCTACCCAGAAGACGGCTGAGTGCAGCTCGAGAGCAGGCGCAAAAATAGCTGCAATCTTAGAAAACAGAGCCACTAGTGATGCCTCGGCCTAGCCTGCAGTTTAGTGCTCCCTGACGGAGCTGGAATGAACAATGCTGCTATTTCAGGCCTGGTTTCCAACGGCAATACGATGTTTCGTCGACGATGGCGACGAGTCGGCTTCTTTCGCAGCGCTGAGGGATACGCATGCGAGGCTGCGTCTATTTTGGGCGCTCGTGCCAGGAGGGTGTGCGGGATTGTCGCGGTGTAACCCACGATTACGAGGCGCGATCTCCAAGCGCAGACAGAGATTTTCGAAGTTGGGATGGGATGGGATAGATACAGCGACTAGGAGACAAGATCTTGGCTTGATGAGGCCCCCAGTCGCCCGCCATGGATAAACAAGGCTATAACTTGCGTAGATCAAATCATGTCATGGCCCTAAAAGACCTACTACTAATAGTAGGTATCTATTCATGTTGACAGTTGCGACCGCTATTGCTGCTCTCAGAGGGATCCTTTTTTGTTCAGTTCAGATGTTGCGATAGTTTTGAATTGGCTTTGCATTTGAGTCAATATCTTCGAAACATTGGGAAAAAATGCATGTACCTGGGCAACTATAGCAACTATGCCGGCCCATTCCTCAACTCCCCTTGTAGAATGGAAACTATTGGGCGGCTAACCCTCACTCGCGCAGAGCCTGATTTGTTTCGAAGAGAGGACAAGGCCAGCCAGCCGACAAGGGATGCGAGAAAAGGGAAACAACAAGCCTGATGGGATGCTGCTGCATGCGTCGTCCTTCAATATTGAACGAGATGAGTTTGAACCTTGGGCGAGGGTGGTCATGGCGCTCGGTTTCAGGGATCTCGCAGGCCGGCTCCAACGTTTGTCTGTATTAGCCGGGTTTGGCCCTCAAAGCGGCTACATGTCCCTGAAAGGCCCTGAAAAGCTGCGGTTGATTGATGGCCCTGGGGGGTTGATTGACTAGGTTTGGCATTGAGCCAACACTCAACAGACAACACAAAGAGAGAGTTGAGATGCTCGTCTAGGCTCGGCGCTAAACAATGGAGGCGAAGCCCCCAACTCTGTGCTCGCTGTTCTGGTACCAGCCAAGCTCTGCCGCTTCAGCGAATTAGGCGCCATCAGGCTGGGCAGATGGGCGCCGAACCCCACTATTAAGCCACTACGAAGCCCCTCCTGGCCCGCGATGAGCACAAGGAGGAGGCGCTCAGGGGCTGGTTGGTGGGGAGAGCGACGAAGAGAAATGGAGGTCACTGCGAGCGCAGAGCACCTAGATCGCCTTAGCCCACACCGGTGGATGTGCAGGCTGGAGGTGGCGTGGTTGAGGCACTGGGAGAGGGGAAAACACGAACAACGGCACCGGTGCAAATATAGCATAGAACCTGCACAACAGGACAGAGTCTGCGAGAATACGAGCATTTGCAGCCCGTCGTCGTATCGACCAATCGAGAATCCTGCGGTACTTGGCAGGTTCTATTTTCGAGTCCCGGCGCCAGCTCTCTGCGCGTCCCTGCGAGGAGTTACAAGCCTCGTGGTACCTGCACCCCTGGGTCTGTGATAAGGGTCGTCTCCATCTCCAAAAGGGCTGTGGGTTTGCTCGCGGCGTGGTCTAGCCGTCTTGAATGCTCTGAAACTTCCTTGCCATTCCCTGGAGACGCCGATCAAGGCCAATTGGATTCCCTCGTGACGACATAGCACCTGGTGCGCGAGTAAATCCTAATAAACCAGCCGCAGAGGTGCACTCTCCTAGGCCTCTGTAGCAGTTGGTAGTACTTGTACGAGTGGCATCCCATAAAAAAAACATACAAGTACATACTCGTACAATCGCCATTCCTGCCGCCTGCCCACGCCTGCACCGCTTCTGCATATGCTGGCTGGCCACCTCCGTCCCTCCTACAGCTTCATCGCCCGTTCTCTGCGGCTTCAGCCTCTGCACTGCAACTGCAGCACGCCGGCCGCGCACGGGGAGTAAGATAGGCAGAGACCGCTCGCTGCCAGTGTTTTTCCCGCGCCGGCGACGGGGGGTGCCAACACCGCACCATATCTTGGCGGTGCAGAACGTCCCAGGAGAGCCAGCGCCAGTGCCAGAAGCATCATCCCGCCCACACCAAGGAGCTGCAGTCGGTCAACAATGGACGGCGCGCAATCGTACATGGCCGACGAGGCCAAGTCGTCCAAGAGGGGACGGCTGATGGGCAAGCTGTTTGGCGGCAAGGAACGCAAGCTGGAGGAGAGCAACAGCAATGCCTCCAACCTCGACGCCTTCCTGAGCTCTGCCGACACCCTCAACGTTACACATCCTCCTCCACCGCTGCCTCCCACCGTCGCCCTGCCGAAGCTCGACACCAGCATCTCCCGCTTTCCCCAGGCGCTGGCCGTCAACCAGCAGGCCCAGCAGAACCGTCCTCTCGCCCCAGGCGCTGGCGTCGAAGTGCGATCCCCCAAGCGAAGCCCACGACCGAGCCGCAAGGGCCTCTCCGTCAAGTTCACGGAGGCGAACCCCGACGTCATCGGCGAGGGCGGTGACGAGTGTGAGAACCCTACCATGGAGGTGTCGAGGCAAAAGGGCCAGCAGCAGTCGTCGCCTCCTCCTCAGAGCCGACCAAAACCCCCCTCCAGCAAGCCCTCTTACTCAAACAGCGACGTCTCTTCGGCACAGGATGATTTCATACCTAAACCCATATCCCGAGTTCAGACGTCCTTTTCGTCCATCTATAGCCCCGATGCTGACACCAAGACTCTGCCAAAGACGAGGACGAATTCGTCGCTTGGGGCAGACCGTCAGAACTCGCTGGACCCTGGGAGGAACCTCTCTCCGGGCGGACTCTCTCCAGGTGGATTCTTGGGGGCTCCAGGAGGTAGAAATGATGAAAATAGAAAATCCTTTATTGAAGTTCAAAACGCGCAGATGGCATTGGCCGAAGGAAGAGCTTTTGCCAAAGCTGTTCGCACCGCCAGTGCCGCCTCTGAGCACGACTGGGGCGAGAAGAAGCTGCCTCCGTCCCGCGAGCTGAACGATTCGCCGGAACCTACATCCCCCGAAGTCCAAATCAAGCCCATCGAGTACAGCCCTGTTACCTCCATGTCTGCAACCTCGAGCGCACACGCTTCGCCAAACAATCCAACCCCGCCAAGGCAGATGCCACGACGCCCCAGCGGCACCCAGAATGAGCCCGCATCGCGTCCTCCACCGTCCATGGCCTCGAGAGCTCTTTCGGTGCGGGTTACCGACGCGGCGGCCGCCAGTGAAGCTCTCAGGATTTTTATTGCCCGAAGCAGGCACCTATTTGCACTATTTCGACTACATGCCGAGCAGGTTCGGCCACTGGGGTCCTGCAGTCAGTCGCAACTTGCGCGGGGTAGCTTATGGTGGTTTTTAAAGGGCAGAATGGGTCTGGAGGCGGCTATACGAGATCGCCCAACGACTCCCCAGTCACAGATGCAGCTTGACCTCGACCGACAACAGGCGCACTCCAACTTGGCCAAATCGTACTGGCTTTGCCAGGAAGTCCTTCCCAATATTGTCGAGTCACAAGGCCAAGCCCCAGACCCTGAGGTTGCTGATGTGGCCAAGAATCTCGTCACTGCCTTGACGAAACTGGCAATCTCGATGAAGCGAAACGAAATTCTGCCGCCAGAAGATGCTGTACTGCCGCAAACCATTGACAAGTCCATCTGGGTGGAATATCCTCCCCTGAGCCAGGATCTGGTGGCTTTGATGACGGGCAACTGGGGTGGCGGCCTGACCGCGATGCAACACCCTATGAATTATCTGGAGCTACTGGACGCATTCCCCGTAGGTGATACCGCAGAGACGTTTTGCTATGGGAGAATGTCGGCGGATGTGTTCTTGATGGAGCAAGGCAGAGAGAATAAGCAGCTACGCTTCCCCTGCATGGTTTCCTTGGTGCGACCCAGCAGGCAGAATGGACTCATCTTTGTGGTATCTAGCCAAGATGGCAATATCCAGCTACCTATCCAAGACCGAAGCAAAGGAACCGGACCATCGTGGGAGGATATCCGCTGGAGGCCTGAGACCTCTTCCTTTGACCTGCGCCTGCCGCGTGGCTTCAAGCTGGCCTTGCAGTTATCCCAGAGTGATTACAAGATGCTTTACAACATGTACGACTACGCCACGAAGCTCCAGGCGACTCTCCAGCCTCGGCCAGACGAACAAGTCGTGTTTCGAAACACCCTCCGATCGTTTCAGTACCTGGACGCGGATCCCAACTCCCGAGCTTTCCCCAAGGAATCGATACCTTCTTGCGATTTAGCCCTCTTTGAAAAACTCCGAAAAGAGAACGGCCCTCAGGGCCAACGGACTTGGCACACCGGGTTCCGCATTGCAATTGTCACAGGACCAAAGACGAGGACGGCTTGTGGAGTGTCTCACTCCTATCCTCCCCCGCTGCCTGTGCAGTTTGGATTCTTTAGGGCTGAGGGAGACTTGCCTGCCTTTTCGGTCAAATTTGAAAATGGCCGGCAAAAGGGACGCATGGTCATGGTGTTTGGTGACGAAAAGGAGCGGAGTCGCTTCCACTCTTTACTCACGGGTACATCTGTAGAGCCCGGCGAGAAAGTGTTCGCCGATGTGCCAATTGCCGGCGTCACCATTGCCCAAAGCCTTCGCGAGCCGCTTGGCATGTCGCCTTTCAGCCGACTGCAGTGGAAAGCAGGCAGAGTCGTGAATGATGAGTACGGCTCTGAGGGAGAGGAGGCCCCTACGGTACTCGCAGACAGACTGAGGATTGTTCTAGAGCATCAGTATGGCACGATTACGGATAGGATCAATGTCGAGCCCGGCGAATTACGCATGCGCTTGGAGGTTAGCAATGCCAGGGTGCTTAAGCTGCTTCGCCAACCCCAGGCGGATATGACTATTGCCATTGCAGAATCGCAAGTGGGCAAGGACGTGCCGAGGAACATGTGGGACTCGCTGCAGCTTATCAAGATGAACCAGACGATACGATCAATCGAGTTCAACAACCTCAAGGACCTCCATGCCTTCCAGTACGCGGTTTTCGGCTTCGAAGTCATTTTCGATTCGCTGGCAGTCACCTTTGCCATTGCGCGACGCCGCATGGTTGTGCCCATCCACAAGAAGTGGGAGGCAGGATACACCAGAATCCAGGTCATCAAGCAAGAGGACAAGCAGCTGCAGCTGTTGGCATTTTTCGAAGAGTTTAGCCATGGGCACTGTATGAATTTTGTGTTGAAGCAAACTGATCTGTACGAGGCCTTCCACAGAAGCGGCAAGTCAGGCATCAGGTTTATTGATGCCAAGTTTCCTCTCCCGCGACTGCCGGCTGACAAGGATGGGGATTATGATGATATGGCCTTTGTTTGCCTGGATCTACCGGACCTGCCGGGTGAGCATGATGATATATCAATCATGTTTGAAAACGAAGAAGGTAAGCCAACGTTTTTTTTTTTTTTTGTCTTATTTCCTGTCCAAGGGAAGAATGAATGATCTGTTTGCTGACAATATGCATGCATAGACCGAGATCGCCTTGCGCAGTGTCTTCCAGCCCCTATAAAGGGCTCCTCGAGAATATCACGAGTGAAATGAGTGGATAGCGCCTACGAGGATACGTAGAATGTCAACTTGTACGAAACTGGCGACGGCATGCGCACATGAACAATGGTCGCGCTGCATGCCCCCAAACACGTTGTCAAAAGAGCTGCAACATAGCAAGCAAAATGCATCCTGCTTTCTAGCGTGCCGGAGTTTTTGGAGTAGACTACTAGTATTAGTATCATGGGATATTAAAAGCAACAAAAGAGCGGATTCAAGGAGTAGAGGAGAGAGGTGAGGAGCCAAGAGGAAGTTGGAAATGGATCTATGTGGGGGAGCGAGCCAAATGATCAGGCCATCTACCAGTATGAGAGCAGCACATGCATCTACGGAGGCATACTATATGAATACCCAAGAAGAGAAAATATGAAGAGCAGGAGCATGACCCTGATATGAAGAACAGCGTCAGATTTAGCGATTGATGTAATTTTTTTTTTCTCTTTTCTTTTTGTTGCAAGCATTGGCTGAGGGAGACAGTACTCTGGAAATAACTATGTTCTCTAACCCGGGCCGACCAAACGCATTTATATAATCAACATGAAGATACTGGTGTGTGTATACCTGGATTGCTGGTTTCTCTTGTTACCTTCTTTATTGTTTCTAGAACCACAAGTGCCTTTCGGACGATGGAGGATGGCTAGATTATTTAGACCGAGTGATGTATAAATTGACAAGGTGACGCCTCAACTCTTGGTATTGTGACAAAGTCAGACCCGTGTATGGGAGGAAATAGAGCGCCACACACTGACTTGGGCAATTGATGGCCCCGTCAGCCGGAGACATATAAGATGCAAGAAAAAAAAAAGCCATGAGTAATCCCTCGGATCAACACAAAGGAACAGGTGGTGGCAAGTTGTTTAACAGGCTCCTTTGGCCTATACCTCGGGAGCGGCGGGATACTAATAAGGGGGCTGATTTTTTTGTTTGTTTCTGAACTGGGAGAGTAGTAGGTCGCGTGGGCGCCATCTTTTTATGTATGCTTTTTTTACTTCCTTGTGTAGGATCCATCATTATGTGTAGGCCTATCTTTCTCTCTCTTAGCAAACTGAAATGGCCGGAGTTTATATCGACTCCGAGGAGCGTGGGCTGGTGACCCCCGCGCGGCTTCGGGGAGAGTTCCGGCAACCGAATGAATTACTGCGATGGGATAAACTGGGTTTTTTGGACATGGGGAAAAAAAGGGATTTTTTGTTGGGGAAGGATGGCCCTGGCTTTAACCTTTTATTCTACCTATTCCAGCTATTACACCTAGGTACTTGGGTATTACTACTGCTTGTCATATGATGCAGGACCTGGTTAGTGAGGGAGAAGAGAGAGGGGAAATCATGAAAAATCGTTGGCTGCTTATGGCGTTTCAAGTTATTGGTTGGTTCCTGCTATTTGTCCTCTGTATTACTCATTGAGGGTTTATTGTAATGGAAAGCGCTTGGGCTAGAATGGAAGTGGTCCAAGGGGTGTACAGTAGGTTTCGGTGCCAGCTCAGTAGGTCAAGTCTAAGGGTTCAGTCATGGTGCTTGAAAGGACCACGATACTCAACTAGACCTGCTCTATCTACCTACTTTCTACGTACACACTTGGTCCAGCCCAGGCATCTGTCTGGCTGCCTTACATGTCCAGTTTGCTATACATTCTCTCAGCCCTCTAATCCCCCTCGTGCATAACAACGTCGGAACCTGCCTCGTCACCATCCCACGCGGCCCAGCGTCCCAATATCAGTGCCTGCTGCCGCTGACCTAATTGCGAGCGCTTTTCGCATGTCAACCATGCTGTTGGATGCGTCTGGAACGGCCTTAGCCCTGGCGCCTTGCGGAGGGCCTTAGCGCGCAACGTCATAGAATGTTGGGGGCACTAATGTACAGAGGACATGAAAAGCATGTGATACTGGCTTTTGGCTGGGGTACAGAGTACCTGCCTCGTATACCTTTGCACCGGTGTCCTGGCAAAGGCGTCCTGTCTAACATGTGCCAGGCGGGCTGTTCCCTCTAGAGCTTTTTTTTTTTTTTTTTTTTTTTTTTTATCCCGCCGCCGCCTATTGTTTTTTCTATGGCATCATCGCCCGCAGAGGAGGCCTCAGTCCACTACGACTGGCCTTACGTAGTCTGTCTGTAGGCACCCGAGCTGCGAACGATGCGGCCTAAGAATAGGCCAGGTGGTGAACTCAGAGCTTCGGCAGCCGGCACCGGCTATGGGCGTACATGGAAACTCCTGTACCTTATGATTCATCGCAACTGGGTGGCTGCAGGGCCATTCCGTGGTATATCCCGTGTACATGGATGCGGTCCCAAGTAGATCAGCTCATTGACGCAGAGCCGTGGTACAAAGGCAGCCTTTACTTGGCCGCATTCCTGGCTAAAATAATGACAAGACATAAACTTACCCCGGCTGATCCATCTGGTCTTTTTCTAGCTTGACGTAGTTTTTTCTTGTCCGTCTCTTTTGGCTTGGCATTTTCTCTTCACTTCTCTCTCACTTTCTCTCATCTTTCCTCTTCATTCTCCATCGCTTCTTCCTTCGCCCTTGGTAACCTTTTTGCTAAGCGCCTCTCTCCGGAGCCAAGCGGACGGACTTGAGCCGTCTTATTCACTTACTCCATCAGCCGCCGCTCGCTGCCAGTTAGACAAATACGTCAGTCAGTTCAGACATACCTGCTCCGCCACCGTTCAAGGCGCTTTAACGCCCACCAAAAGAAGCCGAAGCTGTTACAGGCCAAGCCAAGCCTATCCAGACAAATTTGGGATTCACAGTCGAGTCCAAGAAGAAGGAATCCAGCTCGCCCTGCTGCAGCTTGTCGATTGCCAGCTCTCGCCACGAACGCCTCTTACACACCCTAGCCTGGTCTCTTACTGTTTTTCCCAAACTGCCCTTGTTCGATCAGATTATTGATAACGAAAGAAGAAAAAAAAGGAGTCAGAGGGGCTGCCGGCCGCTGGATATTTTTCTTTGGTTCCCAGCCGAGCTGTCCTAGCTACTACCCAATTTTCGGGCCATGGGGCTTTCTTCCGTGCTAGCTCTCCCCCGGAGGAACAGATCCTCTACAACTGGTAGTAAGTCTGGTGCTAAATGACCCCTCCGCTTCGTCATTTCTTTAGACCTGAGTGACCTCTTTTTTTTCCCTATTTCCATTTCGACAACCTGCAAAACACAAACAACCTGGCTCCAAGGCAGAGACGAAAAGAGTTTTTTTTTATATATATTCACTCGTCCCTGCTTTCCCTGCAATAGGGCGAGCTTTTTCTATGCCCTATTTTGCCCTAAGCACCCCTTAATCTCTGCTTCCTCCTTTCGTCTTCCGAGCTCGCAAAGCTTGCTCGGCTTTACGATCGTGCATCTTCAACTTTTTTTTTTTTCGAACCTCACAATTACTTTACGACACCACCCTGCGCTTCCAAAATGTTCACCAACTGGTTAACACAACCAACTGCAGGCAACCGATCCTCCACCGACGATGCGAGGACCGACAACGATGACGATACCCAGGTGGTGGAGCCCGATCAGGGCAATGGTAAGTCGCAGCAACACCATATATATGGCGGGGGAGGGGGAGATGGCTTGGCTTTGCTTGGCTTTGCGATTCAGAGAGATGGATACAGCTTGCGCTGCGTTCAACTGCTTGGAGACTCCCGGAAGCCAGCTCCCCAGCCATTTCTCTGAGCAGCCAATATAAGGAAACACCGAGCTGACCACGATGCACGCAGTTCTCACTCACATCATCTCTCAGCTGCGCCCTGGCGCCGATCTGAGTCGCGTTGTCCTGCCTACCTTTATTCTTGAGCCTCGAAGCATGCTCGAGAGAATAACCAAGTGCGCCGACAGTTGCCGACATCATACACTCAATGGTAGTGCTGACTGGGCTTTAGCTTCATGTGCCACCCCGAGATGCTCCTGCATATTCCGACAATCGAGGATCCTACTGAACGATTCGTGTCAGTCGTCAAATTTTACCTGAGCGGCTGGCATATCCGACCACCGTACGCATTCATCTTGACAGCGAGCTGGCGCAATTTGGCTAACGATTCGCAGGGGAGTCAAGAAACCTTTAAATCCGATCCTGGGCGAAATATTCTCCTGCTATTGGGACCTCGAAGGCGGCAAGCGAGCTTACTACATCTCCGAACAGACCTCACACCATCCTCCCAAGTCAAGCTATTTCTACATGGCGCCTGATCATCACATTCGGATCGACGGAACCCTCAAACCCCGGAGTCGATTCCTGGGCAACTCTGCAGCTAGTCTGATGGAAGGCATTGCTTTCCTTTCCTTATTAAACAGGGGCAGCAACAAGTCCAAGGGAGAGCAATAGTCAGTCTCCGCATAATCCGTCCCGAGTCGCAGCCACTAGTGCTAACATTGGTGCAGCATCCTAACACAACCCAACATGTATGCGAGGGGAATCCTGTTTGGCAAAATGAAATACGAGCTTGGCGACCACAGCTTTGTGCGATGCCCTGAGCTGGACTTGACCGCGGACATCGATTTCAAGACAAAGGGCTGGGTTGGAGGTACTTACAACGCTATTGGCGGTGTTATAAAGAGGGAGAGCACCGGCGAAGTTCTGTATGAGCTGTCTGGCTTGTGGAGCGAGGAGATGTATATCAAGAATATGGCGGTAAGTTGGCCGCGCTCATCGCGCAGCTCGTGCTTTTTAGCTAACATGGGTAAATCTAGACGGGGCACCGAGACATGTTCTTCGATGCCAACAAGTCAAAACCTAGCCCACCTCTGGCACGATCCATCGAAGAACAGGAAGAGCGGGAATCCCAGAGACTATGGGAGAAGACTGCCAACGCCGTCAGGGAACGCAACCACGAGCTGGCAACGGACGAAAAGACAAAGATTGAAGATCGGCAACGTGAAGAAGCCGCTGCAAGGGTCCATGACAATGTTGAGTGGCTTCCACGACTCTTCCGCGCCGTCCACAGCGGGCCAGGCGAACCAGAGGAAGGCGAAGAGAATCTGGAGTGGATAATCAATGCTCACATGTCGGTTCCATCTCCCTTGACGTGCCCTGATCTTGCTGCTAATATTCCACAGTGACTCTTCAGCATCCCCGAAAAAGCAGACTGAACAAATTCTGGCCATATATCCTATTGTAGCCGGCCAACCAATGACTCGAAGGCCGTCTATTCCAGCACAAATCTCCTCGCCAAAGTCGGTCAAAAAGTCGACAAACCAGGTGGTTGAGAAGCCAAAGGAAGAGGACAGCTTGATCGATTTTGGCAATGACGAAGCTTCTACATCGGCCGCAAAGAGCCCTGACGAAATTGCAACCTTGCTCGCGGCGACAGGCAAGCCAGCCGACGGTCCTCTGATCGACTTTGCTCAAGATTTAAAGAAAGATTTGCCGGCTGACGGCGATTTGTTGTGAGAAATGGAAAGAGAAAATGAAAAAAAAAAGGTGACTGATTCTTGTGTGAAGACTGAGACTTTGGGAGTAATATCATTGGCTAGGAGGGCGGGAAATACCTTAACAGTATAACGGCGCAACACATCGGACCAGGCTACTACTATATATATAAATGGGCGCGCACCATGATGCATTTGTGCTTAATGTTCTTTTAGTGTTGGCAGGGAGCGGGTTCTTTTGGTCTAGGCCTAGCACAAGCAGGGCAATGCAATGGGACGGACAGCGTTGGCTAGCTAGGAAATATATCAACTATATCAACCTCTTGAATTCAGGCCAAGGATCCAATGCTAATGCTAGAGAGAACTGTCAAACTCTCCTTTTTGATGACTGATTACATTTTTTTGCTTTATAAATTCTCCCAAACGCCGAGCCTTTGAACGTAGAGTACATACAATCCCATCTGTTCATCCTGATTACTATCAATTCCAACAACAACAACAAAAAGACATTAATTGCAACGTTATATCTCCCCTTTTCTTGCCTTGTGCTTTCCTCTAAAACCTCCTTCTAGTAGGCTCCGGTGTGGGCGATCGGCTGGCGCTCCGCTCGTCTCGGCCACGCGACTTAAGCCACTTCTTCGTGCTGAGCGTGAGCTCGCGGTCCAGCTCCTCGCTGGGGTTCTTGCGGTGGATGAAATTGCAGAAGCCGCCGCGGACGCAGCCCTCGCCCGAGTTTAGGCGGCAGCAGGCCTCGCGGAAGTCTGTGACGGGGCTGAGCTCGCAGTATATGGGGCGCGCGGCGTACCAGCGGCTGTTGAGGGTGTCGGCGGCGACTTGGGCGCTGTCTTCGTATTTGAATCGGGCGTAGACGTTACCGATGAGGTCTGTTGAGTGTGTTAGCTCCATATATGAGAAGAAAGGAGAGAAAAAGGAAGAAGACATACGGTCGTTGTTGTTGTCGCATACGACGAGTTCTTCCAGCTCGCCGTACTTGCACAGCTCGCACCAAATGTCCTCGTAGAAGGCGTCAAAGTGGTTCTGCAGCTGCGAGGCGTTCATCCGGTTCTTGGGATCGTAGGCGGGGTTCTGGTAGAGATTGGGCATGAGGATGGTCTGGCTGTAGGAGGGCTTGACGTGTTTTCTCGAGCAGCGGTCGCCGTGACGGCAGGCGCCGATTTTCTATCGTTGGTGTTAGCATTCAACTTTTTTTTCCTCTGATTGTCAAAGGACGCGGGCGCGCGCAGTGGAAAAACTTACAAAGTAGAATGAGCAGTTGACTTTGTCAAGCTCTGTGCCGAAAATGGAGGCGAGGAAGTTGGCCATTTTAGATGTTTTAATTGATAGGATATGAGGGCTGTTGATGTGGTTTTTCCCCCTGTGTTGGTTCTCTCACTTGAAGGCTGGATATATCGAAGCTTGGAAATGGTTATGAGGATGGCATGCTTGTCGAGAAAGTTAGTAGTGGCGCGCCACAGTTGAACGGCGAGGCTGAGGTGGCGTATGTCACGTGACGTGGCGCATTGATAATGTATAATGGAGACTTCTGGACCCGCTTGGAAGCATCCCGTAATAAGGATGGGGTATGGGCCTATGGGGCAATATAGAACCACGTCCTTGCTATCGGGTTTTATAGTCCGTAAAGCTGTGAAACATGTATATTGCTATATTAAATTGCTGCTTTTATGAGTACTAAATCTCATAAACCTTTTATTTTTCTTGTTTGAAAAGAATGTCAACGTCCAAACGCAGAGTCCAAATTCACCCCTTGTCACTTCCTCCATACAGAGAATGAAATAGAGCAATCGCTGCAGAAACGCGCCCCGACGCGCAACGGTGGTAGAAAAAAAAAGCTGGGACCAGGCCGGGACCTGCAGAACCATCAATCAGCTAAACCGCATTGGGCGCGATAGCAATCTAATCCCCTGATACTAGAGCTCGACTCGACTCGAGACTCCCGCCAGCAGTCGCCATGTCCAACTAAGAGACACCGATAGCTGTCCTGAGCTACGGGCTTTCGCTTAAATCCATCCTCCTTCAAAGCAATGATTTTATCATCGACAACCCATCACCAAACTACGTGCGCTTGGTGAACCTGAATCCTCTTTCAACACCCACCCGAAACGGCTTCGCTCCATCATGGACCAAGCAGACATCCCCGCGCTGCTCTCGAGGCTGGCCAGCGACGAAGATGCCGCCCGTAAGATGGCCGTCTTCAAGCTCCAGTCGTCGATCAACGATCCTGCCTTTGCCGACGTCTTTATATCCTCGGGCGGCCTCGTCATCCTGCGGCGGCTCATCATGACCTCTGGCGGCAACACTCTCGCCTATGCGCTCCAGAGCTTGTCGCGGCTGCTGGAGGTGGACATGGGATGGGACATCTTCGAGGGTCCGACCGCGAGCGAGCTGGTGGAGCGCATTGTGGAACTTATTGTGACGAATCCTCTGGTTAACATCCTGAGAGGCGCCATGTCGATTCTAGTTGCTCTTGTTGGGCACTCGCAGTCGAGCGGCTCAGAGTCGCCGACTCAAGACCAGGCCTTTGGGTTTCGGGCGCTCAAACCGGCGGTGGCCATATACCCTCAATTTTTCGACTTGGTCGTGCAGCAGCTGAATAGCGCGGACCATGCTCTTTGCGCGAATGCGCTCATGCTAGTTAATGCGCTGATTCGAGATGCTTTGTCGACTAAGAGTGTTATGGCAGGCGGCAACGGAAAGTCGGCTGGCGATGAGTGGCCGAAGCTGATGAAGCGGCTGCAGGACTTGGGCCTGATCAAGGCGGTTTATAAGCTGATGCAAGGCACCGGGCTTCAGGATCTTGCGCATCCTGCGCTGGAGTTTCAGAACCTGACCAAAGTCATCCAGCGAAAGTGGAGGGATGTCAAGGTAGACCTAGAGCGTCCGGAACACAGGCGATCGCTCAAGAGCTTGCATCTCTCGAGCGCTCCGGATCGACCAACAACCAATGGCCACACTAGAGACAATTCAACGGACACTACCGCAACTAAGAAGGATGGTAGGAAGCACAGCCCGGAGAAATGGAGACGGCTTGGGTTCGAGACGGAGAGCCCCGCGCAAGACTTTGATGTGGCCGGGTATCTGGGAATGATGGACATGACAGACTATGTGCGCAAGAATGAGGACAGATTCCAAAAACTGCTGCTGGAACAGGCCACAAAGCCCATGAATGAGCGCTGTCCCGTTGCTCGGGCGAGCTTGGCCATGACAATGATCCTTTACGAGCACTTTGACGTGGATAAAGCAGATATGGAGGACGCAAAGGGATACCACCAAGGCGTCGATACGAAGGATTACGATAGAGTCTTTCAGCCGTTGCTGCTGCAATGGCCCCGTCTGCATGCCGCTGGGTTACACAGCTTCTTCCGCATCTGGAAAGCCACGGGTGCCGTGCAGGAAGACTTTGACAAGGTTGCAGAGCTAGTGCGCATATTAATAGAAAAGGTGGCCGGCCAGGCTCCCCGGACCCGCGATATACTGGAGATTGAGGAAGATTTACAAGAATACGACATGACGAGGCTGCGGGAGCTCCAGATGGAGCTGCTGGAGATGTCGTTTGAGGAAACCTGGGGCAAGCATCTCTACCAGGTGCGAGACGTGCTGAAGCAAGAGGCCCTGCAGTTTGTTAAAGAGCAGAGAATCAGGTGTCTCCTCGAAGGCGCCTGGTTCCAGAAGAAGGAGGATGCGGCGGAAAAGAAGCCTTGGAGATTCGCTAGGCTGTCTCATAACCGTCGGTACCTCCACTACACCGACTTTGAGAAGCAAATGGCACAAGATCCTGGTCTAAACACCCTGATGGAGAAGATTGACCTCTCTACTATAAGCTCTGTCGTATCCAACGTCTCTGCAACCAACGACGACTCCAAGACAACGGCAAGCGGGGCAACCATACAAAACATTACCAGCACCGCAGAGAAGGCGAAGACCAAGATCACCATATACAGCTTCGTCAATCCTGCTGATGCATCTGCTGGCGGCGGCGAGGCCAAAGAGCAGGCCGTCTTGTCTCTCTGGCCCACGAGCCACAGCGTCGCTTCCGAGTGGCTGGATGGATTGCTCCTTTTGCTCGGCCAAGCCCCCGTCACGACGGAGACGAGCAAGCTTGTCAATCTGGTGGGCGGATATGGGCTAAAGATTAGGCTCCTCAACGTCAGGATGGACACTCTTGAAGGTCCTCCGGCTGGAGCTGGCATCGTGCCCAGTCGGGAAGGGCTAGACGAAGATTACTTTTATGAAGTTTAGACTTGTTTGTCCTCTCACTTTTTACGACATGTTTCTGTCTCGTTGATTCTCTATACCGGTCATTTATTTTTTGCGCCCATTTGTTTTATATACCCCCTCCTTTGTATGGCAGGCCCTGGCATAGCGTGGGAGCATCGATAGGTTATGCGTTGGATTCTCCTTCTTTTTCTTCTGATTCTTTGTGTATGAATGTAGTATACATGTTTATAATACTACCAAGAAGCACCCACGATTTAACTATGTTGCGTTTTTGTTTCTTATGGGAATGGACTTGGTCTTTGAGAAGATGTGATGGGAGAAGTGGCCGTATAGATGTAGTATAATAAACTTTAGCCTAGATGCCTCTAGGGGATCCTTCACGATAATTGTTGATACATATGGGCATATCTCTAATCAACGTGGCAGGCGAATGGCAGATATACCTCATAACTCAATGCTGCTTCGACTCCACAAAGAGGGCTAATGGAGCAGTAATCTATGATGATTTGGGTGTTATCTAAGCGGGAGTCGCAGCTTTCTCACTTGGTGTCTGACATTGTTAGGTGCTTATGTCGTGATGCCTGGAGACGGCAAAGCATTAGTGCCCAAAGAACGGTGAGGATCCTCCGCCGTGGGAACCTGTTTGCATAGAGAGGAGACTACGTCCACGTCAAAGTCAAAACTGGCACATATTTGGAGTAGATGATCAATCTCGAGACGGATAGAACTGGGAAGAGGCCAAGGTTACATCGAGATGGGTAGGTATCGGATGGTGGCAGCGCTCACCGTACAATTGAGGGCGATCAGATTGGGAAGCTGGATAATTAATTACTGGCACTGCTACCACTTCATTGAGGCGCTAGAAACGACTAGAGATAGTTGCAGACCTCGAGACCTTCTGAAGCTGCTGCTACCGCACATCCACACCCGCGCAGGTGCTAAATATGGCCGTCCAGGTATCGGCATGGAGGCCTGCACTTAGTGGTTGCTGCAGGACAGCTGGTCTTGCATCTCATTCGTCGACTCGGGCCAGCAAAGAGTTGCGGGCTTGCATGAAGTGGATAGCGGCGGTCGTGATTGAGCCTCTGGGACGTGGACTGTAGGTGCCCGAGCTCGCGGATTCACGCTGTTCCGGCCCATCTCCTCTCGCTTCTGGCTCTCGCTTCTCGCTTCTCTTCCTATTTCTCTTCTCCTTTCTCCTCCTCTTCCTTTTTTCTCTTCTATTCTCTCACCTCTTTTTTTTTTTTCTTCTTCTACGGCTTCTTTCTCCATCGATATACGGTTTCGGGGGAGGAAACCGGGAGAAGAAAAGCACAAGACTCCGGCACCAACCCCAGGTGTGGCGGTCTGACGCCTGCTGGAGGCGGGGCTTCCGGGACTGGCACTGAGTTCAAGACTAATACGAGGTACGAATCTTACTCTTGTGCGACCATTGGGGAGGAAGAGCGAAGAAGAACCAAAAAGAAGAAGAGAAAAAAGAAACAGCGAATAGTCCAAAGGTGGCCGTTGGCACCTGGAAACTTTCACGCCTCTTTTCTCCAGTTTTTCAATCATTCTCTCTCTCTTCTTCTTTTGCTCATTTCAGAGTGGCTCACATGTGATTCCCGCTACAGTCGTGTCTCTTTTTTTTTTTTTTTTTTCCTTTAGCCAAAACGAGAGGCGCTGTGTGGCGTAGCTGGTGGTACGTACTGAACACGTATTCGCAGCACGTCCCTCCCTCTTTGTACTCCGTCGCACAACTCTGCCGTGCTTGTACTTGCACCCCTGGCGCAATCCAGGAACCTCAAAACTTTAACAGTGATCGACGCCATTTACTCCTTTTCAAAAATAAAAGAAAAGTCGACGCGCGACCTGTTCTTTCGCATCGCTTCGAGTGTCTGACCTTGACTGGCTCTGGTATGTACGTTTCACTCTCAGGGGCATTGCGCTTTGTGTCTTCTTCAGCAAGATTGGATGCGATGCTGCTATCTTAACCTCTCTCTCAATCTTCTAATTCAACGCATTCGCCTTTTTCTGGGGATTCTGTACCCGCTCCGCCACGCAATCTTCCACGATCACGCCTGCTAACAGGGTCCTCTTTTTGCTTAGTTGCGCATCCAAGCTTCTTGCATATCCATTCAAGCAATACTGCTACCGTGGCTTCTGCAATCGCGGCTGCCTGACTGCTCCATCGCTATTTACACGTATACAACAACAAGCCGCGAACCTAGCTTGAGTCCCGTGCGACCGATTCTATTTATACAACCCATTGCTACGCTCGAGAAAGAGAAGAAACACCATCAACAATGTCTCGCATTCAGATCCCTCTCGACCTCATCACGTCCCGCCTCAACCTTGGAGAGCGCTTCCAGGGATTGCGCGCGGGGCCTCTGAGCGGTCGATTCTCCAACCTGAGGCCAATCTCCGAGTTTTTCGACTTCAAGCGCCTGTCCAAGCCCGCCAACTTTGGTGAGGTGCAGTCGCGTGTCAACTACAACCTGAGCCACTTCTCCAGCAACTATGCCGTGGTTTTTGTCATGCTCAGCCTGTACGCCCTGCTGACCAACTGGCTGCTGATGTTCGACATCATCCTGGTCGTCTTTGGCATGTGGTTTATCGGCAAATTGGATGGAAGAGATTTGGAAATCGGCAGCTTCAAGGCTACTTCGTCGCAGCTCTACACCGGACTCCTCGTTGTCAGCATTCCCCTCGGGCTGATTGCCTCTCCCTTTTCTACCCTGCTCTGGTTAATAGGCGCATCTGGAACAGCAATTATTGTAAGTCGGGTCTGGTTTCTGGATTGCTACTGGTACGCTGTTGCTAACTAAATACAGGGTCACGCAAGCTTTATGGACAAGCCCATCGATGAGGCTTTTTCCGGGGAGGCGGTCTAAATGGTCGGCCGCGAGCTCCCAAATTTGCGCCCCAATGGGGAAGACCATCGCGGCGCGGGCGGAGGAATACAAGTGGGGATGCTGCGCAATACGATGAAAGAGTCGAGGAGTTGGCCTCGGATGACGATGATGAGGATGGACAAGGTTTAAGGAACAGAGAAACTGGCGTCGTGCGTCGCAATCAGCGGCGACACGAGTCGAGAGATGAAGAGGATAGCTCGTCTGACGATAGCTATGACGAAGACTATTCGGACGACCAGCAAGATGAAGAGGATGAGTGGGAAGTGGCCTTGGTGGAAAAGGCGCTCTATCGAATCAACAAGGCACAAGCCAAAGGAAGGACAGACGTGAGGCTGAGCAAAGAAGAGATCAAAGCCCTTGAGCGAAGGCAACAGCGCATGGAGGCGGAGGAGCGAAGAAATCGCAGGCGTCGCCAAGAGCGCGTAGCCATACCGCTTTCTCAGTTTGGATCGATGGCTCGACTGGGAGGTTCTGAATACGGTTCCAATCCAGTGTCAAGACAGCCCTCGGGAAGCGAGACGCATGACGAGATCTCTCCTCAAATGGGATACTTTCCCCCTCCATCCGGTTCACACCCTCGGCCAAAGTCTACGATTTCTACATCGCGACCAACCAGCTTCCATGAGGAGCCTGCCAGGGACCCCTTCAAGTACCAAACAGCTGGCCCTCGCGCCGCATCAAATGCTGCTCCCAAGCGCCATGGCTCTGGGCAGTCTGATCTAAGTTCCATGTCACGACAGGGCCGACCTGAGTCCGTGTCTGAGTGGAGCCGGCAAGGATCGTCTAGACGGCAGAGCTCTGATGATACAAGTGAAGAACTGGCATTGGTAGAGGAGCGTTCAAGTAGAACAGAGAGTTTGAGCAGAACAGCAAAGGGCAGAGAGGAAATCGTGGTCGAGGTGGAGGTTGAATCTCCTTCCGGGCCTGAACGGGCGCCATCTCGCACGCGCTCGACAACCAGGAAGAAGTCTGACCCGGCACCAACGAGAAGGACAGTATCAAGTAGGACAGGCACTGGGACTTCGGGGGCTTCTGCAGGAGTACGAAGGAAGAAGCGGGAATAGAAGGCAAAATGTTTGGCGTGCGCTGATGTTGGGTGATTTCATATTTTTGTGCAGCAAGGAAAAAGAATTGTTTGATATAGCTCGTATTACCGACGAATACATGTTTAAACCGGGACAATTGTCAACAGGACTATGCTCATTGCTTCTATTACGCCTATAGAAGGCCATCTATAATTACACATTCAAGTCAACCCGACTACACAAATCATGTGCTGACTAAGCCCTTGAATGTCACCCGTAACCGCGGCTTGGACCCCTGCGCTCAGCTCCAAGCTCTAGCCGATAGCCTCGCTGTTGTTTGTTATTGTTTGCAATTTCACATCGTATACCCGCCGCCGCATGATAGTCGCATAGAAGCATTTTCCAGTTTCGCGTCTGTTTGAATCGATTCCAATAGCGAAAGCGAAAAGCCACATTTTGTCAAATATTACGCGACACTCCGTCACATCGCAGCATAAGACACAGTCATTCGCGGTCTTCCTTCCTATCTACGAACTGCGCCCGAGCATTTCTTTACATAGCGACCGATCAGCATTTACTTGCATGTACTAATATACAAAAGTCACTCGAAACCATAAATCACAATGTCTGCCAGTGCCAGAAGCGGAGCGAAACGGCTCATCAAGGAGATGGAGAACTGGCGCAAGGAGCAAAAGGACGAAAAGGGCGTGGAGAGGCTTGGGCCGGTGAATGAGGATGACTTGTTTGAATGGGAGGCGGTTATCAATGGCAAGGGGATTGGATCTGGATACGACGGTGAGTCTCCCGCAACCCCTTTTATTCTCGCTTGAACATTCCTGCTAACATGACATGTTACCTGCCACAGAGGGCCGATGGCTCATCAACATCCAGCTCTCGACGTCGTACCCGCTGGCGCCGCCCAAGATGCGCTTCGTGACGCAAATCATCCACCCCAACATTGCGCTGCAGACGGGCGAGATCTGCCTGGACCTGCTCAAGGACAAGTGGACGCCGACGTACAGCGTGCTGCAGTGCGTGCGCGCGGTGCGTATGCTGCTGGGATACCCGGAGACGGACAGCCCGCTGAACGTGGACGTGGCGGCGCTGTTAAGGAGCGGCGATGTCGTGGGCACGCGCAAGTTGGTGCAGTATTGGTGTTCTGAGCCGGAGGGGAGGTATGATGGGCCTTGATTGGGGGAGAGATGTTTGTTTCTTGTCGTCTTGACCGTTCGCTTGTGATTCGGTTCTTGGTTTGAATATATGGCAAATGTAATTGGTATAGTCGTAACCGTTGTTTGTAATTTGTTTTTGGGTACGCGGAAGGGTATTATATAGGCTGGCTGGACGAGACTTGAGAGTTATATATCAAGGTATTATGATTGGACAAGTTGCAAAAAGCATATTGTGCATCGCTTTCATTGATTCTATCCCAACTTACATACAATACGTATTAAAACATGGCTCTACTGCCGCCATTGACCCCATCCCAACGTCATTTGACTAAAAGGCATATAAGTAATAAGCACGCATCGCAAGGGAGTGCCCAGAAACAACTTGTTCCAACTCTCTTCCACTTTTCGAGATGAAAGAACGGCTTCATCCACTTCTCACAAGGAGAGCCGCCTATGATTCTGCCCCTTCATCCCTCCCTCGGCTTCCCTTCCGCTTCCCTTCTGGTGCCTGCGATTCGACAATAGTGATTGAAAAATATAAGATAGAAATAGTGAAGTGGAAAAAGGGGGTTATCTATATAAATTTCATATGCCAGAGGTTAATAGGTAGATGCTTTCAACGAGAAAAAAACGCCCGCGCCACGCCGCGCCGTGCCTTTTTGTTTTTTGTTTGTTTTTTTGCCTATGCCTTGCCTTTGCCCAGACCTCCCTAACCAAGACACCATCCGAGCATCTTCCCTTTTTTGTAATTCGATTCTAGAGACGCAAAGCCCAAAAAAAGAAAAGATCAAACAAGTGCCCATTGATCTTACAGCACCTCTCCAATTCGAGCCCAAATGCCTTCAAGGCCTCAGCCCAACAAAGTCGTAATCGTAATGAAATGAGAGCGACAAGAGAGAGAAAGACTCTCAGCCGCTGTGAAGTAAAAGAAAAAAATAGATTATGTATCTCTGATTTACTCATTATAATGGTAGACCTAGCGCATTGCTGTTAGCTCCTCCTTTGAGGGATAGAGGGGGTTACCGCGAGTACTCACTTTGTAGTTGGGAAGGCCGTATGGTTGCCATCCCAGGCGCTTAGCCATCTTGGCAAAGCCTTCGCTCTCGATCAAGTGGTAGAAGGAAAAGGCAGGGAACATGGCTCCATCTCTGTGCACGTCGGCCTTGACCAGCAATGCGGTGCTACCAACTCCATCCAGAGGAACTGCCAGATCCTTGGGGCTACCAGGGTTGCTCATGTACGCCATGAGGGTCCTGTAAGTCGCAAGCTCTGCGTAGCCCTCGAGAAGGATGTCGTCGGGTCCCATCTGCTCGGCCATCTTGAGCGCAGTCTCGCTGTCCTGCCAGCTGTTGAAGTCGTATGGGCGCTCAGCCATCTTCTTGGTTTCGGGGTCGTAGTATTTCTGGTAGCAGTTCGCAACGATGACGGGCTTATCGTGGGAGGCGAGATCTTGGATCAGGGTTGGGGGGGACTCGACAATGTCGGCATCAAGCCACAGCACCCATGACGTAGACGGGCCTAGCGTCGTGAAGAGCAGTGAATTGCGAGCCTTGGCCATGATCTCGCGGCGAGCCTTTTGGTTACCCAGCTTGTGGCGCTCGGATTCGTCCTGAGACACAACAGCAGGGTCAAAGTCTTGGCGCAGAATGATGATGCTCTTGAACCGATCCTTCCCTGCGCCATGGTTCTGTATCTTTTGAATCTGCTGCTGCAACGCCGCAGTAGCCTGGTTGCCCTCCTTTGTCTTGGGCAAGATGAAGCCCAGAGTAATCAGCTCGTGGGGATAGCTCAATCGCAGGAGATTGTCCCAATACTCCTGGTAGAATCGGGCCATTGGCGTCAGAATGAGGATGTGCTCCTGGTTCTTGATGGGATCGGGCGTGACCGTAACCTTGTTGAGGTCATATCGCGTAACTGGCGGGGGTCCTTGGACGCCTGATCGCGAGCTCTTGTACGGCGACGTAGGGGGCGACAAATGATGTTGGGCCGAGACAATGTTGGACAGCCTGCCAGCGGAGGCAGGACTTGACGGCGAAACGAGGAAGATGATTATGAAGATGCAGAGTACGGCACCCAAGAGGAGGGTCGAGGAATTGGTCCTCTTGAGGCGGACTGACCCCAAGGGTCGAGCCATGGAGCCTTATCTGGTCTTTTTGGTGATTAGATATTAAGAATCTGGCTCGGCAGGCCCTCGTTCGGCTTCGCGATCGAGTCGACCGGAAATCAGCGCAGCGCAAAAAAAAAAGTCCAAGATACTGCGTCCAGCTGAAACGAGCGTCAGGGCATGGAACGTTGAAGACACTGGGTCTAGTTCGAAGATGAAGTGGTGGCCCGCGCTGGGGGGAATATAGGAATGAAGAAAAAGAGAGGGAGAGAAAGAAGACAGAGAAGCAAGGCGTGATTGGTGCTCACACGCCGTATCTCGTTACTCCCACCGTACCCTAAAAAAGGACAGAGTCAAGGAATACGAGCCAATCGCCGCCCAAACCAGGGAATTGCTTGTGAAATACGACAGCAAATGCTCTACTAGCCGGTGTTACGGCTGCGATTGGCGACCTTGGAGGTTCAGGGGCGCCGGATTAATTCTGGGGCCGACGCCCATGTCCCATTTCCAGTTGCATTCTTCGACCGCTAATCTAGTGGCGGGACACGCTGTAGATGCAAAAGCAGCCCGCCATTGTGCGCTGCAAGCGTCCGTCCAAGCGTCGAGACTGCAGATTCCTCTTCGGTGGCATTGGGAAACTTCACAACAATATTCAGCTATGCTCTTATTTTGGCAATGCCGTAATACACAGATTCAATCATTTCAAGCAAAATTTTCATTTTTCGCCCGTATTTTATACAGTAGAAGTGAAAAAGCCATCTTAGTAAGTAGCACTTGAAATAGCAAGGCAAAGTCATCGATGGCTGGAGCCTTTTCCGGCCCAGCACGCTGGAGACCCCTAATCCTTCGGCGACCCCTACGCGCTGCAGCGGCATGTGCTAGTACGTAGCAGCACTACTGTGTCTCCCACGCCTATCAAATCAACTAGCCTAACGTCGCCGCCTCGGACTGACGATTTGGCTATTCTTTGTCTCCTTCACATCTCGCATCTTCTCCTATCCGCCCAGTCCAGAGCCGTGCACATATCCGTCTGCGGCATTCCACACTTTCGTCCTCGCAATGGCTTCTGATAAAATGGACCGCGGCCTCGACGAAATCATTGCTGACAAGGTGGGTGCCTCTTGTCCATCTCGAATCCACCAGCCTTGCCTCTATTGCGAGGCCGCAAAGACCACGGCTAACCAGTCCACCAGCGCAGCAATGGGTCTCGCAACCGACGCGGTGGTGACCGCCGCCGCGATCGTCAAGATTACCCCCGTGACGGGGTGAAAAAGGTGCGTGCTGCCATCGTTTCTGGGAGCCTCTGGGGGCTGCAAGTGGCCGCGCGAGGCTGACTCGCTGCTTAGGTTGAACTTCCTCTTCTCCTAGCACTCGACTTCGTCTGATGCTCTGCGCACTCCTTCGGTCAATCGATTTTCGGAGTTTTTGCCGATCCAGCAATGGATCCCACACTGTAAACTTCCTCGCTAACCAGCTCTTGGGTCGACCGTACAGTCTAGTCGCAGCGAACCTCGAAACCTAGACAGGTTGGTCATGAATCGGTGTACAGCGCTTGCCAGAGAGCCAATGCTAATCCAATTGTCACAGTGAATGGGTTCATGATCGATACGAAGAGAACAGTACAGTCACATCCTACCTCTGCTAAAAATTTCCCTCCAATGAACTCGACTCATCGTTTCCCAGCCTATCGCAACAGCAGAGCAGCACCGCGTCGCAGGCGCGATTCCCCCAGCGGGTAAGTCGGTTTACAGTGAAACGGAAAATCCATGTTGCAATCAGCTGGTCTAATACCTATTCTTAGAGGAGATGCTCGCGGTGCCCGACTTCGCGTGGAGAATATCCACTACGACCTTACAGAGGAAGACCTCGATGTATGTCCTACTACAATTCAACTTCCCAAGGGCACTTTGGCTGATTCTTTCGTAGGAACTTTTCAGAAGAATTGGCCCTATTACGAAATTACAACTGCGCTATGACCGCTCTGGTCGGTCTGAGGGCGTTGCCTTTGTCACATACGAAGACAAAGAAGACGCTGCTGAAGCCATCAAACAGTTTGATGGTGCAAACGCCAACGGTACGCTATCTTCCGTCGAGCTCAATATCCAACTTTGCGACTAATACGATGTATAGGCCAGCCAATTCGGCTGATTGCGCTGTCAAATGGTCCTTCTCGAAACCCGTTCGATACCGCCGTGATGCCAGGAAAGCCTCTGTCAGAGCGCATTTCTGCTCCCGGTGGCAGGTCCCGATCCCTTTCCCCCCACCGAAGATACGACGAAGAAGACGCTGCTCGTAGAGGCATTGATCGATACGTTCCAGGCGGTGGTAGTCGTTCACGAAGTCCTATGCCGCCTCGTCGTGGCGCAGGAGGACGTCGCCCTGGTGCCCGCCGCGAAGGTGGAAGAGACCAGGACGCAACTCGTGGCGGCCGAGGTGGTCGAGGCGGCCAAGGAGGAGCCCGCGCTGAGCGAACAAACACTCCTCGACCTAAGAAGACTCAGGAGGAACTGGACGCTGAGATGGAGGATTACTTCAACGCCAATGGTGGAGCTGCAGAGCCTGCCGCAGAGACTGCCACAGAAGCAGCTGCACCAAGCGAAGCGGCCCCTGCGCTGGCTCACGCTGATGACATTGATATGATTGAGTAATAATCACGCATGGCAAAGGGAGTGTATGTGTATTTCATGTGGGTGTTGGGATTCGACAGTATGGGACTCTATGTTTTAAGAAAATGCCATCTGAAGCATGGGAGACAGAGCATATATAATTCAGCATAGTCTGCTGTCATTACGAATGGATTGCTTTTCAGGTCGGGTTAAGATGTTTGATGCCATATATACATTTGTCGAGATTTGATACGAACATGCTTGTCACCAATTAACCCGGCATCCACCTTTGAAGAAGCGGGGGGTTTCAAGAACCCCTTCTACAATTGATGTTGATTAGGGAATCTTGTACTTGAATCCACATAGACTATCATGGCTCAAATTGGCTGTACACAATCTCACCGTTGGGGGCCATTGGCTAACAGGTAGATCCACCACAACGGTACGGAGGTCGCTACCAAAAGTCCTGTCTCACCGCCCGTTTTTTTTCTACCGACAGAATTTCTCCTCTTAACGCTGTAAGGCATTACAACATTATGTAACTCCGTAAAGCGGCCCGGATATACACCATTCGTCAACCGATTCGTTTAATACGCCATTTATCAAGTTATGACCAGCAGGGGATAAGCATTAACCTCTGTTTCCTACACAACAGTTCAATATTACTAGAAATGGCTTCAAGTCAGAGCACACCGACCAAAGTCGGTATTTTATCACTGGGTGATATGGGCGCTGGCATTGCCAGACTCTTAATTGCTCATGGATTTCCCGTAGCTACCAACGGCCAGAATCGAAGGTACGTAGATGGAAATTGCAAGCGTCTTTTGATGAACCTGGGTCAGGATCGAAAGAAGATGAGGGGTAACAGGAGCTAAATCGTTATTTCGCTAGCGAGGATACACTTGAGAGAGCCCGCAACGCCAAGGTTGAGCTGCTCTCGTCAGATCTGGAGCTCGTGCAGCAGTGCTCCGTCATCTTCTCGGTAGTGCCGCCGCGAGATGCTGAAGCCACGGCTCAGCGAATCGTTGACGCGCTGTCAGGCGGTTCTCACAAGGAAACAATCTACTATGTTGACCTAAACGCCGTGGCGCCCTCAACGTGTAAGAGCATCGTGTCCTTGTTCGAAAAGGCGAGAGTGCCCGTCAAGTTCATCGATGCCTGCATCCTGGGTGGACCGCCCAGCCTGAAAGAATCCAGCAGCGAAGAGGGCACAGAGACCGCGTGGGATCAGCCTAGCATTCCCATCTCGGGGCCTCACTCGCTATCAGCGTTGCCGGATGGAGAAAGGCTCACGTCAGTCTTACAGCTGCGCTCTATCTCGCCCGAAATTGGTGCGGCCAGCGGTCTCAAGATGTGCTTTGCATCGCTGACAAAGGGCTTCACGGCGTTGGTTACGCAGTCCTTTACGACGGCGCATCGCCTGGGGGTGACGGATGAGCTGAAGCGGGAGCTGGGGATCATGGTGCCGGCCATATTGACGAGGGCGGAAAAGGGTGTTGTAGGGATGCCGCCAAAGGCCTATCGCTGGGTGAGAGAGATGGAGGAGATTTCCAAGACGTTCCATGAGGAGGGTCATTGGGATAGGACGGTGTTTGAGGGTATCGCTGGGATTTACAAAGCAGTCGCGGAAGATGGGATTCTTGGACAAGAGAAGATTGGAAAGAGAAAGAGGGGGACGAGCATAGACGATGTTGCAGCGTTGATGGCTGAGGGGCTAGAAAGAAAGAAGAAGAAGACTGAGTAGATTGTCATGATTTATGCACATTGATTAGCAGAATGAGAGGCGATATATACAAGTATTAGATAGAAAGGGGTGGCCACCTCATCACTCGATACATGATACAATGATTCTACCCATACCTATTCATACACTTTTCAATGCTTCAGCCCTGCTAGTGCTATTGTTCCAACATCTGCCAGCTCATATGCGAGGCTTTCAAAAGCACCCATCTTAACCTCGGGTTCTCTGCTATACACTCTAGAATGTGGGACGCTCAGCTTCGTCTCCTTACCACCGGGCAGCCCTTGTCCAGAGAGATAGATGGCCGAGTTTGAAAGCGCGCCAAAATGCTGTCCTATGAAGCCATTTATCGGATCGGCCTCCCTGGGGACAGCAACATCTCCAGAGACGCCAAAGACAACGCCAGGTGCAAAGGGCTCCGCGGTATTCTCTGGCAGAGCTGGTGCAGACATGAAAAATTGAATCTGTGAGCCTTCGGGAGTGAAGCCCCCGCCATTCATCGATTGTATAAAGTTTTGCATCTCTTCTTCTTCTGAGAGAGAAAAGTGTGCGCGCTGAGGGTCTAGAGACAAGAGTCCCTTTTTGGCTCCCCATCCGCCGCCACCACTCACTAGATATCGGGATTAGTATACAAGTTGACTTGAAAGGGGCTGCTCAGAAGACCAGAAACACGTACATATCTTGTACAAGCGGCCGCCGTGGCTGTAAAGCAGCTTGAGATGCTGAGCTGTGGCCTTTACGGTTTCCCTGATATCATCGACATCTGGTAGTGCCGTTATTGGCTCGGGAGCTTCCTCGAACCATTCCTCTAGCGCACCTGATGTGTTACGATCAGGGGTAACCATTGCCCAGACTCCTACTGGGCCAGATAAAACGCCAGATGGTCCATTCTGCTTATGAAGCTTGTTGACAATGTCTTCTAGTTCGGTAGATGCCGGGATAGTGTTCCCGTCAACCTCGATACCTCGAATGATGTTGCCAAAGCTTTCAGTCACGGTTCGAGGCTCAGTCAATGGCATCAGAGGTGCCCACATATCGAGATACGCCAGTGACTCAATATCGTGATCCAGCGAGACATTCACAAACTGTGAGTGCTTTTCGACCTGTTGAGTGAGTCGAGGCACGCTATGAGCCAGATCAAACTCAGATGTCAAAAGTGTGGATGGTCTGCTGTTTTGGAATGTGGTTCTAGCCAGGGGCAGTGTCACCGAGGGGTCTCCAAGGCTAAACGTCAAAGCAGATACTGAATCTGCATCATCATTGGACTTTGGCGATAGCGGCTGCCATAGATGCGGCAGCATATGGTCCAAGTGACCTCGTAGAACTGATATCCCCTCGTGAGATCTGAGTGACCCTGCTGGAGCTGCGAGATGGTCGACCACGGCGCTTAGGACATGAAACTTCTCCACATCTGCGGAAGCGGCCATCAATCTGGCAAATTGGCCCATGGCGTCTGCATTCTCGAGGTCCCTGGCAAAGCTCGGCGTTGTGAGGATGACTGCTGCGTTGTGGCCGTCGGGATTATCCAAGATTTTCTTGCCTCTCACATTCTCAAAGAGCTCTTGGTAGCTGACCTGAAGGGAGAATTAAAATTAATAATCACGATAATAGCTTCGGGAATTATTAATTACAACTTTTTTATTCTCTGGTAAAGCGTATGTGAATCTTGTTTGACTAGTTCCTGAAATGCTTGAATATGACTTTCTAAGAAGAGATGCACTTCGTCGTGAAAACGAGCTTCTCACAGCTTGTGAAGAGGCTCGAAGGATCATCTTATAGAAGGGATCCAATTTTCCGAGGGAGTATAGTTTTTGAAAAATCGTATTTCGGCGATTACACCTTAGATAGTTCAACAACTTCCCCGAGTTAGGCAGGAGGGAATATCCATGGATATCAAAGGATCGAGTGTAAGCTTGAGAGCATCGCCTAGCATACACTAGACTTGGAAACGGCACACGTCCAGACCATTTGTGGCGCACCGTGTGGCTAGACCGCTTATCGATTACTATCCAACCCCGCCACACCGCCACACCCCTCCAATTCCGTGACTCAAATTTCAGATCGAAGGATCTTTATTGATGACTCTCTGCTTACATGCGGTGCGGTAAAACTGGCTTACGCTGGTCTATTTAAAGTAAACATTGGCGCATAAGATTGACGAGGAGGCCAATTCACCATAGGGGTTCCCCGAATCCCATCCGGCACCACGTTCAGACTCGCGGCTCGAGCACTTCGAGTGCGGCCACTTAGACGTACAAGACCTTTTGCTGCTATACCTGCTGCTACCATGGCGACAAACAGTGGACGAGGAAACCCCAGTAAGTGTGCAGATGGATCTGTGAATTGTTTCTGAAAGTATGTAGCTGACGCAGTTGATGTGCAGTCGCTGCGGCCGAGGGTGTCGAGGAGAGAAATGCAGCTCCCCCCAACGTTTCTGGTGAGACCAAGCAAGAGATTGCTACTTCGACTCAGTCTGCCACTCCTGGTGCTCATTCTTCAGGTCAAGATGCAGGTGCCGCGCCTGTTGCTCAGGGAGCTCCCAAAGTAAAGACTGAGAAAGAATGTAAGAAACTGCCCTTGACGTTCCTCGTTGTCTAGCTTCCCTCCCCAAGAACCATTTGTCTGATATGCTGGCATAGTGGAAAAAGAGCGAAAGAAGGCTGAAAAGGCCGCGAAGCTCGAAGCGAAGAAGGCCAAGGCTGCTGCCGCCGCTACGGCTCCTGTGAAGGAGAAGAAGGCGAAGAAGGAAAAGGTCGAGGAAGAGCCGCTGCCCGAATACGTCGAGGATACCCCCGTCGGCGAGAAGAAGCGCATTCGATCATTCGACGACCCTCACTTCAAGGCATACAACCCCGTCGCCGTCGAATCAGCCTGGTATACCTGGTGGGAGAAGGAAGGCTTCTTCAAGCCCGAGTTCAAGGCTGACGGAAACGTCAAAGATGAGGGAAGCTTCGTCATTGTTCACCCGCCCCCCAACGTCACCGGTAACCTGCATATGGGACATGCTCTGGGCGATTCACTCCAAGATCTCATGATTCGATGGAACAGAATGCATGGCAAGACTACTCTGTGGCTTCCCGGATGTGATCACGCTGGTATCTCGACCCAGAGCGTCGTCGAGAACATGCTATGGAGACGGAAACAGCAGACCAGACATGATCTCGGCCGAGAGAAGTTTGTTGAGACTGTCTGGGAGTGGAAGGAGGATTACCACAAGCGAATCAACAAGGCCCTGACTAGTCTGGGTAGCTCCTTTGACTGGAGCCGAGAGGGTGCGTATTAATCAGATCAACTTGGGTGTGGATATTTGTCTCTAACGTCACACAGCTTTCACCATGGACCCTAACCTGACAAAGGCCGTTATGGAAACATTTGTTCAACTCCACGAAGAGGGCATCCTCTACCGTGCAAACCGACTTGTCAACTGGTGCACAAAACTGAATACCGCTCTTTCCAACTTGGAGGTCCAGAACAAGGAGCTCACTGGAAGAACCCTCCTCGATGTCCCTGGATATGACAAGAAGGTTGAGTTTGGCGTCATTGTTCACTTCAAGTACCCCATTGAGGGTAGCGATGAAACCGTTGAAGTTGCCACAACTCGTATTGAAACCATGCTGGGTGATACTGGTATTGCTGTCCACCCCAAGGATCCGAGATACACTCACCTTGTTGGCAAGAATGCTGTCCACCCATTCATCGAGGGCCGCAAGCTTCCCATCATCGCTGATGAGTACGTCGACATGGAGTTCGGAACTGGTGCCGTCAAGCTGACACCTGCTCACGACCCCAACGATTTCAACCTTGGCCAGAAGCACAACCTGGAGTTCATTAACATCCTCACAGACGACGGCTTGATGAACGAGAATGCCGGACCGTACAAGGGTCAGAAGCGCTTTGACGTTCGATATGCCATCCAGACTGCCCTCAAGGAGAAGAACCTGTATGTGGACAAGAAGGACAACCCCATGAAGGTTCCCCTGTGCGAAAAGTCCAAGGACATTATTGAGCCCATCATGAAGCCCCAGTGGTGGGTCAGAATGAAGGAGCTTGCTGAGCCTGCTCTTGCGGCAGTCCGAGAGGGAAAGATCAAGATTCGACCCGAGAGTGCTGAGAAGAGCTACTACCGCTGGCTCGAGGATATCAACGACTGGTGCATTAGCCGGCAGCTATGGTGGGGCCACAGATGCCCTGCATATTTTGCTAGGATCGAAGGAGGCTCCGGCGACATCCCTGAGGAGAAACTCTGGTTCGTTGGAAGGACCAGAGAAGAGGCTGAGAAGAAGGCTCAGGCGGCGCTGCCTGGCAAGACCTTTACCCTCGAGCAAGATGAGGATGTCCTTGATAGTAAGTTGAGCCAGTCCCTGATGTAATCTGCTAATACTAATAACTTCAATAGCATGGTTCTCATCTGGTCTGTGGCCGTTCAGCACTTTGGGCTGGCCTGAGAAGACTATGGATCTTGATAAGCTGTTCCCTACGAGCGTCCTCGAGACTGGCTGGGATATTCTCTTCTTCTGGATTGCCAGAATGATCATGCTTAGCTTGAAGCTAACAGGAGATGTCCCCTTCAAGGAGGTTTACTGCCACAGTCTTGTCAGAGATTCGGAAGGACGAAAGATGAGCAAGAGTCTGGGCAACGTTGTCGACCCCCTGGACGTCATCGCCGGTATCAAACTGGAAGATCTTCACGAGAAGCTCAATCAGGGTAACCTACACCCCAACGAAGTCCAGAAGGCCACCAAGTACCAGAAAACTGCTTTCCCCGATGGTATTCCCGAGTGTGGAGCTGATGCCCTCCGTTTCACCATGATCAACGCCACAACCGGTGGTGGTGACATTAACTTGGAGGTCAAGATGTAAGCAACGTGCCGTTTCGATGTTGTCTCTCAGCTCAACTGACCATTTCATTAGTATCCACGGCTACCGAAAATTCTGCAACAAGATTGTACGTCTTTGAGCTCTCAACAATTTGTTCGAACCATGCTAACATCGATTCCAGTTCCAAGCAACCAAGTATGTTCTCGGAAGTCTGCCCAAGGACTTTGTCCCCTCAAAAACGGGTGCTGTGCCTGGCAAGACCTTGGCAGAGAGATGGATTCTCCACAAGATGAACCAGGCCGCCAAGGAGATCAACATCGCGATTGCCGACCGCGAGTTCTCGAAATCCACCATCATCGTTTACCGTTACTGGTACAACGAACTCTGTGATGTGTACATTGAAAACTCCAAGGCCATCATCCGTGATGGAACCGAGGAGGAGCGCAACTCTGCTATTCAGACCCTGTACACTGCTTTGGAGGGAGCCTTGACCATGATCCACCCCTACATGCCCTTCATTACCGAGGAGATGTGGCAGAGAATGCCCCGACGACCCAGCGATGAGACCAAGTCCATCATGGTTGCCAAGTACCCCACATACAATGCCGTCCTCGACGACCCGGCATCAGAGGCCGCCTATGAGCTTGTCCTCGACTGCACCAAGGCTTCGCGATCACTCATGTCAGAGTACGCCATCAAGGAGGATGCAGAGAGTAAGTGACATCTCACAACTAACTATCATGTTCATCAGCTAACATGAAACCAAAAGTCATCATTCAGGCGTACAACGCAGATTCCCTCAAGACCTGCCAGAACGAGGTCTCTTCCATCAAGTCTCTCAGTGGCAAGACCGTCAAGACTATGGAAGTCATCGGTCCTGACGCTTCCAGACCCCTTGGCAGCGTTGCTTACCCCGTTTCCACTGCTGCTTCCGTTTTTTTGCACGTCAAGGGCCGTGTAGACATGGATGCTGAGATTTCAAAGGCCCAGAAGAAGCTCGACAAAGCCTCCGCTCTTATCCAGAAGCAGGAGAAGCTTCTTGCCGACCCTGGATACAAGGAGAAGGTGTCTGCGACCGTTCAGGAAACTGAACAAAAGAGATTGGCCGATGCCAAGCAGGAGAAGCACAGCTTGGAGGAGACGATTAAGCAGTTTGAGCAGCTGAAGTTGGAGTAGACAACACGGGATCATATACCAAGAAAACAATTGTAGCCTGGGACTTTTATGAGGCTGTATAACTCTCATGTAGACAGAAACAAAAGCAAGGGACATCTAGAGTACATGATAAGAGAAATAAAACACGGGTGTTTAAACAAAAGTACAATGTCATTATTACCATGTGATGAGCTCCAGACCAAAACTCCCCCTTTTGCGTAAAACGTTATATATATATCTAATTTAGCCATGGTTTTACACAGCAGTATTATAATCCAAAATCACCAGGTTCCCTTGCCGCCTCCTCCTTTACTACCCTCAGAAGCGGCAGCTTCATCCCTCTTACCAGCTCCGCCGCGAACTGGCCTCGACTGCGCTGCTTCATGCCTCCTAAGTTCATCTGGTAATTTAGAGATGGAGCTCTTGCTCAGGATCTGCTTGAGATCGTACAGGACATCCGAGTCCTCGTTGCCCAAGAAGGTGATAGCCACACCACTCTTTCCAGCACGACCGGTACGACCGATACGATGGGTATAGCTCTCAATGTTGGTGGCCATGTTGAAGTTGATGACGAGAGAGACGTCTGGCACGTCGATACCACGTCCGGCAAGGTCCGTAGCGACGAGGACCTGCGTCTGGCCCGAGCGGACGGATGCCAGGGCGGCCTCTCGCTGCTCCTGCGTCTTGGAGCCGTGCAGCGTGACGACGGACCAGCCCATGGACTTGATGTCGCGGGCGACGGCGTCGCAGTTGCGCTTGATGTTGACGAAGACAATGATAGGCGGCGCGTAGGCGGCCGAGCCGAGGATCTCCTGCAGGCGCTTCTTGCGCCGGTCCTCGCCGGAGATGAACTCGACGCGTTGCTCGACGGTGTCGACGGCCTCGCCCGCGTTACCGATTGTGACAATGGCAGGGCGGCGGAGGTATTTTTTGGCAATCTTTTCCACCAGGGGCGGCATGGTGGCCGTGTACATCATGGTCTGTCTGTAGCGGTCCTTGCCTACGTAGCGCTTCATGAGCTGTGCGTTTTCAGCCTCGTCCGTGTCCGGCTTCTCGTTGGTCACGGGCAAGGCGTCGAGGATCTTGTTGACCGAGTCTTCGAAACCGAGGTCAATCATGCGATCGGCTTCGTCCATGATGATGTAGCAGCACTGCACCAGGACGAGCAGCCTTCGCTCGATGCAGTCCACGAGACGACCCGGTGTGGCGACGATGATCTCGGCGCCGTTGCGGAGGGCAAAGACTTGCTCTTCGAGCGAGTGGCCACCGACGATGCTGACACACCTGAAGCCGAGCGGCTCGGCGAATTTCCTAGCCTCGGTCTCAATCTGCTGCACCAGTTCACGGGTCGGGGCGATGATGAGCGCATACGGGCCGTCGTTCTTGTTGGCTTCAGTGAGGGGCGGCAGGTCGGAGATGTACACCAGCAGGGGCAGCAGGAACGCAGCTGTCTTACCGGAACCCGTGACGGCGACACCAATGAGGTCGCGGGCCTGCAAGGCGATGGGGATGGCCGCCCGCTGGATGGCAGAGGGCTCCTTGTAGCCGACCTTGTCGACAATGTCCAGCAGCCGCCGCGGCAGTCCGGACTCGCCCCAGCTGCGCATCGGGTTCGGAATGGCGCCGCCCTTTGTGGCAATGCCAAAGTCCTCCTTGAAGATGCGCCAGTCTCGCTCCCGCATCTCGTTGAGGTCCTTGTCCGACCAGTGCCGTCCCAGACCAGTCCGCTCCGCCCTCTCCTTTGCCCTGGCGCGCGCTCTGTAGAAGTCTTCCATGATGCCCTTTGCCCGTTCTTTTCCGTGCTCGATATCGCGCTGCTCAATCATCCGAGCTCGCTTGCGCGCCCGTTGCTCGGCCTCTTCGTCGAACTCGCCACCAACACCAGCCAGTGAACCGCCCCTGTTGACGCTCTGGCTCGCGTATAGCGGGTCGTTGTCTCTGGACGTGTCCTCTTCGACATCCCATTCAAAGTTGAATTTCTTCTCCGTCGTCCGCATGCGCTTCTTCTTGGCCGAAAAGCTGGACTGCTTGTTGACTTCCGGCCCAAGGTATCGCGACCGAAGCAGCGAATCCTCAATCTCCGCCGCCGAACGCTTGGCGTTTTCAGCTTTGGAGTTCTTCTTCCCATCTCTTCCTTCCCGTCCATCGCGCCCTCTGCCACCGCCACCAGACGCCTGGTTCATCGCTCTGGGGCCTGTAGGAGGCGCGACGGCACCGTTGGGGACGCCGTTTGAGACTGGCAAGCCATTCGCGCGGGCTTCCCATTTCTTCTCCTCTTCCCGTCTTCTTTGTGAGTCGTCAATTGTCTTGCGCTGCTTCTCTTGCTCCTCCTGCTTCGCCTTCTCGGCCGCTAGTCGCTCGCGTTCGGCTTTAGGGATGAATCTGGGTTTGGCGGCAGCAGCATCGGCCGCTTTCTTTTTTCGAAGGATCTCCTCCACATCAAGAGGCATGTCGATTTTGATGCTTTTCTGCAGTATGTGGGGGTTTTATAGGTCAAACAATGAGAATCTTGCTCCAAATGAGTTGCCTTCGAAGAGTTTTTTTTGGCGCCAGAAGTTTAATTCAAGAAGTTGGATTGTGGCAAGGCACCCATCTTCGAGATCACAGGCAAGGCTATGAACTACGGGGAGTTAAAGACCCACTTGAGCAGGTTCCACCAATAGAAGAGCTTTAATTCAGCGGACCGTTTTAGCGGGCGCTCAGCCTTGGGAATCTCGAATTCGATCAAATTAGGAACCTCGAAAAAGAACCTCCCCGCGATAGCCTCAATCCAGCGGAAGATCAGCCCTGGTCTTTCCCTGCCGTCTCTCTCTCTCTCGATCCAAGTCAATGCCAAGACCTGGATCTTCATAGCATCACTCATGGCCTCACCATCAAATCTCGTCCAGCTCGCAAAGAGCCTGCCGGAGCCTCTGCAGCGCTTCTTTGCCCGCTGGCCACCCGCAGCGCTCGTTGCTCCCGGCACGCCTCCGACGCCATTCCAAGAGCAGCGGCCGAACCCGTTCCGATTCTACAAGCATCCCGTCACCGGACGATGGCAGGACCCGGTCTATTCGCAGAGGCGGCAGATGCAGCTCGTGAAGCTGGCGCGAGAGCACGGCGTTGAGGAGCTGCTGCCCCAGACGAACAAGGGCACCGAGTACCAGCTGGCTCAGCGGGTTGAACACGGTTTGAGAGTAAAGGGTACTGGTGTGGGACAAAAGGTCAAGGGCCACATCCACGAACGACACATGATTGCAAAGTACGTTTGTTCATATTCTCTCCCACTTCATATTTAGAGGACCTATTCATGACTAACAAATGCTCCGTCTAGGATGGAACAGAGGAGGAAAGCCATGCTGGAGATGCCAAAGCTTATCCGAGCCTGGAAGAGTGTAAGCGCCATCCCTCTACTTCTCTATATGCCCGTTGCCATGGCTAACTCTTAGAAAACAGGTCGGGAAGAGAAACTGGACAAAGTTCCCGAAATAAACAATGTGACACAGAAACTCCTTTACTTTATCCTGGCGAGCCTGTACATACGCCGTGTATTTCTATGTACAACAATGAGAAACGAATATTTGGATTCACTCTGTCCCCCTTTCGTTGCTACCCGTTTACTGTGATCAATTGCGATTTCGAACATCAAAGGCTCAACAACATCACGTGATTCCAATGTCTAAATTTGCCGCCTCAAAATATCTTCAAGTCAAGACACCCAAACCCATGTAGTATAAATGTTAAACCCACACAAGAGTCAACTCTCATACCACTTTTTTTTTTCTGAATGAACCTCCTCAGAAAAACTCATTCTCCCAAATCATGGCCCTCACATCGCCATCTCACTACGACGTTCTCGGCCTCACCCCCACACTCCTCAGTTCCCAGCCTGACCCCTCCACACTCATAAAACAGGCCTATCGCCGAGCTCTTCTGCGGCATCATCCAGACAAGGCCGCATCCTCATCAACACCATCATCAGCGTCCCTGCCGTCTCACTCAAGACCCTCAAATTCTCAGCTCTACACCATCGACCAAATCACACAAGCCTTCACTATCCTCTCATCTCCTCATCAGCGTAGTACTTACGATGCAGGTCTGCGTCTTTCCAGAGCAAACGCTGGTGATTCACAGGCCCGTTTTCAAACAGGCATTGAAAACGTGGACTTGGATGATTTGCCGTTTGACGAAGAGGGGGAGCGTTGGTATAGATCCTGTCGCTGCGGCAATAACCATGGATACGCCTTTCAGGAGACAGATTTAGAGGAGGTGGAGCACGAAGGAGTGCTCATGGTTGGCTGCCAAGATTGCAGCCTTTGGCTTAAAGTCCACTTTGCCGTTGCAGAAGAGGCATGAGATGAGAATCATGCACCAGTATCAGATAAGAATCAAGCTGACCAGCTTGTGGGAGTCTAATTTGGAAACATTTGGAAATGTTGAGCAAAATCGTGTTTAAGCAAGGCGCATCTAGGAGCGAAAGGGATAAATTTTAAGTAAAAAATAGAGGCGTTCTGGTTCATATAATATAATATTAAAAAGCAATTTTAGTCGTTTTTATTTGTCCAGACGGCTACGCATCAAGAGTCTAAAAGCAGAACCTCCAATATGCTCTTCTTCTTCATCCTCCCTGCCAGTCCGTAAAGGGGGAACCAAATCGATTCCTTCCCGAAAATAGTTTGCGTGTTTTACCTAAAACGATGCCGAAGCTCTTGATCAAAAACGAAGTCTTCCATCCACACCGTAGACACCAGCCCATCCGATAACAAAGCGACCCAAGCCTAGAGATTTATACAGCGCTCCCCTGAACTTACTCAGCCTTGGGCTCTTCAGCGGCGGGAGCAGCAGCCTCAGCAGGGGTCTCTTCCTTGGCGGCGGGGGCATCAGCCTGGCCGGAGGTCTCGGCCTCGGAGGAGGTCCAGAGGGTCTTTGAACTGAGTCAGCAAGGATGTAACCAGTTAGTGGGAATAGAGTATGTACGTACGAGGTTGTCACGGAGCAGCTGCATGATGAGGGTGGAGTCCTTGTAGCTCTCCTCGCTGAGGGTGTCGAGCTCTGTAATGAGTGTGTTAGCAAAAACGACAATTACTAAGCGCCAATGACGCTGGCACGTCTTTAGCAAGCTAAAAAAAAAAAAAAAAAAGACTTACCAGCAATAGCATCGTCAAAGGCCTGCTTGGCGAGGTGGCAAGCCTGGTCGGGAGCGTTGAGGATCTCGTAGTAGAAGACGGAGAAGTTGAGGGCAAGGCCAAGGCGGATGGGGTGGGTGGGAGGCAGCTCAGTCTGGGCAACCTCGGTGGCAGCCTTGTAAGCCTCGAGGGACTTGTCGGCAGAGTCCTTGCGGCGGTCGCCAATGGCAAACTCGGCGAGGTAACGGTGGTAGTCACCCTTCCTGTAACGAGTGAAAAAAAAAAAAAATTAGCTCAACGCGTCATGCTACGGCTTTGGATGGTATGGCGTGCGCACATCTTGTGGTAAAAGACCTTGGACTCGCCGGACTTGGCAGAGGGGATCAGGTGCTGGTCGAGAACCTCGAGGATGTCGTCGCAGATCTTGGCAAGCTCGTTCTCGATCTTCTGGCGGTACTCCTTGATAAGGGTGACCTGGGAAGAGTTGCCCTTAGACTCCTCCTTCTGCTCGATAGAAGTGACTATTCTCCAAGAGGCGCGGCGAGCACCAATGACGTTCTTGTAGGCGACGGAGAGAAGGTTGCGCTCCTCGACGGTCAGGTCGCGGTCCTCGGAGGCGACGATCTTCATGTTCTCAACCATCTCTATAGGCGGTCGCGGTCAGCGCAATCGGTCCATCGAACAGGGACGGAGACATCAGCGAGCAACGAACCCTCATATCGCTCAGCCTGCTCAGCGAGCTTGGCCAGGTAAACAGCATCTTCGTGACCCATTTTGACGGTAGATTTTTGAATTTTTTTGGTGGTTTTTTTGGAGCAGCTGTTATCAGTCGATTAGCAAGATGTACGCGTCCTCAGGTGGTGGCGTAATGCAGTAGGCGTGGGTTCGTGTAGGAGGTTGAACAAAGAGAAATGCAAATGGAAGATGGTGGATGAAAATCGCGAATGAGAGTAAAATCCGGGTTTTGGGAGCAAGGCAACAGCCACAGCCTCGTCAAGGCAGAAACATGAATCTTTGCGCAAGAAAAGCACCGTGGCAGGAACAAGTGCCGCAGGGCTGACTTTACGACAAGGCCCAAAGTGAGGCTTGCTCCCCCGCTCCTAAACCCCACCAAAGGGGGTTTCGAGAGCAGCAATGAATGCGCCAGCTACCGCGACAGGTACGCAGGCCTCCAATCGACAGCGGCAAGGCGGCCGACGAGCGCTGGCACAATCGCAAAGCAGAGGCCCGGCTGTCCGACCGCGACTGAGGCCCCTCGAAGCGCTGCTTCTGCTGGCCAGGGGTGGTGCCCGGCCATGACGAAAGCGATGAGGGGCGCGCGCCATCCCATAAGGCGCTCACATACCGAAGTGCGGGAATGCTGCCAGGCGGCAACTGGGAGGAATATGGGCTGCTGTCGAGGGGAGAGGAGGGCAGGGACGGCGATTTCAGCAGGATGCACGGGGAGAGGGAGATACGTACGGTCGATGGGACGCGGTTCAGGGAAAGGGGGTATTTGTTGTTTCGTTGCGAGAAGAAAGGAAAAGAAAGGGCAAGATTGGAGAGAGCTGTAGATGAGGGTCCCGAGCAGCCAGCACATTGGCTTTAACATGGGAGCGGCTTTTGCGCTGGTCTCACGTGCCGTACAGGAGCCTGGCGCCTCACCCTTTTCAGGGCACCGGGGGGCCAGGACGGGCGGGTACAAGGAGATACCTGGCGCTAGCCCAGGCGCTCTGCAAACGACGGGGCCTCTAGCACGCTTGAGCACTGACTCAGCTGGGTGTTTTGTAGACCGCAGGTACCGGGCCCTCCAACCATCACGTCAGAGCAATCATCGTGCCTTACATCCCTGTGCTGGGCCTAACGACGCAGCGGGTACCTTCGATAAATGAACTGCTAATGCACCTCGCGGGTGGCGTTGACGTAGGTCTGGATTGGTTGCAAGGCAGCTGGAGACACAGCCGTTGCGTTGGGCTTTGACGTCGTCATCACCATCTGTCCCTACTACTAGTAGTACTGAGCAGGTCCCTGTTTGCTGTGCCTTGATTGTCCATGATTCGGCCCAGAGCCACCACTTTCCACGGTTCTTGTGATGGTGACTGGGTGCCCAACGCTGTTGTCACCCGTTCGCATTCACTCTCTTATCGTCACCAAGAGCCTGGCTGTCAGTCAACGCAGTTTCCGATTCATGTGCTCCCGTTGTATCGCAGCACTGATACAAGAAGCTGTGTGATGCGAATAGCCGCGACAATACCCGGCTTTTGAACTCGACTTGACCCTCATACTCAGCGCATTGTTAGGCTCCAGATCTCTGATTTTAGCTTGGTGGCGAGCTGGTGCGCAACCGAAAGAACATGGAATGAACATGGGATGCTGTCACACGATGTATACAAAATCAGGCACTCGGGGAATATTGGTGCAGGCATCTCAGATTCAATCTCCTTTCACGCAACGTTCGTCCAGCCAGCTCTCTGGACGCGGAGCCGCTCTGGGATGAAGCCACTAATTTCAGTGGCCCAGACCGTAGGAGTAATCTGGGTTAAGAGTTGCTCCCTATTCCCTATTCACGAGGTCTTTGACGAGATCTACCGATCTACCGGCTCTTGCTTTGGCGATACTGATCGCGATATTTCTCGCTGAGCATAGCTGACCCAAATGCGCCTCGTTTGGATTCACTCAATGGGTAATGGTTACCTGGTAGTATCTTAGGGAAATTTTATTCAGGGCCTTTTTCCGGTTTATTATCCAGCAGCCCTGGTCTAATAACTACTGCAATTCCGTGGCATTGGCCACAACTGGGGGGCTGAATAACGAAACCGGGGTGCTGAATAACAAGTTCCTATTTCCATCTCTTATACGATCAATAGTATGCCAAAGCAAAAACAAAGAAACAGGAAGCTATTCACTTTTGTATTGGTGTATATCGTAGTCTATAATACCTAGTACTGGAAATGGCACGATACTCGGAGCTGACTTACAGGAGGGCAACCTGTCAGTCTTCAGGTGGTGTCATACACAACCACGTTTAGGGAATTAGGTTAGGGTTAGTCTAAATACTAACTTCTACATGTGTTTGACTCTTATGAATATCGATATAGCTGAGTGGAGATGTTCGGAGTTCGTTATCCGTGCTGGATAGGATCGTCCAGATCAGGCACAAGTATCATGCTAGCCTTGGTCTTAGGGGACATGAATATAGCCACTCTAAGATAGGTATCTCTTTCGCCGATAGAATTGAGTATATTTGCCCAACCTAGGCGATCTATCATCACATAGGCGGCCAAGAAATGCCCGGGCATGCAAAACATCTTCCCTCTTGGCGCTGTTCTAGCTGCGCATTTTCCCCATGTTATACTAATACACCCTGCCTACCCGGAAACTACTGCAGACAATCGACCAAGCAATTCAACGTTCCTTATAATGGTTGACTTACTTGCGCAGTGGTGTGTTTCAACCATTATTCAGTCCTGCGCAGATGCTCGGCCTCGAAAGTTGATCTGTTTACCCGCATATGGCCATCTGTGCCAACATCTCCCGACGCCTCTAGTCATGTGCCCCACGATCTATCAGTGCTTCCGATCAGTCCACCAGAGCATATCGTGATGCGCGGAGCTTGATGTTGAGATTTAGCTTGTCCCCCAATATTCATGACAATGGGTTAATCGCGTAAATCTTCGTCGAGAGAGCTGTGTCATGAGCTCATCACAAGCTTGTCTCTGGTGCCCACTCTGTGAATAGCATCGTTCCAGAAGCCCTCCATAATAAATGTAGCGCATATCCTTCCAAGGCTAATGTCTACTATTACATACAATTAATTGATACTAATGCTCCCATTTCAATCGCCCCCTGCACGAAAATTGCAATCAATTCCAATCGCAAACTCTGCCAGGTTCTCTCTTCTCCCCCCCACATGCCAAACCACTAAAGAAACCTCCATCAGCCCGCGTCGAACCACTTTCGCCGTCCCCAATGCGAAATAGTGGGCGGCTTTCGATGACGCTCGCCTTTCGGCCCCTCACACCACTCCAAAGGAAGCTCTTCAGTGCTGCTGCTGCAATTAGCATTCCATACTAGCTCCATTTGCGCCAGCGATTCGGCTCCTCAGGCCAGCACCTCGGACAAAAGCTCTAACCAATTGCTGCTGCAGGCACCTTTCCGTTCCCGTTTATAACCTCAAATCTTTCCCTCCTCCACGTTTTTACCCTCTTCTTCCCTTGTCTTTTTTCCAGCAACGAACAAAATAACCACCTCTCTCTCTCTCACACAACATCAAGATGCTCCGCACCACCCTCACCAAGACGGCCGTTTTCCGTCCCATGCGCGCTGCCTTCAGCACCACTGCTCGAGCCATGGGCGAAGGCGACACTGGTGCTCCCCCCAAGACTGGCGGCGCAGGGTAAGTGGGAAAAAAATAAGGATTCAATCCTCCCTCCCATTCCATCTGGCTTTTAATTGCGATTTTTTCTTGTCAGTCATCATAAGTCTGACAGCTTTGCGACTTTGCAGAGACGCCTTCCAGCGCCGTGAGCGGGCTTCGGAGGAGTACGCCATCCGCCAGCGCGAAAAGGAAAAGCTCGTGGAGCTCAGGAAGAAGCTCACTGAGCAGCAAGAGCACCTCGATCGCCTTGCCAAGCACATGTATGCGCAACACAAGTCCTTGTGACCCCCCTTCAATTCAAGTCAGGACAGCACCGCTAATGAAGCCATGCTACTTCTTTAGCGATGAGATTACCAAGGACCAGGGCGGCGAGCAGAACTAAACAGGACGAAAACGCCTTAAAAGAGATATCAAAGTTAATAAGAGAAAAGGAAAAAGAATTGTCCATCTCATATCGGCCCATTCACTGAACAAAGCTATTCAAGCTGAAGTCTGTGAACAACAGCTACCCTGGGTTGAGCTGCGCTACATGCTGTCTTGATATGCTTGCGTATTTTCTTTCCCCTTGTTGCCGTCTAAGGTACTGTACAGCTACGTGACTCTTCTCCCATCACAGAAACAACCAAATATATAAAGGAAATAAAAAAAAAAAACAAGAGCTACTCCAATGTTGTCGTGTCCACCAGATGCATGTCCCTCAGTCGGTCGTGCGTGTGAAAGACCTTTATTAGATTCATTCTTCCCTGATGCCATCCCAAAACTCCAATTTATATCATCAATGCCTCGTAATTAGGTACATCACCTCCGTCCCATGTAAGATCTGTAGAAGCTCTCTGCCACGTCGCTCTCTCCGCTACCGTAGTGGCTACCTAGGTTGCTGCTCGACTTTTGCGCGGCCGTGACCTTGGCCTGTAGAGCTGAGGCGTTGGCGTCAATCCATTGCAATTGAGTAAGATGACCGTTTAGTACGCGAACAATCTGGCTCAGCTGCATCATCGTGTTAGCATATGCATTTTTGTCAAGATTTTGCCAATGGTAAAACTTACTGGATCCTCAGCCTTGGCTCCCTTGCTCAATGTTCCAGAAATTTCGTTAATCTCCTTGACCATCTTGGATAGGTCTCGCGACTTCTCATCGAGTTGCTGTGTGAGCTTCTCCGCTAACTTATAGGTGCGCTCACGCTCCTGGTCCGGTCCTCCAAGCTGTTCACCAGGGCCCATCTGCTTGGAAAACATGTCTTGGACCTCTGACTCGTATCGGTTCAGCCAGGCCTCCAGCTCCTCTTGTTGGCTCTCCACGGCAGCGAGTTGGCGCTCAATCTCATGGCTGGCTCGCTCCGCTTCAAAGGTATCCAGATACAGCTTCTGGATCTTTTCACCATTGTCCACCAAATTTCTGTCCCAGTTGGACACAATAGTGGCTTGGTCCTTGAACTCCTTTTGGTATTTTGATAGATCCGAGGCCCATCGAGTGACAATATCCTCCATTGTCTTGTTCTTCAGCCGGGCCATCTGAGATGGAGGTCCATTGGTGGACGCGCCCAATGCGCTTGTGGTGGTTGTTTGAGCGGCGGGCTTCGCCGCATCTTTGTCACCAGCGGGCTTGGCTCCGAATAGGCCACCGGCACTAGCAGTAGTCGTGCCGGCCGCTGGTGCTGCCGTTGTAGTGGCCGCGGTGGTAGCGGCAGACTGAGGCGTGGCAGTACCGAACAGTGAGGTAGCAGGTTTTGAGGTGGCAGCAGGAGCTTGAGAAGTGGTGCCAAACAGGCCACCAGCTGTGGCAGTTGTTGTAGGAGCCGCTGAAGATGTGGTCGTAGCAGCAGTGCCAGCAGGCTTCAGACCAAAGAGACCTCCTGTAGCAGCAGGTGCCGGAGTAGATGCTGAAGCTGCAGAGGTTGCGGTAGGAGCAGCGGTACCAAAGAGGCCACCGCCAGCAGCTGCTGCTGGGGCTGTAGTGGCGGTAGGTTTAGCTCCGAAGAGAGAATTCGTCGTTCCAGCACTGGCCGGTGCTGCGGCGGCTATAGAAGCTGTAGGCTGCGCAGTACTAGCAGCGGTATTGCCAAAGAGTCCTCCAGCAGCCGGTTTGGTAGCGGGGGCAGTGGTAGCAGCAGGCTTGTTGCCAAATAGACCACTCGTGGCTGATTGTGCTCCGCCGCCGAACAGTCCTGATCCTGAAGTGGTGGCCGCAGGTTGCGTTGTCGCAGTCGAGGCAGCAGCAGGCTTGGCAGCTCCAAACAAACCGCCAGCAGCTGGAGCAGTGCTGGCAGCAGTTCCGAACAGATTGCCACCCGCAGGTTTGACTGGGTTTGCGGGGGGCGCGCCCGCAGGCGTTGTCGATTGTGCAAATAATGGTCTGGCAGGTGTTGTCGCTCCAGCAGCAGTGGTCGGAGTAGTCGGTTGGGCAGCAGGAGCTGGTTTGTTTCCAAACAAGCCTAGAGCTGGAGTTGTCGTAGTGCTTGGTGTCTGGCTGGCATTGTTTCCGAACAAGCCACCAGTCGAGGGAGTAGTCGATGCAGGTTTATTGCCAAACAGACCGCCAGTGGCTGGTGCTGCAGTGCTTGTTTTCGTGTTGCCAAATAGCCCACCTGTCGCCGGTGTGGTTGAGGCTGCCGTTGTAGTGGTCGCGCCGCCAAACATGCCGCCTGTTGCCGGTGTGGTCGAGGCTCCTCCAAATAGACCCCCAGCAGCAGTGGCTGGAGTAGTAGATGAAGAAGCAGCAGTAGCTCCACCAAAGAGACCTGCAGCCGGTTTTGATGCAGCGGCTGCGTTCTGGCCTCCAAAGAGAGATGCTGGAGGGTTGGTAGCAGGAGTTGTTGTTGCATTACCAAAGGAAAACTTGGACGCTCCAGACGTAGCAGCAGCATTTCCAAACAATCCTCCGCCGGCCGGCGCAGTGCTGGTTGTGCTGTTGGGCGCAGCACCTGAAGAGCTCGGAGTTGAAAACATGGTGACTGGCGTGAGATGGTCTTCTTTTTATCTGAATCGTCGGTCGCGATTGGCGAGAGGCAGCAGCTTGTGAAGAATTAGATTCAGCAAGTTTTCATGATAGCCCAAGGCTCGGCCAAGATGAATGAAAGGAATTGAGAGCCGTAGCGGACTGCCGAAAGCGCGCCTTGAGATAGTTCGGAGCCGATGTCGAGGAAAACAAAAGATCGAGGCGGTCCAAGGCTATGGTTGACCAGGTGCTTTTTTCGCGGTCATGTTTTCTGGGAGCTTTAGATCAAGACCCAGCACGCGCAGCGGTGGTGTGGCTGGGGCATCCACCGTGCTGGGATCTCCAGCCACATTATTTAGTGCTGCATAGCACAAGCCACAGCCGACCCCTTGAAGCATGGCATAATAGCCATTCCCACGTGATGATAGTACTCCCACTCTCGAGAGCTTCCATGTTATCGGGAGACTGATCGAGCTCACCACTACTGGCGACGATATAGACACTTCTACGTGCAGCTTTAGGCTTTTTGCCTTTTTTTCCCCCCCCTAGATTCGCTCCAATCCAGTTCATACCGCCGAGTCATTGCGCGGGACCGTTATGTCCTGAAGGCCTTCAAGTGCCTGGCCTCGACGCCGAACATAGAACCACAGCCTCGTTGCCACGAACCAGACACTCGACATTCACCTCGACCAATTGAATCTCGCAGTCAAATAACACCTACTTGACTGATTAATAGTTTCTCAGCTTAATAGAGCACCAGCAGAATACAATGGCGGACTCCCGGGATCTTGAACCCCCGCCACAGACCCACGTCGAGGACCCGGGGGCCCATCAGCTTGGTAAGTCTTCAACTCTCAGCAAGTGTATCTCGATGAAGCTGGGCTGACTTGTTTGGATAGCTGAGGCTTCAGATTCGGAGGATCAGTTCACAGACGCACAGTCCGCACCCACGAGCCCCGGCGTTAGCTCACCGGTCCCCAAGACACGAGTGGAATTGATCGACAACGAACCATCATATGGAGAAGTGCCCGGCACTGAGGCGTACGAGAAGAGAGAGCAAGATGCTGAGCCAGACGAGATTGCCGTGGTGGCCGGAATTGCTTCCGAACCAACGCCACCCGCTCCTCTCGAGCCGACCGATATTCCTGTAACGATGGTTGAAGAATCCATTGGTGACTATCCCGGCCAAGACACTCCACAGGAGCTGGAGAAGCATAAAGCAGACGCTACCCCTGATATCATATTGAGCCCTAATGGCGAGTTAAGGAGTGGAAACGAAGATGCTATTTCTGGTACGCATACATTTTAAGCTTGAAAGTTCCGCAAGATAATTGACTCTATCAAAGACGCCCCCCTTTCGCCCGCTCTTTCTGCCACCCATTCGAGAAGAGAGTCTATATCATCTCAACCAACGGTCTTAGCCGAGCCAGCAGAAGTAGCTGATACTGGCAGTGGAGGCGGCGATGGCGATGATGGTGTGATGGCCGAGGAAGGCGAGAAAAGAGACGAGAAGGCGGATGAGAAAGAAATTGAGAAAGAAGATGAGAAAGAAGACGAGATAGAGGACCAGAAAGCGGACGAGAAGGCAGACGATTTCGGAGACGATTTCGGAGATGACAAGGAAGGCGGTGAGGATGACGATTTCGGAGATGACTTTGACGACTTTGAAGAGGGCGGCCACGATGATGACTTTGATGATTTTGAGGACGCTTTCCAGCACGCTGAACCTACTACGACTACGATATCGGCACCTCCCCCAGTTCAACCACAACTCTCATTACCATTTGTACGTGCACCGCAAGAACACACACATATTCACTCAGTGCTAACCCCCTTGTAGTCGATACCCGACTTCGATGGGCTGAGCCCCGATGAAGTCACTTCCGCAATTGAACCGTGTTTACATGATCTCTTCCCTCCTGAAGAACTCGACTTCAAGGCCTTCCCACCGATATCAAAAGACTCGTCATCCATCTTCCTCACGCCACGCTCCGCCTCTCTATGGTCTCAGCTCGTCGCTCCCCCGCCCTTGGCACCTCCCGACTGGATCCGTTCGCGAACCCGCCGTCTATTTCTCGTCTCTCTCGGAGTCCCCGTGGACTTGGACGAAATCCTTCCGGCATCCAAGCAAAAGAAGCTTGTGTTGCCGTCGCTTAATATCCCTGCCGCCTCGCCTAGAGGGTCAAGTGATTTGCGCTCGGCGACAAGACTAAACCAAGGAGATGGAAACGCCTCATCAACATCAGTAGACTCGCACGGCAAGCCATCGGCGTCTAAGAGGAGGAAAGGACCGCCTCCCCCGCCAGAGTTGGACCTGGTGGTGGCAAAACATGTCTGCCAGACGACAGACGAGGCATTGAATGGCATGACTGATGAGGAACTAAAGGGCCATGTGGCCAAGCTGGAGGCCATGCAGGGAGCGGCCAAGGAGGTGCTGGATTACTGGACAAAACGGACGGAGGAAAAGATTGGCGATCGGGAGGCATTTGAAGGGGTTATAGAAAACTTGGTGGCACACGCACGTAAAGTACGAAAGTAGAAACTTGCATGATGATTTATATATTATGGATTGTCCAATTCTTCAACGCAAAAATTGGTCCAGCAGCCATTTGTGCTTTTTCTTCTTTTCAGCGTCATCATCCTGGGTAAGAAAAAAAATAAAACTTCTATAGCTTTATAGCACCAACGAAGGGCACTTTTCCTGATGCCGCTACCTAGCCTCAGGGAAGGCGATTCAATCCTGCGCTGTGTGGCTCATTTGGAACCGACTAATCGCTGTCCCCCCTTTTCTCTTCTTCCTCCCCGTTTCTTCACACCGCTGCAAGAAAAATCGCTGATTAGGTCGACGATTCTGCTGATATACTACTACCCGGAGCATAAGTTTCATTTTTTCGCTTCCCATCCAAGATCCATAATAACACATCGCTTCATAGACAAGTTTACTCTTTTCTAGCTCTACATTTATGCAGAGCTAGGCTCCAGAGTAACACCACTATAGAAATTCTGTTAGCTTTAAATTCTCACAGAACAATAAAACTTATAGTGTTTGAATGAGAGTGAGAAGGAAAGACTTACGCAGCAATCGTAGCCCATCCAATAAGACGCCAGTGCTTGTCGATACGTCGGCTGAGGGCAACCTTCTCGCCAACATCCGTGCAGACGGGGCTGGTCAGGATCAGCTTGGCAGCATCGTTCTTGATGGCAGCAACCTTGGCACCGGTGGATGTGGAACCAATGTTGACCATGATGACTTCGTTCTTGGCCAGCTTGGCGACCTTGGCCTGCTTGCCATCGGCAGTCTTGACACCGAGCAGACGTCGGAGGAGGTAGAAGTTGATTTCGATTTCGCTGTAGATATCGGGGAGCTTGCCCTTGAGACCCAGGACGAAACCGACCAGACGATCGGCACGGCAAAGGGTGGGATCGATCTGGGTACCGACACCAATCAGACCACCGGGAACAGCGTACTTGAGATCGTTGCCTTCTGAGTTGAGGGAGATGACTCTGCTGAAGAGAGGAGTGCACTTGAGAGCACCGCTGTTGTCGCGGGAAACGATACCAGGGCGAATCTCAATCTCATCACCCAGCTTAAGAACGCCGTGCAGGATACTACCACCGGCGACACCACCCTTAAGGTCGTCAATCTCAGCACCAGGCTTGTTGACGTCGAAGGAACGAATGATGATCATGTGTGGTGAAAGGGAGAGATCTCTGACGGGAACAGGGATGGTGTTGACAATGGCATCGAGGACGGCATCGACGTTGACCTTGAGCTGAGCAGAGATGGGGATGACGGGAGATTTCTCAGCAACAGTTCCACGGATGAACTTGAGGATCGAGTCAAAGTGCTGTTGGGTGATTTCTTCTCTCATCAGGTCGACCTTGTTCTGCAGGATGATGATGTTCTCGAGCTTCATGATCTCGATGGCGGCCAAATGCTCTGATGTCTGAGGCTGAGGGCAGGATTCGTTACCTGCGATCAGCAAAAGGGCGGCGTCCATGACAGCGGCACCTGACAACATGGTGCTCATGAGAATATCGTGACCAGGGCAGTCAACAAATCTGGAAGATTGAGTATCAATAATACAGCTCTCATCTGGCAATTCCTACGTCTATGGGGTTAGGGAAGAAAGGAGAAGGCGGCGGACGTACGAAACATGTCGCAACAGACGGTATGTGCCACCGCAGCCATCTCTCTCGCAAGGAGGGTCAACCTCCTTCTCACTGCCGTAGCTTCGGTAGCAGCCAGGACGAGGGCATGCGGCGTTATCGCACTGGTAGATCTTGGCGTTGGCGTAACCCAGCTTGATGGTGATGTTGCGGATCAGCTCGTTCTTGAATCGAACTGTCTGGACGCCGGAAATGGCCTTGACAACGGTGGACTTTCCGTGAGCGACATGACCAATAGTACCAATGTTGATGGTGGCTTGTCGGGCAATAATCTCGGGGGTGAGAGGCGTCAGGATGGAAACATCGAGATCCTTGGGATCGGTCTGTGGGGGCAACGGGGGCTTTGCGACCGTCTTGTCGGGGATGACGGGGTTGGACTTCTTGAGGGCGGGCTTGAGGGCCTTTTCTTCGACGGCGTTGTCCTGGGCGTCGATGGACTCTCCAGAGTCCGAGTCGGACTGGATATCGTCGTATTTCGGATCGTCAGACATGGTGGCTAGGCGGGGCAGTCTCTGACAATTCGCAAGGACTCGGGGGGTGATTCTTCAACGTGTAGAGGGATTGTTTTCTTTCGGGCAGTCGGGGAGCGATAGGGCTCTAAATGGATGACTGGTGGAAAGAAAACACACGGGGTGATGATTGAAGATGTGGAGAGAAAGGCAAAAGCCTACCAGGTTTTTGTCACTATAAAATTGCGGAGGTTTGCACAAGCACCCATTTCGCTGTCGAGTGGTCAAAATTCATCGTGTGCAGCTGGATGACTCTTACTCTAAACCCAGTTTGGCCTGATAAGCTGATAAGGATTATTGCCCCTCCACAGGTGTAGATTTGGTAAGCCCCTCGTTGAGCACCTTTGAAAAGCGACTTGACATGATATTTTTGGAAGATTGAAGAATATGTCAATGAGGTGGGAATAATTGATTCAAAATTGGAAATTGGAAATAGTAGTAGAAAAATCTGTCAATAATTTTTCATGGCCATGGCGGGATATGCACTACCAGAACTATGGTGATGGCTAGGAGCTTTCCCAAGCGATCAATGTGAGCTCTACATACATGATAAGGAAATGCATGTAAAAATAGGTATTGTGAATATTTCATCCTGAAATTGTATGATTTAGAAGATGAGAACGAAAAATGATAGAAAAAGCAAAGAAGAGGAGGCAGTAAGTAACAGAAGAAGACGGTGGAGTCGATATAGAGTGGCATCTGGGCACAGGTAAGTACTATCAGTAGTAGAAATATATTCAGTGTAATACCTACTAGTACTAGGTACCTTAGTTAGAAACGCCGGATAGCAACCCTTCAGATATAGCAATTGCGCTGACAAAGATCATATCGCTGCAAAGTATCCTAAAGAGTTGAATCAATCATTGACATTCTGCTCGCGACCAAAGCAGCTTTCATCAAACGTAGCTGCTTGTTAGAGATTGATCATTCGACACTTGGCCATAGTGATATGTACATCACAACACGCCGCTGGATAATGCTTCGAAACCTTCAAGTTTCTTTCAATTGCGAGACAGGCACTATTGGCAATTTCTGGCTCAATTTTCACCTGAGCAGCATCACATGATTTGTATCGCTTTTGATGAGCGCATAAGCTCTCAAATCGCTTTATGAACCGAGGACGATTATGTCGCACTCTGATCCGAATTGGGCAAGCAATAAATTATGTACTCACTGTCCAACTCTCGTAAACTTCACAACCACTCATCGACACTTTGCTTACACCTCCAAAGATTATCATCGACGAGATGTCGGAGACTAAAACAAGACAACCTCGTCTACCAGCTGGCCGGGACAAATCAATGCCGACCTGCAGAACCATTATCTTCCAGTCACATTCTGAAAAGGCCTTAATGCTGTTGCTAGCATACCACAACGGACGAGTTCCTTCTTGCCCATCTTCTATTCGCCCGATGTACCCCACGGTTGCGATGTAGTGCCCAGCACATGACGTGCTTGCTGCTGCTAGTAAACTGCAGAGTGTGATATTCCCGGTGGGTGGAGTGGCAGAAGGCGACGACTTGGCCCCCAACATATAGACAGCCGGCTAAAGGATTTTTAAGGTAGAGCATGTTCCTGGCACTACTGTCTAGGGCGGCTGTCTACATTGTGGTAACGGCCGCAGGGACGAGATGCATGGGGAGTGCATTTCGATGATGACAAGGATGGCACACCAATGCAGAGATATTCCACGGGTAGAGTTGATAGCCTTGTGCTTGGCAGGAAGCCTTTGTAGATGCGTTTCGCAGCATAGAAGTCGCTGTCAAGTAGGTATAGCAAGCGTAGATATTTTTGAAGAGAGACATTGGTATGAACTTGCACATGAATTAGCCGGTTCATGTATTTACGCGATCCACTTTTGATATATTTCGAGCAGTCCATCACCAACAGATGCAACCTCTCTACAACCCAGTAGCCTACCTTGGGCACAAAGGGTAGATATTCGTATACCAAGCAGCTTACGCATAGACACAGAGAGATTCCAAAGATTAATAACCTGAGCTAGCATACGCACTCAATGACAAAACACGGCAGAGCGGACAAACACGTTATACCGCCCGGATAGCACAACCGCAAACCCGGAAATGCGCACGAAAAAGGTGTTAGCGGAGAAGAAACCAGAAAAAAAAAAGGTCAGCGTCTGCTGACGGGCTTGCTGGGGTTCCTTAACGCCACGGCATGTGTTAGTGCTGAACGATTTCGGTTCAGAAGAAGCCTTGGAAGTTTGCGGGGGTTGATCGGGGAAACGAGAAAGAAAAGAGAAAATACAAGTAGGGATAATCAAGGCAATCGACTGATGATGATCTTGGCGAGAAAAAAAAAAGACTCAGTGCCGGGAGGGTGTGGTTGTGATGGCTTCGGCGCGCGGTTGCTGAAGTGCATGGAAGGTTGCGTGAGTTTTAAAATAGCAACAGTTGAGAAGCCTCTGGTTTCTCGTACTCGTACTACAGTGCACACAACAACCTCAACTCAGCAACCTCCATTCCTGGCGAAAGACAAAGGGAAAAAAAGGGCGGGACCTCTTCGCTCGCATGGCACGCAGGGACGAATCCCAAAGAGCTCATTGCCGCCGACCAGCTGCGGTGGCTGGCCACCCATCACAGCATCTCGCACTCTGATTGGCTGCAGGGCACCAAATGCAGCCACAAGACAGCCCCCCCGGTCCAAGCAGGGCCCTAAAAAGGCCCGCCGGGAGGGCCTTGCGCGGGGCCAATCAGAGCGCGCGGTTTGCCGTCGCCATTCGAGATGTCGAACAGGCCCGGCGGCAAGGCAAGTTGAAGGGCGGAGGAAGTGGACGGAGAGACTCCATCTGGGCGTGTAGATTCTTTTTTTGTCTCTGGCATTTGGGCGGCAGTGGCAGCGAACAAGACCGGAAGCTGGGAAGCGCGATGCGAGCGGACGATAAGATGATGATGGCAGCTGCAAATGAAGCGAACAAAGCGATCTAGCAAGGGATGTCGGCGCCTTAGTCCACGTCGTCGCTATTGTGCTGCCTCTTTTGACGTCCAACCACCAGCCACTTCCGGGGCCCGCGCCCGCTCTCTCGCAAGGGCAGAGGCGACTAGAGCGCTGGTGAACGATGCGCGCTGTTGGGTGAACGAGCGCCCTCCGGTTTAAGGTCCTGAGTGAGATAATAGTGCACCGGCTGTCAGAGCCTTGCTTGCGTGGGTAGATTTGCCGGCTGGCCTCTGCTGTCTGGCTGTTGGTTGATTTGCCTTCCCTTCCCCTCGTTCATCTCGCAACTGAACTCAACTGTCTCTCTTCTCTGAACGAACGAGCAGGATACCAGAACGGCTTTCAGCGCTCTTGCTCGCCAATCTGCTGAGCGACAAGGGCTTGCACCGCAGACCCGCATTGAAGCGCCAATCTGCAATCCCCCGTCCAGATTTGAGCCAATCTGCACCTCAGCTTGCCCGGCGTCGTCTTTTTTTCTTGTCGCCCGGCGGCTAGCCGCATACACCCTCTGGGTGCATCACACCCTCCTCCAATCGCCTATCAGATGGCCCTTTTGCTCATCCCATCTCCAATGCCCATTTACATCTCGCCTTGATCCCTCCCATATATGCACGCAGTACGGAGGTCGCTACCAAAAGTCCTATCTCACCGCCCATTTTTTTTCTGCCGGCAGAATTTCTCCCTTCCCAGCGATCCCGCATTCCAACCTAGCCTTAACACAACAACAAAATAACGCCGTCAACGTGATCAGGCTTTTTATTATAATGTAAACCTAATAAAAATGGTTCTTTATGATACAGCAACGCGGGCGCAAGCCCTGACCCTGAAATTAGCTGGCTTTTCTAATGATCAGGTGCAGCAGATCACTGGAATCCATCCAAGAACAGTTTTACTGATCCTAGATCGGGCTGTTGAACGCGGCCTTGACTTAGCGAAGCCGGTGATCCTAGATATCCATGTACAGGATGCACCTAGGTCAGGCCGGCCGTCTAAGCAAGCCGATGTTAAAGAGGATATCCTTTAAAGGGTACGCCGCGATCGGTATGGCAGGGAAAAGAGCTGTGCCCTAATTTCAAGTGAACTAGGAGGCTGAGTCTCCCTAATAACAGTATGGCGAGTCCTCCGGACCGCTGGCCTTCGCAAGACAAAGCCGACAAGAAAGCCGGGCCTAACAGCCGCGATGAGAAAGGCACGCCTAGAGTGGTGCCTCGCACACGCACACTGGAGCTTGGAGGATTGGAAGAAGGTTATTTGGTTGGATGAAACGGCTGTCGTTCTCCTCTACTAACAAGGAGGCTATCGCGTATGGCGTTCGCCAGAGGAACGCATGGTCCGCTTATGTATTCGCGAGCGATGGAAAGGATACACTGAGTTTATGTTCTGGGGCTCTTTCTCTTATGATAAGAAAGGGCCCTGCCACGTCTGGAAGCCAGAGACCGCCAGGGAACGCGCAGAGAGTGAAAGAGCGATTGAGAAATTGAATGAAGAGATCGAGCCGTTAATGAAAGAGATGTGGGAGATCGAGAACGGCGTACGCCGCCTCGGCGTCCGCAGCAGGCCTGGCCCTAGGCCCGAGTGGAAGTGGACGAGGGAAACAGGGAAGCTCTCTCGCGGCAAAGGCAGCGGCATTGACTGGTGGCGTTATTAATAGTAGATTATTATCCCTAAGCTCATTCCGTTCGCAAAGGAGATCGGCCCCGAGGCTCTTGTACAAGAGGATAACGCTCCTTCCCACCGGCATTATGTATAGTCTATTATTTACAATAGGCATTAGGTCCTGAAGATGACCTGGGTGGCTAACTCGCCTGATCTTAATATGATTGAGGCAGCGTGGCCCTATATGAAAAGAAACACCATAAAGCGCGGCGCTCCAAAGTCACTAGGTGAGGCAATAACGGCCTGGATCCGTACCTGGGAAGAAATGCCTTAAACCCGGATCCAGGCCTGGATTGAACGTATTCCTCATCATATACAAGAAGTTATTCGCTTAGAAGGTGGAAATAACTATATAGAAGGGAGGAAAAAAGACCGCCGGCCAGAAGCCGGCGTTATAATTGACCTTGATTAAATTTGCTATGTTCTGTGATACTGTTCCCTATGATTCTGGGTAAAGTGGGCCTGAAGGCGGTGAGATAGGACTTTTGGTAGCGACCTCCGTACATACCAGAGAGAGAAGAGAGAGAGAGAGACAGCCACCCGTCAGTATAGGATTCGTCGTCTGCTAAATCGACGCCCCTCCTCTCCTCCAATCCCAGCGGGAGACAGATTCCGCTTCATCAGTCTCCATCTCGCTATTGAATTTTCCTTCTTTTGGCTCCGGCGCCTCGAGCTGGTCGAATGAGCGTCCTGCATCTCTCCTCTTGCCTTGCCGCCAGTCCTGCTCAAAACTCTTGCGCTCCCACGTCCACGTAGCGCTTCTAGAGTTTCTTCTCCTTCTCTTGCTTCTCGATAGCTGGTCTCGTCACACTATTCAACAGTGATTACTGTATCTTGTCTTTCTTTTTTCTCGATTTTCGATCTTGTCTGCTTTGCTTTTACCTATTATATCGCTGTGTGATTTTTTTCGTTACGAGGCCTACTGCTATCGACTGGCTCGAGAAAGTTCGGCTTACACAACTAAGCCCGCTTAATTACTGCTCCCTCTTTGCCCTCTCAACCTAAACAAATAAAATAAAAGAAAATATCCAGAGCTATAGCTCTTCACAGTGTCCAACATGGACAGCAAAGGTCCGTCCTCACTGACGCAGGAGACGATGCTGCCACAAGACGTGGCAGTAGCAGCACCAGACACAGCAGTCATTAACACGCCAGAGCCTACAGGCTTCAACTTCAACGAGAAGAAGCGGCCCGCCGCCCTCAACCTCACACACCAACGCACAGGGACTTCTTCCAGCTCATCATCATCAGAGAGCTCGCTCAAGGTCCCGCGGACGCCTCGCTTCGCCGAAGCCACCTCCGTTCACTCTCCAATCGACGACGACAAGATCTCGCCTTTTGCCGACCCCGTCAACCCTCAAGCCTCAGAGTCTCAGCCCAGCGATGTCGGCTTTGGCTACATCGGCAGCAACTCCAACCGGGAATCAATTCCCATGCCGCCAAAGTCCCCTCTCAAGAGTGCCATGAGGGTGCCCGGCACGCCAGCCAGGACGATGCACATCCTCAGCCCTACATTCCGCGAGGAGGCCGTCCTGGAGAAGCGTGAACTTGAGACGGAAAAGGAGCAGGCCAGGGATCTGGTAAGCCTTCTTTCTATCATACTCTCTGGAAGGCCTGCATTGGTTCAACTAACACGCTCTTCGCAGAAACACAAGGTCCGTGTCCGCATGGCCAAGTTCGCCCTCCGAAGCGTCCACTTCAGCTGCTCTCTCATCATCCTCGCCATGCTCTCCTCGTCATTCGCCATCTTCAACGCCACCAAGCACCTCCCCTCGCAGAGCGCAATGCCTTCCTGGGCCAACGGAACCGATCCCTGGGCACAGAAGCTCGTCCTCGCCATGGCCTGTCTCTCCCTCGCAATCTCCGTCGCCGTCTTCATCGCCTACTGCCGCGGAGGACATCGCCGCGCTGAAAAGGTCGGCACCTACTACACCATGTTTGCTATCGGATGGGTAAGTCTTGAGCATTTCGTTGGCCCTTTCTATGACTGTAGGCTAATACGGATGCGTGCAATGCAGTTCATCGTCAGCTTGATTCTCTGGGTCCTCGCAGCCGCCGTCTTCTCCAACTCCAAGAACAACGGCAACAACAAGGACATGTGGGGATGGTCCTGCGTCCAAAACACCCGGTCCGTCGTCTTCTCCGAAAAGGTCAAGTACAGCTTGGTCTGCCGCCTCCAGAACTGGTCCCTCATCTGCATCATCATCGAGGTCGTCGTCGAGGTCATCAGCATCCTGCTCTACAGCATCGTCTTCTACCGATACTACTCCAAGCGCCGCCTGCACAAATCCATGGACGTCCGAGACCGAGCTCGCTCCGACCTCTATCTCGCCCAGCTTCGCTCGCAGTCCGCCCCCAACACGCCTGGCTTCCCTCGCTCTCCCAGCTTTGCAGGCGCCCCCATGACCCCGGCCATGTTCCCGCCCAAGTCGCCAGCCCTGAGCCAGTACGCCTTGTCGCCTCGCCACGCCCCGGCCGGCTTTGGCAGCCTCTCCAGCATCAACGAGAAGAGCACTTTCACCCCTGGTGTCCAGGTCATCGCCGAGCCTCCGTCGGTCTTTGCACCAACCCCAGCTGCGTTCAAGCTGCAGGCTCCCCCTACCAAGGCTCCTTCGGCTACGCCCAAGGCTCAGAGCCCTCTGACACATGCAGCACCGCCATTGCCATTTGGCGTCTCTTCTGAGGCACAACCTCCGTCAGAAAACGTTCAAGAGCACGGCCCTGTTGCTGCTCACGAGCCAACATATGACGCCGTGCCCATCCCGGGCGCATACACCGCAGGTCCTGCATCATACGGACAGGCGATGTAAAAAGGTGAGGCTTCAGAAATAACAAAAAGACCAAAAACAAAAAAAAAAAAAAAAAAAAAATCTCCAAAATTGTGATGACTATATCAGTTTTTCTTTCTACTTCTTCTACTTTTTCTTTTGTTCTTCCCTTTTTCTGATGATGCAGGCCAAAAAAGGATAGGCTCCAAGCAAGATGATTTTTCTTTTTTTCCTTCTTGTCAAGAATGAGTTAAAGACATGGAATTTTTTTGTCTTTAGTTTGGGGGGGTTTTCAAGGAAACAGAGTGTACTTAATTTTACCACACACATATATACCACTTGGGGCGTTACTTTTTGTTGTATTATTTATTCTCTTTTGGAAAGACGCAGGCAGGCAGGCAAATTGAGCGGATTTTTTTGATAGTTTGTCGGAACTGGGTTCGACGATATGTAGTCATCTATATTGGACATATATTTAAAATATATACATATACATATACATATATACCTATATTATACATCTTGATGCACTTAAATCTCTCGTTTCCTGGCTTATGTTGTCTTGTAGTTTAGTTGTTACAGAGTGATTGCTAATTTCGCCTGTCTGATGTGTAATCGTGATCATCCTGGACTGCACTTGGTGATATTAAATATGCCTGTGTCAGCCCCTTGTTAGAGACCTAGGTATTCATATTTTGAGCGTTAGAAGGGTAGAGATAGGGTGTGTTGGAGAAGGGTGACATCATTCTTGCATCAGCTGCTCAATATACGCAGAATGGTTCGACATCAAATATCCCATTCATACGGCACACACCATTTGAAGTTCCAAGTTTTATTTTTGGCAAAACCATACATCATCATGATAGCGACTCCTAGATACAGGCACAAAGAGGCGACGAGAACAAGATATGAAATATAGAAAGAATCATTGCATTACTTTTGGTTGCCCGCCGCACCTTCATGTCATTAAGGCGCAAAGGACTTCCTGAGCCTTCGTCACGCAGCCAATACTGCCTCTCCTATTTTTCCTTTGCAAGTCACCTCCCCCTTTTGAGAACCGGCTTTTTCAAATGCCGTCTCGGATGGCTCCCTCTAGAAATGTGAATCTATCAGCAGCTAGGTTCAAAGAAAAAACACCTTTTGGAACGATTTCCCTCCCACGAATGCCTTGACTACCATAAACAGGGCTACTCAATACCAACAAGGGTAGCCCGAAGCGGGTGAAAAAACTTGGATATGATGGGAAAATATTGCTTAGATCAGGTCGGCAACGTTCATGGGCATTTCCTCGATCTGGGTGCTGTAGAATTGTTCAATCTCACGCATCATGCGGACGTCGTCGGCAGTGACGAAGTTGATGGCAACACCCTTTCGGCCGAAACGGCCACCACGACCGATACGGTGGATGTAGTTCTCCCGGTTGGCGGGGAGATCGTAGTTGATGACCAGGGAAACCTGCTGGACATCGATACCACGGGCCAAAAGGTCAGTGGCGATCAGGACACGAGAAGAACCAGATCGGAACTCCTTCATAATCAGGTCACGCTGAGCCTGGTCCATGTCACCGTGCATGGCAGAGACGGTGAAGTCACGGGCGGTCAGCTTGTCAGTCAGCCAGTCGACCTTTCTGCGGGTGTTGCAGAAGATGACGGCCTGGGTGATGGTGACGGTCTCGTAGAGATCGGACAGAGTGTCGAGCTTCCACTCCTCCTTCTCAACAGCAATGTAGAACTGCTTGATACCTTCCAGGGTAAGTTCGTCCTTCTTGACGAGGATACGAACGGGGTCACGCATGAATCGGGTGGTGACCTCAAGGACGTCCTGGGGCATGGTGGCGGAGAGCAGGACAACCTGGGTGGACTGGGGAAGGAGCTGGAAGATGTCGTAGATCTGGTCGGTGAAACCACGCTATTGGAGAGAGTACATGTTAGTGAGGCTGAGCTATGGCATGAAAAATGGCGGAATTCTGGCTTGTAGGATCTCCTTACAGAAAGCATCTCGTCGGCCTCGTCGAGGACGAACATCTTCATGGCGTCGGTCTTGAGGAAGCGACGCTGGATCATGTCGTGGACACGGCCGGGGGTACCGACAACGACCTGAGGGCCGTCCTGGAGGGCCTTCATGTCATCACGGACGCTGGTGCCACCAATGCAGGCGTGGCACTCAACGTTCATGAAGTCGCCGATAGCGACAACGACCTTCTGGATCTGCTGGGCCAGCTCACGGGTAGGGGCGAGAATCAGGGCCTGGCACTGTTTGACAGCAGGGTCGATCTTCTGGAGAACGGAGATGGAGAAAGTAGCGGTCTTGCCAGTACCAGACTGGGCCTGAGCAATGACGTCGTGGCCCTTGATAACAGGCATAATAGCACGCTGCTGGATAGCAGAGGGGCGCTCGAAACCGTAGGCGTAAACTGGTCGTTGTTAGAGATTGTCTTTCCCCCTTTTTCTTTGTGGTTGATGTCGCTTTGTTGAGGGCGTGGAAGAGGGACAGCACTCACCACCACGGAGGAGCTCAGACTTGAGGTTCATGTCGTCGAAGGAGTCGACAGTCTCATCGTAGTTGGACTCGATCTGTCCTGTAACGCAACCGCAGTCAGCAAACTGAAGAATCAGAGCGGGGCAGTAAGAAAAGGAGGCCCAGATTTGGGCTATCGTGGGGTCAAAACGCCGCGACCGCCTTGCGCGCACAAGCAAAGTCCTCATGAAGTTGCCGACACAGCGCTCAGCAGCCAGGCACGGCGCAGATCTGGCGGTTGGACTCACCCTCGGGGACATCCTCGAGTCCCTTGTCAGCCATGATTGCGGTTGAAGAAGAAGAAAAGAATCTAGATCAAGCGCAGCTCGACCTAGAAATTATGTAAAAAAGTTGGGCGGGGTGGAGCAAAAAAGGCAGTCTTCTGTCGAGAGAAGGCTGCGAGTGTGTGATAAACTGAAAAGTAGTCGTCTAGATTCAAAGTTCTCGATAGATACGAGAACAAAAGGAACCTAGGAAAAGAACCGTGATGATATATTTGTATGCCTTGAGAAGGTTGAGAGGAGAGAAAAAAAGTGAACTGAGGGGCGATGTGGACTTGCTTTTTTTTTTTCTCTCCCAGCCGCTTGTGGCCAATCAGTTTGGGTTTGCGTGGTGGGGCACACGGTTAGGGTACCTCAAGCCAGTGGAATTTTTTTTTTCCCTCTCAAGCATTGTATGCAGCCTAGAGCCCAGCGTCCTTAGCGCTGCCAGCAGCACATTGTGGCGGATTGTCGCGCCGCTCGCAGGACGCTTCGCCCCATTTTACGGAGCAGCGCCTATCATCCAACACAGTCAACGGTAATTGGGCAGAGGCGGAAGGAGGAAAAAAAAAAAAAGGAATAATGTCACTAACAATATCTGACTTCGTCAACACTATATGAGCCATGTTTTACCCTGGCTAGCTGCTAACAGTCAGAAAATTTTGCATATGACTTTAGTTTTGCCATCACCCAGACAGTATATTCTCGCTTTCACTTACACGGCCTGGATGAACCCAGACCTTGATTCCGCAGCCTCGGGACTTGTTTAAAGTCTACAATCTCAAACAACATAAATCCTCCAGATCTTAGCGGGTGATGAGTCGACGCGAATAGCATCACAAGCATGCCTTCTGCGGTTTCACCAAAGAGTCACCAGCTCGGTGACTCAACTAGTGTCAGCCACTCTGACTCAATTCCAACTCACCCTCTCGGTGTCAAGCCCCTGGGCAATCAGTATCTCGCCAAGGGGCCAAACGCCCGCAGACGCATCGGCTCATGGGCGTGTTTGCCAGATGAGATCCTTGCTCTTGTTCTTGAGGGCTTTGACAAACAGTCCCTGTTGAATCTCGGATCCACGTGCAAATTCCTGTATGCTTTCTGCCACTCTGAGGAGCTATGGAAGGCCCTGTATCTCCGGTAAGCTGATGATGCCTCTTTTTTTTTTTTTTTTTTTGATTTACACATTCGAGCACGCATGTGAGAGAGATGAGCCCCTGCATATCCCTGCATGAAGCATGCAACTACATGGCCAGCTTCCTGGTGGTAGCCAAGTGGCTGGTCGAGGCGTGCTATTAGGTAGTGAAGCGATGGACTCCCTCTTTCTTGCCGCCGGTGGAAGACCTTGTAAAAAATCTATGCCGAGTAATGCGTATAAATGCAGTATACATCTATCTAGCAATACTTTGTACTTGATTGGCAGCATCAAACACGTGTGACATGGGCTGACCTGCATCATGCTTCAGGTCTCAGTCAACAAGCAGTCCATCCATAAACTGGCGGGGCTCATGGAGGTCGACGGTCATTGGGCTTCCTAATGAAGATGAAGCCAAAGTTGACTGCAGCAATGTCTACTCTGATGTCCTGCATCGACCTTTTGCCTGCAGCAACATCGAGCTAGCAAACTTTGTCACAAAGATACCAAAGGCAAATGAAATTCGCCGATTTGAGAATCTCACGTACGAAGAATATTCCGAGAAATGGACCGAGCAGCCGTTTGTTTTAACAAATTGCATACAAGAGTGGCCCGTCTACTCCCAGTGGACCATCGATTCGCTGCTTGAAAAGTACGCCGGAGCCGAGTTTCGTGCTGAAGCAGTTGACTGGACATTTTCACAATATTGCGATTATATGAAAAGGAACATGGACGAAAGTCCATTGTACCTGTTTGATCGAAAGTTTGCGGAAAAGATGGGGCTCGTAATAGGACGCTCAGCAGATGCCGCGTATTGGCGGCCTGATTGCTTTGGACCGGATCTCTTTGAGGTTCTGGGAGATGAGCGGCCCGCCCATAGATGGCTGATCATTGGGCCTGAGCGCAGCGGCTCTACTTTCCACAAGGATCCCAACGGCACAAGCGCCTGGAACGCCGTGATACAGGGAGCCAAGTACTGGATCATGTTTCCTCCAACAGCTGAAGTCCCTGGTGTTTATGTCTCCGAGGATAGCAGCGAGGTTACCAGCCCATTAAGCATTGCTGAGTGGCTTCTCACGTTTCACAAGGAGGCCAGACAGATGCCTGAATGCCATGAGGGCATCTGCAATGCTGGGGAGATTCTCCACGTCCCTAGTGGATGGTGGCACCTGGTCGTGAACATCGAAAAGGGCATTGCACTGACACAAAACTTTGTGCCTCAGTCCCCCGGTCTCAACCTTGTCTCTGAAGTGCTGTCGTTCTTGAGAGACAAGCCCGACCAGGTGTCTGGCTTTTCCCGAGATGTGGAAGATCCTTTTGGGCTCTTTACGGCGAGACTCCAAAAGGAGTATCCAGATATTCTGGAGAGGGCACTTGAACTAGCTGATAAGAAGAGTGGCAAGAAGAGGAAATGGGATGCTGCAGTAGGCCGAGATGAAGAGCAAGCAGAAGGATTCAGTTTTGGCTTTGGCGGTGATGATGATGATGAGATACCTTGACGGATATCGGCACATGTACAATAGATAGAGAAATAACTCTTTTACACTTTACGTCTATGAATTGATATGGATGGTTAGCATACTACGGAGTTTCCGTACAGCCAGTGGTATCTGTACTAGGAGTACGGATAGATGACAGATAGGTATGGGGTATGCAGCAAAAAGCGTGTCCTTTGCGGGGCTCTCTGCGGGACGATTTCTCATCTGGGGATCCCCCCTACTTTTCGATTGTGATCGTTTGTAAGCAGACACATCGCACGCACGATAAGCTGCTGGATACGGACACTTTCAGCGTGCTTCAACGAGTTGAGCAATCGCTAATTGCCAGACGGTGATATTGAAACGGCGTTGATAGAATCAATGCCGACACTGTTGTGCCCCTTCTCTACTTTTCTTGTAAAGCGGTGCTGGGAATGCCCTGGATTTAGACTGTCGATTGAAGAACGAATGTGCGTACTAAAAACTACTGCTGGGGTAAGAAGATGCTGGGGTAAGATACCGGAGTTAGCAGTCTGGTATTTTTAGCAAAAAGACAACAGTTGTAGAGACATGGTGAAGCACACTCAGGCTATAGCTAGATAGATGCCGTCTATAACAAGGACATACCTACTGACCTCATTATGGCTCATGATGCAGGATCAGGTTCGTTATCAACTCGGGTTGGCCCAGACGTGAAGCTGTGTCTAAGGATCGGAACAGCAGTGTTGCATCTGCTCGGAGGGTTCCAGACAATCGTCCAGGGGGAAAGTTGTTGAGGCGAAGCCCACGTTGGCACTAGCATGCAGCAAGATGTAACCCGAATGGGAAGATGGTGTGCCAAACAAACACTCCCTGACGCTGATTAGGTACATAGATTGGCGATGCAATCCTGATGGCTGCAGAGCAACACAGCTGACGATAATCACCCTCGCCCAAGCAGCAAGCAACGTGTGGTGATTATATGCGTCGCGTTCAGTAAGAGCCCACTCGCTGACCACGTCACCACTGAGCAAGTTGTAGCAGCAGCAACAGCAGCCGCAGCCCGGACAGGAAGCTGGACTCGGGCACTAAAGCCACTGAAGCGCGCTGCTAAGGAGCTCTGCCCGCTACACAGAGGATGGATCGCTAGCGCCCGTCTCAGCGCAGCTCCTCCTGTGCCTCCCGTTGGCTGCTAGCAGTCAGTTAGTTCTAGACTGCCAATCAATTGACAACCCCTTGCGATCCGACCAAGGCAGAGGAACAGAGGGAGACACAGAGAGACAGAGGAGGCTCAAACAACCAGTACACTGCATGCTGTACCAAGGCAACGCCCATCGCAGCAGGCAAGCACAGGCAAATAAGCACGCCATTTGCGGCGCTCTTGGAGTTTTGTCGCCCAACCGGTCGCGGTACCTCCCATCCTGCCTGCAGCGCCGCATCCCGTCCAGGTACCGCCCGCTTCCCCTCCGCCTCCAGCCCAAAAGGCCGGGCAGCCATTAGGGGTTTATTACTGGGCCGCCGCAGGGGCTATTTCGCCTCCACCACGACTTGTCGCGAGTCTCGTCCCAGCATCAGAGCCGCCTCGTTCCCTTCGACTTCGCATCTCCTCTGCCTTCACCGGTGCAGGGCCTTCAGGAGGAGGGCAACCTTATTTCGAAGACACTCTTTGTTCGCCCATCGGCAGAGCGAGTGCGGCGCACCTCTGATCCTCGTCTCGGCACTTCTCCTCTCTTCGACTCGACGGACAGCTGGCGGGGTTTGCGGCGCAATGTAAGCTTTCGCCGTCTGCTTCCTCTCCGCCCTTTCTTCACCGTCGCCCACCGCGCGCTCCTGGGTTCTCGTCTTTCCTTGCCCGTTTCTTCTTCGTTCCGTCTTTGCTGCCCGTCCACGATATCGTTTGAGTCCCTGTCGTCATCGCTGTCTTGCTCATAGCTTCCCAAACTGTAAGTGCTTGTGACACCAGGCTGTGGCTGCCCCCCCTAGCTTCAAGTATAGATAGCTGGAGAGCTTCGCGAGAGCATATTTTGCCATACGTAAACTAACGGCATCAATTTACTTAGGCGCTTGTTCTTTGTTCTGTTTCCCGCTTGCCTTTGTTGCTTCTCTCTTTTTATCTACCTATCTACCATCGCTTTCAAAGTTCAAGCTATCCACCTCTCTTCTCTTCTTCGCCTACCGTCTTACAACGATCCGACACTTTACAAAGTATCATACTACAAATAGATCCAAGCGCAAGCGTTAGACTTTCCTAGTCTTGCCTTGAACCCGATTTCCGTGGAATATACCACTCGCCAAACTTGCTATTCTCGCCTGAATATCTGCGTAGGTCTGCGTTATCAGACCCGACCGCCCGCAGTCATGGTGTTAGACGAGCACTACGAGATGTGCCTGCCCATCTTGCAGGACCCCGCGCTCGAAGATGAGGACAAGACCGATAAAATAGAAGAGCTCTTCAAAAAGGAAACCAACATGGTTGGCTCGTCTCTGGAGAATGCCATCCTCGATGTCATGTGGAGATGGCGAGAATGCGGAGGCACCTCCACGTCACCGCCTCCCATCCGTCAGACCATCCTACGACGGCCATCGCCAGCTTCGTGGAGAGGCGGAACGCCGTTATCAGGCTCGCCTCGCCTGGCCGTCAGCCCTCTCGCGCCGCCGGGGTATATCCCTGCCACCTTTGGCAGGACCAAGTCGGTTACAGCCTCTCCCTTTGGCTCGCCACGAGCCTCGCCTCGCCTGGCCTTTGCGACCCCTGTGATTCCCCATAGTCCAAACCTCAATGCATATGAGTTCGCTAGCGACCCCACCCCCGCCACAGAGATCCTTGGAGAGTACCAGATCGAGAATGTCGACTGGCTTGTCAATGATGATACCATCAGTCTCTCCTCGTCCGTGGGGACCACCAAGAGCCTCAATGCCGCCGCGCCAGAGTTTTCGTCAATGTCCTCGCAGCAAATCGACATGTCGCCTTACGACATGCTCAGGTCAATCCTGGGACACACAAGGACAGACGAGGAGATAGAATCTGCTCTTGCGGCACACAACTACGATCTGAGCGCTACTATTACGTCCATGATGGAGATTCAGCAAGACGGAGGCGTCCGGCTTGATGAGCCCAAAAATGTCCTCATTGGCAAATCTATATCTGCAGAGGGTCGTCCATCTACTCCAGTAAACCAAAAGGCAGGTGTCATTTGCAAATTCTACATGTCTACCGGACAGTGTCTGCGCGCAGACTGCCGATTCAGCCATGACCTAAGCAACCACCTCTGCAAGTAAGTCTCCCAAGTAATCCCAGTGTGGCATTTAACCCCCAGGGTACAGCCTGCTAACATCTTCGACTTAGATATTGGATTATGGGTAACTGCTTGGCCGGCGAGACATGCATCTTCTCGCACGACCCGTCCAAGCTCGTAAGCAAAATGTCTCTGGAAAGCGGCTCCAATACTCCTACTAGAAGTCATAGTAGCTTGATGCTCCAGGATATGAATTCGTTTCCCTCTTTACATGGCGACTCAGACCATCATGGAGGCTATTCAGGTAGCCCCAACTATGCTTCATCGCCGGGGATGCGATCCCTGCGGGCCGAGAGCCCACGCCCTAGATCACGACCCGGAAGCCGACACCAGCTGAAAGAAAACTACATAGCTGCTCCCGCCCTCGATGATAACGAGGCGTTCCCTTCTCTTGGCGCGGCTATCGCAAAGCAGGGGAAGAAGCATCATGGCAAACGTGGCGGCCATGGTCACAAGGAGAACGGTACCCCCAGCTCTTTGGCCGACATTGTCAAGATGAATCCACCTGCATCTCCCAGACTCGAAGTGCGCAAACCTGCTAGCAACGGAAACGGCGTCGTTGGCAGAGATGGCGAGCATAGCGCTGCAGCTCTGGCGATACCCAGCCCAAAGCATGTTCCCTGGCTTGAAACTGGAGAACGGGCCAACAAAGCATATCTCAAGGCCCGCCAGGAGGCTATTAAACATGGCGGCCTGAGGAACAAGTTTTTACAAAGGTATGTCTTTGGTCATTAATCATCATCAGGCTATGTGTTTCTAACCGGAACTGCCAGCGCTGCACAAGCATGGAATCGCAACGATGCACGGGCTGCCAAGGCTCTCAGTCTCCGCGGCCAGAGCGAGAATGACCTGATGAGAAAGGCTCACAGAGAGGCAGCTCGCGAACTATACGAGGAGCGCAACAAGAATCTAGACGCCGTGTCTGAAGTGTATGTCGACCTCCACGGTCTCCATCCGGAAGAGGCTGTAGAGTACCTGGAAAAAGTCCTCTTGGAGAATGAAAAGGGAAATCGACCTGTTTACGCCATCACCGGCACCGGCCACCACAGCAAGAATGGCAAAGATAAAGTGGGAAAGGCGATCCGATCATTCTTGAATGAGTGGCGATATGCGTACCGAGAATTCTCCGTGCCAGGAGACCGCAATAGCATGGGCGGCATCTTGGGGGTGGACGCCAGCAGTTGGGACAAGTCGCTTGCACGGGATGGTGCTGACGAAGAGAAATCCACTGTTGACTTCCTCAGCCAGGGCATTGAGATTGGCGACGGCAAAGTCAGGATGCTGGTCAGAGAGCCTCCCAAGGGTCCTAGTCGCCGGTGACACAGTGGAGCCTAAAGAAGTAAAAGATTCAAAAACGATACAAAAAAAGCGAAGACTTGAGATTATGTAGCGAAATTAAGCGAAGAGCTTCCCATTAGGGGAGAAGTCGTAATGTTAGGTAGCGCTATCTCAAGACAAGTTGAACTATTCTACTCACTTGATACGCATAGCCCTTTTGACTGCTTTGGTGGTGACTTGGATGATATATATGCCAACATTCTGGCTCTTGCCTATACTGAGTGCTGGGAGATACTATATCCATTCCTAGGTAGATTCTCCCGCCCAAGTGCCATACCAGCTCTTCGGTCAAGAATAAACATTGGAGAAGTGTCCCCTACACACGGCCATTTACTCCTATTCGGAGTGCGTGAAGCGGCCGCAACGTTGCGCAAAGCGAGCTTCTCATTGGGTTCCAAAGTCCGCGCCGTCTGACGTAAGTTAGTGCCTGTGCCTGCTCTGGCCGTACCTTTGAGGGCTGCGCCTCAGGTACAAGTACCCTCCCATATGATATTGGCGCAGTAGTACTTCTTATCGGGCGACACCGCCCCGGGAAAGGATGACGAGGAGATGGCCTTATCCGAGACATTTCGCCTCCGATACTCTGCAGCTTTCTTTGTCCCCGTGTTTTTTGACGCTGCGTTGGCCCTTTTTCCCTTCTTCTGCCGGGATTCTCATTCGCCTTGTTGATCTTTAAATAGACCCATTCCTTAATTGACCTTGATTGACTTGTCTTTTCAGGCTTGATTTGCACTACCGGCAGCGGACTGCTAGGCTCGAGGAAATATCCCGAGAAGTGTCGATATCGACCGAGCGATCCGCCTACAATAACAAAGAGTCTTCTTTTTAACGAAATAATACGACGCATTGATTGGAAACGGTATGGAGAGCTAGGTGTTTGAGAGAACACCCTTTATTTCCTCTTCTTTTTGTTTCTAGTTGAGGTATTCTTTTTCGCTGGATTCTTTAATATCGAGTGCCCTTGTGGGTTATACGGCGACAAACTTGCCTTCTCTCCGTCCAGCTATCTCTCCCTCGACATCAAGATCAACGACGACCAACCGCAACGAAGGACATATTATAGAAGAAGAAGAAGAAGAAGAAAAGGAACAATAAACAGAAATGGCAGGCGGCTATCAGGACGCAAGGAGCGACAGCGTCTCTTCCAGCTCCTCATCGTCCACCACTCCTCCTCTTTCTTCGTCCGATACCCGATTCCCCCATCCGCAGCAATGGTCCCGCTCCAGCAGAGACGCAAACCGCCGTCTGTCAGGCAACGTCTCGCGGTCGTCTCGGCAGATGTCCTCTGATGCGCGGGACTGGGCGCGCACCCAGTGGGACACGTACCTCAAATGGAGCCAGAACCTGATTGCGACGTACTGGAAGCTCTCGCCGCTGTACCGCGCCATGGTGATCCTCGTCATCCTCATCGGCTGGACCTTCATCATCCTCTCCGTGCTGTACTCGGAGGCCTTCTTCCGATGGCTGGCGACGGTGTCCAAGACCTGGCGCGAGATCCCCGGCGGCTGGCTCATTGCCTTTATGCTCATCTTCGTCACGTCGGTGCCCCCCATCGTGGGCTACTCAACGGCAAACACCATTGCGGGCTTCGTCTACGGCTTCCCCTTGGGCTGGCCTATTGCCGCCTCGGCATGCGTTGTTGGTAGCCTGGCTGCCTTTATGGCCTGCCGGACGGTGCTGAGCAGCCAGGTTAACAGGTTGATTGGCAACGATCACCGCTTCGTCGCGCTGGGCCAGGTCCTGCGCCGGGATGGGATTCTCTACTTGACGGGCATCAGGTTCTGCCCTCTGCCCTTTAGCTTGAGCAATGGCTTCCTTGCTACCATTCCGAGCATATCGCCTCTCGCTTTTGTTATTTCTACGGCGCTGTCCACGTAAGAGAACCCCTCTTCCCCTCCTTTTCTTCGTTACAGTATCGGCTTCCAGTCTTACTAACCATTCATTTCCAGACCCAAGCTTCTCATCCACGTCTTCATCGGCAGCCGGCTCGCCATCATCGCCGAGGCTGGCGACTCCATGACCACGCGCGACAAAATGATCAACTACGCTAGCATGATCACCGGCGGGGCGATCGGCGCAGCTGCCGGCATCATCATCTACCGCCGCACCATGGCCCGTGCCGCCGAGCTCGCCCGCGAGGAAGCCACCGTCATCATCGCCGCCGAGGAGGGCGAGGGCGGCTACGAGGACACGGACGACACGCTCCTGGATCCCGAGGATGCGGCTCATGCCATGGGCGACGATGATGTGTCTCTGTGGGACACGCAGGTGGATGATGGCTGGGGTGATGCGTATAATGATGAGGGCGACGGTGATGCGAAAACGACAAAGTTGAATAGAGACTAGAATATTCTTATGGATTTGAAGGGAGGGGAGAGCGTCATGATGGCTTTTTACCTGATTTTACTTTAGGATTTATACGCGCGGCTGTTGGGATAGAATAGGAATTGGTATCGTCTATATGCGCTGCATTTCACAAGCCGTGTTTCGTGCTCAAGATTTTTCATAAAGATACAGAATATGCAGGGTTCGCATCAAGGCATAAAAGCAATATAAATGTCAGTCAATATAGCTAGTAGCTTTCGTTCCATTCTATGCTATAGCTCTGTCGGAGCAATCTGCTGTAGTACCCCAAATCTGAGAATTCACAGTCCGCTTGCTACCATGTCGTAATAAAACATAACCGCAGACTCAGTAGAATCATACGGCGGAAAAGAAAATCTCGTTAGAAAATAAAAAAAAGCATGAAAAGGACAAGCCCCTATTCTGGTGTCTTCTCTTGCCATTCTCAAAGAAGTGAGAAGAAAAAAGTCATAACGCCACCGCTGTAAAGAGAATTACACAAACTCTACTAAACCAGAGTAAGATTCTTAAATCAAAACATCATCGTCGCTAAAGTAAACATATGTCGTAAACTTGGACCGTCAAGTAATAAAAAATGTGTAAGAGGAAAAGCTCGACTCAAGAAGGTCGTTGATACTGGTTCATAAATTGAATGGCTTGCTCCATGGGATATCCGATAAAAACAGGGCCGGTGAAGACCATCTGAGGGCCATTCGGGGCTTTCGATATATCCGGGTTGATAAAGGTAGGTTGTGGTATAAAGGTAGGCTTCTCCTGAGAGGCATGATGCTCCTGGGGCTCCTTTGTAGGCGTCAAAGGCGTCTGAAATTGTGTGTTGGAGACGGTATCCTTCTTGACCTGTGGATCGGGCGAGGGCGTGATATTCAACCCAGCAAAAGCAGGCTGCTTCATTGCTGTGTGGTCAAAAGGGCATTTCCCTGCTGGTTTTGCTGGTGCTTCCGTGTTCCGTACAGGACTCGGCATCCGAACAGGGGCAGGAGGCGGCGACATGGGCTCGTTCCTGGGTTGTTTGTATGTCGGTACAGAGATACCCCAGGGCCGGCTTGGTGATTCTCCCACTCGGACCTCCTTCAATGGCCGGTCGAAATGACTTTGTCGGCCCTCATCGATGTCGACTGGTGGTTCAGCGGGGACCTCTGGGTCTGTGCTGGCGCTAACAGTAACAGCATGTGCCCAGCTCTCCACCCGGTCGTTTGAATTTTTCGAAGTATTGCTGTGCCGGCGTGTGCGCTCCTCGTCTCCGGGCAGCATTGGCTTGTGGAGATGGCTTAGGTCTTCAATCATGCTCACAATATTTCCATACTTTGCATCCAATTTCCTAACCTGCTGCTCGTTACCCTGGTATCTCCGCACACAGACTTCATGACTTCGAGGAATCTCATTTTTGTGGATTTCAACGTATTGAGCAATCTCCTGTGGAGAGTCTAGAAACCGGATAGGGCATTTGCTGGGCTGTGTTTCGTTTACGGCGTCTCGCTGAAACGTCTCTTCTTCGCACATAGCAACACAAACAGGGTCTTCAGATTGATTTGGAGTCAAGTCCGGGCCGGATTCAGGCTTCGGTTCTTTGTTCCCATTAGCAGCAGCTTCCTTAGCAAAGGGGCACTGCAATTTGCCTTTCTTATCTTCAACTGTAAAGTCTTGTTCCAAAGCAGTTGTCGACATGGAGGTTTCTACATGGGAGGTCTGAGACAGCGTATCTCTGGATGATGCTGTGGTCTTGGTGGCTTCACCTAGCGAGGCAACCAGTTTGTTCGCAGCGCGTCGTCCGTCACGAATGATGAGGGCAACCTGAGCCTGGGACTGCGGCGTTCGATGCTTAGGAAGAGGCACAGGTAAAGTATCATCGACGGTGGTCTGCGCCGGAAGCTGCAACTTCGCTATACTTTCTTCTATTTCTGGTGCAGCTGGCGCATATTTATCGGCCAAATACTGGAACTGTTGAGGCAGAGTCGCGTTAGCCACCGAGTACACTAGGACAATTGCCTTGAACCCTTGGGCAAGACAGTAAAGAAAATAAAGCAAGAGGACAGTGCAGATCAGTGATAAAAAGGTTGTCAATCTCAGCAGCAGTGGCTGCTCTTGATCTAGAGCTAAGATATCTCATCATGTTGCGCGTCCCGAAAGACGGGTCCCGGCCGGATTGATTGTGTGCGCCGGCAAATGCAAGGGGTGTACAATTGTACAAGGTAAACCGAAAAAAAAAATGCAAGGAAGAAGAGGCTCTTCTCGAAGCTTACCTGTTCATGCGCAAAACGCAGCTTATGCTCCAGTATCGTCTTGCGATCCGACAAAATCTGCACCTCGTCCGCAAGCGCGTTGAAAGCGTCCGCCACGGTCTGGGTAAGATGTAAATATGCCATTCCGGATGGCTCAAGCTGTCAAGACTGGGCCACGACCAGGGAAAGAAAAGGCAAAAGTCGGGAAATCGGGAAGAAGGGAGAAAAGAGTCGTGCGGTGATGGAGGGAGTTTTAAATGGCACAAGTGGGGCGCGGGCGGGCCGATTCCGGGTTTGAAAGAAGTGCGAGCTTCATCAAGATTCGTCAGCGGAGATCGGCCTAAGTGTCAGGTATCTTGTACTCTACTGCCTTGAAAGCAGTTAGCAGCTGTCGTTGGATGGGCTGTTTGATGAGCTGTTTGATGAAATGATGCACACAGCCTGAAGACGCTTTGCTGAACCAGATTACGTCACCGAGATTTATACCTGACAGCTGTAGATAGCGGTTGTACAGCAGCTAGTCGCACCAGCAGAATACGGTAGAGTGCCATGCATGGGTTTCTGGCCTTGCTCAGCAGAGAATAGCAGGGCCTAAAAGGTTGGTATAGGCAGGTGGGCAATCAAGCCCGGGTGCAGAGTGCTACGATCCGAGGCCCTCACGCTGCAATCATCCGATTCTAGCATGCACCCAGCACCTTGTCTGCGTCGGGAGGCCCCATCTATGGCCAGACTAGGCCCCATGGAATCGTAACTCCAGTCCAAGTCCCTAGATAGCTAGGTATACCTCCTAGTAGCTGTATCAATATCCAAGATCGGGCGTCAGATGGAGTAAGTAGGTCAGTCAATGGCCTCAGTTCCTTTGCGTAGCTCCAGCACCAATGCCTAACCCTCGTACCCGACTCACAATATTGCCAAAGAGCCAAGCTGGTTGGTAAACTAGGTATTTTGTCATGATGTTGTGTAATAGAGTAGAACAAGGACTTTACGCTCTTCAGAGGCACTTGAACGATGAAGTGGGTTTCATTGTCTTGCTCCCAGGTGTTTTTGGCGGGGTGATAAGCATGCCTTCAAAACCCCTCCACCGCACCTCGGCCATCAACACATCGAAGCACCGAGCTGAAGCTCACCTATATTGCACAGCGGTGGCTTTTGAATCTCCACCCTTCTTATACATGATAAGACACGGAGAAAATCAAATAAGAAAAACTGAGTAACACAAAAACCGCCCGTCGCCATGGTCCTCCAGCGATTCACCATCCCCGCGGCCAAGCTGCTTCGCAGCAGGAGCCACATCATCCCCGGCCAGCTCCTCGTCACCGAGCACTTCTTCCAGGTCCCTCTGGACTACGCCAATCCGTCTTCCGGCTCCATCACCCTCTTCGGCCGTAGCGCAACCAAGCATGAGACTCCCATCGTCCCTCCAGACGAGCCTCCCGCTCCCAAGCCGTGGCTCGTCTTCCTCGAGGGCGGGCCCGGCTTTGGAAACCGAGAGCCTCAGGACCACCCGCTGACCCGGACGGCGGTGTCTCACGGCTATCAGGTGCTCTATCTGGACCATCGCGGCGTTGGCCTGAGCACCCCCGTCTCCAAGGCAATGCTGGCTCGTCTTCCGGGCGGCGATGGGCCCCGCGCCGTCGACGTCCAGGCCGACTATTTGAAGCTCATGCGCCAGGACAACACAGTGCGGGATTGCGAATCGGTCCGCAAGCTCCTTACCGACGGCCTGCCTGCGCACAAGGCCCGCTGGTCCATCTTTGGACAGTCCTACGGCGGCTTCGTCTCCATCTCCTACCTGTCCCTCCATCCTGAAGGCCTGCGCGAGGTCTTTCTTACCGGCGGCTTGGCCCCCGTTGGCAAAACCGCCGACCAGGTCTACGAGGCTACTTTCCAGAAAACCATTGAGCGCAACGCGCTGTACTACAAGAAGTTCCCGGAGGATATTAAGACGTTGCGCCAGATAGCTACGTATATCGAAAAAGAGGGCGGCCGTCAAGGTGTTCCTCTGCCGGGGGGTGGCTTCTTGACTGTGCCTCGACTACTGACCATCGGTATTGCCCTTGGCTTTCACGGCGGCTTTGATCAGATTCACGCAATACTGCTCCACCTAAAGACTTCTCTCGACCAGCTCGGCTTCCTCACGCGGGCCGCTCTTACTCCCCTCGAGAGCTTCACGTCGTTTGATACCAACATCATCTACGCTATTCTTCAAGAGGCCCTCTACTGCGATGGACCCGGCAATGCCTCCAATTGGTCTGCTCAGCGTGTAGGCCAGTCCCTCGCTCAATTCTCCTGGCTCAACAAGGACAACGACTCCGTTACTTCATCTGTGGCCCCCGACCAGCCAATTCTCTTCTCCGGAGAGATGGTCTTCCCCTTGCACTTTGAAACCTACCCCGAGCTGATTCCCCTGCGAGCTGTCGCCGATAAGCTCGCCAGCACAAACGACTGGCCGGCGCTGTATGACATTGATCAGCTGCGCAAGAACGAAGTCCCCGTCTATGCGGCCTCGTTCATCCACGACATGTACGTGGACTATGGCCTTGCCAAGGACACCGCGAATCTGATCCCGGGGGTAAAGACGTTTGAGACAAACGTCATGTACCACAATGCCTTGCGGGCAAAGGCTGAAGAAGTTATACAGCACTTGTTTAGCTTGAGAGACGACGTGTTGGATTAATTCTACAGTGTATAGCTCTCAGGCAAGTGCAGGCTTGGGGGGAGCATGACATGAATGGATTAGAAGGGATAACGTCACAAAATAAACGGTTATTAATTCTGTGATAGACGACTGCGCTTTTGAAAATCTTACTTTTGAAAATCTTGCTCTATCGTTTATTTATCTTTCCTTTCCTTTTTTTTTTTTTTCCGTGGGTCAAAGAAATGTATAAGTACCTAATAAGATGCCCGTAACCATTCATTCATTCCCCGTTTCTCCCATTATAGTGTAAATAAGTACATAAGTAAACAGAACTACTCATTAATCTCATTTTCACGTTTAGCACACACACAAAAAAAAGCATAGCTAGAAAATGGCCAGCAGACTCTCAGGTCAGCTCCCACTTCATCGCCTCTACCTCTTCTTAGTGGACTTTCGCTTGACGGGCTTTCCTCCCTGGGAACCAGACGACTTTGCCTTGCTTAGCGAATCTGTGCTCTTGTCCAGGAGCTCAAAGTCCTCGCCCGCGGATTCGGAGCTGGGAGGCGTGTGCTGGGGAATATCCGAGTCGTCTTCGGCGGCGTCGGTCTCAGCTGAGGCAGAACCCGACAGATAACGGCCAACGGTCAGCTGGAAGATCCAGGCGGGTACGCGAACTACGGCGGTATCTCTAAAGGTTGGCTTGAGAAGTTCATTCGGCTATGGCAGTTTTCTTGTTAGCATTTGGGGCTTGGCTTGGCACATTCTTTGATACTTACATCCAAGAGATACTCATTGACGTTGCCCTCTTCGTCCTCCTCTTCCAAAAAGACGTCGCCCTGAGAGTCTACCACGAGAATCTTTCCATTCTCGGCAACAACCCTCTTGCGAGCACCAGCAGGGGTGGGCGCGGAAGAGGCATCACGCGACGAACTCTTGGAGCTCGCGCCCTTGCGGCTCTTCTTGGAAGAAGGCTTGCCATCCTCTTTGCGGGACTCCTTCTCCTGCATGCGCCTCTCCTTTCTGTTCCTCGGCTGAGGCGCCGCAGCAGCAGCTTCGTCCTCTTCGGCGGCAGCAGGCGCCGGCTCGGGCGCAGGCGCAGCGTCGATTCCGGGAATCCCACCACTACCCCAGGCCGTGTTCCTCGCAAACGTGACGTAGCGCTCCACAAACTCCCTCTGGCGCTTCCAGCTCATGTACAGCGCGAGGTAGTGAATCGCGCCGCCGCCGACGATGAAGACGCCCACCAGCACCGTCCCCAAGCCGGGCCGGTAGCGGTTGTAGTAGTAGTCGGTGCCCTTCCACAGCGGGAAGCCATTGGCGAGGAAGTGGTCGTAGCGGTCGCGGGCCGGGCCTCGGAGGATGTTGGCGATGAGCGAGAGGCGGGCCTGGCGCTCTGACGCCTCCTTCGTGGCCTTGCGGACCTGCGCCTGCGAGGGGCCCTTGGATGCCGCCGCCGAGTCGGAGGCGCCCTCCTTCTTGCTCTTCTTCTTGGCGGCCTGGGCGTCGGCGCGGAGCTGCTGCTTCACCTTGTCGGGGTGCAGCGAGCGCGACTTCTTGCGGTAGGCCTTGTTGATGTCGTCCAGGGAGGCAGAGGCCGCCACGCCGAGGACCTCGTAGAATGTCGCGCCAGTGTCGGCTTCGTGAGCGGCAATCTCGTCGCGGATTCGAAAGATTTCTCGGTCTGCAAGCAATCCAAAGACTCGTCAATTGATAAACCTCTCCCCACAATGCCAGCCAGGAACATCAACCAACAGAAAGGGTCATGATCACGAGCTTGCATTTGTTAGTTCTTGCGTACCTTCTTTGCTCCATGCTGCTGATAATGGGGTCAGCAGGGATAGAACCCCGACGACCAGATACTCCAACTTCATGATTGCAAAGGCTCGGCTCGCCCTACCCTTTGCGTCTATGAAGTCAAGCTCTCTTTACAAACAATCGTTTGTTGTTCGCGGAACCTTGAGGGGCGAATCGACGTGCTTTTTATGTGGGACGGTGAACAAGGCCAGATAGCTTAAACTGACTGACCTGGGTGGGGAGGGTTACGGGGTACGTTGCGCGACGCCCGCTGCCCCTGCATGCGCCATGTATTTGTTACATGGATCTGCACTCGATCTTCCTGCTACCCTGAATCTACTGTAGATTTTAGTATACCGTGGAGTGGAACAAAGCTGCAAAAATATACCATCAAAGGGTGATATTTATATAATAGATTTATTGAACTTTACTTCTCATAGAATAAGCCATAATCGCAGCTCTGGAAAGAACTTGTCCTTTGCGTTGTGCGTACAAAATAAGCTGATGTGCAAAAAGTAAGATTTCGCTTATCGTACATCAGTCAGCCACACGAGATTGCGAATCAATAGCAATAGAGGAGACTGAAAAGAAGCACATAGAAGTAAAGAATTATGTCAAGATACATCATATGTTGGAAGATCAAATAGAGAAAAGGGAGTTTTGAATATTGCAAAGTATGATGTTTGGATAGACATGAGAGGTAAAATAAAAAAAAAAAAAAAAAAAGAAAAAAAAAAGAAACAAGTATTTAGCAATTGCACGTTTCGATCGTGCGACCTCCGGGTTATGAGCCCGGCGCGCTTCCACTGCGCCAAATTGCTTTTCAACTTGTTGGAAGCTCACACCACTAAAGCTAACTGTAAACCTCTAGTACAACTAAGCACACCAATACTCTAAATCTGTTAGTTGGAGCTGTATCAATTCCTTCATTGTTCTGCTTTGCATCATTTCTTCCCTCTCACGCTTTCTTTCAATTTTGAATCCATTATGCAGAAAGGTATCTCAACGTTATTGAAGTTGCATTCCATGGAGTCATTAACATAAGCCAAACAGACAGAACATGGGCAAGATGGAGCTCGTAATGAATACACTTCATTAAATAGTATATGAATGAAACTATATATACATCTACCTGCGAGAATTCGCTCGCTTCCGTGCTTTTTGCTCCCTCTCGTAATTGTTCGCCTCTCGTCCCTCCTCATTTTGAATCTCGGCGACGAGCCTCTTGTACTTCTTCTCGTAGGCCTCGTCCTTGGCCTTCTTGACGCGAAGGTTCTCCCTCGCCATAAAGTTGGCGTCCTTTCGCAGCTCTCGCATGGCGCCCTTGCGCTCCCTTTTGTGCTCCTTCCTGAGCTTGGCCATCTCAGCCCTTTCGCGGTCGGGATCGTAGTGTTTGTCGGGATCGAATGTGTCCTCGAACTTGGGTATATAGGTCTTAATCGAGAGGGGCTTGTGGTGGTGGAGCTCCAGAGGCCGGCGTGACAGCTGCGAGACTCTGAAAATTCGCTTGAGCTTCTCTTCTAATCTCTCTGCCTTCTCGCTGGCAGCCGCTGGGAAGTGCTCCCGCGATGGCTTGCTGTTAACATGGCCCAAGACCTCAACAACCTGGCCGAATGTCTCTAGAAATGCGGGCTTTCCCGTCCACAAATCTGCGGCTGCATCAAGCACTTGAATAGTTGTACCTAGCAGAGCAAGCTTCAGAGCGTTGCCATCCTCTTGAGACTTCTCAGGCAGGCAATCGGAGAAGTTGAGACGCCTTAATTTAACCTTCTTCGCCTTTTGGATTCGACTACCTGCTGAAGGCTCGTGTATCGGAAAGTTACCCAACGATTTTGATGGGGCTATTGGTGAGAGCGCGCAGATAGTGTTCAAGGCAAAATTAATTACCTCGGGAACGTATCGCTTAGATAACTGTTGGTACTGCAGACACAGAATGGACAGATACGTTCCAATTGCATAATCTGACAGCTCTCGAGGCACCTTCTGACCGATATACCGGCCAATTGTCAGCATTGCTGGGGTCACAACCTGATGGAAGTGATCAGACGTTGGAAATATAGTTCCAATGGCTGTGAGCACTGTCAAATCTGAGGGCAGTAGCGCAATGGGCCGAGACAGGCTAATTTCTTCAAGATGTTGGCGGAACTGCCTGGCAATCTCAGCTGGAAACATCTTGGAAAGAGAGTGAATGTGACGAATGAGGCTTTCCAGGACAGAGAAAGGCGGCGATGTCGCCGAACTCCAAGGAAGGGCCACAAAATCTACCAGAGCTACAGAGAAATTTGCCAATCTCTCTTTGTTTTTGCTGTCTAGCTTGGGATGATGTAACGCACGAATTCGTTGAACAATCTTGGGCAAATTTGTATGGTCATAATCCTTGGCGATGGATACAAATTCGGCGCATGACTGGGGGCAAGGGAACGTGAATGGCAATCCGTTTTCATCGCTCTTCTCGGAAGAGAAGTTTGCTTGGAATATAGGATCTTTCGTTTCTGATTCGTTTAATAGCCCTTTTGTGAATTCATCATCATCGTCATCATCCGCCTGAGCTTGGTTTGCCGAATCACTATCGTCCTCTTCGTCCTCGTCGAGCTCATCGTCGCTTTCCACAAGTTCTAGATCAGATCCGCTAGCCACCAAGTCGTCGTCGATGACAAAGTCATCTTCGTCGTCGAAGCCCAACTCAGTTGCCGTTGGTCTGGTTTTGATACCGTGCCCTAACCCGAATCCGTCATCATCATCATCGTCTTCATCGTCTTCCTGTCTGCCGCCCGCATTGTCTTTCTTCTTGTCGTCTTCATCTTCATCGCTGTCTGACACCTCTTCTCCCATCATTCGCTTTTGGCGTTTGTCTTCAAGCTTTTTCAATCGGTTGGATTCTTCTTCCGCCTTTTCCTCGTCTGTTTTGGTACGATTGGATGGCTGCGCCTTCTTATCCTGGGAAAGTTTCTTGACTTGTATATCGAAATTCTTGTCAAAGGCATCCCGATCGACGCCCGCTATAGTGGACAGAGGTGCATTCTCCTGATGCCTTCCACCGTTGAGGCCAGACCATAATAGTTTTCGGATATCAGGAAGCTCCTTGTCAAGCTCCATCCGAAGGTCATCGTCATCGTCCTTAGCCGCCTGTCGCTCGTATTTATGAAGTTTTGACTTGGCGATGACCTCTTCCATGACCTCCTTCTTCGTCTTCTTGCGCTCTGGCTCACCATCCTCGCCGCCCTCCTCCTCGCCAGCTGCGATAATGGCGCGTAGTCGCTTAAGTCGCTTCTCCCGGGTGTCTCCATCGCTGTCCTCGTCGTCATTAAGGTCGTCTTCTTGGAAGTCATCGACCAGTTCCTCCTCTTCACCGAAATCAAGTGACCTCCCCATATGTGTCAAGCCATCCATCGGTTCGTCATCCTCCAAGTCAAAAGCAGACTTCTTGTTGTGCGTCTTCTGCTTCTCACGAGCAAATCGTTCCAGCATTTTCTCCTCAGGAGTCATTGTCGGGTCGTTCTCGCCGAATCGTCGATCGAGGATGCCCCCGACCTTGTTGCGACGCTGCATATCTACAAGAAGGGTTTGTTTGCGCTGTTTGATGGGAGATTAGAGAGATGCTTCGCAGGCAAGAGGGGAGTGGCGCTCTTACCTTTTCCTCGCTGGCAGCCTTGGCCAAACCAGGTCGCCCCTTGACAGAGGCATTTGAAGTCTTTGGCTTATTGGTGGTCACTTCAAACTTGGGTCCGCGCGCGGCATGCTTGAGGTCGAACGGATTGAATTGCTCTCGGATTCCCTCCAAGACAACACCTCGCTGCAAGCGCTTGTCGTTTCGAGCCGTGTCATCTTGAGCCAACTTTCGCCGTTGCTTCTTGGACTTTTGCGGGCCAGTGATTCCTTGATCTCTCAGCGACGCCTTTAGGCGCTTGAGCTGGGAACCGGCCATGACGGGCAGCCTTTGTCTGTATGATCAAAAATTTGATCGCAGAATTGGCATGCTCATCAGACACAGCCCATTACAAGGGCCTGCTGCTAAATTTTTTGATAATGGCTTATCGATAGTGGCGCCAAGCATCCGCCGCATAGGGGATACGTACTTTTTCTTTAGAGTGGAGTCACTCAAGCTGATCTAACCCAGCATCTGCCTTCACTCAGTCAACACTTCATAAACAGCAAGCTACGGTATACGCATGTCCATCTCTCCCATGCGAGCCCGCCGGAGAAGGGAGATCCGCGGCACGTTATGAGCTGGTCAAGCCGCCTGTTATCGTTTTCACGCGATGAGCGAGTAATCTTAGTGACCATCGGCCTGGCCACGTTTGGCTTGGTTAGCTCGATGATCACAGCTCTTACCTTTATTCGAGACGACAACGAAATCCCGCCGTCGGAGCCCAAGACCCAGTATATCACGCAGGATACGGAAGATTCGCTTCAGCTAGATACGCTAGAAAAGCTCTTGGATCATCCTAATTTTTCAATAAAGGAAATTGCCATCAAGATACTTTGCGATAGAGCTGCCAACGACCCTGAAGTGATTAAGTATATCTGGTTCGGCATCACTCGTCCTGAATATGAGGAGCGCATGAACTCTCTCAGAACACTAGCTGTGTTAACGAGCCAAACTGGTAAGAAAACCAGAGGCCGTCTTATCGAACTACGTGCTCATAGTCATAGGTAACGAGGGATTGGCAAGACTGCACGATGAGAGAGCATATTCAGCCTTGGTGAGGTGCATGGAGCTGTGCATGGAAAGCACCGATCTCCCGATTGTTACTGATATCCACTGGGATGAATACTATCTACGTGATATGGGCGAGAGATTCTGCCTCATGTTTCTAACAGAGCTGATCAACAAGTACGGGGCAACCATGCTTGTCAAAGCTAAATTTGTCGAGAAGTGGCTTTCAAAGCAAGATTGGGGGAGCACTGGAGAGGAAAGGCGGCGCAACTTTAAGGATTACACCGATCTTCGGAACAACAGAATAACGGACATCATTAATCGCATCAAGCACTCTCGGCGTGGACTACGTGCCTTGGAAAAAGCCGGGTTGATCGATAAGGAAAGCTCTCGACGGCGAATGAGGGAACTTCCTGATCTTCTCATGGAAGTGGAAGAGGAAATAATAGGAGAACAGGCGGGAGAGCAGCAAAGTCGACGGACTAGGGAGCATTCCGCCGAGGAACAGAGACTTCGACGACAGCATCGCGAGGCTATGGTTTTGAATGACGGAACACGGCCCCTGGGACGAGAAGACATAATCGAACGAGATGCTTCACCATCATAATGGGGCAGATCCATGCAGAGAACAGACCAGTGAAAACGGTTGAGAACTCGCCTCAAAGGTTCTGAGAGAAGTCGTAAATAGCAGGGCGGCGATTATGACAAGACAAAGGCTGTATATAACATACCTATATCCAAATGGTCTGTTCCCTTTCTACTTGATTATACATCGGTCCATCTGACTGATGCAATAGGAAGAGACGCTCAAGGGTAATATTCATGTACCTAGCCGCTACTCTGCAGTTACACGTACTCATTATACAAGAACGACGTCACAAACGGAAATGCATAGCCTTTGCACCAAGCTTATTAATTTTCACTACAAGAATACCAGAAAAGCAGAGAATGCTGTGGCCTACGTTCCACATTTAGGTATTCGTGCTACACCAGCTGGCTTTTTGTTAGCAAGTACATGTTTAGTGCCTGATGTCGTCACATGCGATATCCTCGCGGATATGATAACCATGACATGTGATCGGGCATTTTCTCTTAGTATATGCGCTACATGCGCTATGTAGGGAATCGAGAAGCCGGTAGAAAGAACATATCTCTTTGTTAGCAGCACGGGTATACTTAATTTAATTATGATAGAGCGCACGCCGGAGGAGTGTGATGATAAACTGAGCATCTACTCATCTGGCCACACTCCTATGACGAAGCCCAGATTGGTCGGATGGCACAGCATAGCGGCCTAATACATAAGTAGACTGTCTGAAGAGGGGTTGAAGAGACTTGGTAAGACTCATGCTAGGGAGAAACTTCTCTGGCGTCTCCTGAGATTCGTTTCATTATTATTGTCTGAAGGAAATTCCATTCGCCACCATTCACTGTCTTGTAGCTACCCGTATTCTACCTATAAATATCTAGCCCCTTTATCTGCTGACGTACTCATCGACGTGATCTGCTCCGTCTAGAGGCTCGGCATGAAGGGGGTTGCCAGCCGACAGTGCCCAAAATACCCAAAATGCCCAATGTCTCCCGCTTGCCCCCGTATCGAATTTACCAACAGGTAGCCCGTTACCAAGGAATCGATTGACTCAGTAGCCGTCATGTAGGGGCTCCGTATTATTGCCCGCTAGACCTGCACGTAAACTCGATGCATGGCGCTCGCTACAGGCTGCGCTCTAGGCTGTGCTTCAGGCGGCCCAGTGGCCGTCTTGCGGCCATGATAGGCTGGGCCAGCTGCAGCCCCCGGCCCTGTGCAATATCGCTCGCAGCATCCAGGTAAACAAACAAATGAGCCGGCGCTGCGTCTTTCCTTTCCATTGGCCTCCTGTTCATTTCGCATTTCTATCTTATTCTTTCCCTTTCCCTCTTCTCTTCTTCCACATCTTCAAACGAGAGAGTTTTTTGCTCTGAGCGCAACTTGCCTCCCTTTTCGCAGCGTTTTCAGGCTTCAGTTTACAGTTTGCGACGTACATTCTCACCTTTCCCTTTTCTTCAGCTTTTAATTACGGTAGTCGCTGGATCCCCAGTTTGGCGTCCAGGTACCCGCAACCACCAACCCGGCAGCTCATTTTGCTCCCTGGTCGCTCGCCGGGCCTGTACCCAGAGGAATCGCGGCTGGCTGTTCTTGCTGTCAAAGTCTGGGTGCCACTGCTGCAGAAGACAAGTCTAAGCGGTGCTAAGTTATATTGGACGAGGGGGAGCCCCTTTTGACACAATCGGCGACCTCATCGCAGCCAGCACCACTTCCGGAACTGGAGCTGGAACCACTACTAGTACCACTTCCACTACCACTACCGGTACCTGTCCTGGCGTGGGGTCCCCTCAGGCCGACCGGCACGCCCCGTCCAGACTGCTGCTAATTTTTGCTGGATCCCCAACGCCAGCGCCATGTCCTTTTCCACGACTGCCACTTCCACCGCTGTCAAGCCGGCCAGGTCCAACTTCTCGCGCTCGCTGCGCCGGCCTTCCAACGTTTCGTCACCCGACCTGGGAGCGCTCTACGCCGCCCAGCCGAAGCTGCTGCGCAAGACATCGCTCGCGGCCCTGACTCCGAGCTCCTTGGCCAGCATCCCCGATGGGAGCGAGAGCTACGCCATCGACTCCGTTCTGAACGAGATTTCCGAAAACACCATCCCCGAGGAAGATCCTGCGACGCCGCCCGCCATGGAACTGTCCGTCGGCGACTCTGTCAACGTGCCGGGAGGCATGGTCGGTACCGTCCGCTTTGTCGGCACCGTCCAGGGGAAGAAGGGCACCTTTGTCGGGGTCGAGCTGGATTCGGAGTTTGCGGCGAGGGGGAAGAACAACGGCGACGTTGATGGGTAAAAGATTGATTCGCACCGCCGCCTATTGGACTATGAGTTGACCGCTAACACGTTACTCTCAGCGTCTCCTATTTTTCGACCAATGTCTCTGGCGCTGGCATCTTCGTGCCGGTCGCCAAAGCGCTTCGAAGGCCCTCCGGCGCATCCCCTAAGACGCCAACGCCCAATGCTGCGAGCGGCTTGAAGCTTGCTAAGAGCAACTCCGTCAGCCTGAAATCTCCAACATCAAGCCTATCCAAGTTGAGCGCCTCGGTTGGGGCTGGTAGTTCTCGAGTTCAAAGCCCAAAGAGCAAGAAGTCACAGCCCTCTCTTCAACGCCCCGATGAGTCACCACAACGGAAGTTGGCCATGTCGCCTGGGCCACGACCGTCAATCTCAGCGCCGGGAATCAAAGCCCCCCCAAGATACGGTAGTCCGACAAACCGCCTTGCACAGAGCGTGCGAGGAACTGCCGGTCACATGGGCGATCCCAACAAGGCCGCGGCGATGGAACGACGGCCAAGCTTCGGACCTCGTAGCACATCGTCTCTAGGCCCCGAGCCGCTCTTTGACGAAGAACCTAACCCGATAACAATGCCTCCTCTGCCAACAAAGAGCAACACAGGCCTGGGGTCGCTGTCATTGCGGCCGCCATCCCGAGCGACTAGCATTAACGACGAGGAGCTTGAACGATTGCGCGCCCAATTAGAGGATAGAGATCGACAACTCAAAGAACAGGCCGCGACATTGGCAGAAATGGAGAGCAGTCTTACTGAGCTTCAAACGCTAATAGAACACCCCGACGGACTAAGGCGAAGCAGCATAGACGACAAAGATGCAACCCAGCTCCGACACATGCTACGAGAAAAGAATGAGAAGATTGCCATGCTTGCAGCCGAGTTTGATGCTCATCGAGCGGATTTCCGGAGTACCATTGATACGCTTGAAATGGCCAGCACAGAAACTGAACGAGTATATGAGAAACGTATAGAGGAACTTATAGCAGATATCCGTGAGCTTGAGTCGAGAAACTTGGATGTTGACTCTGTAGCTACACAACTGAAGCAGCTAGAAGAGCTGGTCCAAGAGCTCGAAGAAGGGCTAGAAGACGCTCGCCGTGGCGAGGCCGAGGCTCGCGGAGAGGCCGAATTCTTGCGAGGGGAGGTTGAGAGAACCCGATCAGAACTTCGGCGAGAGAAGGAAAAGGTCGTTCCTCATAACATGTCGGCTTTGAGTGGCGACTCCGCGGTACTAGCCAAGGAGCTGGAGCAGAAGGAAGACGAGATTCGAGGACTGAAGGCTATTATCCATTCCCTTAGCCGAGACTCAATTCCTGGTGCCGAAGGCCACACTCCTAGGCCACGACCCGGCTCATTAATTAGCGAGAAAGATGCCGTTGAGAACAAGATTGCTCGAGACAATCTAGAGAGACAGGTCGCTGAGCTTCAGCATATAATCAAGGAGAAGAACCACAAAGAGGAGGAGTTGCAGCACGAGATTGCATTCTTGCGCTCAAACAGCATCAACTCCAGTCGTGACTCGGCACCTATCCGAGATTCAGCGCCTATTCGGCGATCATCTGTACGGAACTCGAGAGAGACGGTTCGAGAGCCGGTTATCCCCACTCAGCCTCAAGAAGAAGAATTTTCGGATCTCTCGCACAACTCGCACAACTCGCACAAGCGAGCAAGTACCCTCGAGACAATGAATGAGAGCGACACCTATTCAACAGCCACCGAGAGTAGCACTCTTTGGTGTGAGATCTGCGAGACAGGTGGCCATGACATCTTGACTTGCACAAACATGTTTGGCAACGATAACGCCAAGAGCTCCAAGAGCAAGAAAATCGACGAGAAGGAAGAGGAGGATGACGATGAAGAAGAGGACGAGGAGGAGGAACGCAGAGAGAAGGAGGAGAGGGACGAGAGAGACACTACTCACGAGGATCTCAAGCCTCTTACACCCACGGGTGACGATGTTGTTATTCATCACCCCGCCGTGTTGACCCCCGGTATTCCCAAGGAAGAGCCCGCATCGGCTCCGGCTGTCAGAATCATTCCCAACCCCATGGAATCAGGACCCGTGGCTGGCAAAGAGAGCGGCATTCTGGACCCAGAGAAGTGGTGCGCCATATGCGAGCGGGATGGCCATGATAGCGTCGACTGCCCCTTTGAAGATGCATTCTAAGACTCTGTCGAACTTGGATGTTTGACGGACTTGGAATGCCCATTAAAGCGGACACGATGTACGGCAGACATTTGTAGTACGCAGAAAGCATTAACGATTTTGACGTTTCTGTGTGTATGGCTGCATTTTGTATTCGAGACATGGCGTTCATCCGTATTGATACCACACCAGTCTCTTCTTTGCTTCCCGGTGCGGGACTGTTATCCTTTTAGAGAGCCTTTAGATACTATTCCTCCTGCCTGCTAACTAACCGTATGGTTCTCCCTTCTTTTTTTGTAATAATAGCATTGGATTTGTACACTTTCATTCACATTGCTAGTAATAAGTACTATGCATATACCCTGCATCCGATGCATTAAACCTACCCACTTCTGTCGTTGCTGCCAGGCGTCTGTTTTGTGAGAAATTACAGCCTGAGCTGCCCACTCCGTCTCCAGACACACCTCCCGAGCACAGCAGGTAGCCGACGCGGTACTAGGGCTCTGGGTGTCTGTCAAACTGGAGTAAGCCTGTACAGGTACATACCCCATCTCGATAAAACGGCGATCTTTTAGCCTGCACTCCGTATGTCCGTACTAGCAGTGCATCATTCATTATTACCAACTGCTCTAGGATTTATTCGTACTCCGTACATGAACTTGATATTACGAGCAGTAATCAAATCTACAGATTGCCTGAGGAATTGCGGGCATATTTGCAGACGGCAAGCAACTTTGGAATATGTTATTAATAGCATGAGCTAGGCAGGGTCTATTGGGTGCCAAAAGGCCCCCAAATGCTTCCATGCCCTCCTGCACCCAACGACGAAGACAAAAGAAGGCTGCGGCTGTTGGATCCAACGCTTGCATGGAACAGCATTACCAATTGCCCTCTGCGTCTCCACGAGCGTCGTGTGGCGGTGTCAGCCAACCTGCTGCTTTTTCCAACCCATGCCCATCCCTTTTATCGGAGCACCTCCATGGATATACATCCAGTGCTAGGCTTGTTGCAGCCAGCAAAAGCGGGATGCTCCGCTGAGCGAGATCGATGATTTGATCAGGGAAGACGTCGACAGTGACGCCTCGTGGGGACGGACCCCGGTCGGCAAGCTGGGTTTTTTCTTACTTTTCTGTTTCTTTGCTGTTTTCAGCTCGGCTGGCCGCACTTGTACTTGTACATTGTATATGACTTTCTTTGAGGCAGGTTTTACTTGGTACGTACTGCTTCGGATAGAAGCATTTAGAAAGACAAATGGGAAGCGCTATAGCAAGGCCCTTTCGGTGGCGTCGAGGGGCCTCGGGATGCGGACTAGGGGCGGATTCTTTTTATGGATTGATGGCTTGCAAATGGAAGATTTAGTGGAAAGCAGAGGGAGGGGAAATCTCCAAAAGCCCGCTATTCTGCTGTCCAAGATGGTACAGGCACAGAATGCAGGGTACAGTAAGCTGTAAGATGGAAAAGGCAGCGTCGGAAAGTTTAAAGTGCGAGGTATCTGCGTAGTCGCAGTACCTGCGAGAGCGATGCAGCCTCATGTTTCTTTCTATTGGGTTCCAACGGATTGAAGGATTGCCATGTGCTCACCAACGGTTGTTGCTAGTGCTGTCAAGTGCCTGGCCTGATCTGCTTTGGTTCCTGCTGCTGGAGCAGCTGTTATACGGCGGCCAATGGAGGATATTCGCTGTGCATACCGCAACCGTAGTTGATCTCGACTCGCGCTGAATAGGTAAGAATACTACTAGTAGTTGCAAAGCATCTCAAAAGTCTGTTTTGCGGCGGCAAGGCGCCGAGGCCCCTTCGATGCTCTGTACAGTGACAATCGGATACTCGGCGTACCCGCTACCGGTCGCTTTGCCGCCTGGGAGAGACGAATAGGTTGCGCGCTTTGCATTATCGGGCACCGCCACACCATCGACTTTCTTCGATACAATTCCATGAGGCGCACGCAGCCTTGGGGGACCCCTGCAGCCGCCCTTTAAATCCTCCAAGGCGGCGCTTGAGCATCTGCCCTTTCACCAAGTCTTAACCCCAGAGGCCGCTTTCCCTTGACCGAGCCGTTTTTTTCTTTCTCTTCCCTTCTTCAAAGAGCAATCGACTGCAACTCGGGATTCTTTCAGATTTCCTGCTCGTCAAACTATCCGGCCACTGTTCAACAGCTTTTGCGTCGCAGCCCGCAAATTTCTTCCTCGCCCCACTGGTCCTTCTCTGTGGCTTTTCTAGGCACGCTATCTTTTTTTTTTTCCTGCTGGGCTGGTATTACTCAGGTACGGTAGAATCACAAGTCATTATTACGAACACTTTGCCCCTCGGCGCCTTTTCCATCTTCTTCTATTGCATCTCGCCGACAACATTAACAAGGACTTGTCCCGGGTCGTCTCTGGAAGTTGCTTGAATTGCGAATCTTTCCTTTCTTTGTTTCGCCCTTTGTCTTCGTTGCCCAGAAATTACTACGACCCGGTTGCCACGGACTCTTTCTCTCTCTGGCTTCGACTAATTGCTGTCCAACAGAGCCTCTATATCAGCAGTAAACAAGCCGGCCGCTTGTCGTCGCTTTTGAATTTTTTTTTTTGGCGCATACAAAACTATTTTTTTTGAAATTTAATAATCCCAGACAAAATGGTTAAGGAAACAAAGCTTTACGAGACACTTGGTGTATGTATTTGCCCTACATGCAGCTCCACGGCCGCTTCGATCTTGTAACGAAGAGATGAACTGACATGTCTACTACCAGGTCGCTCCCACAGCCACTGAGCAGGAGTTGAAGAAGGCTTACAAGATTGGTGCCCTGAAGCACCATCCTGGTACGTTTTTACCTTTCCAACTGTCCCTTGAGAGAGACTTGTTCTAATATCCACGATATAGACAAGAACGCCCACAACCCCGCTGCCGAAGAGAAATTCAAGGAGATCTCCAGCGCCTACGAGATCCTTTCCGATCCCCAGAAGCGTCAGATCTACGATCAATATGGTGAAGCCGGTCTCGAGGGTGGTGCGGGTGGTGCTGGCGGCATGGCTGCTGAAGATCTCTTTGCTCAGTTCTTTGGCGGTGGCGGCTTTGGTGGAATGGGTGGCATGTTTGGTGGCATGCAGGGGAACCGCGGGCCTCCCAAGGCTCGCACCATCCACCACACCCACAAGGTTTCCCTCGAGGATATCTACCGTGGCAAGATCTCCAAGCTTGCGCTGCAACGATCCATCATCTGCCCCAAGTGCGACGGCCTTGGAGGAAAGGATGGTGCCGTTCGCAAGTGCGCTGGCTGCAACGGTGCTGGTATGAAGACTATGATGCGCCAGATGGGTCCCATGATCCAGCGCTTCCAGACTGTCTGTCCCGACTGCAATGGTGAAGGCGAGATTATCAAGGATAAGGATCGCTGCAAGCAGTGCAACGGCAAGAAGACCACCGTCGACCGAAAGGTTCTCCACGTCCACGTCGACAGGGGCGTTAAGAGCGGCACCAAGGTCGAGTTCCGAGGCGAAGGTGACCAGGCTCCTGGTGTTCAGGCGGGTGATGTTGTTTTCGAGATTGAGCAGAAGCCCCACGCACGCTTCACCAGAAAGGATGACGACCTCCTTTACCGATGTGAAATTGAGCTGGTTACTGCCCTGGCAGGAGGTACCATCTATGTTGAGCATCTGGATGAGCGATGGCTCAGCATTGAGATCCTCCCTGGAGAGGCTATTGCACCAGGTACTTATTCACCTCTTTCCCTTCTAACCTGATACCAAGACAAGAGTAAGAACTAACAAATTTTCTCCAGACTCTGTGAAGATGGTTCGCGGCCAGGGTATGCCCTCATACAGACATCACGATTACGGCAACTTGTACATCCGCTTCGATGTCAAGTTCCCCGAAAAGAACTGGACCGACGACGCCTCTGCATTTGAATCCCTTCGAAAGCTTCTTCCCCCTCCTTCAACAGAGGGCAACCCCCCTGCTGAGTCCATGACAGAGCCTGCCGATCTGGAAGACTTGGATAGTGGAGCTCAGAGCAAGGTCTTTGGAGACCCCAACGGCATGGGTGACGATGAGGACGAAGATGGCCACCCTGGTGGTGAGCGCGTGCAGTGCGCTTCGCAGTAAACTGAACAGAAAAAAGGAAAAAAAGAAAGAAAGCCTATATATCTAAGTATATGTAGCTTGGGGCTCAAAAATAAAAGCAACGACCGAATAGTGGATGCGGGATGGTGCCTTGGAGCTATTGGATCACTACGACGTCCTTTTTCTGGAGGCAGCAAGCGAGTGAGGCGGATGGAGCGGTGTTGTTTGAATTAATTTGAGGAATTGGGCGCTGCTTCGTTCCATTCTCTGCCGCTGCATTTGAGGAGTTCTCTTTTCGAAGTCTCATTGATACCATCTGGAGGAGGGAAATAGCTGTTACTTTCCGCTGCATCTGGGAAGACGACGGCGAAACAAATGCGCAGGGGGATGATCACGGGCATGTCCATTTTGCCGACCATTATTATGGACTTGGGTGCTTTTTGGACTTGCATGACTAGGCTGGAGGGCGTTTAGAGGGACATAGACGATTTTGATGAGTTTTTTTTATCTTAGGTTGTTGCAGACTTAGACTATGAATATGATGATTTTAAGCAATTCCTCTTCTTGATATCAATACTGGCAACAAGTGACTGTTTCATAGAATCATAGAACATGTACTACACGTGAAAACTACTATATACAGCAAGATCATTCTTCGGTATCAGCAGTATCTGCCGCCATATCGCTATCAGTGTTTGTCTGTGGCGCTTCCGAACCAGCCTCGTCAAACTCTGCGTTTGTGACCACTTTCCGTAAGCTCTCAACAGTGTACAGCAGGCTTCGAACCTCCTCTTCGCTGATATCGGATTCGTTTGCCTCGACTGCCTTGTCCTTGAAGGAGGTCTCCACGTCCACGGCCAGTCTGCCGTGGTTGATGGTTAGGCGGAACGCATGCAGGCTCTGCGCCTTGGTCTCCACGTCGGGGTCGATTGCGGCAATGAGTGTGGGGGCGGCGTTGTCGTCGCTGCTGGGAGAGATGGTGAGGGAGAGGGGCTTGCCGGGGAGTTGGATGATGCCGGGGCAGTGGAGCTCGTTGTTTTCGAGGAGCTTCCATGAGAAGATGGCTTTGATGCTGTGGAGTTTTATTAGCGATTCCTTCATGTTTTTGTGCTAGTAGAACTCCCTGGTATATATATATATATAGATTGGAGCTCTTATCAGTGACAGACTTACTCTTCGCAAATGGCCAGTATGTATGTGAGCGGGCCTTCTTCAGAAGGATAGCTCAGAGTATGGATGCTTGAAACGGCGACAGCTGTGGTCTCAGGAGCGATTTCTTGGGCGAGCGATAGGACGCTTGTCTTGAAGAGCTGCTTTCCGGCGAGCCAGTCCCAAACGAAAATGTATTCATCACCGCCACCAGAGACGAGGATATGCTGGTTGTTGGGGGGAATGACCATGTCACTGATGAACTCTTTGTGCCCAAAGCAAAAGTTTTCGATAATGTGTGCGTGAGGGATGTAACGAGATACTCGAATGTGCTCATCTCTATCAGCTGTGAGGATATAAGTGCGACCCTCCTTCTCTCCGATGACCAGGGCCGTCAGCATCGAGACGTGTCCCAGCAGAAGGTGAAGTTCGAACTCTGGAATATTGGCGTTAGTAGCATCTTTAGAAGCGTCGAAAAGCTCGGCCTGCTTGATCTGGTTGAGGAGGGCGAGCCGATTGCCCTTGGAGTGAACAGTGAGCGAGTTTGCGGTGGGTTTGAAAGCCTTCTTGGTTGGCATTGGTAGTGCTGACATTGACGCGGAAATTTTCACGCCTTCATCTGGGATGACTACAGGCAGAGCATAGACATCTCCAAACTTGTCGGCGCAGATGATTTGTCCAAAAGGTCCAATGGCGATTGCGCTTGGTCGCTTAGGCATAGTTCTATGTAGACATGTTTTAGCACAGGTCGCTTTCTCAAAGTGAATAGCAGTGATAGACGCTCATACCTTCGGCTGAGCTCCTCAATTTGGCCGTTCCCATCGTGCTTAAAGACCCAGACGATCTTGTCATGTCCAGTCACGGCCAAGAGATGGCTTCCATCAGGCGTACTCGTCAGATGCGTAATCACGGGCCGGTTAGGCACACGAGCGAAACGGGTCTTGCCATTTTCAGCGTCCTTTCCGGGTTTCCCCTTGCCCTTCTTCCCTCTGCCGTCGATGTGGCCAGATTGCGGCTTGTCGTCCTGGGCTGTTGCAGGTGTAGACGTGGACGCCTCAGCTTCACCACCCAGCTTCTGCCGTTTTGCTGGCGGGCCTTCGCTTTCGGTGGCTGGGGTATCTGCCTCTGCTGCTAGAACAGCTTCAGCTTTGGCCTCATTGATGGCCTTTATTGAGTCGACAACCTTGTCGACGTCGGGGTGTTTCCATGATGAGATGTGAGAGCCGTCTGTGAGATTGAAGGTGTGGATTGCGCCTCCGCGAGCGGCAAAGAGGATCTGCCCTCGAACATGGACTTTGTTATAAGGAATCTTCATTTTTCATGAGATACTGGGGATTTTGTCCCTCCCTGAAGATTGGGAGTTTTAAGAAGAATGAAGCCTAATTGAAGTTTAAGCAAGCCATGCAGTCTCCCAGCTTATCAACCTGGAACTTTTTTACTTTTTTCTGATACCGACGGACCTAGAAAAAAAAAGATACATTCTGCTTGTACCTTCAACCTTCGACCAAACGGTACGTACCTTTTGTCCCCACCTTGAACTCAGCTTCTCTTACCGCTTACCTAATTCAGCCATGCCCTAGCCGTTCGACACACACTTTCTCGCTAGGTGCAAAATCCGCGAAATTTCGGCTCCTCTCTTTTTTCCTCCTCTTTTCCGCGATAAGACTTCAAGTCACCAAATAATCAATACCAAAGGATACCCTTTTGCCCTTAAATAACCTGCCTTCAGGAAAAAAGAAGATATGGGGGGCAAAACAGCGAACAAGGCCGGCTACTTCGACAAGCTCAAGGGCTTGCTGCAGGACTACAAGTCAATCTTCATCGTTGAGATTGACAATGTCTCGTCCCAGCAGATGCACGAGATCCGACATGCCCTCCGTGGCAAGGGTGTTGTCCTGATGGGCAAGAACACCATGGTAAGAGCTCTTGCGCGCATGCCGTTTTTTTTCCACTGTCTCTCTCAGCAATTGGAAACCTAACAAGGTTGGAATTATAGGTTCGCCGAGCTCTGCGAACTTTCCTCGTTGATACTCCCGAGTACGAGCGTATCCTGCCTTTCGTCAAGGGCAACGTCGGCTTCGTTTTCACCAACGGCGATCTTAAGGAGATTCGTGACCAGATCCTGGCCAACCGTGTCGCCGCCCCTGCCCGTGCCGGTGCTGTCGCTCCCGTCGATGTGTGGGTTCCTGCTGGAAACACCGGTATGGAGCCTGGCAAGACCTCTTTCTTTCAGGCTCTCGGTGTCCCCACCAAGATCGCTCGTGGTACCATTGAAATCACCACCGATCTCAAGCTCATTGAGGCTGGCAACAAGGTCGGCCCCTCTGAGGCTTCGCTGCTCAACTTGTTGAACATCTCTCCCTTCACCTACGGTCTGGGAATTGCTCAGGTCTACGACCAGGGCCAGGTCTTCCCCCCCACCATCCTCGACATTGGTGAGGAGCAGCTCCTCGGCACCCTGGCCAAGGCCATCACCACCGTTGCCACCATCTCTCTGGCTCTCAACTTCCCCACCCTGCCTTCCGTCATGCACTCTCTTGTCAACTCCTACAAGAAGGTCCTGGCTGTTGCCATTGAGACCGAGATCAGCTGGCCCGAGATTGAGGAGCTCAAGGACCGCATTGCCAACCCTGACGCTTACGCTGCCGCTGCTCCTGTTGCCAGCTCCGGCGCTGCTGCCGCTACCGAGGCTGCCCCCGCTGAGGAGAAGAAGGAGGAGGAAGAGGAAGAGGACGAGGAGGGCTTCGGCGGTCTCTTGTATGTCATACCCTTGAAACCTGCTTTGGAACTAACACTAACGTGCTCAATAGCGACTAAAAAACCAATAACGGTACTGGATCGGTTTTCAGGGCTTATTCGACTTGTTTCACGGTATATGGATCTAAATCTATGGGTACATAGGTCATTGGTTGCCCAAAATAGGATCAACGCAATGATTGCATGAGACACGAATGAAATTCAATGAAAGCTACGAGCCAACTGTTCAACCCTTGAGAAAGAACCAACTTGTGAATATTGAAATGTCATGATTGAAAACAAATCAGATGATTCACTTGTCAAAAGGTTAGTTAATTCTCCCTTTTTTGCTTTCATAACATTTCTTTCGAATGATTATAAATCTATTCATGAGCTTTTTAACCCTGAATCTCCTGATGAAAACAAATATTCAACAACACCTTATGACTTTTTGCCATCTTGTTTTACCATTTTTGTTGCTACTTGTCTGTAAAGATCTCAATGGCTAACATACGAAAGATACATAGGATATGCGCGCAGAGCTAAATGGTACATGTGTGATTTATCCACTGCCTATCCAGCAAGTGACTGGCCGTTCTCTATCGTCTCCGTTGTAGTGTTGTCCAACACCCGCTTGGCAATAGTAATTGCGTGTTGTGGTAATCCTGCCAATCGTGCCACCTTGAGAGCGTGACTTCGGCGATTAATACCTCGCCGTAATTTGTGAATGTAGACGAAGCCTCCCTTGTCGTCCTCCTGCACATCGGTACAATAAGCCTGCACGGGTCCAGTCTGTGGATTGCAGAATCCCTCAGCAGCCGCCATGTCGGCCACGTCGTGAAAGTGTGTTGCAAAGAGGGTTCGACACTGGTTGACTGTCACAAGATGGTGCAGGCAAGCAAACGATATTGCCGTGCCGTCCTCTGGTGTAGTGCCTCGACCTATCTCATCCATAATGACAAACGACCTTGGAGTAGCCTGCCGTAGAATATGGGCTGTCTCGAGCATCTCCACCATGAAAGTACTCTGATCGTGGTATAGGCTGTCGGCCGATCCCACACGACTGAAAATGGCATCGACAATGCCCATTTCAGCGTAGGAAGCGGGCACATAGCACCCAATCTGAGCCATTATCGTAATCAAGGCATTTTGTCGAAGGAATGTGCTCTTACCGGCCATGTTCGGCCCAGTAATGAGCCAGAGAGAGCCATCTGGCGGCAGCCCCAGCACACAGTCATTGCGAATAAAACGACGCCCCTGCTCCAGCAAACCCCCCTCCACCGTGGGATGGCGACCGCCTTTGATAATATGACTTTTCGAATCATTCAATTTGGGACGGACGAGATTCTGCTCGACGGCGAGCTTTGCAAATGATGTCGCAATGTCAATCTCGTCCAGCACAGATGAAATGCGTCGAAGCTTGATCAGATTCGTAACAACGTGTTCACGAAGAGCCTGGAACACTCGCTGTTCCTCGCGGCGAATTCGGAATTTTGCTTGATCAATCTGCTGGCCAAGTGCAATCCACTCCGGAAGATGGAATGAGCTTGTACTGCGGTTCGAAGAGACCATCTTTACCCCGTTCAACCTCTTGGTCTCTTTCGTCTTGAGTTGGGCTATATGCCCCGAGCTTGATGTCCATTTGAGTGTCAGGCTTGGTGCTTCCAGACGCACTCGAAGCTCCTCGACAAGAGCACCTTTCCCTTTTACAAGCGATGTGAGGTCGTTGTGAAGATTCTGGAGTTCCTTGCTTGCAGCGGGTTTCATAACCCAAGGTTCGTTATCTTCGCCATATAGCTCCTTCAGGCTGCTTGTTTTCTTCCTCTTTGCTTTTGTCACAAGACTTGCGTCTTCATTGGAACCTTCAGACAAAACAACATCTTGGGCTAGCGCTATCATTTGCTCGGCTTCAGATGCTTCAACCGCCTGCTGCTGAGCTATGCCTTCCTCATCTATAGACTCTTTAATTCTATCCGCGAGCTCAAGCGGCTCTCCGAGGACAATTCGAGATGCCAAGGATGTGAGGCAATCAGCTGCCGGTGAAGATATATTGTGCTCCACCGCTGATGCCTCTTTGAGCAGACGCACAATTTCTTCGGCCGCATATATCGTGTTGGCTATACCAAGCAAATCATCTGGATCACCTCTCCCCAGAGCAAATTTTTGAACGAGCCTCTGGCAATCATGGCTTCGTCTAAGAAGAATGACCATAGAATCGCTTAGGTCCGTTGAATCAATGAAGCGAGAGACAATATCTTGCCGAGCTTCAATGACTTCTAGAGATGTAGATGGAGAGCCAAGCCATTCGTTGAGCAGTCTGGCGCCACTCTTGGTAACTGTGCGGCGTATCGCATGTAGAAGACTGCCGCGGAAGAAGCCATCGCGAATAGTCTGCTTTATCTCTAGCGCTCTCAAGGTGTTTTTATCAATTGCCATGGTCTGCGTGTTTTCGAAGCGGAGAGGCGGCTGTAGCTTCATGCTCGTCCCTTGGAGCCGGTTCTTGACATAATTCAGTACAAGTCCTCCAGCAGCAACCTCATTATCTGCAAATTCCTTCCTTGAAGCTTCGGGCATTGGTGATTCTAGAAGGGGCGCCCAGCCCTCAAGGTTTGTTAAGCTCTCGTGTGGCGAAAATGTGACGAGATGTCGGTCATCTGTCAATATCGAGAAAATGTCATGATCTTTTTTCAGTTCAAATGTTTGTTCAAGGACAACTTCTCGAGGAGATATGCGCGATAATATGGATGACAGAGATGATAAAGTTGTAGATTGGGTAAAAAACTGTCCGGTAGAGAGATCAAGCCATGCTAGGCCGATGGGCGAATCATTCACACTCGGAACGTGTAAGGGCTCGTTGGCTGAAAGAGAGCCCAACTGCGAAGAGTCTGAAGGAGCTTCCTGAGAAATGTGAATTGCCATGATATAGTTGTTGGCATAAGGGTCGATGAAGTTCTCATCGATAAGAGTTCCTGGAGTGATAATGCGAGTCACTCGCCGATCGTGCATGAGGCCACCCGACTTGACTTTATCTGAGGCATCGTTGGGGAACTCTTCAGCCACGGCGACATGGCGGTTCAAGTCCTGCACTAAAATCTTGAGATAGCGGTCCAGCTGGAATACAGGAAAACCTGCCTATATTTCGCCATGGTTAGCAACGATGTACATTGGAAGAGGTTCATATACTTGGCAAAAGTAACCAAGGATAGGGGCGGATTACCATGGGCACAAGGCCAGCATTGAATTTCTTGGAAATCAGCTTTAGATTGAGCAGCGGTGCATATTCTTCAGCGTGCTCAAAATAGAACTCATAGAATCCTCCTACTCTTGTGAGGAGGATGCATTTTTCAAATTTGTCCATATTCCGGCGTGCTTGGGCCACAACGGGTGGCCAAGGTGGTTCATTTTGCTCTTCTTCGACGGGGAGAGGCTTCCCCAAGACCTTTCCTTGAGGCAAATCAGAGAGCTTGACTGTAGTTTTCGTTTTTGATCGCTTCACGGCAGCTTCAAAACGAGCAGTTGCGGTGAGATTCGCGACAGATACAGCCGCGGGAGAGCTGCGGCATCGCAGAGACGCAGGGTTGAGAGCCAAGCGGCGAGTGCAGAGAGGCTGATATCGCAGGCCATGAACGGTGCGTTGTCGAAACATCCCAGATCATTCGACAGGATCAATCACCTGTCCTCCTTCTGAAGAAAGGCCGCTTGGAGTTTGTTTGCAAGGACATCGAGATGAAAGCTCGTGAACGAGAACAATTTCTTCCAAGCACAATCATTTTATTGGAGCCTTGTGAGGACGGTGATTTGCGGCCCCACCATGCATGTTGGCGGGCTACCGGTGCCTGAAGCGCCGTTGGAAGCGCTACGGCGGGAAATGGAGCACTGGCGGCGGCTGGCCAGCAGCGACTGAGGGCGGTTACGATGACTTGGATGCGTTTCTAGATGTCCATGGATATTTGGGCAGTAGGAGACAGGCGTCAAGGTAGGCAGATTAAGCGAGAGAGAAAAGATGATAACAGCGCCTTTGATCCGGGCAGATGACAGACACAGATTCACGATGCGGACAATAAAAGGAAAATAAAATAAAATGAAGCCTGGAGGCATCTCTTCAGACCAGGTACGCTAGAATACAAGCCGTGACCTCATTAATACCGGTAGGTTCATGTGCCCTTACACATCGGCATAAGCTGCCCGCAGAGAGCTGGTTGGGCAGCAGCAAAAGGGCGTCTCTTTCCAAGAGTGCGGAGGTAGCCGCAAGTACTCGGGCTCTACTAGTATTTGTCCCAAGCTCTTCTCTCTTCCACTCTTTTTCTTCTCTTCGTATCTCTTCCTGTCGATCTCACGATACCAACAGCAGCTTTTACCCTTTACCCTTTACCCTTCTGGTGCCATCACTATACGCGCCGGCATTACGTGAAGCGCCCGCTTGAGAGCTGTTGTTGGTCGCCTTCAGTTTCACTCTCACGCCGGTCTTGGTCTGGGAAGACATTGATAATCGGGCTTCACGGGGTATGTTGGAATACCTATCCATACTCAATTGATACTTTGAGACCCTCTTCCGTTTCTGCCACCCGAGACATCGAATCCCAGCCCTTATCGGCCTGCTTGGACCCCTGCCGAACTGAATCTCGACCCTACTGCAATCGGTTTTGAATATTGCGTCCATCTCTTGTTCTATTGGCTTTTTGTTATTGCTCCTCTCTTATCATCTCGACCTACTTCTTCTTATTCCTCAGAAAAGAACCAAAACCGCAAATATGAGGTGTGTACTCTGCCATTTTAGCGGTCCAGAGTGAGGAGCATCAGCCCATTCCAACCAACTTGTCACCCCTGAGACAATGGCTGGGATCGGATCCAGACTCCCCGCACGCTACCTCCAACACAGCGCCGATTTTCCCTCCTTTAGCGCCCCCCATGCTTGCGACACTGCCTAAGAAGCTGGGAATCTTTGTCCTTGGAGCGGTGTCTTCTCCACCTCCCCACAGCAGTGACGGCTCAGAGCTTCCCCGAAGCTGCGCAAGCTATGCAGGTGCTGGTGCTGTAACTCGGCGCTATATTATTATATAATGCCGAGTCTCATGCGCCAACGGATCTCGGCTCCCTTGCGACTTCTCCCATTCACATCACTGCTTGGACAATTGGTCTGTCGCTTGATTCGATTTTGCTGACCGCAATTGGCAGTTATAACGACGGCTCAAGCGCCAACCCTCTCCCCGTCTCTTCCGACTGCCCTCAGCATTCACCCTCGCCAGACAATCTCCAGCCTCTCCCGGGCAAGCTTCGACGACTGTCCAATCGATCAGCACCGCCCGCTCCAGGACACGCTCTCGACGCTCATACAATGGGTGGCGGCGGCGAAGTGAGGAGCAGCGTCTCCTACCCAGTCTTTGCGCAACGGCCTGTTGGCGTTCCCAAGACTAGCATTCTCAAAAGCCGTATCGAACCGTTCTATAAATCAGGACAGTACGATAAGGTGAATCTGCTAGCGTACGACTTCCTGTATCCCATCCATCAATCTTACCTTGATCCTAACCAATTAACGCCTGCCGCGTAGGAATCTCTACAATGCCAGGTACTCGGGCAAACCGCACGTTCAGATCTCCGTCTGGAGCGCTCCCGGACAAGAGCGACCGACCTTTGAGCATGCCGTTTCCCAGCAGTTCAAAGAGACGCATACCGGCGCTGCCTTTGGGCCTTCGTGGTCTACTCATTGGTTCAGAGTCGTCTTGACTGTTCCCGAAGCAATCGCTAATGAAGAGCTCCTCGAGTTTCAGTGGGACGGCAACAATGAAGGCCTCGTGTGGACCGAGGATGGCATGCCGCTTCAAGGACTGACTGGTGGAGGCGAGAGAATCGAATGGGTCATTCCTCGATCGTTCCGCGACGGTAAACCGCACACCATTTACATCGAAATGGCCTGTAACGGCATGTTTGGAAACGCGCCGGGCGGCAAAGCCAGCATTATGCCACCAGACCCAAACAAATACTTTGCCCTTGGAAAAGCCGATATTGTAGCTGTCAATGTCCCTGCCCGCGGCCTCTTATTCGACATGTGGGAGCTTGGCGACGCCGCTCGAGAACTCCCCGAGAACTCAGCCGAGCAGGGCCGAGCACTCGCTGTTGCGATGAAGATTATCGATACCTTTGAGGTGAATAATCAGGAATCTATCCTCGAGTGTCGAAAACTGGCACAGCAAATCATTGGTCCCGATGTCGACTCTCATCGGGTTTATGAAGTCGGCCCAGAGCCTGTTGTTTTTGGCATTGGCCACTGCCATATCGATTCTTGCTGGCTGTGGCCTTTTGCAGAGACGAGACGAAAAGTAGCTCGGTCATGGTCGAGCCAGTGCGATCTGATGGATCGCTATCCAGAGGCTCACTTTGCTTGCTCCCAGGCTCAGCAGTTCAAGTGGCTAAAGCAATTCTATCCCAAGGCTTTCGATCGTGTAAGGCGAAAGGTTAGCGAAGGCCAATTCCACCCCATCGGTGGCAGCTGGGTTGAGCATGACACAAACATGCCCAGCGGCGAATCGCTTGTGCGTCAATTCTTCTATGGCCAACGTTTTTTTGAGGCAGAATTTGGATCCCGTTGCCGCACCTTCTGGCTTCCTGATACATTTGGATACTCAAGTCAGCTGCCCCAGCTCTGTCGCCTGGCAGGCATGGACCGTTTCATGACCCAGAAGCTGAGCTGGAACAATATCAACAACTTCCCTCACACTACATTCATGTGGGTGAGTCCTGATGGAAGCCAAGTCATCTGTCACATGCCTCCCTCCGAGACATACACAGCTGAGGCCGATTTTGGGGACCTGAAACGCAGCATCTCCAACCATAAAACCCTGCGTGTGGACAACACCTCTTTGCTGGTGTACGGCAAGGGTGATGGCGGCGGCGGCCCTACCTGGCAGCATCTGGAGAAGCTTCGACGAATTTCAGGAATCAGCAACACCATTGGGGGTATTCCAAAACTCAAGCTCGGCCACAATGTCGATGACTTCTTTGACCGCCTCGCTCCAAAGGCCAACGAGCTTCCCACGTGGTATGGTGAGCTGTACTTTGAGCTACACCGAGGCACTTATACCACCCAGGCAAACAACAAGTATTACAACCGCAAGGCCGAGGTTTTAATGCGAGATCTCGAGCAGCTCGCAACCCTTGCCTCCCTCAAGAACAAGTCATACAAGTATCCTACTGAACAGATTGACAACATGTGGGAGGGTATCCTTCTTTGCCAATTCCACGACTGCCTCCCTGGCAGCTCTATCGAAATGTGTTATGACGACTCTAACAAGGTAAGAAGATGGTGCTTGTCTCCTCTCCTGGCGGATAAAGTCATTTGTATGCTGACTAGCTCCTAGATATACAAGGAGACGTTTGAGACGGGACATAAGCTGCTCGCAGAAATTTACAAGGCTTTGGGTGCCAGCGATTCGCAACCAGATGGCCTTGACGAGTCCACCGTCCTCAACACATTGCCCTGGCACCGCAAAGAACTTGTTGAGGTTTCCGATACCCAGGTTGGCATCGCTTGTGGAGACGGCCCGCTGCTTGCGCTTCGCACTTTCAAGGTCCAGGAAGATAAGCCAGCTGTTTCCGTGCAGCAAATGGGCAGCCAGTTCGTATTAGAAAATGACGACCTCCGCGTTGTCGTCGAGGACGGCTGCATCACTTCACTGTACGACAGGGTCAACGACCGCGAAACCATTGAGAAAGGCGGTAAGGCCAACAAGTTTGTCATTTTTGATGATATTCCCCTCTTCTGGGAGGCTTGGGACGTCGAGGTCTATCACCTCGAGACTCGTCGGGAGCTCAACTACGGTCAAACCAGCCTTTACGAAGTTAAGCCTCACCGCGTCACTCTGGCTACTGAGATCAAGATTAGCAAGAATAGTTCCATCACATCTTACATTACCTTGTCGGCAGCCCTTAAAGGCCAAACATCTTGGGTCGAGTGTAAGGCAGAGGTGGACTGGCACGAGAACTCCAAGTTTCTCAAGGTGGAGTTCCCTGTTGACATTGTTAACACAGAGGCCTCCTACGAGTCCGCATACAGCATCACCAAGAGGCCAACTCACTACAACACGAGCTGGGACATGGCCAAGTTTGAAGTTTGCTGCCACAGATTTGCCGATCTGTCAGAGCATAACTATGGTGTTTCTATCATCAATGACAGCAAGTATGGTTTCGCTACTGCTGGTAAGATGATGCGCTTATCGCTGCTTCGATCGCCAAAGGCCCCCGACGAGCATGCGGATATGGGCCGCCACTCGATCCGATGGGCTATCCTCCCTCACAAGGGCGGCCTCTCTTCGACTACTGTTAGAGCGGCGTATGCCTTCAATACCCCACTCAAGGTGCTGTCCGCACCCAAGGCCACCATTGAAGGCCTGACTAGTGTTCCCATCAAGCTTATCAACGCAGATGCATCCGCCTCTATCATTTTGGATACTATCAAGCGGGGCCATGATGACGAGGACGTCAGCCGTCGCGAAGGCCTTCGTGTCAACAGTGGGCGGAGCATCATTCTTCGTTTATACGAGTCTCTGGGCGGACGCAGCCGAGGAAGCATTCAAACAGAGTTTGATGTGAAACGCGTTACCAAAGTCAATATTCTGGAGGACGAAATCGAAGGGGTTTCATTGGAAGATGGCAAGTTTGACATAACCCTGCGGCCCTTTGAGGTGGCGACGTACAAGCTGCAGCTATAGGGAAGTGAAGACGCCGATTGTATATGCCCGACCTCTAGCATTCGGATAATGCTTGTGACATGAGATGGTTTGGTTGCAGGAGAAACTATACGCTATGGACAGTGAGCTATTCGTTGGGATTAGAAGTGGGAGAAATTGTATAATAGTAATGGCTGATAACTTTGTTGTCCTGTCAATTATCACAAGTCATGCTAGGATACAACATTGCTTAATGGGCATTCCTCCTCATGAGAGTAGTCTTTCTCTGTTTGTCTGTCTTTTATTTTGCTTTGCTTCTCTAAATCAATCAAGTCATTCAATCCGTTGTAACGCCGACGGCCTTTTTGCAGTAGATACATATAAACATGTCCACGACAATGATAACATATCATAAATAGGAGACGGCTCCGCCCATTGGCTAGCATAGCAAGTATGAAACGATTTTTTTGGTCTCAGGCTCATATCATATCCTATTGCCCTACAACCAACCCCCCCCCCCCCCCCCCAAAAAAAAAAAAAAAAAAAAAAAAAAGAAAAAGAAAAAAAAAAAAGAAAAAAATAAACATGGCTCGAATGGCATATCTGAATATCAAGGAGGCAATTATTCAAAGTCATGATGAAAAAAAATTGCAATTTCTCCAACTGAGAGCATCCGGAATTGGCAACGCAGCATGCAGTCCTCATGACAGGTCATCGGGCAGCTCTTCGATGACTTGCTGCACCATGGTGATGAGCTCGTTGATGTCGGGTCGCTCTGCAGGCTCGACTTTCAGACATGCCCGGACAATGTTGCGAATGGGCTCGCTGATGGATACGTCTCCAGAACCACCGGCAGCAGCACCAGCAGCGCCGTCGGCCGCCGTCGCCTTGGCCTTGGCGGCCTGGATGGTGTTTGTGCGCTTGGGGGCGCCTCCGGGGTTCTCGTCGGGGAAGCGCCAGTCGCCGCCGAGGACGCAGAGGCTGAGGGTGCCGCCGGTCTCGTCGGAGCGCAGCTCAAAGGGGGACTTGCCGACGAGGCAGGCGTAGAGAGTGCATCCGAGCGACCAGATGTCGGTCTTTGTGTCGATGACGGTGCCGGTGCGGACGTCGAAGAGCTCCGGCGCGCGGTAGGGCATGGTGGAGTGCTCGGCGGCCGTGTCTTGGATCTGCAGCGCGAGGGACTGGGAGGTGACGGGCACGGGCGAGGCGGCGACGGAGCCGAGGTCCATGAGGATGGGGATTGAGCCGGAGTCGTCGATCATGATGTTGCCTGGCGGATTTGTCAGTCGGGCGGAAGATTGGGGTCTTGGGAAGAGGCTTGCGTCTTACCGGGCTTGATGTCACGATGGGCATATGATTTGACCGTGCCGCCGCGGGACTCGCCCTCGATGCGGTTCGGGCCCGAGTCCATGAGCGGCCGCTCCTGCTCGCCCTGCTCCTGCTCCTCCGTCCGCTTCCCCCGCGTGCCCATCTTGCGGCCGGCGCTCTCGTCGTGGTCCTCCTCGCGGCCCATCTGCATGCGCTCCGCGGGCGCGGGCTGGTACTCGTGCATGGCCCGCAGCGCCTTGCACACGCCCAGGAACAGCATCATCAGGTGGCGCTCGGGGAAGCGGCCGTGGTTGACGAGGTTGGCGTTGATCATGTCCTGCAGGTTGCCGCGGCGGTAGTACGGCAGCAGCACGTAGACGGTCTTGCTGGCGTCGTCGCCGCTGCCGCCGCCGCGGTCCGTGGCCACGCTGTGGTCAAAGGCCGAGATGATGGTGGGGATGTGGTCGAAGAGCCGGTAGGCGTCGACCTCGCGCATGGCCTGCTGCACCGACTCTGCGCCAAAGGGGCATCGGATCTTCTTGAGGGCGAAGAGCTCGTGCGAGGCGGTGTCTTCGACGAGGTAGACGTAGGAGAAGCCGCCCTGTTGTGAGAGTGTGATTTTCGTCAGCGATTTAGTTTTTGCGTGATGCTGTATGCTGCAACTACACCAAGAGGGGGGAACATTGTCTCTTGTTTTGTCTTATTACGCACCTCGCCCAGCAGGCGCTGGATCTTGAAGCTCCGGCTGTTGATCTTGAGCGTCGGAGATCCCGGGAAGCAGTTCAGGCAATTGCCAAACGAATAGAACAAGTCCGCCAATATCTGCGCCATGATGAGAGAGTTTTTGCGTCAAACGCTATGTGTCTTGGACCAGCAAGATAATATAGCTCTGCAGCTCGTTCGATGTGTGTAGCCTCTTGTTTTCTTTCTCCTGCAGAGCTTCCCTTTCCTCTTTTCCGTGATGTGTCCTTTAATTTTTTTTCCCGGCTGTAGCTCTCCCAGCTGTTTCGTTCTACTAGCCCGCCCAGCTTTCTTTGTTGTGATGCGGCCTGTCGGGTCGAGATTGATTTCGGCTGGTCTGCGAATCGTTGCTATGGCGCGGAGTCGTTCCAATGGAAGGAACAAGAGCAGCGCTGATGTCAAACAATCAATGCAATTGCGTCTGAGCTGGCCGAGAGAGAGAGAGAGAGAGAGAGAGAGAGAAAAAGGCCCAGTCGTGGTGCTGATCCAAGGAATTGCGACGTTGTTTTGTTTAGTAAGTTAGTTTGAGTGAGGGACACTTTTGGGACAGCTTGACGCTGGTACTTGGACAAGGTACTTTGCTGTGCATATCCGGCCAACCACCTCTGACCTCAGACACACAGCCCTGGGGTCTGAGCTAACGTGGGCTATTTTTGGGGCCGCTGGTAGTCTCGGCAAGGTACTGGCAAGTAGCTTATTCGCTGGCATTGTCGCTTCATCATTTGGAAAAGGATCCCACTCGGTACTCGAAGAGTACTTTACGGTACCTAGGCACATCCTCGTAGCGCTGATCCTCGCAACTACAACTCCGCCTCATTGGCTCCGCCTCATAACAGAGGCTCTAACATGGCTTATAACATTGCATCACAGCTCTGTTTTGTCCTCTTGTATCATTTTTGTATTGTGCAATTTTGTCGTATTATACAGAAAACCAAATACTAAATTAGTTCCGTCGTTTCCAATAACGCGATTTACTATATAACATTCGAGCAATGCACCTTTTTCTCCCAAAATATGCATACTGCATTTGCCATCTATAATTGAATGAAACCATTCAAAAGCCACCATTGTGTGGTTCAACTTCTTTTCCTTTGCGTCTCCCATAAGCTCTAACTTTGAGACTGGGTAGAGAAATCCTCTAGATTCACCAAGGAATCCGGTCCACTGTACGCCATATAACCAGCGTAGATCTCTCAGGCCGTCTTTCGACCTTTATTAATAATCTTATCGTTTTGAATGAAAGGAAAAGCAACAAGGAAAGGATATTCGATGCGGAGGACCAATCGTCTCCAAATAAAAACAAGACAGGACAAAAAATGAAAACGACAAATGACAAATGCACTCGCATATATACGCAGCTTGAAGAACTTCAGCTTCCATAGCAAATAGGCTTAAGCATACCTCCGGAATAAAAGCTGGCCAAAGACTTAAGAGAGTAAGTTGCGGAGAGAAGGGTTTGTACTCGCCGCTGTAGTCGGCCTGTTTTCTGAGAGCCGTGGGGCCATAGGACCCGACGACGGGGGCAACTCATGAGGCTGGGGTGGCGGCGGCGCCGGTGGTAACCCGTTTCTCAAAATTGGAGGGCTAGCATGTGAGGGGGGCGGGTATGAAGATCTCTGAGGATGAAGACCATGCGAAAATACATCTGACCGCGGTGGAGGAGGCGGCGGCGGAGGTCCGTTATTCATAAGGTGAGCCGGGGGGTGAATAGGTCCTCCGTGGCCTGGATGTCCGCTGTGATAGGGAGGGACGTACGGAGCGGGAGCAGTTGGTCCACTCATGCGTCGTGGGGAAGGAGGGAGCCCGTTGGTATAGCCATGTCCATGCGGATGACCACCAGGAAGCGGTCCAGCTGGAGGCGGACCAGCCATGACAGGTGGCCTCAGAGCTGAAAGGTTCGATACTGGTGGTGGTTGAGGCGGGGGCGGGCCGCCGTGCAACATAGACGGGGGGCCACCGTTGATGTGACGAGGAGGTGAGTTATGCTGGCTGCTAGGACGATGCGGCGGTGGTGCCCACTCAGGATAGGCCGTCGTTCTGCCTGGTGGCGGTGGTGGTTGTGCCGGCGGATATGGGTGTGCCATCGGAGGTGGCCGGTGTCCTGCCACCTGAGCTGGCGCGTGAAGCGGTGTAGATATCGGTGGAGGAGTAGCCACAGCGGGCATTGCATGTGAACCTGGCGGTGGTTGCGGCCAAGAAAGAGGGTGGCTCATATGGCGTCCGTCACGATAATCGATCACATTTGGCGGCGGAGGGGGGGGAGGCGGCGTTGAGCCTCTCATAGGAGGCACCGGAGCCATCAGAGTAGCTTCCATCGGCTGAGGACGTGCAAGTTCGGAAGGCGGAGGTGAAGGGCCAGTTCGTAGAGTCAGCCCCGGACTACGGGGAGTCTTTCGTAGCTTGTGACATTTCTGGCATTGGAACTTGCGCTGCTCAACAAACTTTTGCGCTTCGGATCCAATGACCCCGTGATGGCCATTGGTAAGTCTCCGCTCTTGAAAGTTATCAATCGGCCACCACCTCAAGGCGACGTCTATGCCGCATGTGATGCAGATTTTATCGCCCGGGTGCTGGGGATGGGATCCTGGGTCAGCCACATCGCCGTTGCGCGGTGGAGCCCAGGTACCATTAGGCGCCGTCGTAGTAGATGCTCTACGATTCCATGCCTGGGCTGGTGCTCCGGATACTTTCGCTGCTGTTGTCATCTGATTGGCCTTACGAACCGTGCCAGTCAAGGTAAAGTCTGCCTGCTTATAATTCTGGACATAGAGCTGGAGGGCATTCAACCCTGTGTCGCTCACAACATCATGAATTCGATGAACAATCGTCTTGGTGGGAGCGTGCTCTTTACACCAAAGTACTGCCGACATGATGCCACTCTCGCCGTTAATGGTGACAATGTTGAACTGATCTCGCCGGGAGCTCTTGACCGGAGCAATGTCGAATCCGAGAATATGCCCCTTTTGTCGAGCGCATTCAACGTGATCTATGTATCAAAGTTAGCTTGCTAAAGCGCCCAACAGAATCAAGAATAGAGAGGCTCACAAGATGCACGACATTGATGGCAGGGCACACATGCCCCGCCTTTCTGGTTGCAGGCTTGACAGATCTCGTCATACTTTGATCTTGAGATAGATGGGACTCCCTCCGATGGTTCCATTGCCTTGGCGTTACCAAACTTGACCTCGGGAGTCCATACGGCGCAGGTGACATGCACCCAATTGTTGTCAGCTGTACGCTTGAGCGGCTCGCGGGGGTTGACTGGGCGATTCATCTCTTCCTGCTTCTTGCGGTAGTATTCAGCAGCCTTGCGGGCTTGTTGAACTTCAATCTTTTCTCGCTCGCGGTCCTTCTCAGACATCTTTTTCTTGTGGTGTGTAAGCTTCGGCAGCTCGACGAAATCATGTTCAGTTTGCTCAACAGGGCACAAGACACATTTGTATTGCTGCACACAGAGGTTGTTAGTACAGAACTTGTAGTGTAAAAAAAAACATTGTATGAAAATTTGCCTTTGAGCTTGACTTACAATCGACACTTGTGGGCTCTTATCATTTGCACACATGTCACATATCCATTTGCCTTGGACCTTGTTGTCAATAATGCCGTAGCAATTACGGTGCACTGTTAGGCGACACTCTCGGCATGAGAGGTGTTGGTCTCCCATTGGCTCCATCTGATCGCAGACGGCACATGGAAGCGTCCGTGGTTTTGGCATTTCTGGGGCGGCAGGCGGCTCGGCGGCAGCTTTCTCTGCCTTCTCCTTCTTCTTAGTCGGAGCTGCGCTTGGAGTGCTACCGGCATCTGAGGGTGTTGCTTCGAGTTCTTTATCGGCTGCAGACTTGAGCTTCTTTCTAGGAGGCTCCTGAGTCTCGCCGGGCTGAGAGGCGGCGGCTTTGGAAGGAGTCGGAGCTCGTTCGGGCGTCATATATCCCATTTCTTGTGCAAGCTGGAGCTCTTTCAGAAGTTCTTCATCTTGCTTGCGTTTCCATGCACGACCACCGGCCTGCGCAACCTTCTTGGCCACTTCTTCAATAACTTCATATCGAATAGCATAACGTCGCCAGAGTTCGGCGCAGCGCCGGCACAAGGCGACAACGTATTGGTTCCCAGCTTTATCTTTCCCAGTGCCCTTGAGGCCCTGGTCATTGACAAGCCCAGGAAGCGGGTTCGGCGCTCTTCTCCACTGACGATCCTGCGTTCTATTGCAAAATTGGCAGATGAAGCTTCGCTTCTTCTCAACCGCCTTCTCTGCGTCGAATGCAGAATCGTCATCGTCATTAGCCACATCGTCAGCAAGCTTTGAAGCTGCAATGTCCTCGCGTCTAGCTTGCTTCTTTCCTTTTCGACCGGGGAAGCTGCCCCAAACTTGCTGTCCCCTTTCGGTCTTTTTCCAAACGTAATAGTGCCGGACAATCTCGCCTGGCGGCTTCGATTTAACATGTTTCATGACAAGATGCAGCTCAGAGCCAAACTTTGAAACGCCTTCTTCAAATTTCTTGGCCTCGGCCGGACTGAGGTTGGGCTCTTTGAATTCACTCCTGGGCTTCTCTGACAGCACACTGAGGGCCTTGGACTCATTAAAGTCTTCGCGAAACAATGACTCGATGGCGGCATCTCGAAGGTTAGTAGAGCGCACAGGAAGGTCCAGCTTTTTGGCCGTCGACATGGCTTCGGCAACATAATCATTGATCTTATCAAGAGACGGGGTATCCGAGGTTGGCGGCTTCCACAGTAATGTGGCCGTGCAATTGGGATCATTTTCGTCCAAGTCCTCGCCGCGAGCAACGTATCCTGGTGGCTGATCTTGGACCCACTTCGGCCGCTGTACTCGGCGAGCCTTTTCGGCCTCCTGTTGTTCCTTGATTAATTTCTGATCTTTTTTGCCGCCCTTTTTGAACTCCAACGGCTTGACATATTGAACAGGTTGTCCGGGCCACGCGCCAACAGTGGCCTGGTTTCTGGGTCCAATGCGCGTGCCTGCACGAGGGTAGATGCGATCGTCGTAGTCCAGGGCATCCTCCGGCTTGCAATGCATGCCGAGATAGCGCCATGGCCAGAGACTAGCCTGGTAAATCTGCTCCGAGGTTCCCTGATGAGGCGCATCGTCGTCGGCGGGGCTTGTCCTGTCGGTCTCGATGCCCTGAGCATCCTCTTCGTCTTCGTCCAGGAGCTCATCGTCGTCGGCATCCACGGTGTCGATGGTATTTGGTGTATGGCGAGCTTCCAGCTTGCGCTCCTGAGCACGACTGCATGCAGCGCAGGACCAAGCAAACCCACGTGAAGGTTTCTTGAGCAAAGGTGGCTTGACACAGTTCATGTGGTATGTGTGCTGACACACTGCGCAATCAACGGAATCATTGCTGTTGGTGGGGAATTTGGTGTTAGTACAAAGAGGCTATCAAAGTTGGTTTGGCTTGTGAAAGGTGTAAGAGAAGAAAAAAAAAAGAAGAAAAAAAAACCAAGAGAAGTAAAATGAATGTTGCCAAATCGGCACTCTTTTTTTTTTCTCCAAGTGCTTCTTGTTGAAAAAAAAAAATTAAACTCATATAATCCCCCCCCCCTGATGTGACTTTTTTGGGAGCCGATGTGGTGATGCGCTGCACGATGCTGCTGCTTCTTCAGCGGCTCAAAGTGACATCGGACAGTGCCTAAACGGGCTCCCGGAATTGCTGTCACGGGCTGTAGCAGAAGTTTTAGGCTCTGGCGGTGGTCCGACTCTAGGCCAGCCAGCAAATTGCATGCACATGCACGCACGGCAGAAGCACACGGTGGGAGGGGAGACACGCAAGGCGAGGCGGAGAATGAAGGAATGGGAGGGGGGTGTGTCGACGGTTGTGGTAACTGGGGCTCCCCAACTGGAGGGGCGCCCAAGCCGGCAATCCCTGGTGAAGGTACCTGAAGAAAAAAAAAAAGGGCTCTCCCTGAAAGAGGGGGGGTAGACGCATTGTACTGGCGGGCTGGCGGCCAAGTACCAGCTACCACGGGAACCTTGTCCTCTGCACAAGGGACTTTGGCCGAATGGAGCCGGGCATCGCAGGTACCAGTGACAGGCGAGGGTAACAAGTGCCAAGGGGGACGGGTACGGCGCGGTACTTGCAGCGCCGCAAGCTGCAGCGGGAAACACAAGACAGATAGGGCAGGGCAGGGCAGAGACAGATGCAGAGACAGAAGCAGAGACAGACATGACAGACATGACAGACATGACAGACATGACAGACATGACAGGACAGGGACAAGGACGCGACGAAAAAGAACATTGAGAGAAAAGACGCCCTAGACCAGATGGAGCGCCTTGTAGGGTCGTGTCGACGGTACGTACCTTGCGCAATAGCCGCTGCATCTCTTGCAGAGCTTAACGGCGCTAGTCAGCTCCTTGCCACGCCCCTGCTCGACTAGCACGTACTGCCAGCGCTCGTCCAGCACCTTCTTGACCTTTTCGGGCACGTTGACTATGAGGCGGGTGGGAATCAGATCGTAGTTCTTCTGGATGTACCTGTCGTACAGCTTCTCGTACCAGAAGCTGTCCGGCGTGCGGCGGTAGTCGTTCATGCTCTTGATCTCCAACCGGTGCCTGATCTGACACTTGCCGCGCAGGGCCGTCAGGGGGCTGATGTCCGAGTGCATGCTGGCAAAGACCATTCGCGTGTCGCTGGCCTTGCGCCCAATGTCCTTGGGGCGATAGAACCAATTGATGCGCACCGCGTCCACCGGCCGGGCGGCGTCGTTGTTGGTGTGCATGAACTCCATGATGCGGCCCAGGTAGTAGGGCTCTCCCGGCGGCTCGCACACGAGATAGACGTGATCTGCCAAGGCGCTCTGTTAGCTGGTGCAAATTGCCCTCTGGCAATGGATAGGGTGGAGGTGGATCCCGGCCGTGCTACCTACCATTCGCCTCGAGCACCGTGCCATCGTCGGCCACCATTCGACCATTGTCCGGCAGGCCTTTGCACGTCTCGAACGTGAGCATGTTGGATTCGGGCCATGTCATGCCCTGGAGCTGGGCCTGCGCGGCCAAGGCGTTCTTTTTTGACGCCGCCGTCGTCGACGCCGGCGGTGTTGCTGCAGCCGATGTTGCGGTTGATGCTGCGGCTGCCGCGCCGCCGTTTTGGTTAGCTGCCGCCTTGCGTTTCCGCGAAGGCTGCAAAGTGCCAGTTCCCGACGTCGCCTGTGATGCGTGAATCGTCCCGCCGGATTTCGCATCCTGGCTGCCATTCTGGCTGCTGGGGGTGGCCTTGGAGTCGTCGGCCGCGGCAGCAGCATTTTTGCGAGAGCTGCCGTTGCCGCGAGACGTCTCGCCGTTGCTGACGCCGTTGGTCTGCCGCGAGGGCTTCTTGGCGGCGTCGCTGTCTTTTTTGTCAGGGTAGTAATCATACATGTCCATTTCAATGTCCTTGTCCTCGGCATAGTTGGGACGAGAGTTGGCCGTCCTGTTGCGGGAGCGAGTCCCGTAGGGCATGGCCTCAATGACAGTGTCTTTGTCTGCCGCGCCTGAGGCGGACGGCGTCTTGGCCATTGCCTCGGGCGATGCCTTTGCTTCAGGCTCAGCAGATTTTGAATCCTGTTGTGCGTGTCAGAAAAAAAAAACTGTTGGGCGGCGGGATGAAATAATATCGAGCATGTACGCCAGCGAATTCAAAATAGACAAGAAAAAAAGAAAACTCGTGGTGGTTGGCCAAATGCGGCTTGTAAGAGAGCAAAGTATAAAAAAACAAAAGACTAGAAAAACTCACGCTCGGTTGCACCATATTGGCGACAGATTAGCAGTGTGGCCGTGGAACGAAGCAAATGGAGCTTTGTGAAGGCATGCCCGTCTTATGCCTCGAGCAGCGTGTGTGAGTGAAGGAGAGAGTTGGCACAGGATGAGAGCGATGGAGGGCTTCGGTGTAAAAGACGAGAGCCCCAGACCGAAACGCAATTCACAGCTTCTGCAGTGCCGTAGAGAATCCGGGACGATGAGTCGGCACGGCAATACAGGCGATCAGGAGCAGGAAAGGTCGTCTCTCGCCGCGAAGGCCACGGCGTGGGAAGCGAAGGTTGAATGAGAGAGGAAAAGAGAGTTAGTATAGGCATGAGTCTGAAGAAGACATGCCCTGGCACTGGCGCCGTACAAGCATGGGGGCGGCAGACACTACCCAGCAGGTACTAACGCAGTAGCGTTCCCAGGCCCAGGTAGCCGAGGTAGCGCAGAAGTAGGCCTTAGCAGCCTGTGGCGAACCGTGCCGCGGAGCCTGCGCGCACGAGGCCAAGCGGCGATGCTAGTGACTTTATATCTACCTGGCACACCCTTGATTGAGCGGTGCTCCACAAGCCCGCCTCTGGTCTCACACCATTGCTGAATGGACGGATCGTCTCCCAGCTTTTTTTTCTATGAGGCGTTCCTCAGCGCCCACCCATGGACGACGCACACGCTTGGGTCGATTCTGTGGCTGCTGCGTGGCTGCTGCGTGCAGTGCGCTGGCCTGGGAGAGGGAAACCGCATCGCCAGGCTGCTTCGTCTGCCAAATGCCAAATCCAATCTGCATCCTGCATCTGTAATGCAGGGCGCTGGACAAAGCGGGAAGCTACCGAAACGCCTCGATGGCCTGCTAACGAGAGGCGCTGGTTGGCTGGCCTGGAACAACACGGCACCGCCTTACTGCCTATCTGAGGTGTCTATTGTGTGTGCTGCTAACGGCTCTCTGGCGATCTTCCTTGCTAGCAGGTTCCATTTAATACAGTAGACCGCTCTCCGCCGTGGCTAGGGGCGATGCGATGAAGCCGCAGGCCTCGTGGCAGGCAACGGACAGCATCCATGATATAGGCCTGCTCGGCTTGGGGCGTGTCCTGCCTGCTAATGCAGTGCGAGTTGTAAGAATCCATGTGCGGTGCCATGCTCTGCTCTGCTGTTTTCCGACCTCTGGCAGCACGTATCACGCGTGTGGGCTCTGGGCGCGGCAGCAGGAAACAGGACCGAGACGCAGTGCTTTGGCCGCATCGGACCGCATCCAGCTCTTGGGTACGAATCCACGCATGTGCAAAGTACTGCCGGTGCGACTTGACGTTGGCACGGACAGCGGCCTTGCCTTGGGTACAACTCGCTGCAAAAATACGCTCGCAGGCAGCAAGCCACCAATGAATTGCCTGCCTTGTCCTCGTCTCAACTTGGTTGACCATTCTGGGAAATGAAGGGTTTGGGACGTGTATATCAAGCCTCTCACAGATCGGTGCGGCTACAGATGCTAACTCGCTTCTAATCTATTTACAAAAACACCTAGCCAATAGACCACGCCCATCGAGTCTGCCATCTTTTTTTTTTCTCCTACGGGGCTTTCTGGCGCGGGTTATTATCGCAGAAGAGCGCTTTGAGTTCCGGAGTGTGAGGTCATGAGCAATTCCTAGAATGGTCAGCCCCCTAGCAGATTTTATGGGGCATCTGGTAGGGACGCCGGCACACGCAAGATGGGAATTGCTCGAATATCCACCCACCTGACCAGGACGTCCAAGGAGCACTACTGCTGGTAGAGAGCAGCATTCGCTCGCGTCACCCTTTTTGCTTGCTCGCCTGGCCTCAATCTTGCAAGGCGAATGGTGACGTATGGCGCATATAGTGTGTGTTACCAGCAAACTGTCTGAACTATGTCTGTACAGACCCTAATCTACTCAATGCTATTTCGTTCCGCCAGAGTCGTTGTTTGCTTGGCAGCCAGAGCCGCAAGGGTTGAGGGAGAGACGCCTCCCTAGCATGCATGGCTGCGAGAGAAGAGGTGAAAAGGCATAATCGTGCGAGACTAGCGGCGTGTTGCGGCCAGGCTGGCTCATTTCATTTTCGAATCAATGCTGCTGCAGTTAATTGGCATGCGGATACACGAGCGTTGTCATGCCGGTCGGATATTGAGGGTACCCGTCGCCAGGTACCTCGAGTATTCCCACTGTCTGCTCCGCAGCACGAGTAATAAGTAATCCGCATAAAACGATAGATCTGTGTGCAAGGTGCAAGTCGCCCACGCGACTACACAACCACCGCGAAACTGGCAGCGCCAGGCATCTTGTGCTTGATGAGCAATGTGCGAGCTACAAAGCGCCGGTTGCCCGTAAACCGTTTTTATACGGCGGGACAGCTGTTGGCCGCCTTGTACGTACATACAAAGCAGCTTTGCCGGATCAGCCTCTGGGGATGCGAATCCGGATGTGCTGCCGTCATCGTCACCATTGCCACGACGTCACAGCCTAGAGCCGGGGCCGTCTGTCACAATCTGATACTGCTGCTACCACACGTTAATAGCGCAATAACCGCGAAAAGTCCGAGCAACCCGCGGCAGCAGTGAAATTTTGGCCATCATCGCACCACGCAGCGTATTAGACGGTAAGGCAGAGTGAAAAGTGGCGACATATCAACGAACGGTGCTCCGGCAGAGAAAAAAAAAAAATAAAAGCAGGCTAGCGACAACATCCCGTCGGTCACAGGCAGAGGTACCTACTCGGATATGATTTTTTTTTTCTCCTCCTTTGTGCGAGAACCTGGCAGAACTAGATGAGAAGAGAGTCTAAAGTAACAAAGAATCGCCCGGATCGGCTTTGTGGAGCCCAAGCCTGCGAAAGTAGAACAACTGGTGGTACTGTAGGAGATGGTAAGCTCCGCTAACAGCGCCACAAGAAAAAGGAAAAAAACTTCCATCGATTGCCAGCGGCGCCGGGGCCAAGGTTCATTATGATCGCGCTAAAGCCTAAATGATTAGGTAGGCAGCTGGCATTGTCGGTGGTGAACGGATCGCCCATCGGTAGGTTTCGCAAACCAGCCCGCGTATAAGCACAGTTGGCACACGCACTTGATAGGCAGCTGAACTCCATCTGTGGCAAGATTGTGTTGCCCAAGATTGCGTGTTTGGACAGTCGCCCGACACACACACATATACGATACATGCGCACACCAGCTTGTTTGCTCTTCAACGGCGACACGGAAATGCCTAGGCCTCCCTTCTCCCTGTATTGTGCAAGTAAGGCCACAGCCGCAGCCCACCAGTATTGGCGGGCGGGCGCCTTTGTTGAGGCCAGTCTCACCGATAAAAGGCCAGATTTGGGCGGGAACCATTCGTGCGGCTGTCGTCAGACGACTCACCCACATCGCCCGTTCAGCACTATTAAGGTTAAGAGATACAACTGCTACGGGTCGATGAGGGCCCATTGCCACACACGAGTTTCAGATGGTTTGACATACAATTCTCTACATGTGTGTGAAACGGAGATGCTGGGTGGTCTGAGCAAACCACAGCACGGGTCAAGATACCTCACCTACTACTTACAGGAAAGCGAAGAACCTCATCCTCTTGATTGCAACTGATAGTCTCGGTGATATTGTCGCGCTCTCGTCTACACGCCCGTTTATAAGCCGTTACTCTCGTACCACTTGTCAGCGCCGTGCGCCAATTGCAGATTCGTGTCACCATTACAGCTGGCATTGATTTAATTTCACAACAGCTTTGCACAGGTACAGCTACAAACCTCCTCAGCGCCCCTGCTACTTATAGGTACATCCGGCATGTATTGCCAGACTCCGAGTTCTGGAAGCGGAATGGCGCAGGGTTCCGTGGCCGGCCAATCACCAGCCGCGGGGGGGCATCCTTGGAAATCGGGGCTGCAGCGATTGGGTGTGGGTGTGTGTCACTGTCAGGTTCCAGGAACGCCCCGCCGGTCTGGAGCAGCGACTGCAGAAGCACGTTGACAGGCGCGTGTTTGAGGTACCTGTACATGTCAAATCTGACACATGGCCTTCGATCGTGCTGCGACACCTGCTCGTAGTGAGTTTTGCCTCTTCGCAGAGCAGGCTTCCCGGAGGAAGGGATAAAGGAGAGCAAAAAGTTATAGGAAACGAAACGCCCGAAGCTGGCAGCTAATCTAGCATAGCCGCATGGACGCATCGAGACTTGCCCTTGTCTCGATGCAGCCTAGACGCCTTTGCTCCCGCACTAGCACCGAATAACATTCAGGCCGCTGTCCGCCAGAACGGGATGGGACGCTACAGTACAGCAATCTGAGGGAGGTACATGTGCGAGTGCGGCGCAGCGCCTAGGGGACAGGTACCGGTACCCGTGGCGTACCCTGCCCTCGGGTTCCTTTGTGCTGGCTTCTGCCGCTTTCCCATTACATAAGTCGCTTCACGTGACTTCGCGTGTTAGTCTTGCTGTAGCGACCCGGCCCTGTCATCTGCCTAGCAATAGCGCGCTTCTCTCTCTCCACCACCGATCCAGGTCAACAGGTGCCGAGGATATGATACGCGGATCATGAGATTGCTGACTGATACGTTCTAATCTTGTTTCTCCCTCTGTCCTTCGCTATCCTCCGCTTCTCCATCTCTTTGCGTACCCAGATGAGTCTCTCTTCTCTGTAGGTGCGTGTCGCCGCCTGCTTCCCCGCAGCCATGGAGAGCATGAGAGGTCTCCTGCACAAGACGAGCGTCCAGGAGGCTCAAGAGCGGCAAGCAGGGGCTGTTGGACCGCCGCTGGCCGGCCAGAAGAGGAGCTGGTCGACGACCCTTGATGATGCAGACACGAAAAGCCTACCTCTAATATCCGGTGCCACGACGACGCCCATCTCGGCGCCGAACTCTCAGGGCCCGGTTCGGTTCCAGAGGCCGCCTCTTTTTTCCTCTCCAACTGCTACTCGACTTTTTGCCAGCAAAATTGTTTCGATTGATATTCCGGAAAAACCTTCCGAATATACACAGCGACGTGTGTTTGCTGCGACCCCATCCTCTTCCATAGACGACGAGCTGGATCTTGCTCACCCAGTATATAATCTCCCGCCTCAGCTCGTTGATAACTTTGCTTCGCTTGGTATCAAGCAGATATACCCATGGCAGAAAAACTGCCTCAAGGGACCCGGCTTGCTTACAGGTGCTAAAAACTTGGTGTATTGTGCTCCCACCGGTGGCGGGAAGTCTCTTGTTGCTGATTGTGAGCCATCTTGTCGTATTTGTCATGTAGTCATGGGCCAAGTAGCTGATGATTTGCCCAGTACTTATGCTTAAGAGGGTAATGGAAGAGCCCGAGACCAAGGCCCTCCTCATTCTCCCATATGTTGCTCTGGTGCAAGAAAAGGTTCGCTGGCTGCGGAGCGTAGTCCAGGGGCTGAGTGCAACTTTAGACCCTGAAGTCCTAGAAAAGCAAAAGGCTACCAGCATATGGCAAACTCGTCCCGATCATGATTCCATCAAAGTTGTTGGCTTTTTCGGAGGCGGCAAAATTAGATCTTCGTGGCAGGACTTTGATATTGCTATATGTACCCTGGAAAAGGTTTGCTTTCTGTGCCTGGCTTAAAACCCAACTAAAAAGATCTAACCTCTTTCTCTGCTCGTAGGCGAATATGCTCATCAATACCGCTATTGAGGACTCTTCCATCTCTCAATTGCGGGCCGTAGTTCTGGACGAGCTTCACATGATTGATGATGATCACCGCGGATATCTCCTAGAGCTGATAGCAACCAAGCTCCTGAGCTTGGAGCAGCCCATTCAGATCATTGGCATGAGTGCTACTCTTCCCGTAGGTCCTATGCATTGCATCCCGTATTCCGCGCGCTCCCGCTGAGTCTGAATCTTTTTTAGAATGCGAATCTGGTAGCTGAGTGGCTCAAAGCGCACTCTTATGAAACTAGATACAGGCCAATACCGATAGAAGAACACCTAGTCTGCGATGGGAAAGTCTACTATGTCGGCTCCAACGGTGCTTCAGTACAAAGACACCTGAAAGTCGATGAAATCTCAAACGGCCAAGTTGAACCCACAAGATGGATCCAAGGATCCAGCCATAGGGAATTCCAAGATCCGGTCATGAACGCAGTGGTATCTTTGGCCCACGAGACTGCCGTGATGGGATACGGATCCCTTATATTTGCAGGTAGCCGAAGCATTTGTGAGGCAGACGCTCGTCTGATTAGCAAAGTAATGCCTCAGTTAGATGAATTGGATAGCGCAACGATGGACAAACGGATGGACCTCCTGAGCGAGCTGCGGAGCCTCAGCACGGGGGCTGATCCAGTATTAGAGGAAACAGTCTTGTATGGCGTTGCGTTTCACCGTAAGTCTTTTTCCCTGGCAATACTCCCCTTGGTTGAAGTACGGTACTGACTACTATTATCAAAGATGTGCGTATAGTGTTTTGTTTCCCCGAAAGTACATGTTAGCTAATTTGATAGGCCGGCCTAACGAGCGAGGAGCGAGATCTCATTGCCGCGGCGTATGATGATGGCACTCTCCTAGTGTGTGTTACTACCTGCAGCCTAGCAGCGGGCATCAACCTGTGCGTCCAGTACAGAATCCCACATTGTGATAAATATGACTGGCTGACCACATAACTAGTCCTGCGAGAAGAGTGATACTGCATAACGCAAGGATGGGACGAGACTTTGTTGGTCCCTCTATGCTACGGCAGATGAGAGGCCGCGCCGGAAGGCAGGGCAAATCACCTGTAGGCGAGACATATCTTTGCTGTCGCCAAAACGATCTAGAGCAGGTCTTGGATCTCATGTATGCGGATATTCCAGAGATTATCAGCTGCCTCAACACTGAGAATAAACGCGTTCAAAGGTGAGACGACGACAGGTCTGATTCCAAGTAGTATTGCATTCGCTAACAGCATCTCTAGAGCCATCTTGGAAGTGATTTCCGTACGCCTAGCGACCAGCCAGGAATCCCTCACAGAGTACTTCTCCAATTCCCTCATCAGCTATACTCACAACCGAGAATTCGTGGAAGAATGCTTAAAATCAGGACTGGAGGAAATCCACGATCTGGGCTTGATCGTCAATGATTCCTACTCCAGTTTCATGGCCACACAGCTGGGCAAAGCCATCGTGGCCTCTTCGGTCGATCCATATGATGGAGTCTTCATACATGCCGAACTTACTAAGACACTCAAGGCATTTGTGATGGATGGGGAGATGCATATCCTCTACGTCTTTACTCCAGTTCAAGATTTTGGAATTACACTCAACTGGCAGATATTTCGCAACGAGATGGACGCCTTGGACGAGAGCGGCCTTCGAGTCCTTGGATTCTTGGGGATTAAACCAACAGCGGTACAAAAACTGTAAGAAATGTCTCTTTGAGTACGCCACTTTCTCCATCATACGACCAACTAACACATGCCCCATCAAGTGCTCAGGGAGCACCTCTCAGGGAAAATACGCCTGAAGAAAAGGAGCTAGCTCGTGTATATCGACGTTTCTACCTTGCCCTTCAGCTACGAGATTTATGTAATGAGATGCCGATACACATGGTCGCTCGAAAATACGACTCTCCCCGAGGCTCGGTGCAGACTCTCGCGCAAACCTGCCAGGGTTTCGCAGCAGGCATAATTAAGTTTTGTGAACATATGGGATGGGGGTAAGTCTCGATTCAAGAGGGCGCTCTCGCTTCTTTATTATCCCTCACGAGGTGACTAAATTTGGGACTTGAAGTATCATGGCCGCTGCTCTAGAGCACTTCTCAGACCGATTAATGGCCGGGGCAAGGATAGACCTCCTGGCGCTCGCCAAGATTCCGTTTATCAAAAGCCGCACCGCGTAAGTAACACGTTGCCCTCCCCCAATCCGAAAAGAGGGACACAAGTAGAATGTACTTATATGTATTCCTTCTAGGCGTGTCTTTTGGGAGAATGGATACCGAACTGTCGGCGCCATTGCGAACGCTGATCCCAAAGAGCTGGTTCTTGTTCTGATGCAGGTACGTTTTCTTTTTCGGACGAGGTAGCCGAAAAGATGGGATTTGAATTTTTCAACTAACAGTTTTTAAACCATCAGGCCCAACCGAACAAACTGCGGATCAAAGGAAAGGCTGATGAAATGTACGAAGAAAAGCTACTGGCCAAGGCGAATGTGATTTCTGCATCGGCAAATCGACAATGGCGTAAGTTTGGTGTATCTTTTCTTTCGCGATGGCCAGCAACATGTATACTTGTTATGACTTTTTGACTAGGTAGCTAACTATTGGCTTTAGAGGTACAACTACAAGCAGAAATGGCCGAGGAATAAGGAAAGGTAATTTGTATCTACATATACCTCCAGGCAGTAGGGCTGTATTAGGTACTTGGAAGAGGTGGATATTAGAAGCTTTTTTCACATTTGTTACTTTATCGTGCCCACCTACGGCCTTCAAGCTCTCTATCTAAGCATCTCACTTCGTAGATGTCGGTATTTAAACCGCCAATTATCCTCAGAAAATCTCGCCCTTGCCCAAAATTTGATTCTTTACACACACATATATATACACCTAACAACCACCATGACGATTGACACCATCGAATCCATCCGTCGCGCCTTGGTCATCATCTCACTGCTATGCCACTGCTTCCTGTCAGTGAGTCGTGCAAATCTGCCATTTCTGGCATACCTGGCCGTCTTCGCAATGGACGTTTGTCTGATCACGTCGATGGCATTGGATTATTTTGTGCTGGGGGGATGTTCGTGCTACTGTTATGAATAAAGATTTGGTATGCATATACAGTATATCATCTACAACATTAAGCAAGGTGCGTTTTATTCATGTCCATATTCAGATAACACTTTTTTTGCTAACGACTTTGTCTCATCAGCACAGCATCGCCTTGAAGAAAAAGATACCCTTTTTTTTTTTTTTTTTTTTTTTTTTTTTAATCTCTCGGTTTTTAATGCCCGTTTTGCTGCAGCAAAGCCCCAAATTTCTTCCCGGCGGGCACAGAATCAGTCAATGTCACGGAGTACATCAGCATCAAGGGGCGTTAGGCGTTATACAAGGCGTTCAATTACAAAGCTAATCAATCCATATTATGATAACAAAGTTGGCCCAACAAGTCTCTACAAACTCAGTGCATGCTAATTAGACAAAATGAGACCAGGTGTCCTCTCAGTCAAGCCATCTGATCTGCGCCTCCCCCCGAGTAAACTTTGCGCTCTATACAAATGTCCCTCCCCATCGGCTGTTTGTGTGGAACGAGACGCGACGCTTGCGTAATTAATAGAGCAGAATAGGCCTTCTTCCATCCTCTTCTAAAAATAGACCATCGTATTCCGAATGTACTGTGCTCGTCTCCATCCGCCCCAGTCTTGTCGAACCCTGTATCGTCTAGTCGGCCAAAACGTTCCTCAGCATGACCAAGAAGTTTTCCTTCAGCTTGTGAACCTCAGAAACTGGCGGCTTCACGGGCTCTCCCGCTGAACGGCGTAGACGATCTCGCCTCTTAGCCCGCCTCTGCCTCTCAGCTTCTATGGGATCCAGGTCATCTTCCTCCTCTGCTTCCGACTCCGAACCGTCGTCATATGCCAAATCTTCCAGGTCTTCGCCATTCAGGCCAAAATCGGACGAACTAAATCCGGTTGGCATCATGTCGCTTCCTGGTGCTCCTTCCGCAGCCATCTTCTGCTGCGTCTTGTCGCTGTGCCACTTCTTCCGCGCCTCCTGCCAGGCAATCAAAGCATCAATCTCAGCAATCGCCTTTTCCTTGTCGATGATGCCACTGCTGACACCACCCTCGAACAAGGCATTGACGTTGAGCGTCCCGTTCTTGGGGCCCTTGCGGAGGAATTCCAAAATGCCCTCTATCCACTCCATAAGTTGAGTAAAGAGGCCGTTATCGTGCGTATGAATCTCATGTACAAATTTGTAAAAGTTATGCTCATGTCTAGCACACAGATCGATAAACGCTTGAACCGTTTGATTAGGATCCGCAGACGCATCGGCTTCTCTACACTTCTCGACGACCTTGATCATGTCATCGATGAAAACAGCAAAATCAGTCACACTGCCGTATACATTGGCTGACTTGTACACCCTCACGAGGGGTTCGTAGAAGATAGTGAACAAGTCTCTAAAGAGTTTCAGCGTAACCGACTCCTCAATCAGTTGTAGCAGCATGCTTTTATCTCTGTGTCGCGTGCAAAGCTTGAGAAGCTGTTTGAGATATGAAAAGAGCTGAGCACCCTGTTTCAGCTCTTCGTCAATGTTCTCGACAGCGTTGTTGAAAGCGACATATGCATTGAACAGTCGTTGAACCTGCTCGCCCGTCAATTCTGGCTCAATGAGGTCCGATCTCAGAATCACCACGATGATATCAAGGTCTTCATCTTCGGCTTGCCGACGAATTTCCGACTTGACGTCTTCCGTGGCATCTGTGTACTTTTTGATCTTCTCAACAAAGACAGGGTCGTCAATTTTCTGATCCAGTGCGTCAATAGATCTCTGGAAGCTTCGAATACCATCATGTAGCGCGAGTGAAAACATGCGCTGCATCAGAGATCGGGCTCCAAAGGGTTGGGCGAGGAAAATGTCCAAGATTCCAGACATGACTGCCGCGGGGTTTGCAATGCGGATGACATTTTTGATGACGGTATACGGAACAAGAGAGTGGATACGTTTGGCCTGCGCAAACATATCCGCTGAATTGTCTTCGGCTAAGAAAAGGTGGTATACGACAGCGGCGATCTCGATCCTCAACCATTCAGCGAACTTCCGATACTGAATGCTAAGGTCGCCAATCGTCTCCTTTTCCTTGATCTCTTTGAATAGGAGTGTGAGGCCATTTCGTTCAACGATATCTCTTCGAAACCTAGAAATCGTAGTGGTTAATGAATGGTCGATCAGAGTTGGCCAGCATATCGGAAATTTTGAGAATCACTAACTGTTCCATATACTCGTCAAGCTCTGCAGCTCGTCTTCTGGCAATCTCGTAGAACTCCTTCTGCTCTTCCATACGCTTCTCATCAAGGGCTTTTCGTCGTACGATGTCATCCACGTCTTCGTCTGTGGGCGTTATGGGATCACCACTGAGGAATTCTACCATTGCCTGGGTATTGGCAACCTGGGGATTATGCAAAAGGGACCGTAAGAAAGCGCGGAGGGATATTCTTTGGTTCTCTCGCCAAAGCACAATCTATAACTACGTCAGCCTTCCAACAATCCAGAGATCCTGCAAAGGTAGCAGTTACTGACCTCTTTGTTTCCATCGGGAGTTACGAATCCTGGGCTTAGCTGGCCATCCACGGATGGTCGAGGAGACGTTCCCTTCTTCGAGCGGCCAGATCTGGCCGATCTAATGGATCCTGTGCCCCGGACAGCTATTGGATCAGTTAGTATCAATTGTCGCCCTTGCTCCCGCTATGAGAGAAAATGCACCGCGGAATACATACCACTGGAAGCAGTTAGCAGCGACGACGCGCCGCCAAAATTTTGAGATTGTCTCGTTCTACGGGTCGATATAGAAGACGCAGAAGAAGCATCGGAATCGTTTGCCGCGCTGGTAAAACTTGTGAGCAGTCCGCTAGCTCTTGTATCTGTCCTGTTCTTTTTCGGCAGCGCAGGCAACACCCTGCCAGGCAGCTCGGTGCGCAGTTTTCGGTGCAACTTGCTGAAATCGCCATATCTGCGCCCGACGAAGTGTTCCAACTCTCCTTTCCTCTTAATTCGAAGAATGAACTCGGCGTGCTTGTGATATCTGATATTGCGCTTGACCGAGGTGACGCGGACTCCGGCAACATTTACGTCCCAGCCGTTGATGTAGTTTCCCTCGGGAAGGGTGTTCATGACGCCCCTATCAATGGCATTGCTGTCCACAATCTCGATTTCTGAAAACTTGATGCGCTCTTCGAACCCGGACGAGGTAGGGATGCCCGAGACCATCATCAACTCAACGAGCTTCTGCGCCTTGATAGCCAGCTTCCGCCGCTTCGTCTCTTCTAAACGGTCCTCAGAAGAGGATATCTGTTTCGTCGCAAACGATTCGAGAAACTGGCCTCTGGATGTCAGCAAGAAAAAAAAAAAAAAAACCTCTCCATAGCCCGCAGAGCAGCAGCCCGTAGGCGATGATGGCGCAACATACGACTTGGAGCTTGTCTTGCCAAAACTCCTTCTCCTTCGCCTTATCCAGAAACGGAAAATCGCGGATATGCTTGACGAAGATGTACCGCAGAATGGGCAGCTCGGATTCCTGAGGAGGCACTTCGCCCTGCTCCGACTTGAACGGCGCACCGAAGCGCTGCAACGCCGTGGGCGAATTGAGCTCGCTGATCTCCCATTTGACCTGGTCGGAAATGAGTTCTCTCTTCAGATCTGCGCAATGTCAACTCCACGGTTAGCTTGAGATTCGGCGAAGAGGAGAAGCCCTTCAGCAGGCTCTCGCGGCTCAGCTAGGAAGAAAACCTACAGTGCTCCTGTTTTCCCGTCAGCGCATTGCTCGACGTCAGCGCCGCGCCAGAGCCGTTTTCGCGAATGGGCAGAGAAACAGCAGCGCCGCCATCGGGCAATCCTTTCTCGGGGGCTGTCATGGCGCAAATCTAGCCCGTCACAAAAAAAAAAAAAAAAAACAAGAAAAAAAAAACGAAGCGTTCCTGAAGATCAGAAAAAAACAGGCGGAAGAGAGACGGGAAAGGGAAAGGGAAAGGCCTCGATCGCTCGCTCGCAGGTTCGAATGACGACAGATGTCCAAGGGCAGTCCGTTTCTGAGAGCCCCAGTTGAAATCCGGCGGGGTAGCTACTGTAATAAAGTGCTGCCGTAGCGCGATTGTATGGGTAAGCGCTGTACTGTAAGCTCGACGAGACGGACAGCAGGTTCGCCTAAATAGCAGGGCGCAAGCAAAGCAAGACTGCCAGGCGCAACTGCGATTGCGGAGGGACGATGGGGGAGAGAGGCGAGTTTTGTTCAACGCCCGCTGTTCACGGTGAAGGTGCTGAGACATGGACAACCAGGTGTTTCACCAATAAATATCAAAGACCAACTGCCAGCAGCATCTGTCAAAGCACACAGCCTCCTTGGCCCCATATTATCGCCATCACATCTGCTGCACTTCTGGCCAGTTGCAGGGACCACCGCATGGGCGCGCTCTGAGTGTGACTATTGGCGGGCGCGTATGGCAGCGTGTCTGGAAATGACGTTGGTCCGCAGCGTCAAGCCACCTCTATTACTGAACGTCAGTTGGGATCCAGTAGCTTTATTACGGCTAGCTACAGGAGAAAACAAAAGGCAAGCAACGCCGATTTCCGAATGAATTCCATAGCCTGCTTCCACGGCATCAATCTGTCAAATCTTTTCGAGGTATAAGCATACATAACTTCAGCATGACATCACCGGCCCGCAGCCAAGGAAACCTGATGAGAAATTACAGGGTAGCCATATCGATAGGTGGCCACGCAGCAATGCAAAGTCAACGCCAAGGTGCTCTAAGCCACATGCCGAGCACCAAAATCAGTCATTGATTCAGAGGAATTTTCAAAGAATTCCCATATATCCGCCGCTCTAGGCCGATTGCAGTGTAATCCCATCCGTTAGCCCCAATTCATATACACACGGAAGAAGAAAGGAAAGTCAAAAGGCTTAAGGAGCGCAAAGAGGAAATGATTATTAATTTCGCCTAAAACGGAGAAATGAACATATCCCTTCTTCTTCTTTTAGTCCTTTAGTGGTAACACGACCTGCTAGGCTTCTCCGTCGACTCCCTCCTGCTTTGACTGCCCTCAAATCCCACTTGCCATTGACTTATCCAAGCGCCTGTAGAAGCCCAATATGGCTGTGTGAAAAAGTACATATGCCGGTTGACCGGACAAGCCGCGATCCTTGGCGCCAAGTGACAGCTTGGCCAACGACAAGAGACTTGTGTCTGCCAGCAATACCTCGGTTTTCTGTTCCAGGTACCTGAGTGACATAGGATCATGTCTTAAAATGGCCGACATAAGACCGGATGTCCTTTCAAAGGGCAGATCCTACGGAGTACTGCATTACTTCTTCTTTAGGTAATATGAATATGTGCATTGTGTTTATAGCTAATATAACCACGCGTATTATACAAAAGTTCTATAACCAGCCTGACCCTAAAGAAATCCCCATATGAAATTACCCTTTCTGTGCATATGAAACCGTCTCTGAGGGCAACACGTAGTGTCATTAACCCCCCACAGTAAATTAATTCTCAAACCGCCGACTCTTGAGCCAGATGCCAATCATGCTTTTCTCGCCGGGACGATCGACAAATGATTTGCAGTCGGTATAATGAAACCTGTCCTTGAAAACGGCCTACTTCACCGCTCTTCAGATACCCACATACAGTGAATCGATCTTGAGGCGTTGCGTGATGGCCTCACAACAAGAGGCTCTGCTGTGTAAGAGATGTAATTGGGGCAAAGAGCTTTCGTGTCTTTTGCACGCCCCAGCCAGCTGTGGCCCTCAAAAACCAATATTTTCCCCATTTAGAGAGAGGAGCTCAGCTCTCTTGTTCAAAGGAAACTGCTGCAAAGTCCAATAGCGAAGCAGCTTTAAGCGCGCCGCAATAGTGGCCGACAAGCAACGCGCACGACCCTCACTGCTTGGCTGGTTCGCTCCACTGTGGCAGTGAAGCGGGAGGTGCACGAAGCAGTGCTACGTCTCCGCATAGGTATGCTAGACTAACGCTCCTCGGTGATGCCGACAAATGGTCTCGTGTCCAAGGCGTTTCCCGCCCCGGGCTATTGACGTAAATCTTGATGGCGCAGCCTCACCCGATGCCTCCAAGGGCCTTGGCCGCTTATGCGCCTCGGCAGGCAAGGAAAAAACAGTGCGATGGCTTCTGTGCGGAACGGCGGGTGTTGCTCCGTACAGTGTTGATAAACAATCCGACTATTCAACGTTTTCCGTTGTTCGGGTTACAGTTCATCGAATATGCGCAATGGCTCCTCGTCCGCTAGTGGTGCTTCCCATGCCAGCTTCGCCTCTGACCGGTCGTTGCTCCTGCTTGTGGGAAGACCCTGCTTGGCGTCATGATGTATCTCGAGCTCTGGCGTGGTGTTTTTCCACACGCTCCGAGCGGCTGGCTCAGTGTCCAGTTCAGCGTTCTGGGGACTGTAGTTGAAAATCATAAAGAGAAGGGCAACGAGGCAAAGGATAAGAGAGAGCGCCGCCCAGGTGATTCTCAGCCGTTTGCGCGTCTTCTCCTGCCACGCCCTATCCGCGCGCTCCCAGCCCTCGACGAGTTTCCGGACCTTGTCCACTCGCGCTGCCAGCTCGTTGACGCTCTGTCTTCCCTCGTTTATGCGACTCTGTAGAGCATCGATGGTGGATTTCTGTGAATCAAAGTGCCCAATGTTGTATATCTGTTTTGTAATGTCCGTTTCGAGCTCTCGCGCCGCCCTGTCAAATCCAACCTGGAGGTCACACGACGCCTGCGCAAGATCCTTTAGGGCCTTGACCATGACCTGCAGGCCGCTCGTCTTTTCCAACAGTACATGGTGAATCTGCTCTACTTGTTGAGAGACTTCGGCCGAGAAGTTGTGGAGGTCGACAACAGACTGCTTTAAACCGCTGAGCAAATAAGTTAGCATGTGACATAGCAGACATGTGTACGCGCGAGTGTGTGTGAAAGAGAAGATGCGTGTCTATGGTATGCCTTGTCTTACTCGGTGCTGGGAGAGAGCTTCTGCTTCTTCTCTTGCTCGCCCTGGAGCTTCTCCTTGTCCTTGACGCCCCGTATCAAGTCCAGCTTGTCCTCGCCCGGGGACGGCGACAACAGGCTCGCCCGTCGGCTCTGGATCGGGCTGAGGATCGGGGTCACGGCCTCCGACCGCGGTACATCTATCGAGCGCCGCATCGTCTGTGTCGACGGTATATCGGCATCGTCCAGCGTCCTCGCGCGGTGGAGTTTGTTGGTCAAGATGACATCCGTCAGCGACCGCTGGACGCGATGCCGCCTGGACCCGGGCGGCAGCGTGATTGGCGGAGGCTCCGTTGGATTTCGGGTCGTCATTGCCGCTGGTTGGACCGCGAGTAAGAAGGGGACCCCCTTTCTGGTTCAAGCATCGTGCATGCATGCATTATCCACAAAAAGCTGATGTGAACATGCCGGAGCCAGGAACAATTAAGTGGGGCCGTGGCCAGCACGCGAATGACGACAAAGCATTCACATGCCGCAGCTTGGCTTGGGTGCTAATCATCTACAAACTGTAATCTGCAATACAGAGTTGATACAATAATGCAATGCAATGCCAAATGAAGATAATATCAGCAAACAATCAAAGCCATTGAACACTGGTGCTATTAATTTCACTAGATCTGCAAATTCTCGCTTATGTGCGTCGTTTCATGTTGAGATTTGAATGCATTTCTCATCTTATGCTTGAAATAGTATCGTCATTTTAACAGGTCTGTTCAAACCTTGTGCAAGTACGCAGTAGTATCAATGTCCTTCCAACTCCATGCGATGCAAAATGTCCAAAAATGTTCAAAAAATGAGGAAACATCAGCATGCATATACCTACCACCAGCCATGACCATCATTACCGAGGCATTTGGTAGCAACAGCACACAGAGATGCAGGGTACATGCAATGCCAACTGTTCCTATTCGTTCATGACCACAAAAAGCCAACGCAGCCCAAAACAAGGCAATCCCAGCAAAGTCACACAAATTTTGGTTTCGGCAAACCAAGCACAAGGCCATGCTGGCATGATGCAGAGCGCACCCTCAAGAGCCGGCCCCATTTTGCTGCAGAATGGAAAAAAAAAAAAAAAGTAAGACACCAGGTAAGGGACGCAGACTGCCACGAGTGCTGGCTGAGTGGCCAAAGTTGATGGCGGTGAGGAGATGTTGCTGCGACCCCCCCCGTCCAGCTGCGAGCTGCTTCCATGGCCGTGCCGCAGCGTGTTCCCATTGTAAGCACTTCGCAAGAATATGCATGATGCTGCCGATGCAGTGTGTTCCCATGTCCTTCTTCGGCGTGAGCGTAGCTTTGCCTCATGAGTTCAGAAGCTTGTTTCGCTTCTCCTTGCGCTTCAGTCGCTCCACTCGCTTGTGGTGCATCTTCTCGGCCAACTTCTCGTATCGTTCCTTTTCTTCCTTTCTTGCGCGCTTGTCCTTGATTGCTTGAATTCGTCGCTGTGAATAATTGTGAGTAAAGTGGGCGGGGATGAAAAAGAGAGCGTCTTCTCAAAAAGACACAGGTCACCACCACATACCTGGCGCTCTTCCTCCTTCTCCTCCTTTAACTCCTTCTCCTTGGCCTTCATCTGGGCCATTGCGGCACGCTCCTTCGTCCGCTGTTCGTAGGACGACAGACCTCTAGTCGGGCGAAATGCCTTCTTTGGTGCATGCCATTGTTTTCCTTGTAGACCCAAAAATGTTAGCAAAGAGCCATGGTCAATGATGAAGCGCAAGGCTGGACAGCGCATACCGTTTTTGCGCATGCCAAGCGGCTTTGTCGACTTTTCAGCCACCTTGTCTGTTAATCCCTCCATTGTGGACATCTTGTCTTGCCTGGATCCCTGGTGAATTGGAGATCAAGTGACGTTTGAGCTCCTCGCTTCTCGCGCTGGTTCGTGAAGCTTTTTCTTTTTCCCTCTACTTTTTTTTTTTTTTTTTTTGGCGCCAGACACCTGCAGATGCGGGGCCAAGGCGGTGAACACTGATGGCGCTTCTGTACAGTATTCTCCACTCCAGGGTCCTGGATCTTGATTAGGTACTCCGGAGCATGTAGGCGTCAGATTGTGAAGGACGCCAGTACTAGCAGTACGCTGAGCTAAGAAGGGCGTCTGCCATGCGACGCGGTACGGTACCTACAGGCGGGTTCCGCTATAATTCTGTAGTCGCGGCGGGCAAGGCTTCTGGAACTGGTGCCATGGGCTGCTTACCCCGTATTGTGCCAATGAAACAGGCTGCATTCAGTTCACCACGGGTGGTTACACAGCAGCAAATGACACGCGCCTGGCTCTTGGATAAACTTGAAGACTCCAGTATCTACACTAGTAGCAGTACATGCGGCTACTTGGGATTGTTGTCGTTCGTCTGACGGCCTGCGGACCGGGCCTCTACTCCGTAGACGGATACAATTTTCATAGCTGAAGGCCGCGGTCCACCCTTCCAAGGCGTCGCCGGCCACTCAGGCTTTGACAACGCAGACATTAACAGGACGAGGCCCCGTGCTGCGCTGCAGAATGGTGGTATCCGGCAGACGCAGGGGCATCCGTAGCGTCCCGATCGATACGAAGACGAGAGCGGTCGTCTCCCTTGCCAGGTACAGGCTCCTCCAAATAAGCTGATATCGCGTGTCTTTACAAGGTGGAGGGAGTTGCTGCTACGAAGTAGTCTAGTCTACATGGCGGATCGAGTTCCTAGACGTAACATGCACATGAGTTTGCCTACGCAAGCAGCATTGGTTGATCATTGCTTAAACAGTCTCGATTTGCGGTAAAGTGATTTCACAAGTGCATACGGAGCACGCGTGTTCAACGTTGCTCTCGTTTGGCCTCAAGACTAATAAGCGCATTGGCTACTGTCCATTTATCCCGTACAGCAGATGATGAGCACTCACAGGGTGCCATCTCAACGTTTGAACAAAGCTTCGCTGGTTGACGACGTGTTAATATGTCCTGAACATGTCTATTTTTAATCTTGCTTGTTTCAGGCTCCAGGTTCATCTTCATACATTTGCTGGGCGATCGGTGGAGTCCCTCGCATTTCCCAACAGCGCGAAAAAAAAAGGGTTTATGCCACGTACTCCCTTGTCGTCCACGATATTAAGCGAGGCTGAGACCGATTTTAATTGCGATCATACATGGGGGGACCTCCATCAATGCAGGTACTGCCACCAAAGGTTGGAGTTTGTTTCTCGGTAGCATGCTCCGCTACGTATTCCTTAGTCTGCGTAGAATAGATCAAAGCAGTAGCGTTCGTCGTGTTGACTATATACGCTGGAGTGCACTGAAAGGCCATATCGTGAACCACTTATAGCACCGGCTGAATGGAGTAATGGACGAATGTCATCCATCTGCCAACGGCTTGGGCGGGCTTACGGGGCGCATACTTGTCCCCTTCAGAGCCCATGTCTGGTGGACGACACAGATGCATCTGTCACGGGAAAAACTACATCCCCTCCCTGGCGATTTTGAAAGAGATACTGGCTCTCGTATACTGGGAGACATTCAAGTTGAAGTTCGGATGACGATACGGACGGACCCTGCATGAGGGTGGAGACTCTAACGGGCAGCATGGCCCCTTGCGAGCTAGACAAACGGCCTCCCACTGGAAAAAGGGCAGCGTTTCTGGGCCATTTACTGGCAGATTGCCATAGCAAAGTGTCTTATGCGGCGTTCAGCTGAGCACCAGCAGGGCTAAAATGCCCGTCAGCCTGCATATCCTGCGTCAAACAGGAAAAGTCCCGTGGCTTTCTGTTTTGAACAAACATCGAAGTGCCTGTTTATTGAGCACGGAGTACGGGGTACGAGTGCTTGCGCTCAATGAGGCAGCACTGGCAGGTTCCTGGTACTACTAGTCTCATACGGGTCCAACGAGGCGTGGCCCAGCAGCAAGGCCATGAAACACGAAAGGGCCGGCGGGCCGTCGCCAGGCTGTTGCTGCCGGTACCAAAAGGCAGAGAGAAGTTGAACAAGTAAGAAAAAGAAGCAATTAGTGCGGGAGAACATGGCTGGACCGCTTCTCTGGGCTTGCTCGATGCAAGCTGAGGCGCGAGGGTCAAGATTATCCGAATACCAAGCAGGTGTCAATTGCGGCCTCGGATAGGTGCAGGCCAAAACCCTTTTATTATCGACTGCAGCTTGCACCCAGCCGCGGCCAGAGCTTGCGTTTCTGGTTGGGCCGGGGTAATTTGTTGTGCATGCAGACCTCTTTGGCGCCTGTATGCCCCCTGTCTGTGGAGCCTGTGAGCGTGTGTGCTGCATGAATCTAGGTACAAGCAGTTCTCTATGCCGCACCGTACCTGTACTCGTCCCCGGCCAGTAAGTAGGGCAGAGGCTGAGGTCCCTTCACGAGAGGGCTTCTCTCCTTCTGTCTTGCATCCAAATGTCGATTGCCGATGGGGCGGGTGGCTGAGAACGGGCAACCGTCGTGTGAGGCCGGTGATGGCCCTGCTCAGCTGATGGGTCTCATGCAAGGGAGATGGAAGAAAAGGAAAGCCTGTGCATCTGAGATGAGAGACAAGATGGTCTGTGAACGCGGCAGGTACATGTACATGCGCTCAATTGCAATCTCTATGCCACCTTCTGGCAAGCTGGATGGTCACGAGGAGGCAATAAGAAGGGCGCCGTGGGCAAACACACCGTCAGCTCGGATAGGAACCAACGCAGCAATACCGGCAAGTAGTATCACCACGGCAGGAAGCCCAAGCCCAAGCCGTGCTAGGCGATGCCCATTTACCCATGGATCAATAGCGTGCTCGTAAACGCCTGGTCGGATCTACCACATATGCAAGCCAGCAGCAATAGGAAGGCGATTTGCGGTTGGCCTCGCTTCCAACTCTGGCTGCCACGTCGAATCGGTGCAATGGCTGCCTTGTGATCTCGATACGCAAGGGGCCTCGCCAGGACGGCCGACACTGTGTTGTCAGAAATCCTACAGCACAGGACCTCGAGTGAGCCAGACCAGGCCAGGCGGGGGGCCGTGAAGCTGCCTCCACTCGAGCAGCAGCGCTTTGTACAGCAGTGATATCTGATCTCGGCGTCGTTGCCCTGGCGTCCAGATTGCGAGATCAGAGCGATGTGCCAGGTGCTTGTCCAGATTGACAGGCACTCCCGCTGCCTGGGTCGCACGCCGGGAGGCTTGTTGTTTCGGGCGCTGGAGGGAAGCCTGGGATCAGCTTGGAATAGCACAAGTATTACAAAAAGGCCGCCACGCTATGCATGCATCTCGCATGCAAGTTTGTTTTTGGCTGTGCCCGCTTGGATGGTTGTGTCCAAAGAGGACAGTCCCGTGAGTGCAAAACCAGGAAAAGGCGGCCGCCTTTGACTTTCGGGCGGCCTGGGCTAGTGCCAAAAGCAGCAAACGTGTACGAGTCTTGGCAGTGCTGAGGACGGGCTTTGAACAGAGAGGGAGGTACTTGTACCCAGGTACTCCTGACAGGACCGCCAGCCAAGGACGCAGACAGGTACAGCAGGTACCAACGCAAAAGGGCTGACAGGGACATTGCGAGATTCAGGCTCCCTACCCGCCAATGGCAGCGGCAGGAGGGCGGCTGGGGATGGCCAGATGGATGCATGCCTAGAATAGATCAGCCTGGGGCTCAGGGCACTATTCTGACTTGTACAGTATAATCGTGCTAATGTACGCGTGCCTAGTGCCGTGCTAGGCGCTGGCCCGCACCGTCGCTGGCCCTGGGGCACTGTGTGGGCGCGCTGAGCATCGGGTGCCATCTAGTGAGCGTTCGTTCGGCCGGAGGAGGCATTTAATGGGGTGGCAAACGCGCCGCAGTTGATCTGTGCGATACTTTCTGCCAGTGAATGAGCACTAACGGCGCCGTGTGTGTGTGCCAGTACTGCTGCCGTCGGTACCGGTACGGGCGCCGCGCCGCGCATGTACCTGCCCTCGTGCCTGTACAAGCGGTACATGAATAGTTCGCAAGGGGTTGCTGAGATGTCTGGGGGATGGCGGCCGGAGTCTTAGAGACAATAATCCGCACTTGGCAGTGGGGACCGCGAGCCCTTTAGCGCTCATACCCCGTGCCTGCAGCGCTGGTACTTCGCGCCTGTATGGCTACCGGCAGGTACCTTGCGCAAGACAGGCACCGCGGCAGGGATCTGCTGGCAGGCTCGTACTTGTACTTCCCTGTTCCGTAGCGCCCAGTTTTTGGCTCGCCCCCCATATTCTCCCAAATCTTCCTCTTCTTCTTCCGCTCCAGATTCCTTTCCTTCTAATTCTCTATCCGCGCCATCGAAAACTTTAACCACCTTTGGTGCAATTCCAGCGACGCTCTTTGACTCGAGTTGTTGCTTGGTTTTGGCCGTCCACTCATTTGCCCCGATTTTTGAACTTGATCTTCTTCAGCATTGCATTTTTCCTTCGATTCTTTTCGCATCTTTTATTCCGCGACACATCTCTCATCTTTGCCGCCATCATTCGAGCCGCCGTTGATACGCTGGTACGCATCGCCAACATCCTGGACGCGGCCTCCACCTGTGAACTGAACTGGCCGCTCATTTCTCTATAGACTCAAAACATTTAATCCAAATCTTATTTCGCTTCGGCTTGTTTTATATCGCCATTGTACCTTTCAGACGGATCAGAGAAGGAGAAGAAGAAAGAAGACGACAGATACAGCATAAAACCATCAAAAGACCGAAAAAAGAAACTCCAGCCACCAGACCACAATCACGCCCTCCCTATGGTCCAGCCTGCCCGCAATCTAGTCGTTCGTCGATGCTAATGCCAATTTACCGCCGGAAGCAATGATGGCAACCGCACTCTACAGCCCCGAGCGAGCAGCCGTTGCTTCGTCAGTCCACCACATTGATGGGCCTGTCGACTATCTTGCTTCCTTGGACGACACGACTGCGTCTCACCATGGCACACTTCCTCCGCCCAATCCTCATTTCGCGTTTCCCCCGGCGTCGCCTTCATCCGCCCTCCATGATCCGACAACGAAGCGGAGACGGCCTCTATCTGCGGTGGAGATGCACACGAGATCTCTCAGCATTGCCGTAGATGGCTCTGACCCTCGACACGCTGCGCTGCCAGCGTTTAGCTTCAACCCCGGTGCCTCCCTCCCCCCGAAACCACACAGCTTTCTCAGTCCACCGCACTCTCCAAGCTCTGCTCAGCCCCCAGCTCAGCCCGCTGCTGCATCTTCTAACCGGCCAATGGGTCATGGACATCGAAGAGGCGGCAGCGAATTCGTTGGCGGCCGCCTCCGCGAGGGAAGCACCATTGCTGTCATGAGCACCAGCCCGCCAAAGAACGAGTTCGACTTGAAGGTGCCCACTCTCCAGCCACCACCGCGCAGAGGACATCGTCGAGGCATGTCTGCTACTATCCCAGCGACTGATCTCCCCATACTCTTCGCGCCGCCAGCCATTGGCTCATTCAACCAGGGAAACAGCGCCCCCAACAGCCCCACGATGTTCAGTCGGAAAGACGATTTACCCAACATTGGCTCAGACTTCCCCCTGCCAGAGCCCGTGCGATTGGGCCAAGACAATAGAAACACAGGCAGCCCTAAATTATCCAAAGCCACCCCTGAAGAACTTTTGAAGATGGCTAAGCCTAACATGCGTACGAGAGTTGGATTTTCAGATACCTTGGAATTCATTCCACGACCTCTCTCACTTGTTTCGAATGAGACATCCAGCACTGTGACAGCACGACCAGGCCATTCGGGATCCGGCAGCGTCTCTTCAATTATATCGATTTCATCGCTCAGTGGACGCGACGGCTCCAACTCCCTGCTGCGGACTCCGACTGGCGAACCCTATGAGTCAAGACCGAGCACAGCAGGCGCTATCTTAGAGCGTACAGCAGAGCTCCAGATGCCAGATGAGCCACCGACTTCTCCACGCCGCCGAAATTCGATTCCTGCCCTTGTCAACATCGTCGATGCTGATGGTGTAGAGTCCAATGTATCTACTCCGACCAAACCCGCCAAACGTTGGTCTTTCTTTGGCTTGGATGCGTTTGCTTCCGGCTCTCCAATGAAGAGGCGACCAAGCACCTCCAGCTCCTCAAGTTCTACGCCCCGACCTATTGATGGCATTTCATGCTCTGATCGCGGATCGGCATCATCACTAGATACGACAGAAGCCCTCCCTGCAAAGTCCAAGAAGGGAAGCAAAAAGAGTGATAAGAAGAGGAAGAAGAAGGAGAAGAAGGAAAAGGAAAAGGACAAAGAAAAGGAGAAAGACAAAGAAAAGGAAAGGGAAAAGAAAGAAGAGAAGGAGAAGAAAGCCAAGGGCTGGGCTGGCTCGATTCTGCCGTTGAAGAGTCACAAGAAGCGTGGCAAATCACACGTTGTCCGGCCACCAACTCCGCCCGCCTCCGTGTCCCACTTGGATGAAGAAGAAGAGGATGAGCCCGAAAGGGACATTCGTCAGCCTCCTCTCGAGCCGCCGACCATAAGCATCACAGAATCTCCATCCCTACCTGAGCAATCAGAGCCACCGAAGCGGTCTTCAGATGACATGTCTTATCCCATGATTGACTTGGACGCTGCACTTGGCCCTTTCAACACCCCTCTGTCTTACAATGCCGAGTGGGAGGCTGCTCAGCGCGCTGCAGGTACTCCGGGCAGCAGAAGGCGCCTCCACAGTGCTCAAGGGTTGAAGGGATTCAGTGGTCCTGGCATGCATTACCACCGACGTGCCGAATCGGCTCCTGATCTCCCGCCTTTTGATTTCCGCTCCACGATTCACCGATTCGGCAGCAGCTCAACCATGGCTGATGTGTTTGAAGAGGACGAAGAGGACGAAGTCGGAAAGGGCAACGCCAAATCAGAGCTGGAAACCAGCGAAGAAGTCAGTGAAGAATCGGACGGCGAAGTCACACCCCCTGCCATCACGCCTGTCCTGCAAGAGCCCTTCCTTGGCCCCAGTGACAAGGCGCTGGGTAAAATGCGACGCGGAAGCGCTGGGCTGGTTGAGGGCGAATATTCAAGCCTATACGCAGTACGGGCTGAGGCCTCTCTAGCCTCACTTCAAGACGAAACCATCACAGAGGAAGATTTCACGTTTTTCCGAGCCCCGGTGTTCCAAGGCCGCAGAGATTCTGTCGACTCGGGAGCACCCTCAGCTCCCTCCCCAAGGCAGGTCCCTGCCACTGCTGATCTGCCGGTTGATGATCCTCTGGTTCTCCCTAGTGCAAGCGGCACGCCGCTTAGCCCTTACTCGGCTAGCTATATCTCTTCCTCTCATCCTTCTCCTCGATCGCCAATGTCGGTTGATGCGCAACGCATTTCCACCGCACCCTCGTCCATCACTGACGACAGCTTCCACTCTCTGCTTATGGGAGAGCCGGGACCAGAAGTCAGGATTTCGATGGACTACGACGCCCCTTCACTCGCGTCAAGCCACTCAGCCATGACCCGTGACAGCACCTTCATTCCTGTACCACGGCCCCGCCAACTTGGACCTTCTCGTGACCAGCGTCCAGTGTCAATGTCTGCTCCATTCGGACGCAGACGCTCGAGCTTGGCGAGCCTCAGTCGACTCATTAGCAGCTCTCATGGTGAGAGAAGCAAGCTCTCCATGGAAGTGACTTTAGATAATGAGCCAGAATCGAGAAAGTCGAAGCACAGCAAGACCAAACGGCTGGGACGGATGATGCAATTCTGGAAGCCAAGCAAAGAAGACAAAGTCAAAGAGGAGAAAGCCAAAGCAGATAATATGGCTGCTTGAGTATTTCAATACAGAGGGAGGCGACAGGGGACGAAGAATTACAAAGCAGCGTCTACCCATTATTAAGATGCTGCTTTGACGAACTTATATGTATTCTATGTAGCGCATGCTTTCACAAAAAAAAAATCTTTTTTTTTTTCGCTAATGCCTCATGGATGCTGGACCTACTGAAACTTTTCGAGGTCGTGTGCTTGCGATTTTTTTTTCCTCTCATGGAACACAGTTGAAATCATCTTGAAGCCAGCTGATGATAGTTGAGAAATAATTTTCCTTAAAGCAAATTTTATGAGGATTATGATGCTGCTATTTCTTCACACTGAGCTACAAGAGAGCTGTCATTTTCATACAGCCGGTACAACCAGGAATTGAGCGTTTGATGATGAGCATGAACTTTGCTTTTGCGTGACGAGTACATTTGGACTCTACCATTTTTTTCTTTTTTTACTTTTGGACGTTGGCGGATTGGGACCGGGGAAGGTTCCTCGACGCTGTGTATGTCGAAATTTGTTTTCTTTGTTCTTTTCTTTTGTGATTCTTTCTCTGGATTCAAGGGGAAAAAGAACTCTCTTCAGTCGGGAGAAGTACAACCGGATGGATATATAAAGCCATATTTAAAGGGAACGGGGCCTTATAACTTTTGATTCGAAAAAAAGGGGTTTCTCGATTTTTGGCCGCGGATAAGGGACGCTTTTTTTTTTTTTTTCACGGAGTATGTGTTATTTTTTTACCAAAGAAAAATAATTCATGGCAGGTGTTTTTATTTATTTAAGTTGAATTGAGAGGTGCTCGATATGAGCGAAATAACAAAAAAACTATATTTACTTTCACTTTTTGGTGGCCATTTGTCTTGATGCTTTGACATATGGGAGAGACTAGGTAATATGAGTTGTAATTGTAGGAACTGAGATATCCAAGTAGCTATCAACAGAATATAGATATAAATATTTTGGAAACATCATCTCGTCTTGTATAGTCATGTCGTATACATAAAAAAGATTGGTCATAAAGCCGTAACACATCATAAGGAGAGAGATAGAATGGAAGAAAATGGGAGTATCAGAAGAAAAAGCATCGTACCCAGTCATATGCGAAACACACAAAAAGCCTCAAGCCTTTCCAACGCCACACCGTCGTGAGCACATTGACGCATCATCAAAATCTAGGGTTTGCAAAAGGGTGTCTTAATAAGCGTTCCCCTTTCATGAAAAGAATTTGGATACACCATTGCGGATGCCCTCTACCAAGCCGCCACGGCTTTCTCGCTCAATATCATCGTAGTAGGCCTTGCGCTCCCATCGCATATCGCCGCTGCGGCCACGCTCGACACGACTTCCACGGACATACGACTGGACGGCGTTGCTGCCATTGCCGTTGCCGTACTCGCCAGCCATACGGACGGCGTCGTTGACGGCGGTAAAAGGATCGCCAGTAGCGGCGCGCTTGGCCATGCCCAGCATGCGCTCAATGGACGGCGGGATGCGGAGGCCGAAGCGCGCGAGCAGCGCCGTCAGGGCACCGCCGGTGACGAGAGGCACGATGACGAGGAAGAAGACCTTCCACGGGTGGCGCTTGGCGTAGTGCTGGAGGTCGCGGAGGAGGCGCTTGAGCTGCTTGAGGCAGCGCTGCAGGAAGCCCTCGCGGGGAGAGCGCTTATAGTACGAAGGACGACCTGCGGCGTTTTCACTGTTAGCTGTGATACTGTCTAATAGCATCATCAAAAGAGGGCACACGTACGGTTTCCAAACAGGCTGGAGCGGCTGTTGTTGCCGCCCAGGCCAAAGAACGAGCCGCGCGAGCCGTTGTTCTTGCGGTAGCTGCTGCCCTCGCCGCCAAAGAAGCCCGAGCCGCGGCTCCGAGGAGATCTGGATCTGGATCTAGACTCGGATCTTGATCGGGAGCGCGGCGGCGGCGAGCGCGACTCGGAGCGAGAGCGACGCTTCTTGTGGCTGTGGCGGCGGCTGGTTGTGTGGTGACGGGACGAGCGGCCGCTTTGACTGACGGCGTCGCCGAAGAGGCCTGAAGAGCCCATGATGGCGATCAGGGGAGAGGTCGAGGGGGTTTTGCGTTATGAGGATATGCGAGACAGTGATGGATGGAGTGAATGGGCAAAGCAAGTTGATGCTGTTTCAGGAAGCGGGCGGCGCTCAGTTGAGGATTGAGCGCATTGAGCTTTGTTGCTGTTACTGCTGCGCTATTGCGAGAGCACGGGTTGATCAAGACCAAGACAAGAGACGGGTTCGTCTGTCTCTGCTCGAAGCGGCGCTCGCTTGGAGATGTCGACGCGATCAAGAAGAGGTGGTTGTAACAAACAAGGTCGCAAAGCAAAGCAATACGCCGAAAGAACAAAAGCAAGGCAAGGCAAGGGCTCAGCTTAGGTATGGCAACCAGCTTTACTGTAAACAGTAAGAGATGTAAAAGCAGACCCCAACCAATCTAATCAATCCCTCCGCTGTATGCAAGGCACAGACGGTCCTTTTTTCGCCTCCCTGTTTCTCTACCTTGTCTGCGATCTGGCTTCTGTGTCACTCTCTCTATCTTGTTTTCCCACTTTTGCCCACTTGGAGCCTTTTCTTGCGGACATCCGTGCAGCAGGGCGGGATGCAGGATGCAGCGATGAGGTGCAGCTGAAGAGCTTCAAAGACGGCCGCAAAGTGGAGAAGGACTGAAAGCGCCTTGACCGCTGGAAAATCGGGTGGCTGGAGGGAACCGGTAAACTAGAGCGAATTTTACTTGATTCCTCTCAGCTTATTCTTGTTCACAGTGAGGCAGAATTTCGTACGGAGTACAAGGGCCGAGTAACTCGCTGCAAAAGGGCCCTGAAACAGCCAAGTAGGGCGAGAAAAAGAAGGTGGCGCAGTAGGCTATGGGAATAAGCTGGCCAAGTTCGATTACAGGCAATACGAGGACAGTCAGCGGGAAAATGCAAGGAGTGGGATTAATGCTAGTGGAAGCGAGGGGATAAAGTGCAGATCTCAATACGTGATACTGCAGATAATGTCGAGTAGTGGCTGTACTTTTACTTGTTGATACATTTAAAGGACCAAACATTGAAAAGTTATCCAACATCCCAGCTGTAGCTTAACAAGGTGCAGTTGTAACTTACACCATGTTACACTAGTAATACTAGTAGCAGCAGTACTGTAGCAGCAGCAGTAGTAGCAGCAGTTGTAATACTAGCTTTTGCTATTGATAACTGGGGTGCTGGATAACTCTTTCGTCTCTTGAAAAAAGTTGACAGAAAGCCGAATCTGTAAATACAGCAGTTCTGTCGCTACTTGTGAGCCTGTGAATACAAGCTTGCCGCTGTCTTCCTGCGCCACAGACTACGCCACACCCCAGATTTCAACCTCTGTAGTGCTTTCTTGTATGCCATGCCTGCTTTGTCCCTGTGAGAAGCGCGTTCAAAAACTCTATCAAATCTCTTACTGTATAAATTGCTTCTTCAATTGCTCCTCAGACTGTCTACATACTCAATTTCTAAACAGTAATCCGAACAAGGGATCGAATTCTACTTCTTAAAGACCATAATTCAGAGCATAGCCAAAATGTCTGGTGAAGACGATGAAGACGATTACATGAACATGACGTTCGCGGATCCTGCTCCCACTACAGAGTCCTCAGTCCAGCGTGCCCAGCGGCTCAAAAAAGAATCTCGCGCTCGGGGCGTCATAAAGTCCAAGGCGGAGCTCGCCCAAGAAGAAGCTGCGGCGAGAGAAAAGGCACTCTCAACCTCCTTGCTGGACGACCCGCGCTCAAAGAAGAGTAAAGGCCTTGCCATGATGGCGAAGATGGGCTTCAAAGGCGGCAGTCTGGGGAAAAAGACTGAAGACGGCCAAAGTTCCGGCAAATCAGAGCCTATCCAAATCAGCATGAAAGAAGACCGTGGCGGCATTGGCTTGGACAACGAGAAGAAGAGAAAACTGAGGGAAGCTTTTGAGGAGAGGGACCCCAAATCCGTCAAAGTCGACCCCAATGAGTATCGCGAGAGGATGAGAGCAGAGAGAGAGGACGCCAGACTAGAAGGGCAAATCCATGCCGCACAACGCACGGCGGAGAGGTTGGACGATGAAAAGGCTGGACAAGACACAGCCGATGCCCCTTCGTCTTCCGAAGAAGCAGAAGCGTCCGACTCAAAACCGCGTCCGATATCATCTCGCCCGCTCAAGTCTTTCCCCGTTGTCTATCGAGGCTTGGTACGCCACCATGAAGAAAAGGAGCGTGATCGACGGATGAGATATGACTTGGAGCAGTCCCTCTCTCGGCTGCCGACATACGAAAGCGGCGATGAAGACGACGACGACAAAAAAGCCCTGGGCAAGAAACAAACGGTATACGCGACTGCGGATGACCTGGACGAGGTGGATGAAGAGCTGGACGAATTTAATGCGCTTGACCCTGGCACTAGGCTGGGCCGCCTGGTCATGTATTTGCGAGAGACGCATTGGTATTGCTTTTGGTGCAAAATGGCGTATCCGGATGCCGAGATGGACGGGTGTCCGGGCTTAACAGAGGAAGATCACGATTGACCGAGTTGTCTGCCAAATACATAGCATCTTGGTTTAGCCTCTTTTGTCATTTTATACCCATAGAGATGGATCTGTATAATGTTAAAAACCCTTGTCTATTCTCTATTTCGCGCTCAAATCACAGCTAAGCTACTTCGTAATATGTTTTCCAGAATGATCTTCGCCCAGCATTATCCTAGCTTCAAATTGTCGAGTCCGGCACGCCGTTTCTGTGGTACCATCATTCCAAAACTACCGTTGCTTTCCTTTCTTTAACGACCACCACGGGCTTGCATAGAACCATGACAGAATCGAAGTTCTCTCCATCTGCATTTCCAATCTTCCAGACGCCCGGAGACTCATTCAATTCAACGATGTAGGTTGATGAAGTAGCATCGATCCCGTCTTGCAAAGGCATCATCATCTCCGGATCGTACCTGCATTCGCCTTCTCCACTATCGTTTCCGGCCCATTTTACGACAAAGATAGCCTTCGACCTCATCATGGCAAGATGGAGATTTGCTGCTTGCATAAGAATCTCCCCAATGTCTCTCTTGAATATCTCCTTCTCATCATGGGGTATGCTACCATCAAAACAAATCATTGCATCTGTGATGGCCTGATTCTGCTCAAAATCTTCATCCAATGTTCCGTCTTCTTTGATGTTTGGGTCAAAGGCTGACTTCATGTTACTGATCATCTTTAGGAATTGGCAGCTCGGAGGAGCGCAAGGATCTAATTCAGAAACGGGAGTCATTAGTGATTTGCCATCATGGGAAAGACATTAAACAGCTGAGTACCTATCTGGCCGATGCGACGTGCCAACGACTGGCCAATCCCTCCACACAAGTGCTCCATATGGCCCGAAAAACAGTGAAAGAATATTATCACCCATAGATGGCGCCGGAAAAGGATGTCGCGCATAGGAAACATGCAATCAGATGATGTTCCAGGGGGTGAGGTGTTCGTTAGATAACTGCAAACAATGTTTTGAACTTTATAATGGAGTTGTTTCCACTCTCCAACAATGGTGTCATCTGATACCTTGGGGCCGAAAGCCTCAACGTTTGCTGTAAGAATAGAAGCCATCTTGTTCTTGTGGGCCCTGAAATCTTTTCAAGTGCTGCGTATTTTTCTTTCTGATTTCTCTCAAACCCTTGGTGGACATCTCGCTCCTGTTGAATTAGCGCCCTCAACTGGACGATTTTGCTGCGCTGCTGTTGGATCTCAGATCTACTAGCATCGAGCAAGGTACGTACGGCCTCAGGGTCCAGACGAGATGCTATCCCTATGAAGAAAGTTTCCCAGTTCTCCACCGTGGTAGCAGAGTACGCTCGTGTCTTGGGATGTTTCGCGGTCCCTGTTAGCTCGTCTTCGCTTTCAACATGATTTCGCTTCCTGCTTCCTGCATTGTGATGCTGGCGGACTGGCACTTGCTCCGAGACGGCTGATTCTTGACCATGGCCAGATGCAGGAGTGCTTCTAAGCAAACGTGTGCTTCGAGCCGTTGCTCGTGAGTTGTTCGCCAAAGTATTGTCGTCATCGCTGCCTTCTGCTTCTGCATGATGCATCTGTCAGCCTGCTATATCCAACTTTACCGAAAAGGTCAACGTGGAAGTGCATCAAACAAATGCCCCGAGATGTATTCTCACCATCTTCCAAGTAAGTCGTAGAATTCTCTGCTGGCATTATTCCTAAATGCACTTCAGGAGTGCTAATGCTGGTGGAGCCACTTCAAGGCAGCGAGACCAATAGAGAGAGTGAGGTCAAAAGCAAGTACTGTGCGAGCCAAATGAAGATTGATATGGCGAGTTTGTTGGCTTCTGGGCTGTATTTAAAAGACTGAAGAAAGTTGATGAATGCGTGTTTTCAGGTGCCTGTGGGTGGATGCATAAAAGCAAGAGTGACGAAGGAGTGACGGCTGGCAAAGCGAATTTATCTCTTGGGCTGAAAGAAAAGTGAATCCGGTCGCCAGGTACCTGCGGCTGAGCGCATGCGGTCAAGTGACTGAGGGCTGCCGCCTTATTTCTATTTGAAGGTCAAATCGTAGAAGGCGATTCAACTTTCCTCCTCCTTCTTTCCACACTTCGCACTCTTCATCTCCTACAAGAAGCACGTTTGCCTCACTTCAACTTGGGATACGACCTGCAGCTATGGCGCCATCCATCAACGGAGATTCTTCGCTATCAAAGGATGAAGATCCTTTCATTGCTTTCGGAATAGATTTTGGCACAACGTAAGTCTACCCTGCTCTATAACTTGATCACAAGTACCGACTTTAGTAGTTATTCAGGTGTAGCATGGGCCATCTCAACTCGACCAGCCAATATCAGCATGATAACTAGCTGGGATTCAGCCAAGTACCATTGCTCCGATAAAGAGAAAACCCCAAGCATCATTTCATACGAAGAGAACGGCAAAATCTTCTGGGGCTACTCTGTTTCTGACAAAAAATCTTCGATTGAGTGGTCCAAACTCTGCCTTTTGGAAGAAGATGATATTCCCACCGATGTCAGTCATTCAACACAGCTTCAAGCTGCTCAAGCTGCTTTGAAGCACCAAAAAAAGAGCGTCGTAGATGTCATCAGCGACTACTTGCGACGGCTGTGGAAACACAGTATCATCAACATTAGGCGAGCCATAGGTGGACAGTTGGTAGACCTCTGCAGGTTCAAGGTTGTTGCCACGATTCCTGCAATATGGCCCATATATGCTCAGATGCGCATGCATGAAGCCATAGAAAAGGCTGGTATTCTGAGCACTCGAAACGCCGGTCAAACAATCTTAGAATTTCTTCCAGAGCCTGAAGCCGCGGCATTGGCTACCCTGAAAGGTATCTCCACGTACAATCAGGCAAATATGGAGGTAAGAGCATCTTATACCCCAGTTGTATGTTATCAACTAACGCATGGGTTTAGGTTGGCGACCATTTTGTTGTTTGCGACGCTGGTGGAGGCACTGTGGTAAGTTTCTGGAAACACGTCTTGAATTTTGATGCAGCTCACACAACCAGGACATAATCACCTACACCGTTGTCGAGCTGAGCCCGATGAAAGTCAAAGAAAGCGTCAAGGGAGACGGTAGGGTGTCGCATTCTTGACGCTATATGATTGGCAACTGATGTGATGTATAGGAAAACTTTGTGGAGCCACCTTTTTGGACGAACGTTTTCTGGAAATTCTTCGAGAGAAACTTGATCAGATATCTCCTCATACTTGGAAAACGCTTGAAGAGACTGGAGCACTGGGACGAATTATAAACAACGATTGGGAGAACGGAATTAAGCCTCAATTTCGCAACACTGACCAACACTGGATGATTCAGATCCCGGTACAGGGACCCAAGCGAACCCATGATGAATTCCGTTTCTCAGACATTAAGTTTGATGTGTGAGTCTTCTTCAATTTCTTGTACAGTGCTCATTAGTACTAATTTGTTTAACGAATAGCAAAGACATCCAAAGAATATTCAAGCCAATCGTGGCTGAAATAAAGCACCTTGTGCATAACCAAGTGAAGGCCATTAAAGACAAGTACAACAAGGAACCAAAGGTAACGTTTTGGTATTATCTGGTGACACTACCGAAGTACTAATATATTATATCTTCTAGCTTGTTGTACTTGTTGGTGAGTTTGGCAGGCAACCTTTTCTTTTTACAGAAATGCAGGACGCTTTAAACCGCAGGAATGGGCTTATGGGAAAAGTCGAGGTTCTACAGAGCCAGGGCGCAGAACCGTAAGTTTTTATTGATGTATTAATAATAACAAGAAGCTGATACTTAGTCTCCTTTCACGATGAAGCTGGACAGCTGTCTGCCGAGGAGCAGTAATACGAGGGCTTGAGCTGTCCGATCATACAAAGGACTCTACGGTCATGTCGAGAATTAGCAGGATGAGCTACGGTGTGAAATGCAGTGAAACACCGTAGAATGCGAAGAAGCACGACATAAGAGATAAAGAGTGGTCTGATATACATCAGGCATATCGGGCTATGAACCAGACTTCTTGGTTTGTGCGCATCGTGAGTTTCAACATTCATGCGAACCATTAACTTGAAATATGCTAACAACTATTAAGGGGGAGACCATTCCAGTGGGCAATTCCATTTCTAAAGGATTCCATACAGACCTTGAAAAGCCAATTACGAAGCATGCCACAGAACTCATCTATTCAACCTCTGCCACTCCACCGAAGAGATGCGATGAGACAGTCAAGAAGCTTTACAGTCTCCATTGGTCGACTGTTCCTAAGTTCAACAAACTCACTACTTGGGTGAATTCTGATGGTCGAACTATTCGACGATTTTGCTTTGACACCAAGATGATATCAAATGGCGTGACTTTGGATTTTGAGATTATCTACAAAGGACAGGTCGTGGCGTCGAAGAATATCGGCATTGACTATGGCCACTGCGGTGCTCTTGCTAGTAACTTCAACTGACAGTGCGATGTGGAATGGGATCAGAAGAGATGTTTCCATTGCGAAGACTGAATATTTACATTAAGCACTTAGATTTATTATACATGGACTGATTTGGCTTGGAGGTTCGTTCACGCAGAGTGCGAAAATGAGACTACTTTGCTTTGGTAGGAAGATAAGTCAGAGTTACTTAAGAGGTTGATATACGGAAATTTGAGGATAGATGCATTCAATAAAGAGAGAGATGTACCTTATATGAAGCTGTGCTCTGAGTTTCATCACTGGTGCTCAAGGACCGATAAGATACTGCTTGACTGAAGGAGAGTGAGGGGAGTGCCGTGATTAATTCCATGCTCTAGAATCGCAATTCAACAGACCTGTCGAAGAGATACCTCTGAGAACGAGAAGAAGATGGATACCAGAGTATATACATGGAGTCACCAGATATCACGCAATGGCGCCACGTCAACGAAGTCAAGGCTTTAGGATTTTATGACTAGTTTTATTGGAAACAAGGCTTTTGTAACAATTCTCTATTTAGTTCCTGGGTTCTATTCAACGAACTCTATTCAGCGAAGATATGAAAGCTACAGCTAGAGGGACGTCGTCTAGCTACTCCAATCAATTTCCTGCCGCGTATCCACTGGTTCCAAAGAGGCCAAAGAGCATACACTCGCCGTCGACTATCAGAGAATAAGTCCATTGCACTCTAACCTGGTGCTTCTGCCTATACGAGGGAAGCTGTTCCGCGAAAGTGGGCACATTAATTGCACGACTGTACTGCCGACTCTCCTTTCCGCTCCGAGAGATAGACAATGATCCAGCAGAGAGTGATTTTCCTTCTATTGGAGGGGCTGAACCCAAAGATCTTCAAGTTCATGGCGGACTACCTCGTAATATGAGATGCAGGCTATACTCCTCCATCCAACCGCTTTCCGGATCAACTATGTTGTCGAATGTACCTGTAGAAGAAGCCAAGTTATTGTTCCGGCTCAGGTTTTATTTCAGGTGCCGCATTGCTCAAATCATCCGATGCCTTATCATGGCTTGCCGTGCTGGGCATCGTTTCATCCTCCGAAGTCGATATAATTTCTGCTTTCCTGAGTATTACCGAAGCCTTGCAAAGAATCGTACTGAACTCAAAGCCCTCGCCGTCTGCGTTGCCATATTTTACCAAGGCTGGTGCTTCGACAAACTCTACATCGTTTTGCAATGTGTGAGCGTCTATATGACTCTGTATAGATTCCATTGACTCTGGGTCATACTGCGCAAGCTGCTTGCCATCATCATCCCCCAGCCACTTCAGAATGAAAATGGCCTTTGACTTCATCATCATCGTATGGAGATTCCTCGCATCCATAATCAAATCCATTATTCTGTTTTGGAAATTTCCCATCTCGCTGGTCGGAAGAAATTGACATAGTGACAATCTGGCAGCATCAAACAAACCCGATATAGCCTCTTTAGCTGTTTCATCAAATCTAGGCTCTTCCCCGAAGTCGTTCATCGCTCTCAATTTCATGTGGCTAATCATCTCGAGACAGCGAGGGTTATTGAGATGTTTTGGACCTATGCGAGCAGAGGTGTCAGCCAATTTTGTCAACAAGCTGAGACGAGGTGGAAAAAAAAAGAACGATTTACCCTCTGTAGAAACAATTTGTGTTAACATTTGGCCAGCCGCTCCGTGCCAGATGAGCCACCTCCCCAATAATACACCAAGAATGACCTCCCATATCGTTCGTCGAAGAACAGCCACTCGTAGGCTTGCAATGTCACAGACTGAGAGAGACGGGCGATTCTCAAGCTGTTTCATCAGAGCCTCGATGCTATCGCGTTCATTGACGGGGCTTTTGGTCAAACATTGAGAAACCAGATCACGGATGTCAAACGATAGCTTCTTCCATTCGAAGGTTATATCAGAATCCGAAAACTTGGTATACCTGCCAGAGTCCTGCTTGGCGTCATCAATCGCTTTTTCCAGCTTTCTCCTCAAACTGCGACACTCATTTTGCAACTGGTCGCTCCTTGAGCTCTGCAACTCCTGTAACTCTTCTTGATTTTGAAGTGCTTTCTGAGTCTTCCTATGCTCTTCTTTGAGAGAATTGAATTGAAGACGCAACCCCAGGTTCCTAGTTTTGGAAGCTTCGAAGCCATGAACTTTCGATTTATACTCCTCCAGTAATTCATGAAGCGTCGTCTCAAAATCTTCCACCTCCGTCTGGATTGCAGGTTTCCTGCCGCGCTTTCCAGACCGTATGACTTCATCTTCGTGTTTTTCTTGGCCTCGTTTTTTCGGATATGGAGTCTCAGTTTCACTCGTCGGCGATTCCAACTGTGCTGAGTCTTGTTTGGGTGCAGTCGAACGCAGCACCCGAGAAGTTTTTACCGTGATGCGCACTTTTCTTGGCGTAACATTATCTTGATAATCTTCATCTGCGCCATCAGTGATAGATGGGGTTTCCCCTTCACTATCTTGGTTTTTTTTCTCTTGAGCTTGTGCGAGTGATGCCACGGTTGGCGTTTCAACAGTTGGGTTTTCATCATCGATGTGGGAAGATTGTAAAGGTCCTGCTTGATAGTTAGCTTCGGTTCAGTTTTCTTGGCACAGCTGTTAAAAAGAAACCAGATTTTGATGAAAAAAATGTTACTTACCGCGTCTTCCGCTAGGAGTGCCGATTCCGCGTGGTGGCATCGTGCCGTAATCTCTCGGATGTGACAAGAACTGGCCTCGGCGAGTCTGGATATTGATGCTCTATCACGTTTTAGGAAAAAGATTTTGGAAGGAATTAGAAAGTGGAATAAGAGAGAAGAAGCAAAAACGCAAAGAGGGCATTTAACAGTGTGGGCGGTAATCTGCAGAGCTTCTGCCAAACCACTGCCGACTGACAATGCAGTGACACACGCGCTGTCATTCATGTGACTGGTGCCTAACCATTGTTTATATTCTCTTCCTTTTCAATCCACACATTTATTCTCCCTTTAGCTACAAACCTGGTATAGCTTACTACTTGTTCGCAACAACAAAAGTTGAGAAGCGCTCTATCATGGTTGAAATTGATCAGAAACAAAGACGTGCTAAGAAAGGGACTCAAAATGCCTCTGGAGGAGATCCAACGATTGTCATAGGCATAGACTTTGGAACCACGTACGTCTACTCTATCGCGGCGATGCAGTTTTTGATGCTGATTCTGGATAGCTTCTCCGGTGTCGCTTGGGCTCGATCAAGTCGGCCAGAACAAATCGACATAGTCACGAGCTGGAAATCCCGCTTCAGTTTCAACAGCGACAAAGAAAAAGTACCAACCGTCATCTCTCGCGAAGAGAAAGATGGTGCTCCTCTTTGGGGCTACGTCGCTCCACTGGGGTCAGCCTCCATTCAATGGTTCAAGCTCTGCCTTCTCGACAAAGAAGATATTCCGGAATATCAGAGAAAATCAGAACATCTGAAGACCGCAATGAAGTCACTAAAAGAGTCTGACACCCATGTTGTGGATGTTATCAGCAACTACCTACGAGAGCTATGGCAGTATACCATTAGCTGCATCGAGCGAGCTGAGGGGGCATCTATAGTCGAAGTCTCTACGTTCAAAGTGGTTGTCACTCTGCCGGCTATCTGGCCTGCATATGCCCAGTTTCGGATGAAAGAGGCAATTAAAAAAGCAGGGATTTTGAACATCCGTGGCGTCTTCAATACTGAGCTGGAGTTTATCTCAGAGCCTGAAGCGGCCGCCCTTGCTGCTTTGCGAGATCTATCTGATAGAGCGGATATAGTGGTAAGGCATATGTTCGCTGCAACTTAATTCATCATTAGCGCACTTACTGATTGGTTTTTTATAGCCCGGTGATCATTTCGTCGTCTGTGACGCTGGCGGAGGTACTGTCGTAAGTTATCCAGCCCAATTTCGTGATAACGCAGCTCATTTGCCTCACAGGATGTGATTACCTACACCATCGTCAGTAAAACCCCAATGAGAGTTAAAGAAAGCGTTAAGGGTAATGGTAAGCAGCATATATTCTTTTCTAGTTCAGGTTCCCACAGCTTATGCATTTTATAGGAAAGCTCTGTGGCTCTACGTTTGTAGACGAGCGTTTCCGATATCTCCTTCGACAAAAGATTCCTTTGAGTACTTGGGAAAGACTTGGAGAAGTTGGAATAGCTCGTCTTATGAATAACGAATGGGAACACGGCATAAGCCACAATTCAGCAATGATGGCCGTACGTGGTCGATACAAATCCCTGTCAGTTCGCGGAAGAGGGACCTTGAACAATACATGTCTTCAGATATCAACATACACAAGTAAGCTTCTCACAAAGGTGGATATCTACAATCTATAGGAATACTGACTGACGCCCCCACCAGTCATGAGATTGTCAACGTGTTTCAACCGATAACTACCCAGGTTGTGGAACTTGTAGCAGCCCAAGTTAACGAAGTCAAAAGGCGGTACAAGAAGCAATCCAAGGTATGAATGTAGGCTTGAGCTGTTTGCCGAAATAAAATACTGATATAAGTTTCTAGTTTGTGATCTTGGTTGGTGGGTTTGGACGATGCCAGTATCTACGTAACTGCCTGATCGAAGGTCTCAAAGGCAAAGTAGAGATTTTACAGAGTTCTGGAGCACGACCGTGAGTACAAATTGATATTCTCCATTCTAAACAAGGCTGATCTGTTTTTCTCCAACGATATAGCTGGACGGCTGTTTGTCGCGGTGCGGCTATCAGAGGACTTGAACAGTCTGATGACGCAGCGGAATCTGCAATTTCTTCGAGAATCGCGAGAGCGAGTTACGGTACCATGTGCAATATAATTCCATGGCGTGAAAAGAAACACAGTATCCAAGACAAAGAGTGGTGCCCAATCGCGCAAGTGTACATGGCCGCCGACCAAACCTCCTGGTTTCTGCGTATTGTAAGTCATTAACGTCTAATGTGGCCGAAATGGTCATTGCTAATGGTCATCAAGGGCGAGACCATAACCGTGGGCAAACCCCTTGAACAAGGGTTCAGTCAAGACTTTGAATCACCAGCCAGCCAAATCGTCACAAATCTCATTTACTCCAGCAGCCTTCAGCCATCAGAGCGATGCGACGAGACAGTCAAAGACCTCTGCCAGATACGCTGGTCGAGTATCCCCAAATTCGACGATCTCCCTACATGGACAAATAACAAGGGCCGCGTTATCAGGCGACTCTTATATTTGATCAAGATGACTTCCAATGGCGTCTCCTTAGATTTTGAGATTTCACACGACGACAAAATTGTCGCCTCAAAGAATGTCGCGGTTGATTATAGCGAGAGTGGCGCTCTAGCACATCGGCATGCTGCTCATCTTGGTGATGATAATAGTGGCACTTATGTGCCTCCTGGAAAGGGGTCGGGAGGCTGGGACGAAGAATGCAGTGATGAATGATTTTTGGAGGCGAGATTATGTTTATGATGCTAGTGGAGAAGAACAGATATTTGCTATGAAATTAAGCGAAGAGGAAGCATATTTTCGAGTAGTTATTATTATTTACAGATAAGCCACAATCCTGGAAAGAAGTATGAAGAATACCGCTATCTCAAACAACGAAGCTCATTTCATTATCCAGTATCCCAGCCGTGACTAATGTCGCGATATTGCAGCAATGTTAATCTGCTTCCGCTGCTTCTACTGCTCCTACCTTTTAGTATTAAAGGTAACCAAGCACTTTTATGCGAGGACGGACTGCCTTGTCAGTAATCACTAGAGGTATCTTCCAAACTTGGAAGAAACAAGCATCCTTACTACAATCCTCGCAGTGCTTGACCAGCTAGAAGACCTTCCCTTTCGCCCAAGTTGGCTGACGGAATCTCTGAATTGATGAAACTTCTCTCGCATTTGGTCTCGATTGATGAAGATTTGGATATGACTGCCATAAACTACCCATAATCTTGCTAGAGGTAGCAGAAATAGCAGTGCCTATATTACATCACATTCTTCAGCCATTGCTGTGAGACTGATATCTAGCCTTGAATAAAGTACATGATATTATATTAACTGTTATGGATCTACGTTACTCTACTCCTCATCCTCCGAACTACAATCCCATTTCTTCTCCTGCCTTATCTTCTCAAGACCAATGACTCCGCTGATGAACATGGCGGGTAAACCCGATACTTCTGCATAATTGGGTTCCTCTCGTAAGATCGCATGTGCAACGAGATATTGCTCAACAAATTCATCCCATATTTGCTTTTCAACTTTTGATCTTTGCAGCGGCTTCGGGATATACGAATCATTGAGCCTAATAGCTTCGACCGCCATGGGAACGCCGGCTTCATCCATGGTGATTTGTCGTACCTGGTTGAAATCCAGCGGCCAGAGATCCGTTGTGCGAACGAAGAAATCTTCGTGGATCCGTGATAGCGGCCCAGTGTAAACAAGTCCCAGAAGGTTGAGATAATCCTCGGCACTCATCTCAGCCACAGCTTTCAGAGGAGAGCTGCCGAGGATAAACTCGATGTCTCGAGCATCGGTTTTAGCAGCCCAGTGCATAATGGCCATATCAGTGGCCATTTTGCCAGCCAGCTCTTTGATGTCCAGCTGAAGCTCTACCATCTGGTCTAGGTGCATTTTGAAATTTCTGAGCGAAAAGAATCGTCCCTCTCTGCCTTTCAATGACCCGAGATATACTCGCACTAGACAATCTTTATTCGCGGCGGCATTGAGAGCCATTTGCTTGACTTGGGGCGGACAGTATTGCTCGATGAGCAAGGTGCGGGTAGGCTTTGGAAGTGGTTGTATTCGCTCGGAAACGAGAACGCTTGTTAGCAGGTTGCATGTTCTTTGGCGGCTTCCGTCAGGCTGGGATTCTTGTCGAAGTAGAGATTATCGTCTTTCGGCACGAAGTAATGACACTCAGGCACTTGGACGTCGGTATATTACCAATTGCGAGACTTCCACTTGCAAAACTTCTCCGCCACAAGTTGGTGCATTTGGAAATCGTTCCATAACGATTCCTGGTCTGCCTCTGCCAGTTTGAAGACTATTGACTCTCCATCGACCCCAAAGATTGTGCCGCAAGCTCCTGCTCCAATCTTTCCGCAGCCTTCTTCGTGATCCAGAGCAGCATCTGATGAAGTGGCAGATATTTGGCCTCGAAGAGCCAACAGTTTGTGAAGGTCTAGTTCCATGGTAACAAGTTTGAGTAGTATTGCATTCATTGAAAAAGGAAAAAGAAAAGAAAAATAAGAAGAAGAACAAAGGACAAGGTGGCTACTCTGAATATCTAAGAGAAACCCACTTCAACTAGGTATCCATCACTCTGGCTACCTCATGTAGGTGGCTTACACTCCTGATAGGAGCTACCAAGTGTATATGACATCTAAATAAACACCTTTATACACACTGGCCGTCTTGTTGAGATACAGCCGGGATGCTGGATAGGTAACTTTCCCCCTGATATACATGCGAGGAAAAAGGCCAGTTCGGGGTATGCTGTCCTCACTCCCGTAAGTTCACATTTCACAGTGGCTTTGAATAGAACGATAATGGAAGCTTTTTGCTCGGCTTTAGCGTCAAGTTTGTGGCATTTTTACTTCCTCGTCTGTCCTCATATATACCCAATACGCAGAGATATAGTTTAAGCCACTTAAGGGGCTGCCTCCACGGAGTGACTCAGGAGACGCAGCATCCATCCAGCCAGCAGCGCAACAAGTAGCCCATTAATCGTTCATCGTGACTCGAATATCATAGTGGATCGCAAAGACAATGCTGCAAGCATCAGAGTACTCTTATAGCATTTAACCTACTGGTAACTTAGCTACTCTCTATCTCTGTACCGCCTGGTGGGTTGTACTAAAGCCATTAACCTCCTCCCTTCTCATGTATCCATTAATCATTAATCACTAGTTTTCCTACTACCCAGCTGAAAAATCCCTTTCCAATATTATACTCTTCGTGGCCCCGTAGGCCGCATTTCTCCAATAGTGCTTGGGCGGCCCCGATACGGACCCTTTCCATCGTAGCCAGATTGGCTTGAAGAATTCCTCCTACAGGAGCTCTTTTCTTCCATTCGTCAAGACATATTAGCTCCAAGAACGCCAGACCAGCCTCCAATTCACAGCATCGCATCGCATTGCCTTCATTCCACCTCCTGGTAAAAAGCCTTGATAACAAGGTGACCGTTCCCAATAGCAAATATACATGTACAACTGTTACCACTGGCTCATCTGAAGCTGCCGAGCCATTGCATCTCGTACATGTGGTAGCATAGCGTGAATCCCGCCAATCGATCCCAGAATTTGGGCTCCTATTTTTCCGGGATAGGCGACTTTGCCAGCCTCCCCCCTGCGCTCACTCGCTTCTGAAGCCGAACTTCTTTATCTCGCAGAAGCCTTTCGGTCGAGTTGCTGGTGGTGGGTAGCGATGGTACCGAATCGCCACCAACAGTGTAAGCCCTGCCTTTCTTCTGCTCAATATACTGTTGCGCGTATCGCCCTAGCGGGAATGCAGGGAGTGACGTTGGGATTTCCGCGCCGTTTTGAACAAGTAGCTCTGCCACTGGAAAAGGTACCGACTTGGCATCAGACTCTGCTGTCGGCTGTCCGGCTGCGGAAGATGGTGAAGCTGGGTCAGCAGCTGCAAGTGCTAGCCAAACAGCGTGAGTCCCTCTCATCTTATCCACAGTATTGGGGTTTGCCTTTAGTGCCAAAGCGTAGAGCACTTGCTGGATCTCGTTCTTTTTAATCGCAGCCAGCAAGGTTTCGTCCGCTGTGGCGTATCGTGAAAGGGTTGGCGAAATCGGATCGACGAATACGCGATCGACGTATTTCGCGGTAATGTATCTGAGACGCTGCTCACGGGTTGCTTGTGGCGCCAACTTTTGAGAGTGGTCAAGTTTGGCTTCCCAGATCATGTTTGATACTCGGTTTCCGACAAGTAGGAGCATTTCGACAATATCGACCGTAAAGGACTTGATGTCCAGAGTGAGGGAGCGTATTTTGCTGATGTGCGTCCCCAAGGAGCGGTGGATACCGCTGCACTCGATGCAAAGAATAATACCCAGGTTGATTGATACCCATTCAACCTTGGCTCCTGAGCCACAATCAGCGCACCAGCAGTTTCCTTGGTCATTATCCCTAAGCATTTGCAATAGCTTGTCAGGGTGCTCGTCATAGCCCGAGCTGGGCGTCCGTACTGGAGTAGGTCGAGCCCCGACAGTGGTTCTCCGGAATGGCACTCCGCTATTTGTGTTAGAGTGATGCGAATTGTGCGAGCCGTGAATCGATTGGATTTTGCCAGTGAGAACCGAGCCAATGTCCCTGTTGATGGAGTGATCGGATCCTCTTGACGTCGCCTGTCGGTCTCGGTAGGCACGGCCCTCCACTGCGCTCTGCAAAGCATTGTTGATAGACAAGATCCAGCTGTTCATATCTTCCTCAGAAGTTGCCTGATACACACGCTTAAAGTTGGGCGTAATGACCTCAAAGCAGAACCGTCTCTCAGCATTTCTGGCTTCGCGAACCGAAGCCATGCGGAGGTCAATTGGTTCCATGTGGAGATCCAACTTTTGCTTCCAATTGCTGTATTCAGACAGCTTACCCTGATCCAAGACGATCCAAAACCTGGGTAAGATGTTAGTAAAGGTAGGTAAATTTTGGTGGACAATAGTTAATAAGACTTACTTGTGCCACCCTTGTTTATTTAGGTTGCGAGGGTCAACATGACCCCCTGGCCGGCTCAGTGACCAGAGGAGTCCTTCCTTTCTCTGTGATAGGTTTGTCTGTAGACTATTCTGCTCCTCGAGGTCACGAATACCCTTGAATTTGGAACTTTGACTGGGGCTGCCGATGGCCGAGGCGTGTCCGAGGCTGCCTGGCGATCTTGAGAGATCGGTAGGCACGCTGGATGCCGCCGACGACTGCACAGCACCGCCTGATGTTGACGGCTTGAGCTGGGAGCCCAGGATTTCTGCCCTTCCCAATTCGGTGTCAGAAGTATGGGCTGGATTGCCGTTTGAGCTTGCTACTATCGTGGCGGCACTGCTGAGACTTCCCTGCTCTGGCTCGTTGTATGGCTTGTTGCTTTTCTCTAGCTGGCGGCGCTTTTCCTCGCGCTCTCTTCGCTGATATGAATATTCTTTGTCGGCTTCTGAAACTTCGTTTGTCAAGGCTACAAGCTGTGGGCGGAGATTTTCAATTTTCTTGGCGGCAGTCAAAAATCCATTCGTCTGCGAATCAGCAAATTTCGTTAGATGCGACAGCACCTCTTGGTCTTTGCGGCCACCATGAAGGTCCTGCATGAAACTCGAGTAGTCGAAGCGCTTGAGTTCAAAGTTTCGCCGCTTATTTTGATACTTGGAGTCGCTTTCAGCAAGCTTCTTAGCCTTTACCGAGTCTTGACGCTGACCAAGATAACGTGAAACATAGGCGTAGTAATCTTTGCTCTCTTCCTCGAAATCTCGCTTTTTGGACTCGGCTTGCTTAATGTCAAGCTGATATAATTTTGTAATAGGGTCAATAATGATTCTTTGGAGATTCAAAGTATTTTGACGTTCATAGGCCAGAATTTCTCGAGCAATCTTGTCAAAGTAATGCTCCAACGCAGGCTGAACAGCATTTGCATTAGTAGACGACGCCTCGCGCAGCGCTTCTATAAAGGCGACGAAGGCATCATTGGCCTCGGTTTGCGTTGCATGGACTTGTTCGGCCTTCTTTAGCACTTTCTTCATCTGCGCGCGCATGTTGCCCGTCTTCTGCTCCAGAGCTTTCAATGTGGCGCGGAAAACGGGGCCGTCTTCAGCCACAACATCTTCGGCCGGCCTGGGAACGCATTGTACATCAACCTTTACAGGCTCCTTAGCCTGTGGGAAAGGAGGTACGTTGGCCTCTCCAGGGGTAAACATAGGAGAGAGGGGCTGCTCATCAATCTCCGCAGCAGCTAATCGAGAGTCTACTGACTGAGCTGACGCAATTCGGATCTTGGGAGGGGCCGATAAAGTAAAGGGCGCTGATGGTGAGCTCGGCTGAGTTGGTGTCGTAGATGAACCTGATGGGGGTTTTGTCAGCAATAGGGACCATGCAATTTGCGCTCAAAAGACAAGTCGACTCGACATACTTGAAACCCAATAGGAAAAGGTAGCCAAAGTGTGCAGTTGGTGAGCACGCGAATCATACTCGACAAACTGGAAAAGTTAGCTTTGAACCTTTAAGGGAATAGGAAGTGTGCGACAAACACTGCAGCAGTTCCTCCAGCCCCCGCCCTTGTCCTCATAGTTTTTGGGAGCCTTCCATTTCCATGTCCACTCGAAAGAAACAGCGGCGGCCCCGCCCGTCGAATAATCCCCAACAAGAGCTACATTTTCATTTTTATGCAAGTTGGGATCGGCGTGGAATTCACGAGTGACTAGATTCGCGACCTCCTTTGAGGAAGAGGCATAAACAAAGGTAAGGCCAGATATATTGGTATCCTTCGTCATCAGGTTATCGGAGATTGGGATTGGCAAGTTTGAGGCCGCGGGTTGTTGCGTCTGGCGAATAACGAATGCAAAGGTAAATATGAGCTCATCGTCGCCGCTCAGCTTAAGTAGAAAGTTGGGTGGTCCGTTGATATTTGATTCCGGGTCCTGAAGCGCCCAACATTAGCATCGTTTGTAAGAGGCGGGATAAACAAAGAGGCCTTGTCGGTCTTACCTGGACATATTCTATCGGGTTATGGTCGCCAGGAGGTCGCATAGCGTTCACTCTGGTCGCTGGAAACGCATTGGGAGTGATGTGAATCGAAGTGCGCTTTCGCGGGTTCGTGACAATAATGGAAGTGATGCTCACTGCAGGCCGAGGTCAGCATATCACATCGTCGCAAATGCGGTCAGGAGCTGGGACGCACAGCGGTTCTGGTCCCGGAGGTAGAGCGACGCCTCGTCGTCGGGCCTGCTGCTGACATTGCCCATGGCGACAGAAGCTCGGCGGCGGCCAGCGGTGGGAGTTGGTCAATGGCGATACTGGAAATGTGCGAGCTGGCAAAGGGAAGATGGCGCGGGGCTCGGGGCGGGAGGCGGATCGTCATCTGGAGGCCAGAAGCGATCGGAGAGGCGGCAAGGGATGCTGGGATAAGTGATGCGGGCAAAGATATGCGGCGGCCGACAGCTGCGACGAGGTTCAGGTCGGAGAACAAAGATGAGCCATCCGCGAGCAGCGGCCGGGGAAGTGAATAATATGGAGTTTGGAGAGAAGAAGAATGGAAGACCGCGGCGCATGGCTGCACGCCCTCCACAGTCACACGCGCCGCTATAATTGTGCACCACGGCGGTGTCCACCTGTAGCTGGTGACCTGGAGCCCGTGTGGCGATGTGGCTTCAGTGCAGGTACCGCGCTACCAGAGCCGCCTGGAAGGGCCCCGAGCCATCGCTGCACTCCACTCGAACGGAGGCGGCTGTTCCAGGTAAACAGCTGCGACGGCTCTTATGACGGGGAGGGGACAAGGGCTCGCTAGTGCTTCCTTAGCCTGATCTCAACGACTGCCTCTTTCAGGTAGACAAAAGCCAATGGCTGTGGCGCGGTCTGAGTGGGCAGAGCCACGAAAAATACCGGCTCGATACGAGCAGATCTCTCGGGGCTGGATTTTAGGGGTTCGCATGAGCCTTGCAATCGATAATGCATGCGTCCGCTGCAAAGGTACCACAAAGTATGACGCCTAGACCAATCGCTCTACCTGATAGCCCCGGACAAAGCAGGCTGTACTGATGCTCGATGCACGGGTACATACAAAGAACCCGGCTGGCAGTCCTATTTTAGGCAAGCCATTGGGATCGAGAGTGGCGTGTGCTTCGTACTTCTTACGATGACCCATGACACGATGCAGGCAATCATCTACTGTACAGCCGATCGACTAGAATAGGCACATGTAGCTAGCAACACTACGCGTATCCTGTAGACAGGCCTCGTCACAGGCACACGTACACATTCGTCCTTAGCCACAACAAGGCGGCCCCACTAGACATCGCATCGCCAAGGCTTCAAAGCCGCAATAAACCTACCTAGTTGCAGTTTACACACAACGAAGAATCGTTATTTTAGAATAGAATCAAAAGGAAAAAGATAGTTCATACTAGGTATCAAGGATGAGAAAATAATTCAAGTAGAGAAAACTCTCGGGTAGAGAGAACCTCTTTATAATATACAGTTACAGGTGACAATGGAGAGGCCAGGTTACCAAACCAATCTTCCCTTCTAGTAATATACCTTCTATAAATAATACACATGCGCTCTCTTTGATCCAAAGCACCATTTCTAAAACCCATCACCCTTGTAAAATCCCCTCTCCCCCTTCCCCTCTTTCCGCGTATTGGAAACAGCGTAGAGCGAACCCCCAGTCTGGGATTAAGAGGAAAGCTTCTCGGTAAGAAGTTTGCTTGTTGTCACAGAGACATCCGCGGGAGAAGGCGTGGCGTCAATCTTGATGACTTTGCCCTGGCCCTCATAGAAGTTGACGACCGGCATGCTGGTCTCAATGAACGTGCGGAAGCGCTTGCGGATGCTCTCGGCGTTATCATCTGTTCGACCGCTCGTCTTGCCCCGCTCCAAGAGGCGTTCCTCCATAACCTTCTCGGGGCAGTCGAAGAACAAGACGACCTTGGCGGGGCAGACAGCCTCCTCAAACTTATGGGCTTGATCCATCTTACGGGGGAAGCCATCGATCAGGAAGCGGCCCTTGGTGGTGCCCTTTTCGCGGAGCGCAGCCGTCATGGCGTTCTCGAGCAGCTTGATAGTAACCTCCATGGGGACGATAAGACCATCCTTGATGTAGTCTTTGATCAACTGACCAAACTGGGACCCAGGTCGGTCCTGCTCTTCGCGCAGCAAGTCGCCGGCAGAGAGATGGTGGAAGCCTTGTTCAGCAACGAGCCTGGCGCATTGTGTACCCTTTCCGGCGCCGGGGCCACCGAGGACAAAAACGACGGTCACGTCGGCAGGGCTGAACACTGGTGCGTCGCGGGCAGGCAGCGCCGCGGCCACAGCTTGGTTTTCGACCGCAGGAGACATGTCTTCTGATTCTAGTAAGAGGCAAGCAATTGTTAGCCACAAGCCATGTTCTCGGCTCGGTAGTAAAGAAGGGGGGGGGGGGGGGCACCATCAAGGTTACTCACTCTTGATACGAGAGTTTGCCAGCTGAATGTAGCCCGCCGACGCCAATCCAAAGAGTGCAAAGAAAGGCCAGAACTTGATCTGGCTGTTACTGGCGCGAGGGGGCTCGGAGGAGTAGAAGCGTTGCTGGCGGAAGACGCGAGACTTGCAAAGCGGTGACGAACAAGCTCCTGCGCGTGTGGAGACGGCAGTGCGGTTAGCAAGGCGCAACGGGGTCGATATGCGAGAGGCCATTGGTGCGTCTTTTGCGTCTCTCCGGGCTCCTGGGGGTCGTCTGGTGGGTGGTGTGCGTGAGGAGGTAGGCGATGTCGAATATTGACGTAGTCGAGAGAAGGTTGGGTGTCGTGGTGGGCTGATGGCCGGCAGCTGCTGCAAACACGGGATATGAGAATTGATGTAGATTTGGCTTGAGCAGAGTGCCAATCGCCGCAGGAAAACCGCGAGAGATACCCCACTATAAACCTTTAATTTGACGAATTATTCTGGAAATTACGATGCTACAACAAACTACTAGAGGAAGCGTGCCAAAAAAATTTAGTGAAAACAGTGTATCCAAAATTGATTTCTAGTATTATGTCTACAATGTTGTAAATACTTTTTTTAAACAGCTAGGCAAGATAATTGATCACTGTACCTAGGCAAGAGGGGTAATCCTTGGGTTCAGCGTCTCGTGCTCTCCTTAATTGGCGTGGACTGGCGATCAACGCTTGCTGCATACATGGGTTATGCAAAGCCAAGGGCTCAGTTTGTTATTAATGTTTGATGGAGTAGGCACCTTGGATTCCATTAAGCATGAAACGCTTTATTGAATGCTTTTTAGTGAAGCCCGCCTGCGCTTCACAGTCTCAAGGCCCCTTCTTCTGGTGCGCTGAACAGGCTCGGGTCCTCGGGCGTGTGCTACTCAGCGCAGCAGCTAATAATAGCACCCAGTATTGCGGCTACTTTTAAAAATGATACGTGCATGTACGGATAGATTTGACCTGAATGATATCTAAATATATAGATTCCAAGATCAAAATCAGGGGAATGTCGTAGCTGACAGCGGTCTTACAGTCATCAGTGGCAGATCACATCTGGGCCCGTACTGGCGTGTGCTGGATGCCATTAGCGCCTCGATCAAACAAAGCTCGTGTTCCTGATTGCTCAGGCTCGGGCATATGCGTGGCGCTGCACTTCACTGCGCTTAGAACCATGTTCCAGGGGCCTTGAAGCGCCCAAAGCCGACCAGCATCAGGAGATGACGTTTTCTCCACAGCCACCCGCCATCTGTCCAAGTTGCAACACATCCGCACCACCATAAATCCCATTAGCAGCAAGCTTGTTTGCCAAAACACCACGCCCACGGATCCTGCTGCGAGGCCATACTGCCTGTCCTCCTTCGACTTTTGCTCGCCATCTGCCCCTAGCAGCGCTGCCCGCCTGCTGAGCCCCTCCCCTAGATCCAGACCGGCTATGAGGCTTAGCATCCACCGCGGGCTTGGGCATCATTCTGCCTGTTGAGAGACGCCGCAATGGCGTCCCGTCAGTCGTACCAGTCTCAGCATGGAGTCAATACTAGCAGCAAAGACATGGGGAGATCGCGGGCACAGTCTGCGCCGCAGCAGCCCGTCGACCCCGACGAAGCTCGAAGCTTTGCTCTGCGAACCGCCTATCTGCACTACTTGCTGCAGCCCAAAGCTAAACGAAAGCAATATGTCCCAGCCCCGAAGCAGCCTGCGCGAGCGCATACGAGCGTGGGACAGCTCGTGCAAGATTTCGTTTCAGGAAACTCTTCGAGCATCAAGCTCCCCCACAACTTCGCTACCGCTCTGCTTGACCGTGTAGGTGGCGTCCTGAGGGGTAGCGAGGCTCTGCCAGGATACAGCGATGCTGCCGTCAAGAGAAGCTTTGCCGAGGCCTATACAGCCTTCTCGGAAAAGACGTTTCGGAAGACAATTGAAAAAGAGAGAAAGTTTGAGCCTTTAGTCCTGATCTTCTACTCTGCGGCGACAAAGGCAGCCCAAAAGGGGAAGGGAGCTGACGATGAATCCGATTCATGGAAGCTACTTCCAGACCGCCACCTGGCCATGTTTGTGAGGTTGGCCGCAAATGTCATGAAAGATCAGGGACATGATCGAGATCGGCCCGAGCTGATGTCTAGACTCACGGATCTGGAGAGCAAACTTCTCAGAAACGACCAAGACCTGGTTAGCAACAGCACTGCTGGCACCGGCACCACGATTGAAGTGATAGTGCCTCTTAGCTATGAAGTCAAGGACATGCCCATGGTACAGACGGTCGCGAGCATCTTCGGTATGGGCCTCTCAGAGGCTCAGAAGATACTAAACGAAAAACGTCAGGTTTGGACTGAAGAGGCTGCGCTCAAGGACCTCAAATCATATCAGACTCGGCTTAATGCCAATCTGCCAGGCACGCTGAGCAGCCATGATTTTGACGTTGAAGAGGCCTTCACTGAGTGGAAGAAATCGGAGGCCACGCATCTCTCACAGATGATGATGGACATTTTAACGGCCAAGCCAGAGTTGGCAAAAACCAAAACTGGCCCCATCGACCAATCCATGACAAGTCGACCGACGTCAATGTACGAAAACGACCAGGCGTATGCCGACCTTAGTCGTGTCATCTCTGATCCGAGTGCATCATCTTTTGCCTTTGACCCGTCTATTAGTCTGAGCTCTCTAGCAATTGGGGAATCGAGCAGTATCAGAGCCGTAGATGAAACGATTTACACATTCACACCTCCTAACCCCAGGTCGTTTTACAAGAATATTCTTCAGCAGGCGATGATGTTTGATCAGATGCATGCCGATCCCAACAATGACTACCAGCCGCTGTCGCATAAATCCATGGACCTGCTGAATGAGCTCTCTGTACGGTGGCGTATACCGCAGTTTTCTCGACTCATTGTCCTTCTGGAGGGAGTAGCCAATCAGTTTCTTGAGAAGGAGATAGCTCCCGAAGACCTTGATGCTGCCTTTGATATAATCAAATCTCCATCACAGGAACTGAAAAAGCCGCCCCATATCCACCAATACAACGCCCCCCTGACCGATTTTGACCCCAGTCGGTGGACGTTGCATGATTTCGCTGCGTATCAGCACACTCTTCAAACTCTTCACGATGCATTACTGCAAGAGCTCTACGAGCTCTTGGAAGGCTGCTATCAGACTAAGCCTCCCAATATTGGGCCTGTCATGTTCCTCCTAGAAAATCACATTGGCCAAGACCCAACCTTTTCCCCTCGGGCTGAAGTAATGAAAGATTTCAAACAGCTTCTATCCGAGCGTCTGGCCCAGAAGGCTACTGAAATCTACCATGAGAATATGCAAAAACAGATACCAGAGCGAAAGGAAGAGTGGGATTTTGCTCATGTTGTACAACTTGGCAAAGCTGTGTCCAAGGTGTGCGACCGAATTCGAAAGCGGTACAAAAAGACTCCAACTATCATGGGAGTGAATCCCTTGAGTATCCTGGTCTATGAAGTTTTCCCCAAATTCGAACAGGATGCAAGCGCCATCATCCAGATCATCATGCAAGGAGCCAGTGAAAGCGGCCAAGAGCTTGAGATTCAAGATGGGTTTGAGCTATATAAAGAGCTGAAAGAAATCCGTAACATCCACGAAGAGTTCCTGCCTAAAGAACCTTTCGCCTTCAATATCGAAGATCTGCTCGTCGATTTTGTATGGCGTTGGCTTAAGTCGGCCGAGGCTCGGATGGCAGATTTCGTGGATCAAGCAATTAAGCAAGACCAGTTCCAAGTGAGAACAGACAGCCCAGACCAAATAGCTGGGGACTCACAGCGGCATAGCGTGTCCATTATTGACATGTTTATGCTCTTCAACCAGACGGTGGACCAAGTTTTCAAGCTGGAATGGGGTAACGCAGAGCATCATGCCAGATTCATGACTGCATTGGCAAGAAACTTCTCCGCTGGCGTTGGTCGCTACTGTGAGACGGTCGATCAGCAATTTGCAAAGGAAATGGATCGTCCTTCTGCTCAAGAGCTGGCTGCACAAACTCAAACAACCCAAGAGAAGTGGATGCAGTATGCTAAAGACGCATGGAACAACAAGGAAAAGGCCGAACCTTTCCAATTCTTCCCAGAGGTAAGTGCTACATCGCTCACATAATCGAACGTCTCTTTTTTTTTTTTTTTTTTTTTCGCCTTTCACTGATTAAATGTGTTTTCTAGTCTTTTGTAAAACTTAACAATATCGAGTATGCAATGCAAGAGCTTGATAAGCTAGAGAAGAACATGAACGTCGAAGCGTGCGCAGCATTATTAGAAAAGAAAGACGGGGTGAAGAAAAAGTCTCGGAAGCCAAGCAAGTATACCTTTACCATAAAAGTGGTAGAGGCCGAGGACCTCAAAGCCTGCGACCCCTCAGGTTATAGTGATCCCTATGTCGTTTTTGGCGACGAGTATCAGAAGCGCCTTCACAAGACGCGTATCATTCATCGGAACTTGAACCCCCGATGGGATGAATCATTCGACATTACAGTTCAAGGCCCAGTTAACGTCATTGCAACCATATGGGATTACGATACGTTCGGTGACCACGACTACGTCGGACGAACTTCGCTAAAGTTGGATCCTAATCACTTTGGCGACTACCTGCCCCGAGAATTCTGGCTTGATCTGGACTCACAGGGCCGTTTGTTAATCAGAGTCAGCATGGAAGGAGAGCGCGATGACATTGTCTTCCATTTTGGAAAAGCTTTCCGTCACCTGAAACGTACAGAACGAGATATGGTCCGAAAAATTACGGATAAGGTATACTTTATCGTTGCACGATGTAATACGGCTAAGATAAGCTAACTTGCTTCCAGCTTACTGCTCAAATTAACGAAACACTGTCACTCGAGACCCTAAGGGCCCTTATAGGATCTGGAGGCGTGGGAGCTTCTATCACGAGTCTCTGGAAGAAGCGAACTTCCTCTGCTCCCCCATCTACAGCGCCCTCGCAGTCGCAGATCGAAAACGCTCTCACCAATCTGTTTGCCTATTTCGATGACAACTTCGCCATCATGAAAACGACACTAACGGACGCGACAATGATAGCCGTCATGACTCGGCTATGGAAAGATGTGCTTATAACGATAGAAAATCTTTTGGTGCCACCGTTGTCAGAGAAGCCGTCAACCCAGAAACCCCTTACGCGCCTGGAACTCGACATTGTGTATCACTGGCTAGAGATGTTGTTTGTGTTTTTCAATGCCAAGGATGAGCACTCGGGCGAGCAACTTGGAGTTCCCGCTGAGGTGCTCAAATCGCCTAAGTGGCACGAGCTTGCTTCGCTAAACTTTTTCTACTTTGAGGATACTAACAATCTCATTCGGGAATCGGAGCGCATGGCTGCAGCATCTGCGCAACGAGCCCAGCAAGCTTTACAGCAGCAGAATCAACAACAAAGCCAGAGCAGACTTGCAGTGCCGAGTAGTCTGGGAGCGTCTCTGGGCGGTGCGGGCTCGTTTGCAAGCATGGGCACCATCCGGCGCGGCAAGAGTATCATGATGAGCCGAAATCTTGGGACCATGCGCAAAGCCAAGGAGGCGAAGCGACGCGAGATGCAAGCCGATGCTAGTGATGATATGATCTTACGAATCTTGCGTATGCGTCCCGAGGCAACCAACTATCTCAAGGAGAGACAGCGTCAGAAGGAGCGCCAAGCTGCAACAGCTGCCGCGGCGCTGATTGTGAAGAACAGTGTAAGCCAAGGTTGGAACTCTGGAGTTCCTGCATTTTCAGGTGCGCCGTTCGGACGAAACAGTCTTTTGCCTAACAGGAGATGAGTCGTGACATCAACGTGGATGTGGGAGAACCGAAGAGGAATAAGAGAAAAGGAGGACGAGAATATATGAACAAAACATCGAATTAACTGGGAGAAAGGAGAGTTTTAGTTAACCTGGGAGAGGGGAGGTCTTACGACGAGAGCAGCTCCATCTTTTACTTCTGTACTTTGTCTTTAGTGTTTTATGGACTGTGGCCCGGCGGGATTTGGCCTCATCAGATACCCTTATGAGTGTAGGCATAGGAGACGGTTTGATTTTTACGACATATCCGGGATTTTTGACATTGGTGGACATTATGAGACGGGGAAGCGAAGTTGTGTAATCTTATCTTAGCATGTTAGGGGATGGTTACTCTTCAGTTATTTAGATAGCAATATCAAGCATTTTGTGTTTAGGGAAACCATTATCAGCGGAGACACTAGTCACTCTTTAGTTATTTAGATAGCAACATCGAGCATTTTGTGTTTGTTTAGAAAGGTCGCAATATCAATGGGTACCCAAGACGCCGTTACTTCTCTTCCATCCCCAACCTCTGCAAGTACTGCCTTTCTTTCATAATATAAGCCCTCATACGAAGCTCGTGGCGCAGTCAAGGCTTTCGCAAACATTCACGCATACCTTAGTAGGCGAGGCATGACCCAGGCGGTACGTCGGCGATGGCATGTGCTCCAGCATCATGAGTGGGATCCGCTCCTCTTGAGGCTCTGCATTTTTAAACGAATTGACAAGTACCCAACAAGTACCGCGAATGTTGCATGTGCTTCTTGAGCCTCTGTGAACGAATGAGAGCACGCTCAAGCGCAGGTGACGGCCCCGGTCCGGCAAAGTGGGCGATGGATGCCTATGGGGGCGGATCACCTGCAGGAGGGCACTGGGTGGCGGGATATGGGGATGCATCGTGCAGTCTCTTGGGTTAAGAGCCGGCCTGGGCAGTTGTTGGGTGTTGTTGCATGTAGGTATGAGGTACATGAAGCTACGGGACGGTCGATCGATGGAAGGGAAGCTGAGAGTTGTGAAGCTTTTTGGCAGTGCTAATGCAGAGCATCTTGCTAGTTGAGGTAGTAAAGTTAGTGGTAACAGTAGTAAGAGGTAGCCTGTGTATGGTCACAGATTCACCATTTTCTACAGACACTGCTGTCCTGTGACTGGATACAAGTCAGCTGGTTGGTGCACGAACAGGGGCGAGATAGACAGGAATCCAGGAATGGCACCACAAGCTCAAGGCACGCACCAGAAATTCACGACGGGCAGGGCAGACGCAAGGGAGAATCCAGGTACTCGTGATGGAGCTACAGCTCATCTTGTCGTGGTGTTACCGTTAAAACGTGGACAGTAGATGCGAGGTGCCCAGACTACAAACCCTCTCCTGGGATGCTCAATACCAGATTGACCTCAAGCTGACTGCAGGCGATAAGCTGGCAGCTGGGTACTCCGGGGTAGCAGTACCCAGCCGTCAAGCTCGCCTCTTCGCCCGCCGTTCAGCATCTACCAGCAGTACATCCACCGCGCCCCAAACACTCCGTATCTGCCGCCGGGCCAAGTGGGATCATGTACCCGGCAGGTACCTTAGCGTCTCACCTGTGCCTGTAGTGCTATGGATCTGACAGTGCGGTGTGCTCTGTAGCGGACCCAGTGACGGCGAACCAGGCTCCCTCCTCCACCACCTTCATTTTGTTTTATTATTCACGGTGAGGTACAGCAGGCAGCATCGCCCGTCCTGTTCTTTTCACCTGCGAATCCCTGTGTCAGCACCCGCCTGAGGTTTGTCCGAAGTAATTACTCGCGGCCTCCGATCAGCGCCTCGGAGGACCATGGCGCCCCGAAGCGAAAAGAGCCAATTGAAGCGGCCTCACGTACGTCGTCTCGCCACGGAGCTCCATCGCTGGAGACCGAAAACACTCGCGATCCATTGGTAGCCTCGCTAACATTGATTTCGCAGGGCTCGCTGCCGGAGGAAGGCACAGACACGAAGAAGCCCCGCAGGTCCGACCGCTTGGCCCAGGCTGACCCGGACAAGACGCCCGTGTCGCGCGAACATCATCTGCCATCACCCGTCACAAACAATGCCACCGATGGCTCGGCCGAGCTTCCTCAAGAACACACGGCGACGCCTCCGGTAGCCGTGGCCGGCGAGCTCACTCCCAGAAAGGCTCCCGACGGCCTGGGCCAGAGCCAGGCGCTGTCCTCGCCTCCGCAAGACACACAGCCGCTCAGCCAGTACGTCGACCGGCACCCGGCGGTGTCTGAAGACGTTGTGGACGAGCTGAAGGAAGGTGTCTGGGGCTATCTAGTCCCTCTGGACCCCAAGTACGGCGACAAGCCTCTGGTGCTGAAAAAACGCGTCGCATGCCCTATGGATGATGCTATTGAAGCTGCTTCAGAGACCGAGAAGAAGGGCAAGGATGACACATCAGCGGCTGCTAAAGAGGAGGAGGAATATGAAAAGACTAAAGTCAAGGGCGTCTCGTCAGGCGGTTACCTGATCGGGCGGCATGCCGAGTGTGGTAAGATTTCCTCGAAAACTCCGATCCTAGCTGCCTAGTGTAGAGAGAGAGATGACTGATGGTTGATGACGTATCGATAGATGTGGTTGTCAGCGAGGGAGTCGTTTCCAACCGACACTGCCTTATCTTCGCCGAATCTGTTGGAACAGATACCGTTGCATTTGTCGAAGACGTGTCGAGCAACGGAACATACGTTAATGAAGCCCTCGTCGGACGAAACCAGCGTCGCGAACTAAAGGACCAAGATGAAATCGCAGTACACAGCAAAGCAAGATTTGTCTTCAGGTATCCCCAGAGCCGGCTGACAAGCACGTTCCAACAACAGTATACACTCATGGAGAAGCTCGGCAAGGGCCATTTCGCAGAGGTCTATCTCTGCGTTGAGAAAGCGACTGGCAAGCGATATGCCGTCAAGATTTTCACCAAGCACTCTGGCCCTGAAGATAAGTCCAAGACGGAGGGTCTGCAGCAGGAAATTGGTGTCCTGATGGGCGTCAGCCACCCCAACGTCCTCTGTCTCAAAGATACGTTTACCGAGCGCGATCACGTTTACTTGGTTCTTGAACTCGCTCCCGAGGGCGAACTTTTCAACTACATTGTGATGAAGCAGAAGCTGAGCGAAGATGAGACGAGAAAACTATTTGTCCAGCTATTCCAAGGCATCAAATATCTTGTAAGAAGCCTCAATACTTCACGCGTCGCAGCCCACAGCACTGGCCCTTTTACAGTCACTTGAAACGCTGTCTAACATTCTGATTTTTGTAGCATGACCGTAACATTGTGCACCGAGATATCAAGCCAGAGAATATCTTAATCGTGGACAAAAAATTGCATGTTAAACTGGCCGATTTTGGACTGGCAAAGATTATCGGGGAAGAATCATTCACCACGACACTATGCGGAACTCCCAGCTACGTTGCGCCTGAAATCTTGGCTGATACAAAGCACCGAAAATACACCAAAGCTGTTGACGTCTGGTCACTCGGCGTTGTGTTGTATATTTGCCTTTGCGGCTTTCCCCCGTTCTCTGATGAGCTCACCTCACGGGACTTCCCTTTTACACTCTCCCAACAAATCAAGAGCGGGCGATTTGACTACCCGTCACCCTATTGGGACTCAGTTGGTGACCCAGCCCGTAAGTACATCACAGCTTCTAACCTGCTCAAAGTAAGACCCTTTGCTAAACTGAATACGTATAGTTGATTTGATCGACTCCATGTTAATCGTGGATCCGGAGCGAAGGTACACTGTTGATCAATGCCTGAAACATCCCTGGCTCGTATCCGGCGCACCAGCCGTAAATGATAGCACTGGGGGACTTGTTGGTGGCATTGAGGGGTTGGAAGTCAACCGTAGAGCCCCCGTCCGAGAGAGAACACTGCTCTCCTCGCTCAATTCTGTGTCGATTACCGCTCGATTGGACGGCGGCAATGACGGAACTCCTATCAAGGTATTCTCGAAGAATAAGCACCGCGCCGCTCATGCTTCCCAGGAGGCGGGCCCGGCACATCAACGGGCACCCGAAGAGTTCATCGAAATGGGCGGTAAAGGGGATCAGGTACTTTTTGGTGATGACGAAACGAGCATCTATCCTGCGGGTGATATCGCTGCGAAGAAGACAGATGGCAAGCCAAACGGCAAATAAACAAGGTGACAATCTTTTCAGTTGGCAACAACGAAGCTTCTTTTTCTGCTTTAATTGGTTGTATGAGTCAACCATTGGAGTATTGCGTTGTACATATAGAATGGCGAGCTGGTGTGATATTTTGGTAAGGGGCATATGGCATGGATCGTTTTGCTAATATCTGTCTCTCTGCTTTAACTCTCATATTGAGGTTTCATTTTCTGTTTTTTTTTTTACTGTTTCCGTTCTTTTTTTTTTTTTTTCCTTTGGTTGGGATATATGCGCGGACTGCATAACTGTTTAAGGGGGTCTGTAAACGGGGACCAGTTGTCTCTCTTGGGCTTTGGAAAGGGTCCTTCAGGCCTCGCGAGCGAGGAAAAGAAAAAAGGGGGAGTAGTGTGCAAGGCGCCAAAGTATCTATCTATAATAAAGAATTTCGATATAAATGAATTTACGTATTCTCCGAATAGGCTTCAAATGCTAGTGTATCAAAGGGTCGCGCCTGGCCCAGTTAATGACTGAAGATCAAGAGGTTCAGAAGCAAAAGGTTCACCGAGCTCGGCCAGTCAAGGGTTCCCAAAGCTAGAGAAAATGCACGATAAAAGTAACAGAAGTATCTACCTATGATAAAGATCTTTTGACAAAAACGGCATCCTATTCAGTGTTCCCTCGACCTGATTATATCTCAAGTTCCATATACCTACTACACTGTATCGATGAACTACCTGGAATCGAGTGCACACGTGCTACATCACATGACCCTCTACGCAGCGTCACCGCCCTCGCTTAGCTCCCACACTTTGAGAGCGGCAGAAAACTCGGCGGGGTGAGCAAAGTTTGGATTGAGATTTGATCACTAGGAGAGAGAAATCTGGCTTAGAGACCCCACCACAGGGCTATTCAGGCACCGACCCTGTCAGGACGCTCAACTTCACATTTTGCGGTTGTCCAGTACCACGCCCACGCCTACGTCCACGCCCCCGCTCGCCCTCTCGACCGACCACTCGATCGAAGGATCCTCAAGACCAAGTCATCGCCTCTCCATCATCGGTCTGAGACGAGACGATAAAGACACGCGAGCGAACCGACAAGCTTAACCGGCGCTTGGATAGAGAAAGGAGCGAAAAAAAATCAGTCAAAATGCCCGGCGCCACGATCAACGGGTCGCAGCCCCAGCTGCTATTCGTCGATGGATCCTTCGAGGATCTTGCTCGCGAGATGGCCGAGTACCTCAAGTCGGATGAGGCCAAGCAGCTCTTGAGCGAGGAAAAGGCCGCGCCCAAGGAGGAGGTTTTGTCAAAGCTGGTTGCCGCCTCCAGCGCCCTCAGCACCGTCCCGGAGAAGGAGTTTACCGCCGCGTCGAACCTGATGATCCATCTCGCCATGCAGTCATCCGACCCCAAGAAGCTGCTACCTACCCTTTGCTCCAACCTCGCCAAGCCCCTCATCAACTCACCGGTTCACGGCGCTGCCCTGGCCCTGAATGCGCTGGTCACCGTTTTCAACCTCCTCGAGCCCAATGATCCCGTCCGAGCGCGCGTCTTGATGGAGATCCTGAAGTTCCTCAAGGTACACGGCCTGTTCGACGGCCTACGGACATACCTGGATAAGCTCCCGGAGTGGATCGTATCATGGGGAATTGATACTGCTTTGGAGAGGAAGATTTACGAGGAGGTCGCCGAGGTTGCCCTCGAGTCAGGAGAAGAGACGTAAGGATTCATAATACCCAGAGACAATGCTCACGAGCTTGGATTTAGCACTTTTTTAGAAACAGTATACTGATGCTCGCCTCTTTTAGTATCGCCTACGAGTTCATCCTGAAGGCGCTCCGAACTTTCGATGGCGAAGGAATTAGCTCTGAAGAGGCACAGAGACTGTCTCTCCGCGCCCTGAAGATGGCCATTCTCTCCAACACCCACTTCCTCTTCCAGGACCTCCGAGCTATCCCCAGCGTGCAGGCGCTCAGCGATTCTCAGCCCGTCTACTCTCAGCTTCTCGACATCTTTGCCGAGCAGGACCTTGAGGACTACAACGACTTCAATGACGAGCACAAGGGCTGGGTGGAGGAACAGAAGCTGGATGCCGAGAAGCTGCACCGTAAGATGAGACTTCTCACATTTGCCAGCTTAGCCGCCGCCACCCCCAGCCGTGAGGTTGAGTATGCCAAGATCACCAAGGCACTCCAGATCCCCCAAGAGGAGATTGAGACATGGGCCATTGATGTTATCCGAGCCGGTCTCGTTGAGGGCAAGCTGTCACAGCAGCGCCAGATGTTCCTCGTCCACAAGGTCACCTACCGTGTTTTCGGCCAGAAGCAGTACCAGGAGCTGGCCACCCGTGTCGACCACTGGCGATCAACTCTGCAGAACGTTCTCGTCGTTCTGCAGCAGGAGCAGGCCAACGCCAAGGCCGCCAAGGTCCGCGAGGCTCAGGAGCTGGAGCGAAAGCTGGCCAACGTCAATGTCGGCGGCCAGGAAGGTGGACGACGAAGACAGCAGCAGCGCGAGAGGACCGATAATGACGACTAAAGGATTGGTCAATCCCGAAATTAATCAACGGACAAGCCAGGAATTTAGAAGGAGACGGTTTTTAAGAAACAAACATGATACGAAAAAAAGAGAAAATAAAATCAAAAGGGCTGGGCGGTTCCGGCATGGAAGGAGAGGGGAGGGAGATTTGAATCATTTTGTGTTAATATAGTATACATGCTGGGAATCCGATATCACACGAGCTGAGGATATTGCGAATGGCGTAGCCGGTTTAGCATATGATGTTTTTTTGTTCGACTTTCCTAGTTTTTACGAGCCTAGGAGGGGTAGAAAATACGAGGGAAAGCTATCGGTACATAGAGTTCCGAAAGAGGAGAAAAAAAATATTGAAAAAAAAAAAAATAAGGCTGTCTTTTGTGAACTCGATATGAATATGATGTTGATGCTGGGATGAACAGCATCTTTTTTAATCCAGTCGTTACTTGTATCTTAAAGGAAACCCACGACATAATGATATCGAAGAACTGCCGCACCTATAAAGCAATGGATGTCACTGCTATACATAATTTGCTGTTTGTCAATTACCGAGAAAGGTAGCTTTCGATATAGCCGCGGCTACATGTAGTTTTACGTAGTCTATAGGCGGAGGACAATCTCGGTGCTGGCAACACTGTATGTAGAGTTTTGTACTTGGTAGGTATTCCTATCATAAAGCAAGCACACAGTCAGGGCAGAAGAACTACACGCTGTGTCACAAAAAAAAGGTCACGCACCCCGAATCCTAGCAAAAAAAAAAAAAAAAAAAAAGCTGCAAGGTCTCGTTGCCAAGGTTGGCTGTCCTAAGGGATGCTCAGCTCTGCTGTCTCGTCGAATCAGAGGAAGGCTTGAAGCGCTTGAGCCTCAGTTCGTTGGCCACCCAGCCTCACCATTTTTAGAGCGACGAGGAAACAGATAGAATGCTGTCAAGACACGTGGTAATCAGGCCAGAAAATCCTAATTTTAGCCAAGTGCGGAGGCAGCAGATGTTGATAATTGAAATTACTGTATGTGCTAGGGTAGCTGCGTAGGTAGGCGTTCTTGGAAGTTTGAGGATTGCCTGGCTATAGTGCATAAGGCACCCAGGGAGGCGGATATGAGCGCCGTAAACGTGCTGGCGAGGCGCCGTCCAGCGGCCTGGTCCGTTCCCACCCCCTCAGGCGGCTTTCAAACTGCATGTGGTGCTGTCAAAACTGCCGCCCACCTAAGCTCCACGGCTGGTGAACTCCCGATTCATAAAATATTATCGTTTTTGGGCAATTTCCACAAGAATTGAAGAAACCAGCTTCAGGGCAGACCGTTCTCTTACGGATTGCGATATACTATCTCAGCTTTTTGGATAAGCAACTTGGAGCTTGCGGCTGTTTCGGCCTTGATTCGTCCTCGACCTCTTTTCCCGAGTTGCGCTCCGCTTCGAGGTTCTTGAGTCATTCGATTTCAGCTCACAGTTCATGAACTCCGGGAAGAGACGCAGACCTCGACTCTGACGGAGTTTGGGGGCTTCGCGCGCATCATTATGGTAACTACGACGCCTTCGAGGAATCGCCACCAAGATGTCTACCCTGGGACGCCGTCGACGGAGAAGAGGCGACTCAACGGCCTTTTCCATCGCAACGAGTGGTGGTGTATGTTTCTCCCTTGCCATGGTCTCGGCTCAGATTTGTTCCAGATTTACACTCAGCTACACGCTCATTTCTCTTCAATTCCCCTTTGACATGCCCATATGTCATTTGAAAGTATAACAAAACTCACACATGCTTGTTACAACATCTAGGCAACTGCGATCCTCGAAAACGCGCCGTCGACCGCACAGTAACCAAAGCCACCCATAACAAGGGAAAGCGCTTCTGGGCCTGTCCTCACCCTCCTCCCGATGGATGTGGGTTTTTCCTCTTTGCTCATGAAGCAAGAGTGCGAGAGATTGGTCTCACGCCCTCGTCATCCAATGAAGCAGCTGATGTGCCATCGACGGCCACCACTCCGTCAAAGCAACCGACCTTGACGCAGACACGCCTCACCGATCATGGAGTCGAGATTCTTGGAGGCAGACGACGAAGAAGCGACCCAGAGACTGCGCTTCTCGAAAATGAAGACGGTGACGCAGGCGCTGCGCTTCATCATCATCAAGCCGTGAGCTCATCACAGCCGGAAACGGGATTATCGTCAGACAAGGGCAAAGGAAAAGCCGATGCTGATCGATTCTTCACTTATGAGCCTCTTACTCCTGGCCCCAGTGGTGGTCGGAAGCGGGGCCGTGATGAGTTTGAAGAAGACCTCTTGAGCGACATGGACTCTGAGGAAGAGCGGGAGCTCGCTACTATGACAGACAGAAGCTCTCAGAGGTTTCTCCGCGCGGAGGCTTACATCGGCCAACAAACAGATGATGGCGAAGACGATGCGGCTGCTGGGCCATCTCGGCCGGTCGCGCGCACTCTGTTCCCTCAGGCACAGGGTGCCAAACGGCGCAAGTCGGTGTCATTCGAAGAGCCAGAGCCATCTGCTCCTACGTCCAGCAAGGCTACTACTATCCATTCGAATGACGCCAGATTTGCGCCGCCGCCTAGCACCATGCAAATGTCTCCTCCCAGTAGCATGGAGGAGGCCGCCCCTTTCCCTTCGTCTGCCATGACCGCCACCCAACAAAATGACGGCGATGAAGACAAAGAGGGTGGCGACAATGATATTACTGAGCAAGTTATGAGCCTTCTTCAAACTCAACCCATCGACCGCTCTGTTCTGGCGTCTGTTAACAATCTCCTTGTCGTGTCCGCTCGTCGGACCAAGGGCATCGCCATGGGCCGAGACTCTGCTCGTGAGGCCGTGAAGGAGAAGAAGATGAAGATTGGGAGGCTACAGGAGAAGATTGCTGCGCTTGAGAATTCGGAGCGTTCACTGAATGGTCAGATTACGCATATGAAGGCTGGATTGATGAAGATGTACGAGGCTAATTGATCTCATTTTCTATTTCTTTTTCTATGCTTCTTTTGATGGTAAAGTTTTGGAGCTTTGGAGTGTTAGATGAAGCGCAGGGTTAAGCAAGTATGAGTATATCAAGTAACGACAATAACATGTACAATTTAAGATGCAAATATCAGTGATAGAGCTCGGTAAATCAGCAGGTATATTCCTACTTTGGAAGATGTGATCCCTTGTTTCGTATATTCAAAATTCCGACCGTTATTTCATATACATACCCCAGCCTTCATCTATGGGAATATCTTAGGTACTTCGCCTATAGCACAAGGCCTTGAAGAATCCTACAAAGGCTGTGAAATGGTTGTGGAGGTCAAGGCACACGAGAGCGTCACAGGTGGAGTCTGTAATGCAAGACCTCTAGGGAGATTAAAAATGCTGTGAAAACCCCTGGAAAACCCCTGTCAATTGCGTAGTTGCTTTGTTCTTCTTCATCAAAGGCACACTATACAGGCGATTTGTGACATGTGAGGCTACCATTGACACTCATACCTTGGAATGGCGCTGGTGAATCAGTAAGAATTTCGCTAATGCTCACCTGCGTCGTCTTAGCACATATGGGTAGATAGTAGTATCCTCTATCAAAAGTCAAAGATACTCTTGTTGTTGAACCTTTCGCATCCAAGCTCCTCATATCGCTAAGTGACGAGAAATATAATAGCTTAAAGAGGGTACAGGTTTTTACATTGTTTATATATCACGCCTATAGTCCCACGAAAAGCCTACAACATGTGATATTCTACATGAACTTTTACTTCTACCCAAGTCTCAAGTTGATATCACTTGGCATTTTGATGTGAGAGAACGTGATATTAGGACAGGGGGGGGATCTTTTAGGGTAGTGAGGTCGACAGGTATGGGTATAAACTTCAGCTTGAGTATTAAAGCCATTTAATGAATAATTGCTAAAATCTAGGCAGATATAATTAGAGATAGCACCTGATGTATTCAACGTTTCTTGTAATCTATCATCTCATCTACCGCTGCCATGAGCATGATCCAAGTTATCACCGTCATTAGTAAGCTTGAATATCGTGCAATCACAAGATTTTCATCGCTTTTTCCATTTACACAGTCCATGACAGCCAGGGTCCGATCCCATGAAGATTGACCAGACATCAAATACCCTCTCGTTCATGACCGTGTGTCGATCCAATCTACACCATACACTCTTATACTCCAGAAGTTGTCCTTGACATCAAGCAGTCGTCAACTTTTACGCCCGAGCTGTTCAAGTGCCACTTCTCAAAAGATTGGACACTCGACAGCCTAGATGACCCCCGTTTCATATGCTGGCTAGGGATGTCTCTAATTTGCTGTATTAGTACATGTTCATGTATTGTGATCAGCTCACCATATTACCATCAAATCTCTCGAATGTATCTCATCTGGCTACAATTACACATCTACAAGCTGAAACGCTTAGTACTCCCAGCACCTTACAAGGGTAAAGTCATCTGCATGAGATCCCACATGAAACTATCGAAAGTCGTTAAGCCTAAAAAAAGGCCGTGCTGTGGTGGATAAAAGTCACCGCTCAGCGTACCAGTCAGGTGACAGCTCAGAAGGCAGCACCTTTGTGACGCTGGGCTCCTGCACATCGCTACTCGATTTGCCATGTAGGCCTCAGGTTCAGCATCACTGGGATGCGATAATCTGTGCCTGAGCGGCCAAACAAAACAAGCCACACCTGTGCCAAAGCACGCTACTGTCCATCCAAAACTGCAGAATGGCTAAAAACGCTGGACAACTCATCGGGCAGGCTGCCACCGGATGGGTGTCCATTGGGCTGCTCTCATGTATGTACGGCGGTAGAGTGGCGTTCTATTGGGGCCAGGGTGCGCTCACCGAGTCGGTGGCTTGCAGACGCCCTACTGGCTGCTTGCGGGCAGCTTTCTGGGCCTGTGTCGCTGGCTTTTGACTCGCCTCGAGAGACCTGTCAGTTTTCCCTTGCACGTCTGAGGCGACGAGGAGGGTTGCGCAGAGGCGAAAAGTGCTCGGCGAGTGGCGGTTTCACGATTGGGCAACCACCCCAGCATGGAATCGGGCATTCTATTGTTTCGCTGCCCTTTTGTTTTTCTTTGCAGGCACGTTGCTTTTGCCTTTCCATGGGTCGTTTGTAGCCCAGTTCTGGTCATGCGGACGGGTCGAGGACGAGGGTTCAATGTTAGCCTGAGTCTGTCAGCCCTTTTCCTTGCCCACTAACTAGCTTCTGCCGCTGTATGTACTTGTATGTTAGAACATTAGAGAGATACCAGTGCATGTACCGGCGATTTCGGCATCGGGCCCGAAGGTGCGGCTTGCCTGATGCCAAGCGCCAAGCACGGAGGAATTGCAGCGCATGGCCAATGAGCTGCATGTCTGGCAGGGACGCATTTGCAGGCCCGCGTTGCCCAGCATGTGGGCGGCAGAGGGAAGACGCAAATTCATGGCAAATGGATGCCGCTCGTCCGCGGGCAGAGGCAAAACCGACTGCCCCTTGCCAAGGCTGTTGACTGCTCCGTATTGCACTACGGTAAGCTGCTGTACACTGGCAATTCACACAAGAGCCGGCAGAACTGCTCCCGACGGCGGTGCTGTCCTGCAGGGCTTCTTGTCTCGCACGAGCCAGAAAAGAAACGAGCTCGATGGCAGCGAAAAAGGCCGTCTTCGGGAACCCGCATGAGATCAGCGCTGGCCTTTGGACCCGACCTGGGGGCCGACGGTTTGGGTCGTTCTTTTTGAAACACGGCTCTGCGCGTTTATTAGTGGCCACTGATGATCAACGCTCATAAGGGTTTGAGACGAGGGCGCTCATCAGACGGCTTATATTGAACGGATGCCAAATCTCTCCATGTGCCCCAGATTTTGTCATCCAGGACCCTGACCGACACTCGTCATACAAGCGAGAAAAGAGCATGGCATGTGCTTTGCCCTCGCTCGCAGGCACAGGAGAGTGCTTTTTCTTCTTTTTTTTTTCTTTCTTTCTTTTCTTTTCTTGTCCTTTTTTTCGCACGTGCGCACCTCCTCGCGTGAGCACCATTTGCCCAGTACGAGGTAGTACCGGATATGCAGCGCTTGCAACGACCCAGCCAGTCATGTCCAAAGAAGCTGCTTCCCTGCAGCCCTAGTACAGTAAATAGGTAAAAAGGAGTAAACAACAAAAGAAAACAAAATCAGCGCGGAAAACGATCAAAAGTCAATCGGGGTTACCAAGCGTCTACGAACGCCGCGCCCCCAAATCATTATAAACTCGGTGTACCTTCAGGGTCTTTTTCTGGCCCGCCCCAGCCGCTATTGGAGACGTGCTGCCCACTAGGGTTGGCGCTGGCCGCCGGTGACGTCTGTGGCTTGTGAGCAAAGAAGGGCCATCTCCACATGCTATACGGAGGCCCGCTGCCGTATCTGGTCAGAACCCTGAGCGCCGTCGAGCCCTCTGGATCGGGGGGGGTTTCAGCGCGAGAACAGGCTCTTTGCTCGCTATTGTTCTGCATTCATTGCGTGGGAAGGAGCAGAAGCCCATATGATGCCAGTTGAGGCTATAATATTGCTACCACTAGGTAATCAAACTGACTACGAGAACTGTTAACCGCTGGCTACATGTGCCTACAGGAGGGGATGAGACAGTGCAGCAGCTCTTATGCAAAGGGGACCTTATCCGGGGAGCTTCGATACCTGACTGACTTAGCTCTGCGAAAATCAAACCAGCTTCTTCCCTCAGATCGGAACCGTTGGGTACCGGCACGGCAGCCAAGGGATTTGTTGGATGCAGCCACAAAAGCCACCTTGTTTGCTGTCGCTCAGTACATGGACATGGCTCGCAAAAACGCACCGAGTCCATGTATCGTGCATGTACGTATCGAGGTACATCCATGTATCCACGCAGCAAAGGCTTGCAGCTTGTGCTCTGCAAGAGTTCCGAGCCTGCAGGTGTTTAGGCAGCTGCACACACATCTCGGCCTTACTGAGAGACATGGACATGCTTCTAGACCTGGGGGCTGGCGACATCGGGTATTGGAAGTTTCTCACATCTCGCTTCTTGCCATGAGCCCCCTACCTGCCGGTACCTCTGCCCATGTAAAAGCCGATCTAGATGGCAGATGATAGGCCTAGATTACGCAGCAGGTGTAAGCCAGAGAGGGAAATCTCGACGCCCCGACCGGCTGAAAACGCCAAAGAGGAGCATCGCGCCCCCGACGTCTAGGTATTATATTAAGGAGCAGAAAAAGAAAAGCTCCCAAGCACTAGAGCCAGGCCCAGCACTGCCATGGCGTCCTGCCGCGGCGCCTGATTCGCAGGCCTGAGTCCGTGGCGGATTGGGCTGCAGCAAGGGAGAGAAGATGGCAAAGCCTCTTACCGATCAAGCCTGGGAGGCTCGCAGCGCAAGAAAATATGAGACCATGGCGCCAGTGACACACACCGTCCATTTTGGCAGTCCCTATTGAGGAAGATAGAGCCCGAGACGGCGACGGTGGCGGCAGGGGGTACGGCGCAGCTAATGGGATCTTATCCGACAGCTCTTTTGCTTGCTTCTTTTTTGGATTTTTTTTTGCTGCGCTTCTTTTTACCGCCGGGGTTTGAGATGCGAGCCCAGCCCATCCATCACCCCATGCTGGTGGCGGGCTGAGGATGCAAGCGGGAGGATAGCAATAGTTCGGTGGCAAATTTTAATAAAAAAAAAGGAGAAGCAGACACAATTTCTTTCACACTTACAGAGAGACAAGGGAAAACTGAGAGGACGGAACAAAGACAAGGGAAAAGATGTAAAACAACAAAGTACTTGTACACGAACACGCTCGGATGCCGGACCATCTTGCATGGGTTGGTGAGATACTGCCGCCACCTTTAAGATTGACTCCATAGCGGCTTGGGTTCCGTACAAGTAATTTTTGTTTTCTGTGTCAATGCCCATGCAGCCGCTTCGGTGTTCTCACGGTGAGAAAACGAGCGGGCATGAGTCCTATTCAAGCCGTTGTTGACCGCTAGGGAGGATTGAAGCTAACGGGAGGGCCTGATCACCTGTGCTAGCAGATACCGTCCAGTGGCAGCGCTTTGTCTCGTCTGAACATGGATTGAAGGCTGTTGGATGTCGGTTTTCTTTTCTTTTTGTTAGCCACACGACGCAGACCCCGGCCTCCATTCAGACGGAGCGGCCGATCTGCCCAGCAATGCCTAGCATGAACTTGCATTTTTTGCCCGTCTAGTCTAATTTTCCTTCCTATTCTTGCAAGTCTCACGCCGACGAGTGAAAAGTGGAAAGTGGTTCACTTGTGATCTGGCTGCAATGCCTGCGCTCCATCTCATCCCTCTGACCTGCATCTGGGAGGCGTAGCGGGAGAAAAAAAAAAGCCCATCCACGTGCCGAGGAGACAAAGGCCCGGATGCTGTACTAAGGCACCTGCTAGCTTCAAAGGTTCGAGGCCCCCAAAAGTCCAAATGTTAGCATCCAAACGCCTGCCAGGTACTGCCTCAGCCTTCTGGGCTTAGCACTACCCTGCCAAGGTACCTAAGGCGGTTAGCAGGCCACCCCATCTGTCTGGCGCCTGCCAACACTTGCAGGCACATCCTTGACGCACCAGACACCACAAAGAGCCTCTAAAAGCCTCTAAAGTCGTACCGCACATTTCGATGTTCGCCGTGTCCATTCGCCTGAGACTTCCAAGACTTGCTAGTAGTATCTCTGCTGCCGCCGCCAGCACGGACGGCCCAGCCCATACGGACTAAGGACCTTGTGCATACGCAAGGGATGGAGGATCGCTGCACCGTATTCAAGGCTCAGGATATCCCGGTGGTGCTCGAACTCGAGATGTGCGAGTTAGTAGCCTCATATGGCCGCCGAGAGCAGCTTGTAAGATTTACAGGCGAATGGGTACTAGCTGGTACTCGACCGTACAAGGTAATACTTTAGTAGTCCGTCTCTTACTGGTGCCCGAGGGCAAATCTCAGCCCATAGTCGTATTCTCGCGGGCAGGGAGTTGCACCACGTCGATCGCCTTCGTATTAGGTACAGCCAGCGGTTCACACACACGCACACGCACACGCACACGCACACGCACACGCACACACACACACACAGCAAGACTGAAATCGGCCGTTGGCTGCCACGAGGTGCTAAGATACATGTCCCCTACCAGCAGTGCCAGATCTCATCTGTACCTGGCAGTACCGAGCGCTCCAGCTTGCAGTTCTCCGTAATTCTGATCAAATATTTATGGCGCTCGCTTCGGATTCAGTGCGGCCTCAGCAAAAAGGTCGGTACATTGGCGCTCTCCCTCCCCCCGCCTCAAAAGCCGCTCTGACAGGGTCTGGCTTCGCTGTTGTTCCCGCTAAGAGTGCGCCAGCCCAGCAGTGCCAGCACCCCATACTACCTGAGCTGAGGTACCTAGCCCTCTGCCAGTCCTCCGTGCTGCTCCTCCACCTTGCCGTCGAGCACTATTCCTATTCCTCCCCTGTCTGGACCCAGATCTAGTCTTCTCCTCCCATCCATCTTTCAACGTTTCTCCTCGAGGCCATCTGCACCGGGTGCATTTCGAAAAAAAAATCCTCTGCATCCCTACGTTAGTATTCTTCCTCAGTACAACTCGTCCTTCGTCAACTCTCCCCGTTGACGGCTGCCTGTGTGGTGCTCTCCTTCGAAACCTTCGTGATCCGCGACACGGCGACTCGAGCAGCGTCCCTCTTGTTCTTGTCCCTGTCCCCTGTCCCCTGCGCCTGTTCTTGCTCTTATCCTGTTTCTGCCTCTCTCTCTCTCTCTGGCTTGGCTCTGGCTCTTCTGCGCTCTGGTCGGTGCTGCTGGCCGGTTCAGACGACGCCAGTCCTCCCAGTTTCTTGCAATCTGCCTCTCTTCGTCGCCTCGAATGACGCTGGCATTCTTGCCTATGCCCCGTTGATTTTATCGCTTACCCGAGCCGAGCGTCCAGGTCCCGGCACCTTGATCTCGTCCTCGCCCACCGAGCTGCCGCTGTTCCCCGCCGCCGAAGACCAAAAAGCAGGGACGCTGTTTCTCCTCTAGTTTTATTTTTCTACTCTTTATTTTTCATATCTTATCTTCTATTTCCCTCCTCCCCGCCCGCCGCCTCGCAGCCTCCCTCCACGATATTTCGCCCTTCCCTTTCTCTGGGGATCCCCCCCAGCCATCGCCCGGCATGATCGAAGATACGGCGGCACTCGCTGCTGCCGCAGAGCTCATCGCCTCCTTGGCCAGTGACCCTGCCTCCTTCTCGTTAAGATCGGTCGGGGCCGGCTCCAGCATCAAGCTGCCAGGCCGTGAAAACCCCGCCAAACGCACTTTGGAGATTGAGCTGGAGAAGCTCGCCCAACGGATTTCTCAGCTCGAGAGCAGGGCCACTGTCTCGACCACCGCCGTCTTTCCAGAGACGCCCAACGAGGTCAACGACACGATATTCAACGATGAATCTGACACTCCTGTCAATGGCCGCCCTGCGGCTCCCCAGCTAAAGCTGTCCCAGGCTCAACAAGGTAGCTTGGACAGTCCGAATTTTGTATCCCACCAGCTGACCAAGGAAGCGCTGCAAGGACTGCACGCCCACGTTGACGACCAGTCCAAGCTCCTAGACAACCAACGCCAGGAACTTGCTGGCGTCACCGCGCAATTATTAGAACAGAAACAGCTTCAGGAGCGTGCCTGGGAGGCGATGGAGCAGGAGCGGGTAGCCTCCCTGGAGCGAGAGCTACGGAAGCACCAGCAAGCCAACGAGGCTTTCCAAAAGGCCCTCCGAGAGATTGGAGAGATTGTCACTGCCGTAGCCCGTGGTGATCTGTCCATGAAGGCTGGCATGGAAACGGTCGAAATGGACCCCGAAATCACAACCTTTAAGCGCACCATCAACGCCATGATGGACCAGCTGCAAACCTTTGCCAGCGAAGTGTCTCGCGTCGCTCGCGAGGTCGGAACCGAAGGTCTACTCGGCGGCCAAGCCCGCATCGGCGGTGTAGACGGTGTATGGAAAGAGTTGACAGACAATGGTATGGCTTCTTGTTTTGCGTTGTTTTGATTCATCCCTCGTCTCTTTCCTTTTTGTCTTGCTGCCGCGCTGGTTTGCTCCCTGTAATAAATGGCATTAACGGGCCTCCAAAACTAACATGATTTTCTAGTCAACGTGATGGCACAGAATCTCACAGACCAAGGTATGTATAGTATTTTTCCTTCATATCTTCTTAAGTCTCTCGCTGCCCCTCTTCTCTACTCCCCCCCACATCTTTTCCAATTCAACAATGACTTGTCGGTTGAAGAGGAAGGTGGTTGAAAGCTCCCAGGCCTGTGATCTGACATGGCGCCCCATCCAGTGCGAGAAATTGCCTCTGTCACAACAGCAGTCGCCCATGGCGATTTAACAAAGAAGATTGAACGACCAGCAAGCGGAGAAATCTTGCAACTGCAACAGACTATCAACACCATGGTGGATCAGCTTCGAACATTTGCATCAGAAGTCACGCGTGTAGCCAGAGATGTCGGAACCGAGGGCATTTTGGGCGGCCAAGCAGATGTTGGCGGGGTCAAGGGCATGTGGAATGATCTGACAGTAAACGTGAATGCCATGGCCGACAACTTGACGACACAAGTGCGCGACATCATCACAGTCACAACGGCCGTCGCCAAGGGCGACCTTACCCAGAAAGTCCAGGCCGAATGCAGAGGAGAAATGTTCAAGCTCAAGTCTACCATCAACTCTATGGTCGACCAACTGCAGCAATTTGCTCGCGAAGTCACCAAGATCGCCAGAGAAGTCGGAACTGAGGGCCGACTTGGTGGTCAAGCTACAGTCCATGATGTTGAGGGCACATGGAGAGATTTAACCGAAAACGTCAATGGCATGGCCATGAACCTGACAACACAGGTGCGAGAGATTGCCAAGGTTACCACAGCCGTAGCCAGAGGCGACCTTACCAAGAAGATTGGGGTAGAGGTCAAGGGAGAGATCTTGGAGCTGAAGAACACCATTAACCAAATGGTTGATCGCCTGGGCACATTCGCAGTGGAAGTGAGCAAAGTGGCCCGTGAAGTCGGTACAGATGGTACGCTGGGTGGCCAAGCTCAGGTCGCGAATGTCGAGGGCAAGTGGAAAGATCTCACCGAAAATGTCAACACTATGGCATCCAACCTCACTGTACAGGTATGTCTCCAATACGAGAACCAACGAATCATCAGCAACAGCTTCCAGCTCTGCGTTGATGATGCCCCCATCCTTTTCCCCCTTCCCCCCCTCATTATTTATACGCTGACCGTCATCATTTAGGTGCGAAGTATCTCGGCTGTCACGCAAGCCATTGCAAATGGAGACATGAGCCAGACAATTGATGTAGAAGCAAATGGTGAGATACAAGTGCTCAAAGAGACCATCAATAACATGGTTTCACGCCTGTCAAGTTTCTGCTACGAAGTCCAACGTGTTGCCAAGGACGTCGGCGTCGACGGCAAGATGGGAGCTCAAGCTGATATTGCCGGACTAAATGGACGATGGAAAGAAATTACCACTGATGTCAATACTATGGCCAGCAACTTAGTAAGTCATTCTTACATGTTCGATTTCGCATGCTCCAAGAGTACTTTTTATGCTAACCCATGTTTCAGACAACCCAAGTGCGTGCCTTCTCTGATATTACAAATCTGGCTACAGACGGCGACTTCACCAAGCTTGTAGATGTCGAAGCCTCGGGTGAGATGGACGAGCTCAAGAAAAAGATCAACCAGATGATTTCAAATCTCAGAGACAGTATCCAGAGAAACACACAAGCTCGAGAGGCTGCCGAGTTAGCCAACAAGACCAAGTCAGAATTCCTTGCCAACATGTCCCACGAGATTCGAACGCCGATGAATGGCATCATTGGAATGACACAGCTCACACTGGATACCGACTTGACCCAATACCAACGAGAAATGTTGAACATTGTCAATGATCTTGCCAACAGTCTATTGACCATCATTGACGATATCCTGGATCTGTCCAAGATTGAAGCTAGAAGAATGGTCATTGAGGAGATCCCGTACACTTTGCGAGGCACCGTCTTCAACGCCCTCAAGACTCTCGCAGTCAAGGCGAACGAGAAGTTCCTTGATCTCACGTACAAGGTGGACAGCTCGGTGCCTGACTACGTTATCGGAGATTCGTTCCGTCTAAGACAAATTATCCTGAACCTCGTGGGCAATGCCATCAAGTTCACCGAACACGGTGAGGTTAGTTTAACCATCCAAGAACTGGAGGACAAGAGACATGTTGGCCCAGGAGAATACGCCATCGAGTTCATTGTTGAAGATACTGGTATTGGTATTGCCAAGGACAAGCTGAACCTCATATTCGACACGTTCCAGCAAGCGGATGGCTCAATGACACGCAAATTCGGTGGCACAGGCCTCGGTTTGTCTATTTCGAAACGATTTGTCAATCTCATGGGCGGAGACCTGTGGGTTAACAGCGAGGTTGGCAAGGGAAGCGAATTCCACTTTACTTGCCGTGTGAAGCTGGCCGACGTGCACGCGGAAAGCGTTCAGCAGCAGCTGAAGCCATACCGCGGCCACCAGGTCCTCTTTGTCGACAAGTCGCAGTCAAATGCGGCGACACACATTGGAGAAATGCTGGAGGAGATTGGGCTCTTCCCGGTTGTCGTTAACTCCGAGAAAAGCTCAGCTCTGACCCGACTTAAGGAGGGTGGTGCTTTGCCATATGACGCCATCATCGTCGACTCAATTGATACCGCCAGGAGGCTCAGAGCGGTAGATGACTTTAAGTATCTTCCTATTGTCCTGCTAGCTCCCGTGGTCCACGTCAGCTTGAAATCATGCCTGGATCTGGGCATCACGTCCTACATGACAATGCCCTGCAAGTTGATTGACCTGAGCAACGGAATGGTCCCCGCTCTCGAAAACAGGGCCACGCCATCTCTCGCAGATGTCACCAAGTCCTTTGAGATTCTGCTTGCCGAGGACAACACTGTCAATCAGAAACTGGCTGTGAAGATCCTTGAAAAGTACCACCACGTTGTTACCGTTGTAGGCAACGGCTGGGAGGCTGTAGAGGCTGTGAAGCAAAAGAAGTTTGATGTGATCCTGATGGATGTCCAGATGCCCATCATGGTAAGTGATGAAAGCCTTTCGTAGAGCGATATGTTCCTGTTAACTGACAAAACTTTTTCAAACTCACAGGGAGGATTTGAGGCCACTGGTAAGATCCGAGAATATGAACGAGGCATGGGAACGCATAGAACTCCTATTATTGCCCTCACTGCCCACGCCATGATGGGTGACCGCGAAAAGTGTATCCAGGCCCAGATGGATGAATATCTGTCCAAGCCGCTGCAACAGAACCAGCTCATCCAGACCATCCTCAAATGCGCTACTCTTGGAGGTGCGCTGCTGGAGAAGAACCGTGAGCGAGAGCTTGCTCTGCAAGCAGAAGCCAAAGCGTCTGGGCGTCTCGATAGCGATCGAAACTTGCCACGCCCGAGCCTTGAGAGCCGGGCGTTTACTGCTCGAGACCCTCTGACCAAGAATAAGCCCATCACCAAGGCCACGACCAAAGCCCTGGAAGAAGCGCGATCAGCTGCGCTGGCAAACGCAAAGTTTGGTGACTTTTCTGAGCTTGGAGCCGAATACTTGGATGAACTGGAAGAGCTGACGGAAGAAACCGACACATTTTTAAAAGCACGCGAAGAACTTTCTGACAAACGAAGTTTCTCAAGTTAAATGTGCACAAAGATGTTTTTTTCGGATTGTGGCTTCATCAGATATGAATGCTGCACTTTTGTCTGATATTCGTTTATCAAGTCCTACGAGTCTATTGCCTGACATGAGCTTACGAGATCACACTGATTTATTTATACCCTCCTTGGCTATATCCGATGGCTAAGCTTCTACAACTCTTTTTCAATCTTGGAGAGTATATAAGCTCTGGGGATTGCCGATCCTTTTATCATGTCGAGTTTGCATGATGCTGAACCTTTTCATCTCTTCAGCAGGGCGGCAGGCAGTATCACTCTTGATGCGAGTATCTGTGTGCTGATCATGTCAAGGTTACCATCCCTCTTCTTGGTTTGAACCATACTTTGTGTTTCCTAGAGCATCGCTATTGTTTTTTTTTTTTTATTTGAGATTTTGCCGATATACTCCTCTGCTCTCAGCCCCCAACATGGCGAATAAGGTGTTGATATGACCTTGGATGAGAAAAAAGGGGGCCTGACTGGCCTGTCCTGTTTATGCGGTTTGGTTGCTTTCCCTAATTCCCTTATGCATTCATCAGTTTGTATTTAAACTCGCGGCTCTCTTCGTCTTTATTGGTCTTTCGTTTTATTTCCCTTTTGATTTGTAGGGATGCTTTCCTTCCTTGCTAGTAAACGGTTGGAAGGGAATCGCGGGAATATTGCGGCAGCAATAGTTAGCAAGTTTCATGAGGAAATTACGAGAAGGGAATGGCATGACGAAAAAAAAAAAAAGCCAAATTTCCTTCTTGATAAGTGACCAAGGGGTGGGTGTGGGCTTTCTTATTATTTTTCACCTCCTTTCATTGCCTCGCTTTGTTTTCCATGGGGGGAAGAGAGAGAGAGCTGCAGGCTTGACTCCTTTTCCTCACATTCGTAGATACTACGATGAGAACAAGATGAGAGTTCTTGGAAGAGGATGTCCAGCAAAGGGAATGGACGTGATGGTTGGTACGGTGGCTCCCAAGGCCGGACGGAAGGTGGATAAGAGAAACAAAGACCTTGCTTTTACTTTTCTTTTTGCTTTTGTGTTGAACGGAGTTTATAGTTTTCATTTTTTTTTTCTTTGGTAGCGATATTAAAGGCTTTCCGTCTTCTTACTGCGGGACACGATTGTCCTTCTAAACCTTTTTATCTTTGATGTGCCCAATTATACGTGATGAATGATGGTGAGTTGGACGCGCCGTGTTCTTCACAAGTATGTTTACTTGGTGACGACTACGCATTGACACGCAAGCGGTGACTATTGTGCCGCATCAAGGATGATTTGGTAGACATAGTTATTTTCATATGTATATTGCAACGACTTTTCACAGTCTACACGTGTGTGCTATGTTGAAATGCGGCGCCCGAGAAGAAATCTTCACGAACCTTGAATCGCTAACGAACCCAGGTATATGACCCAAAGAAAGAGAGAAAGAAATAAACAAAGCAGAAAGACGCCAAAAAACAAGACGAAGAGGAAGAGAATGAGACTACTCATCTTTTTTCTTCTTCTTTTCACTTCCCTTCTGGCTTGCTCTTCTGTTCAGCAGCTCCCCTTTTTTCCTCTTCGAGTTGTTCAAAAGCGGCGAGTAAAGCGTCGAGTTTGGATTCGAGGTTTGTCAGGTTGGCTTCCATTGCTGTGGCGGTTTGTTCGCCTCTGTATGTTTTAGAAGAAAAGGGGTTAGTTTGTCTTTTTCCTTTCTCTTCGTCATTGCTATTGAGGACTTCATCCAACGGTGGTGATCGGCGTTTTATGTCAGAGGAATTAAAAGCAGTAGGGAGGGAGAAAAAGGGGGTTTTTTTTGTGATAAGCAGGGCTGTATACATAGAGCAAGAAGAAAGTTTGCTCAAAAGTTGTGTGTAATCTTTCCCAAGATGACGACGAGCTGGGGCACACCTTGTGGAGATGAAAGGGCGAGGGTTTTGTAAAAATGACGTCGATGATGCTTGGGATTGTGGGTTGTGGGATATGGAAAGATAGGTTGAGTTTGTGTTTATTTTGCCACTTCTTTTTTCTTCTTTTTCTTCTTACTTTGTGAGCTCTCGGAGTGTCTGGAACATTTTTAATTAGCCCACAGGTGTCTCAGTTGACTCAAACAAAAAAGTGACATCACGCTGTTGCCTTTCTCTTCCTCAGTCGCTGATCCTTACACCTGGCCGATGTCTCTTTTGCCCCTGATTACTGGAATGACAGTTCATCAAAAAAGGGGGGAAAGACGGAGAGAGAGTCGGAGTAGCTATTCGCCCCCAGTATATGATGGCGAAAGCAAGGGACAAATGAGGCAAAGGGAGAACGATAAGATATACAGCGTCCATGAGAACAAGGGGGGAAATGAAAAGGGAGTGCATCTAGTATGCAGCATGTGTGCAAAGTGTAATCAAGGAAAACCCTCCATTCGCCTATGAGGGTTTTTATAGCAACATACCTGAGCGAGGTCAACTTCGGGAGCAGCCTCGTGTTGATCCGGCTTGGGCGAGTTGGCGACAGGGCTATCCGATGACGCACCCATGGTTCGGTTCGGCGTGTCTCCAACGAATGGCTTCTCTTGACGTCTGGATAAGATAAAGAGAGACAGGCGTGTGGCGGAAAGGGTGTCTTATAGAGACAACAAGGCTATCGGAAGTCGTAGCCGACGGGGCACCTTGTTTGTTGGGTCTGCGTAACGAAGCCCGCAAGGCTGAACATTTCACGGAGGAACGGCTGCTGCTGCTAGCAATACGGAGTGTAGAAGAGAGCTCCGTAATGGACTGGCGGCTTCACGTGACGCGAGTCGCCCAGCCCAGTCTTGAATGTCCGTTGGCAAACCTTGGCCGGGCACAATATGTCGTATTTTTACCGGCATTCTGATACAATTAGCCCATATTGCAACCCTGGGTCTATTATGGAGCCTTATTGTTGCTTCGGAAGTGGTGGGGTTTCGACTTTGAGTGCTTCTGTTTCCACCCTTGCTTTCCCTATCTTTTTTCTATTTTCAGCCCCTCACTCGCGTATTTGGCAGCAGTCCCGCCAACAGCTGTCTGTCATTAATCACATCACCATTTGTTGAAGCGTGTGTTTTGACCTGGGCCGGTCTGACTTACATGTCCTTACATATTCGCGTTCGCGGTGTAGGCTGCAGCTTCAACTGATACCAGGCAGCATCATATGCGCGCCAAAGAGGCTGGGAAGCTACTTATTGGAAGGAAAGCAAAACAATGGCTGAGTCAGTCCAATCAAGATAATCGGCCACTGCCAATCCTACTAGGCAGTATTTACGTGCCCAGGATCTTTTGACAACATCCGAGGCTGCATACGGATGCCGTTCCGCAAGCATGGATTTAAACTGTACATGAACCAGCCGTGCAGTAGCGGTCCAGTCGCTTGCCTCTTCACACGCGCGCTTTCGCTAAAGTAGAACCCATGGATTCTATTCCAGGGGGGTTATGAGGAAGTCAATTGATCCGAGATGCGGAGCAAAATTTCAAGATGGTGCCCCGTCCAGGCTATAATAAATCAAGTTTGTTGCTTCGGTTATATCCGTTACTTAGTCTGGGCCTTCAAAGAGCCCCAGACTCTTCATGATCCGGCAGACGCTGAAAAAGCAAAAGTTCATGCACACGAGTCTGATTAGGCCGAGCAGCCTGATTTGTGGACGTCTCTTTGCAACAGCCTCGCTTAGATGTCCCAACGTAGCCTACCTCATTGTTGTAAGCTCGGTTCCGGAGACTTGCTGCTTCACAGACTCATAACGCAATCCCGGCCGCAAGATGCTCATACAAGCTAGACGAAGCACACTTTGAGCTCTTTGCCCGTTGATTAAGTCAGATATCGGCCGCTCGCTCTGCGTCAAGTGAACACTAGCTTAGAGTGCGAAAGTAGGGCACCACAGAGCACCATGAAATTCTCCTACTCCAAGCACGCCCCTTCCCACGCATCCATAGGCGACGGTCTAGATTCTATAAACCGTTGCTGACTGTCATTGCCATTGGTTGTTGGGATGCCCAAGCGGCAATGTTTATAAAACCATTTACCCATCATGACAGGCCCGCAGCAAAAGGAATCATATTGTAGAAAAAGAGAGGCGATATACAAATCATGCCATGTAAACTAACTGGAGCGGACTCAGACAACCGCACTTGGAAAAAAGTAAATGCAGTGGGCGCGATCGATCGATAGAATGATCGTCGGGGATGAATTGCGCTGAAAAAGAAAACAATTCACCTTGTGAGGGGATGCTGATCGCGGCTTGGTGAAGGCATGGGCAATCGAGATATGTTGACCGACTTACAGCGCCTTGACATCATGGCCTGGTGTGAAACCGTCTCCAGAGTGGATCATCCGAAGGCCTTGCTCAACTGAACGCGAAAGAGCTCTGATCAAACAATCCGTGTGCATGTTTGGCAGCCTGTACTCACTCGTAGCATAGCATGGCATGGCTGGTGCCGAACGGCCGCAAATTCATCGGCCTCATGTCAACAAAACCAGCAGAAGCTAAGCCTGCGCCTTTAAACTCTACTCATGCGGGCAACCGGTTTGGCGGGATCGAGATCTCTAACTCACTGTCGTATTTACTGCAATTGCCCATGACTTGCGCATGTGGTCATTTGGGCAATGCGCCATCTTCGAGGAGTGGGCTGGGCGCCATTTTCTGTTGTGGCAAAACGAGCCCTCCAAGCCCTCGTCCGTGTTGGCTTCCGGAACTCACTGCCTCAAATGGCAAAAAGTAGCCATCTCACCACCACCTTTGGGCGAACTCGGCGTACGGAGAGTGATTTTCCGCTCTCTCTCGCGCAAGCTAGGTCCTCCTTGTGCTGCTTTGTTATGGGCCGAGAGCTAAGGCCAAGAAGAGATTCTCATGTGCAGCAACGTGGCAGCACCGTTTCTGGGACGGGAGAGTGTCACTCTCTTTCAGACAGTTGGCTTTCCCGTCTGGGAGTTCAAGACACTGCAGGCGGGCTGACTTCCCGCTCCATTTGGGTCAACCTCAAGAGTCAAGCTTGCCATCCGCCTCTCCTCTAGCCCGTGAGATGCGAGACAAGGAAAGGCGTGTGCCCAAAGTGGCGTGACCTAAGCAAGCAAGGGCCAGAAAAACCAAGGCTGGGGATTCTTTAGGCACACAAAAGAAAACCATGCGCATACTCCAACTGCAGCCAGTCCAGAGGAAGCTGTGCCTGGATGCCTAGTTGTATATGCGTATATTCACTTTGCGGTTCCTGTTTTTCCGCCCCCATGGCAAAGTCCGATGCTCAGGCTGGAATCCGATCACAGCACTCAGTGTCATGCCCCATCGACCTGGTTAGTGTCCTCGTAGTGCCGGCATGGGTAAAGGAATACAGACGCCCAGGCGTGTGTGTGTGTGCGTCCTCGTCATGCAGGACGGCAGCTCTGATAGGCAGCCTCTCGTCGCCGTCAACTTAGCCGGTACCTGGGCTCCTTTTCCCTTGCCTTCTTCCACCTGCCGCAAGCCACGGGCCAGAAAGCTTTGCTGGGATCGAGATCACTGTCCTTTCAGACCAATGCCATAGCCCAACGACAGCCCGTCCACGCCCTAGCTTGGTTTGCCTGCTGAACCAATGTTTATTTTCTTTTATCCCCACCTTTTCTCGAGCGTAAGCAGGCACCGCTTGGCTTCAGCAAGTACACAATCCATGAAGGTAGTCAAGTAGTCTTTAAGAAGGGGAGTGAGGATGGAAGGAGCCGTATTCCTATTCCTCTTGAGTAATGATTCGCAACGCTTTTTGACGCACGACGACTCGCAGCACCGATAGAGCCAGGGCAGAGTCCCGAAAAAGCTGGACAAAGCCAAGCGTTTTAGTCACCATTTCGGAACCCCCTCGTTTAGTCTTTTTTAGCCCTCTGTTGGCATGTACCGTCCAGAGTACTGTAGGTGCTTGACCTTGATTACACATCTCGCACGTACACAATTGTAATGAACATGACACTGCACCTATGCCATGGTACCTCGAGTACACTATGACGAATTTTGTCAGTGAGAGGGGTGCAATTATACTGCAGTTCTCATGTGCGGCCTTGTTACAGCTCAGCCGCGCAGAGCACCGTAATTGCTCGTCTCTCGTCTAGGTAGTACCTTGTATGTGGCTCTTCTGCTTGCCCAGTTCACGATTGCCCTGCAGTACCTGTAGTCAGTATTATATGAGCCTCGAGACGGGGTCCTAATCCCATTATTGGAGTGGTACTTGTTCAATTAGTTCGATTCGAGGGTACAGACATACCTAGTGGGACGGTGCCTGTAGGTAAATCTTTTCGAATTTGAGAGGAAATTGGGGCATCCTGACCTTGGTTACTGGCCTTGGTGTTCATGGCCTTGGAAGAATCGGTGCGCAGTGTTACATCACTATCGTCATGGATCTTCACCTCATCCAAGCATGTGAGACCAAACGCTGATGCTCTCGTCCACCAAAGAAGTTCTTGTACGCCAGCTTTCCGTTACCGCCCTGCTAAGGTTTTAGTCAAAACGGTGTGGCTCCGTTCCGTTGGCCTGTCTGCGGTGGTATTAGCTCGTGGAGTACAGCTCCCATGTCCGATCTCTCACCTCGTTACCGATCCTCCCCCCAGCCATCTTTACCTGTGGTAGCCGTCTTTGGATCGAAATCAGTTTCCTTTCATCGCTGTGTTGTCGGAATCAAGACATCCATACAACCCTGGAAACGGGCCGGGTTCTTCTCTGATAGCGACACACCTACCCTCAGCATGCCCTAGCAATCGGTAAGGCATCTGTCCAAAGCTCCACGAGAGCGCCTCCCCCCCAGTAGGTAATCAGTCCATCTCTTCCTTTTCCTTGCTGTCCCAAACCTCCGTGCCATTCCTATCTTTCGCATGTACCTTTTGTTCTCAAGGCTCTTTTCCCCATAACAACTTCTCCCCCCCCAACTTCTCTGTGTCTACCCCCCATTCTCTCAACCCTAGCCAAGTTCAATCACGTCCTGCTGTTTCTGGAGCCTGCCCGAGAAGGGACAAAAAGGTACATACCCGTACATTTCTGTGGGGACTGTTGAAACCTTGCCGTTCTGTCTTAGGAGGTGCTGACAAGTAGAGTTGCCGTCAAACTTGTAGTACCGCCATACCGAAGCTTAGCCCGTCCCATGTCTATGCTGTGAGCGTTTGACATGGTGGTATTTTTCCATCTTGCCCACGAATCTCGATTCATTACTCACTGCGTTCTCCGCTTGTGCGTTTCTGGAAAACGTTTTGGCTATCCGCAGTCACCTTGATTATATCATTCAAGGCTGAGGGGCTGGGTCCATCCCCAGTTTTGACATACGAGCGCAGTCATTGGGTTTTATTTTCCAATTCGCTCGAGTCCCATTTGAAGTAGCAGATCCAGCGTCCCGTCGCAAATCGAGATGGTAGATTCTGCCACTTAGGTGGCAAAGCCTGCTAGATATAGCTCGCTTAGCACCCGCCTTACCCCCTAATATCAGCTCTTTCAAGTTCGTATACTGCCTTCAACCTCAATTCTTCCTCTAGGCTCACATTGTCAGCGGACGTTTAGCCCAAAGCTCATTACCTCGGATCGCTGGCAGGGGCTATATCTTGGCCTTTCATCTCATGGTACTGGCTGGAATCTGGACCTCATCAATGAAATTGCTTGGTACTTTGGGAAGCTGTTATATATTCTCGATCCTGCTTTTGACGGTAGATTTTCTGCACCTGGAGGAGCCGTTCGCAGCTGTGGATTGACTCGCAACGATATTACTGCGAAGATTGTTCCTTTTCTGGATATCACAGCCAGCCAACGCTATTTGCGATAATAATTATCCCAATCGGCCGCAAATAATTACCAAGAGCCAACCTTTTAGCACCCAAGTAAGCGCGCAGCCGAAACCGAATACTTCTTACCGCCGTACCTCTCTGCCTCTTGAAGTTTTTATTTCTCGCCTGTACCGCCACTTATCGTCATTCCGACGACCAACTTTTCTGAGTCGCATCCATCCTTATTGTCGAATCTGGCTCCAAACAGTCTCCCCTCCAGATGGGAGTAGATGTTGGGCCAACAGGATCATAATTTTCGCAAATCCACGTATCATTTTTCGACTCAAATATGAGAACGCAACCCACCAAAATGAATCAAGACCTAGAAACTGTCTTCAGAGAGTTGGGCATCGCTCAGTACCTCGATACTTTTGTGGAGCAAGGCTTCGATACTTGGGATACTATTCTCGACATTCAGGAGTCTGACCTGTGGGTAGATCGATTCGGTTATGTGTTGATGAGAGGCTAACTGGATTCCCAGTGACGCTTTAGGAGTTAAATTGGGCCATCGAAGAGTATGTTTAGCAACGATAAGCTGAATTTTTGGGATATCACTAACAGCAAATTTGTTCAGAGACTCCAGCGGCGAATCGCAAACGCTAGGGGCATCGACCCCAGCATCTCACTGTCAACAATAAAAGCTGCCATCGAGGAAGGGAAACATGACGATGCTTACAAAAAAAGAGAGCCTGGTCACAATGGCGATGGCAGCAGTGGGCCGAAGCGCAAGTATCGCCGGCATCCTAAGGTATGGCTGGCGAAGAAGAAGGTCTCGTTTATCAAAGTTTCGCATGCTGACCAATATTGAACAGCCGGACGAGAATGCACCTGAACGTCCCATGTCCGCATATGTGCTCTTCTCAAATAGTAAGTGTATTGGTCGATGCTTCCATCGTCGCAAGGTAGGAAACAGTTGCTGACTCTTGACACTGTTGCAGAACTAAGAGAAAGCCTCAAAGGCGATCGCTCTCTCACATTTACCGAAATTGCCAAACTGGTGGGAGAGCATTGGCAGAACCTATCACTACCAGAAAGAGAGGTGTATGAAGGCCAAGCAAGACAGAGTAAAGAGCGATATTACCGAGAGATGGCGGTCTATAAAGAAACGCCAGAATATCGCAAGTATATGAAATATCTCGACGAGTTCAATGACAAGCAATCCAAACCCGGCCAACGTGTGTATATATGATTGGATCAGCTTTTCTTCCATTTCGATCGGTGCTGATTGATAATCCATTTAGGTAACGAAGACACAAAACGAGCAAGATTAGAGCAGCATGAGCTCATGCGCGATCACAACGGTTCCGGAAGTAGTACTGTCAGCGGCAGCACAGTTCTAGGCGGTTCAACTTCAACGGCGAGTGGCAGCAGCAGCGTGAGAACGCAAGATAGCGAACCCCGCGAATCCCCAAATGCTCGGCAAAACAGCGTCCACTCAATATTGTCTGGCCCAGAATCTCATCATCCCTCAATAGCCCCTATCCCATCTCCAGCATCGGCTTACTTTGAGGTCGACAACCCAAAGAGAATCAGTAATTCGGGCCACTTACGGCAAGGTTCTTCGTCGATAAGAGGTGCAGTGCAAACGATGCCACATCAAGCCGACATGCCACAACAGCAGCAGCAACATCTGCCGTCGCTTTCTGATATGCTGTCCAATGGGCAAGGAAGATTAGACGCTCCGGGGATCGAGACAGTGGGGCCACCCCACGCATTCACAACACATCACAGGCCATCAGCGTCCCAAGGAGAACACGCATTGCCGCCCGTATCAGTACCAGGTCTCCACCACGAGTCGTCGTCAAGTGGCAGCAGTGTCCCGACGATATCATCGGGCAGAGGTAGCCGTAGACTGAGCGAGGGACCATTAGCAATCCATGCGCTTCTCTCAGACCAAACACAAACGTCTCACCGCCAAGACGAAGGTCCGTCATATACAGCTAGCTACGTTGCTAGTCCAGTTGAGCGAGGGATATCAGCCTTTGGTCACCATCAAGGGCCTAAGGGATATGGTACCTAACCCTTAACACATGAAAAGCTTGAATAGAAATGCAGCTAATATAGGCCGCTAAGGATTTCAAACTGCGTCCTCGGCTTTGCAGAACATGAGAGTCGAGGAGACGAGCGATGGCGATGTTCTAATGACCTCGGTAGACGAGCCGATATCCATTTCTCATACTTATGAAGCAACCGGTCTTGACGGGGTTAATGCTTTGCTAAAAGCTGGCGAACTTTTTGACGACCGGCGAAGCTAGCATGCCAACCAACTAATGGCGGTAATGGGCCCATAACAGCTGCTTTGAGGGTCATATGCCAACTAATCGACGCCGGAACACGGAGATACTACTTGCTCGTAGCATGTTGGGAGTCGGTTTTAGGTCATTTTCCCACTTGGCTCTGTTCGCTGACGTCTCGTGCATCGTTGAAATTCTGTTCAGATACCCATAGCTCTTTTCCCTTATTTAATTCGTTCATGTGCTGGATATATATTGTGGTGTAGCTACATCTTCTTTTTCCTTTTCTTTCGGTTTTCGAAGGTTGTGAGAATCGGTTCTGTTTTTCTTTGTAACTGCAACCTGTAGATAAACGATACTGGGCGAGATCAGAGACCGGCGTTGATGGAAAGATCGTTGTAATCAATAGGACCCAAGCTTTCGGGTGAAAAGTTTTTGGGGAAGACTGTTTTGTGTTCTTGATCTTAACAGTCACTGGGTCTCAGAGTTGCCGGTCATATGGTCCGCGCTTTGTCGAAGGTGGCTTGTTGAAAAAATACCTATATATTTCTATTCAGCTCTTGTTAAATGATTGCAACTTTGGTGAGCTCGCGGCAGAGCTGGGTAAGTTCGGTTGGCACTGGTAGAGTGAGTTTACCTTGGAGTGACGACGATGCGTGCACATGAAGCTTTTGGGCTTGACGAAGAGAATCTCAATGAATGTAGGAAAGTAGAAGTTGGTCAAAAGAAGTCTGGCCTTTGGTTGGTTTGTAGATAAGGTAAGCAAGCACTAAGACAATGACTGGTCACGGGTCGACGCCTGACTTGCCTTGCTGATTCTAGACTATGAGGCTTCTATATATGGAAAGAGCTGCCAACTGGCAGACTACCTACTAATGACTGAGGGAAGTAGAGGCCTATCACGTCGAAATTACGCCAAAAAGAGAGGAAAAGAGAGCGAAACGATCAAAAGGAATGTAATACATGCTGCAAATTGATTGATGTATCATTCTATGGTATTATTCCTCCATATAAAAGTTATCAGTTCATATACATCACTAAGAGCTGTTAATCGTCGACATCATAGCCTTATCCAAAGCGCCCAGTAGTGCAAATGGCCACCCTAATCCTATCCATGCCTGGTTTTTTTTTTTTTTTTTTTTTTTTTTTTTTTTTTTTTTTTATTTATTTATTTATTTTATCCTGAGACAAGTTCTCTTGTATGCCAAACAGACTTATACCGCGCCTTCTGTGATCTCAGCCGTCCAGTCTTTCCGAATATCCAGCTCATTCAGCCCCTCTGTATTCTCAATCACCAATCCCTTTTCGTTTGCCAGGTGAAGTAGGCATATAAAGCAATACGAAGTGGAAATATCCGCCATGGCGGGTTTGGGGTATACTAATTGCAGCCCGTTCATCACCTCCGTGAATTTGAGCTTGGGTTCTTCTTCGGCGTTGGGCGGCGGTGCAGGGGTCTCCTATGTGATGAGTTACTAGTCAGTATAGTTGCAGGAAGTTGCATTGCGGTGGCCTTATAGCGGATCAAAGAGCATTATACACATACCTCTAGCTCTTCTAGGCCCATGCCTTTCCAGATTTCCTCTTTGAGTCGCCTGACGTCCACCTTCTTTGCTACCCTGGCAAACTGAACATATTCAGGCCGCACACGACGCGTTTGAGTCACTAGTGTTGTGCCAAAGGCGCCCATTGTGTTCATAGTGTCTCCATTCAACATGGCGGTCATTCCGACTCCCTCGGTCAAGCCCATGTCTCCCTCAGCTCCAGGTGAAAGGTGTTCTCGGGCATCTGAAAACTCAAGATCATCGTCATCTGGGTCGTCGCCACCGGGGAATGGCAGACCGTCATCGTCTTGGAAGAAATTGGCGTCATAATCGCCTTCAGGCAAGGCGGCGTCCTCAGGCGCCTTCTGCTGCGCCCAAAATGCCTCGTCCAAGTCTCCCGCTGGCTGGCTGTCCTGAGAGCTATAACCCTGCGCGCCTGTGCGTGAGCCAAATCCTGGCCGTTTCCGAGCAAGACGAGATCTGGGCTTGAGGAAGAGGTTCAACAGGGATTTTGAGCTAAAATGTTTGTCATCGGGAAGTAGGTTTCGAGACTTGGACTTCCAATCCTTCTTGGGCAAACAGACAGCTGAGTTGCTGGAGGCTTGTGTGTAAATGAGATCGGACTGACTGGGGCTGAGAGGCGAAGAAAAGTCGATTTCGAATGGCTCCTTTTCTTTGCGCTTCTTCGCCTCTCCCGATGGCTTGTTGACGTCTTTAATTTTGCGAATTCTCCAATGCTCCGCGCTGGCCCAGTTCTTTTGCAATGCTTGGTCAAAGAAGCTCAGTATATCTTGATGCATCTTGTCTGCATTTTGCGAGTTGCCCATGGATACGATATATTCGCCGTTCTCGTCAAAACCCTCCCCGTCTCCGCCTTCTCCACCATCTGTCCCAGCGTCATATACACGCATTTGAGGTTCAAGAGCAGCCTCGCGAGCCCAGGCTTCGCCGCCCTCGCCAAAAGCAACATCGCCGAGGGTGTCGAAGTCGCCAAGGCCCAGATCTTCATCATCAAAACCAGCCGGTGCATCTTCGTCAATGAACATGCCAGATTTGTTGCCTGGGGCGCCAGGCTTATCCTGGCTTTCCCTCCAGTCTTCAGGAGCCTTCAAGAAAGGGATGTTTATAGATCCAGAGGGATCTCCGAGTTCAAAGCTCTTTAAGGACGGGCAGATATCGAGTTCATCCAGTAAGTTTAGGTCAGGGAAGAACCGCTGGCCAAGCGCTGACATGTCAATCTCTACCTCGGGAACGTCCGGCTCTTGGTCTTGATCCTGGTTTTGATCTTGGCTTTGGCCTTGGCCGTGGCCTTGGTCTTCGTCCTGGTCTATGTCCATATGGTGGTCTTCGTCAAGGCCTAAACGGCTTTGCTGGACCTCTTCGTCATCTTCTCCAGCTCCAGCTTCGGCTTCATCTTCGTCCAGTTGATCCTCTTTCTTACTCTCATCCGCGTCGCCGACATCATCGCTACTGTCAAAAACAATGCGACCTTGTGAGTCAATCATGAGGTGGTTAAGCAAGAGACCTTTGGCGCCTCCCTCGTCGAAGTCGGCGGAGGCTTTTTTGAACAGTGGATCGACGGCAAATTCAAGTTCGAATTTTTTGAGTTGTAATGAAGCGAATGATGGCGCAAGCGTTGCTTCCGATGATCTCTGCACCTGCAAGATTGGGCAAGTTGATTAGCACGCAAAGCAAGCCCGCCAAAAGATTTCCCTTGTTTCTGCTTCATACCTTCTTCTTCGTCTTCTTTTTGACGTTGCCATCCGCATCAACTTCTTCCTCGCTCTCTTCACCTTCGCCGGCTCCCTCTTCAGCGTCGCGGTCCTTCTTCTTGTTATTGCTGTCCGCGAGGCCACTCAGCAGCTTGCCTGTCTCGGTTGCAACGCTGTCGATTCGATTGGTGTAAATCTTGACGCACCCATCAAGAGTACAGCTCGCTTTCTGGAAGTTGACACCATCACCCTCCTTGAGTAGCGACATATCGTGGAAGTAGTCGATGAGGGCAAAATTCCACGAATTGGTCGCATTGATCTTGTTGTCAGTGGCCATCTTCATCCACTCCTCGAAGTTGGCTAGAATGGGGACCCGCTTCATCGGCGTCACAGAGACGCCCCCTACCATGATGGGATCGTCGCCGTCATCCAGCACTCGGGCTCCTCGAGGCGTGCCGGTATAGGGGCTCTGTGAAGCATTCTCGAAGTCTTCCGCCCTAAGGCTCTTGCGTGGCGTGGCCGCCCTCTTGATCTCGTTTATCTGCTTCTCTTGAAGGGCTTTCCTGTTGTTCATTCGTTGACCCTTTTCCTGCGCGTCATCGTTGAGGGGGATCCTGTAACTCATTATTCGCATACAAGCCTCGGCGGCGATGGACGTTGGATTCCATGGAACGGGCTTACTTGACGGGGGACTTGAATGGCGACCCCGTGGCGCCGCCTGCCCGTGGCACCTGAGCGACCCGAGGCATTGCTGCAAACAGGCGTTTTGCGTGGTGTGCGCCGTAAGACTGGCCAAGAAATGCGAGCAAAGCCTCTCCCGCGCGTCGACTTGGTGCTGGGCGAGGAGTATTTTTGTTTACTGTTGACTTTCTGTGAGGCCGGCAACACGACTATCGGCGGAAACCCCACCTTGGGCGGCCAGCCAATTGTGTGATTGGAAAGTCACGGGCGCCACGCGCTACAGCTCCAACGCTGCATCGGGCCAGGTCGAGAGGTACACCATACTTGACAGTACTTTGTGCCTTGCAGAGGGTGAATGGGTAGCCTAAAACGGCTTCTGTCAGCACTCAATGCCGTGGAATTACGCGGCAACCATGGGCGACTAGAATCATCCTGTTTTTGCCACCCAGTTACAGCCCCGTGCTGTCTGAGCCATGTGAAGGTCTTTGAAAGAAAGTCTTTGAAAGAAAGTACTCCGCCGCCCACTGGAGACGCAATCGAACAGCACCCGATCATAGGCGTTAGCACGCTATTGGAACCTTAACTGGGGGCCCCTGCTGCCCGCCTACCCCAAACGGAGCGCAGAAAAAGTCCCTGTGGACGGAGCCGCCACTGAGGCCGCCAGAACTGCCCAACGTCGTCATTGAAATATCATTTGATGTTCTGGCACCCACACCCAATGGGCCTTTGAGACAACTCTCTCCGCCAACCCTTGTATTATTCTATTACTATAACCTCCGCCGCTCCAGCAACTCTGGCGACCTTGCGACATGTCGATGCGACCAGCATGCGGACAACAAACGCCAGACGGGGCCGTTTGAGCTCCCGGCCGTTCTACACGACGGTCTTGTTGCTGTCTTTGCTGGCCGCGTACTCGTTCTTGGCGCATTCTCGACATCGCCATGGCCCTCGCGATGGCATCTCGGCGCTGCTTCGACGCTCCCACGACCAGCCTGAATGTCGCGAGGTGCATATGGCCAAGGACCAATGCGCTTTTGTCAGGCAATACTGTGTAGATGAAGATGCCGGGCTTCTTCCCTACCTGCGGCTGTACTACTGCAGCCTTGGCAAAGCGCAGCCTGTTGCTTTCATCATTCTTGTTACCTGGCTGGGGCTGCTGTTCACCACCATCGGCATTGCGGCGAGCGACTTCTTCAGTGTCAACCTGAGCACCATCGCCACCATCTTGGGCCTCAGTGAGAGTCTCGCGGGCGTCACGTTTCTGGCATTTGGAAACGGCTCTCCCGATGTCTTTAGCACTTTTGCGGCAATGGGGTCCAACAGTGCAAGCATGGCTGTTGGTGAACTCATTGGCGCCGCCAGCTTCATCACTGGCGTGGTTGCGGGCTCCATGGCTCTGGTCAGAGAGTTCAGGGTGGACCGCCGGACGTATGCTAGAGACATCTGCTTCTTCATTGTCGCGGTCGCCTTCACCATGGGGTTTCTGGCTGATGGGGAGCTGCGATTTTGGGAGTGCTGCGCAATGATTGGGTACTATGCCCTTTACGTGGTCGCTGTTGTTGGATGGCATTGGTATACTACGAGGAGGAAGAGAAGACTGCGCAGAGAAGGAGAGGCTCGCAGCCATTTCTACAGCATCACCGGCCACACTGGGGATGAACTTGCGGGCGAGCCCTACCGGGACGATCCCGAAGACGAACACCAAGAAACAAGTCGACGGACTACAGCAAGCACAGGGACCGGAGGCAATCTTTCTGCCTTGGAGCGCGGCCCCATTATCGAAATTGATGGCCAGATAGCTGAGACGTCTGCAAGCGAGGATAGCGAAGAAACCGATGAGGACCATGAGCGAATGGTTGCTGTAGAGGTGGCCCGGAGCATGCGAGTCTTGCGCCCCCAAGGCAAGCGGAGGAACACCATTACACCGATTCGACCGAGCTTGATTGGTGCGTTGGAATTCAGGTCTGCCCTGGCACACTTGCAGCGCGAGAGCAACCTTCAGCTTTCGGCAATCCCGTCGCGGAGCTATTCTGAAAATCATTTTCACAGAGGACGGCGGGGTAGTACCAGTGCGCTCTCCAACTTGGTATATTCCGATGACAGTTCCGCCACCACAACCACGGATGGGAGGGTAAGGGCTAGGTCGCATGGAGCCGCCCCAGTCTCTTCATCTACCCCTCAGGAATTACTAGGTCGCAGCCGGGATCGATCAGACTCCGGGTTGCAGCCTCCCCAAGATGGCACCATCAGCCAAAGAACAGCAAGTCCTGCGCCGTCATATCAGATTGGCGGCAAACTCGCACCCCCTCCGGTCGATGGACCGACTGCAATGGCTGGCAGCCCTCACCAGGAGCCACATGCTGTATCTCTCATTCCTCGCCTCCAGCTACAGATACCTAGTCGACCCGGTAGCGTGAGCACTCTATCGTCGCCTGTCATGCCCTTTCCCCAGTATACCGATTCTCCCATGGCCATTTCACCTAATACACGGGCTATCTCGCCGAATACGCAATCAGAGCAAGCTGGACTAGGTTTGCTGCCACCTTCAGCTACCGCCCGCGAAAGCCCCTTTGCCGCCCTGGACAACGCAGCAGGCACATCGCGGCCAGTTAGATGGTGGCCGTATTCGATTCTCCCTGCTCCGCATGTGCTCCTTGCTACCCTATTCCCGACCTTACAAGGATGGAAAGAAAAGGCATGGTGGGACAAGTTTGTTAGTGCCATATCTGTACCAAGCATCTTCCTCTTGGTCATAACGCTACCGGTCGTCGAGTCAGAGACATCAGAAGAAGTTGATACTTTTGATGATGGCATCACCATCACAGATCGTTCTGCCCATAGGTCTATTGGACACATGGCTCCGCCTATTTCGGTCCAACCCGGGGAGATCGAGCCCGAAGATGAGTGGGAGCGATTTCGAAGATATTCGTTAAATCGCAGAAACAGCGATGCTGCCACCAGTAGCATTCCGACACCATATTTGGCGCTGCCGGAAGAAGACCTTTTGACTGTATCCCCCCGTACCCAAGAGCCTGGCGCGGCTAAGCCCTTGTCCGAGGTTCGCTCCATCAGCCAAGCAAGCGAGGAAAAGATGGGATGGAGCCGTTGGCTTGTCTGTCTCCAGCTCTTCATGGGGCCGCTGTTTGCCGTCATTATACTCTGGGCAAACATCTCTGAAGATTGGGAGGATCCGAGAAGCTCTTTAGTGCACATGATTTTATGGACGCTTGTAGGATCTCTCGTATTGCTAGGAGCCCTGCTTCTGCTTACGACGGAGCAGAGGCGGCCCCAGTACCACTTTTTGTTCTGCTTTTTGGGCTTCATCATCAGCATAGCCTGGATTTCAACAGTGGCTGGCGAAGTGGTTGGAGTTTTGAAAACATTCGGCGTGGTTCTCGGCATCTCGGAAGCTCTTCTCGGACTGACTATATTTGCTGCCGGCAACAGCGTAGGCGATCTAGTTGCTGACATCACGGTGGCTCGACTTGGATATCCTGTCATGGCACTGTAAGTACATTCAGCGTCCGAGAAACATTTTTGTTCTGCTTGTTTTAGTTTACTAACTGTGTTTCTCTTGCACAGATCTGCCTGTTTCGGCGGGCCAATGCTCAACATCTTGCTAGGCATAGGTGTTGGGGGCGTTTTGATGATGGTCCAAGATGCAAATCACCACCACAGCAAGCATCCAGGGGACGACTACGCTTACAAGCCGTACCGCATACAGATTGGAGGAACTTTGATGATTTCCTCCATTACGTTGCTGGTGATTCTACTCGGCTTGCTCATCTCCGTGCCCCTAAACAAATGGATCTTGAGCCGCAAGATTGGCTGGGTGCTGATAGCCATGTGGTCAGCCAGCACGATAGTTAATGTGGTTGTTGAGCTCACGGGTGCAATTGGTGACATTTCCTGATTGAGTGATACGCAAGGAGAGCAAGTTTATGTGTATTTATACAAGGTACCTGTATGGAATTTTTTTTTTTTTTTTTTTTTTTTCCTTTTTTTCCTTCTTCTTTCTTTTTTATGGTGGAATGACATTATGAGGACTTGATACGCATACATTGCATTCGGATTGTTTTAAACTTGTACACCACAAACCTGGTGTTCCTTTGAAATGCTCTGGCATACAAACAAAGAATACCTACTTAACAATGGAATACGTGTATGGGAAACAGCGTTAGCATAGTAACAATAGACACCACAGTTGAGAATACTATTCGCTCGCGGAGTAAGCACCAAGCAATTGACTTTCTCCCCAGCTCAGTTAGGTTTCGTCAGCCATGTTCGTGCCGTTTTAGCTATTGCCATACGTGTTCGGTTGAATGTACTGCCATGTCATGGGAACTTGACAGATTTCGCATACTCGTATTCATTTCCTTCATTGACGCATCACATGAGGAACTTTGCGCCCAATATCCAACAACTTTAATCAAGACAAAACAAACACAAGAGGCTGTGTAAAGGATCTACGTGTGAATCATTTTTGCTTTGCTTTATTTTCTCTCATTGTGAATCGCAAAAAAGAACAGCTGTCTAGTTCATCCCATGTCTTTGCCAATAGACTGTTGACATGTATTCAGATTTCCTGTCCCAGAGTGCCGAAACGTGGCTCGTATGCTGAAATTAGTGGCTTGGATGTTTCATTTTGGCGCCTGGAGCTGTCACTAGCGACCCCATGCACCGCCTCGAGGACCCCCCCGGTAGCACCACGCTGTCGACCCTGAAAGTTCGTCACTGGCCTGCTTTATCTTTGTGGCGGGTTGTCAATATTTATTATCGCCTTGACCGCCCAGCGATTTTGACCCCTCAGGCTTCTAAGTCAAGCACCCCGCCATTGAATACCTACATTCGTCTATACAACGAACAACTTCTTCTGTTATCTTGTATAAATCTTTTACGAATTCGCGTCGTCACAACCCCTTTTGTTGCTTAGCGAACTTTTTTCATTCTTCAATTCTTCTACTTCCCTTTGCCCATCATGGCTGCTCCTGCTTATACCCCTCTTGAAGACCGTCCTCTGAAGGACACGATTTGCCTTTTCGATGTCGACGGCACATTGACTCCCGCCCGTCTTGTAAGTCGGCATATCCCAATCTTTCCAATTGGCCTCGTTGAGATCTCCAATTCGAATCTACTTGGCCTTCAACCCACCTCTCTCTAACAAAGTACCCCAAACCCCTTCTAGGATGCCTCTCCCGAAATCCTCGACCTCCTCCAGGCCCTCCGCAAGAAGTGCTCCATCGGCTTCGTCGGCGGCTCCGACCTCATCAAGCAGGAGGAGCAGCTCGGCAAGCCCGCCGGCGTGCCCGTCACCACCCTCTTCGACTACTGCTTCGCCGAGAACGGCCTGACCGCGTACAAGCTGGGCGAGGCGCTGCCCTCCAACAGCTTCATCAAGTGGATCGGCGAGGACAAGTACAAGGAGCTGGCCAACTTTGTCCTGCACTACATTGCCGACCTGGACATCCCCGTCAAGCGAGGAACCTTTATCGAGTTCCGCAACGGCATGGTCAACATCAGCCCCGTCGGCAGAAACGCCAGCACAAAGGAGCGCAACGAGTTTGAGGCCTACGACAAGGAGGCTAAGGTCCGAGAGAAGTTTGTTGCTGTTCTCAAGGAGAAGTTTGGCGATCTGGGGCTTACGTATGTGACTACTCATCCCTTTGTTGCCCCCACCCCCCATCTTGACTTCATCAACTTGTGCTCTACTAACAAAATATGGCACGCAGCTTCTCCATTGGCGGCCAAATCTCCTTCGACGTCTTCCCCACCGGCTGGGACAAGACCTACTGCCTGAACCACCTCGAAAACGAGGCCAAGAAGCCCAACGGAATCACCTACAACAAGATCCATTTCTTTGGAGACAAGACGTTCAAGGGCGGCAACGACTACGAGATCTTCAGCGACGAGCGAACCATTGGCCACACCGTCAAGGGCCCTGAAGAGACTATTCAGATTCTGAAAGAGCTTTTCGACCTCTAAATTTTCCTTATTAGAGGAGGTGAATGCCTGACGTGCAAAACCGAAGAGAAAAGAGAGCAGAAGGGGGGAATAGCAACGCAAATGAATCACTGAGGACAGGTCCGCGGCGATAGTTCCATTCGATCAATCTAGATAATACCAAGATACTCCGATTTGATAAATCTCATACATATTCTTACATCAAGTCTTCCGAAAATGTCAAAACGGTCAAAATGAAAGTCAAATAGGAGTAAAATAGTCCAATTCTTTCTTTTCAACAGGAGATACGCTAAACAAATCAAATCTTTCCCTCTATATTTCCCATCTCTTTCTTCTCATAACCCACTAATAGGTAATCTACACTCTTCATCTTCCATACTCCAAGTGAGGGATAATCACAGGGCCATATTTAGTAGTGGCTGTAAAAGCACCATCACCTTGCACAACGAAATCAACCGCAAGGCTAAGCTTAGACAAGCCCTGCTGCTGATTGTGAAGGCTTGGGTTGGGGCTGAAAGGCCCCTGGCTCTGGGCCATGACAGCGTCGTGGTCATAGGCAATGACTGCCACGTAATTCCTGCGGCCCATAAGCTTCTTCAGCTCTCTGCCCGCTCCGCTAGCGTCTGAATGGAAAATCTCCATCATATCTTCTTTGGTGTCGGACACTTCGTGTGTGGATTTCTGACCATTTTGTGGCACGTAGAGCGTCTTCTGGTTATGGAGTAATTTCAACACATATGTACTCTGAGGGGCAGATACAATTGGCGACGTGATAACTTGGTACATTGTCTTGTGATCTCCAGGGTGAGTTGGGTCATGCACAAGACCAGCTCCTGCACAGTTGACATCTGTCGAGGCAAAAGAATGTCAGTATAATCGGTTTTATATAATTGGAAAGAGCATGCTGTTTTGGGACTTACCTCCAGATAAGAATGTCATGCGAATACCCTTCTGCTGTGAGATGCCCTGAAGGGTACGGATAAAATATGTCCTTTCAAGATCCTTAGATTCATGAGTCCACATATCTTTGAGCACTTCTTGGATGTCTAGTTCGCCAAATTGATTGAGCACGTTGCCCATAAGTCCAGACTTGCCGACAGCCTTCTTGACTTGACTGAAGCCCTGCGCTACCATTTCTTTGCCGCCAACAACACCTGCCACAGAGCTTGTGACTTTGCCGAGGATATTGTATGTTGTGTTGACAGCCTTCTTACCTGCCGCAACAGTATTCGCCAGGCTTTCCACAGTGTCCAATCTGGGATATATCAGAGGAACTGATACCATCCAAATAGCATGCTGGACAGAAGGTGGTAAGGTTGCGACCTTGGGGAAGATTCCCTGGTAGGTTGGTCCGGCCATCACACGTGCCTGAGTTCTTTCGGATCGGCAGTCTGTGCCGATCACAACCATTGCCGGGCCAAGATATTTGACGAAATGCCACCCAGTACCGGTAATGGTGAAGATGTCATGGTCAGTGCTGACGTTACGCATCATCTCTGCCGTAGTGTGATGCTGGAAAAGCAAGTACATGTCTGCTGCTACCCGGCCAGTGTTTTTGAAGATGGCAGATGATTGCATGTAGTCAGGATATGATCCAAATCCATCAAAACTGGAAAAAAAAGTTAGAAATATTGCCAACGAGGAACGGACTCCTCCCCTTCTTTCCTTTGCACTTACATATCGTGGTCATCAATCTGCAAAACATGAGGAATTTGTGCAAAAGCTTCTCTCAGATAAGGCTGGTCAAAATGGCTGGTATAGTAATGGAAGTAAGCATGGCTTACGTCCTCCTCATGGCGCGCAGTCCATTGCGTGTTTCTCTTGTTGTCTCTTCCGCTCATAGCTAACCACTGCTTCATCAGTGGCACCTCTCTCCACAATCGATCGCCATAAATCTGGTCACCCAGTCCAAGCTGTACGTGGAAACCACCGCATTCCACATTCTTCTGGAGAACGTCTTTCCACATGAAACCCACGCCACCCAGCTTAGAGCGTTCGTTTTGAGACGTGCTGACTGCGAAATCATTACCTGAGTGGGCTATGAATCTCCATCCAGTCTCGTGCCTGCCTGCCACGACAAATTCGTATCGTGTACATCCAAGGTGCGATGTAACGGCGTAAGTCCATCGTTCAGTGGCCTCTGCCATGTCAATCTCGATCTCATATTTATAAAACGTCCAACGCTGGTGGACGTAAATGGCGCGAGGAATAAGCTGCATAGGATTTGGAGAAAGATCCATGCTCTGGTGTAAATGAATCGTAGGCGGTTGAGGCGCATCTGTCACAATAAGGATGCTGCCAAACCATTTACCAGTTTCAATGTTCATATTGACGTATTTCAGGTACGGGCCAAAATACACGCCGTTGGTTGGCTGGATTCTGTACATGTCCACGCCAGCACTTGGCGGTGGACCTGTGAAGCCAAGGGTTGGAGCCTGTGAAGCTGCAACACTCATGATGCTTTCAGCGTAACCGGGAGTGTGTGGAGGAAACATTGGGGAAGCCATTGGTGTTTTTCCAAACATGGGAGACGCCAGAGGGTTCCCGTAGGTCGAAGCCGTGGGCGAGAGAGGAGCTTGATCATGTTGGATAGGGTTCGGCCCCTTGGGAAACTCCCATTGGGTTGCCTGGGTAGCCAAGTGAATGTAATAATACTGGCCCGAGTTCTGATCGAGATGGGCTATCCATCCTTCAGGCAAAGGTGGCGGAGAAGCAGGACCAGCAGCTGCGAGATTCGGGGGCATGGTTACCACTTGAGCATGTTGAACACTGGGTTCCGGTCGGGGATCATTTGCAAATGCAGGATGGCCCTGATTATGAGGAGCAGATGCAGAAGCAAGGCCTGCGGCAGCGGCAGCCGTGGCAGCGGCCGTAGCTGCAGCTACCACTGTCTCTTTAGCTGGCGTTACTGAAATAGTGGCCACAGAAGCTTGAGAGGTAGCAGCAATAGGAGCAGCCGCTGGTACTTGATTAGCTTGCTGCGGCCGCTGTTTCTCATTAGGGTAAGAGGTTCGTCCGCCAGGGTTGACGCTTGAGTAAGCTGGCGGAGGAGAACTGGTGCTCAGGCGTTGGAAATCCTGTTCCAAAACACTGGCTTGAGCGGGAGAGTTGACCTGATTCTGCGCTGGCTGCTGCTGCTGCTGCTGCTGCTGCTGCTGAGGAGGCGGGCTGCTGACCGGATGCTGTGGTTGAGGTGACGAAATCTCATTCATGCCCTGGTATACAGTCGGAGGACCAGAGGGAGCCTGGTCGGGAGACTCTGTGGGTGTCCAGGGACGCTGGGGTTGCGGCGTTTGATTGTTGTATTGGGCCAGTCTCTGTGCAGCTGCGGCACTCTGAACCTGAGAAGCCTGAAGGCTGGTGAGAGTTGCCGTGCCGGAAATGCCCGACGCAGCATAACGGGCCTCGATGCCACCGCCTGGCACGCTGCCAGGCTCTACAATAGGAGTCTCTGGAGGCGGAGGTGAGCCTCTGCTAGCCCTAGTAGTCGAATTCGAGGCCGTTGAGGCAAATCGATTGACACCAGGATCGTTGGACGCCAGATTTTCAACCTGGGGGATCTTTGGGGGCTGCGGCGGTGCCTGTGCCTGCTGCGGCTGTGGATACTGCTGAGGTTGTTGATACTGTTGAGCTTGTGGGGGCTTTTGGTATTGCTGCTGCTGCTGTGCTGGAGTGCTACTGGAAGACCCAGATGCAGCTCCTCCAGGTGGCGGGTAATACGTCTTCTGGTAAGCTGGGTAGTTCGTTGTCGATGCAGCAGGCTTATCCTGCAAAGGCCTCGCAAAGAGGCCATAGTCGGCATCAGGGCTGGATGGAGAGTGAATGGGCTTCGGCGCAGCACCTCGTCTCTCGGCAAGACCCGGCTTCTTCTCCGCAGCAATGTTTGTGTCTAGTCGAGGGCTCGTATCGTTATAAGCAGAGCCATATGGCTTTGGCGCAGTCGGCTTTCGGATATCGTCGTCGTCTGGGAACGGCAGAGGAGCGGCAGAACTCGATGCGCCAGGAGGAAGAGGAAAGGTCAATCTGCTCGATGAAGTCGAAGACACGCGAGAGTGGGGATTGGGACTCTGTGGTTTGAAAATGCGCAACGGCTCTACCGTTGGGCTGTCGCAATCTTCCGGCGCAGGCTTGCTTAAGAAAAGCTCATTGTCAGGGACGCCACGGCTGCGCTCCATTTTTCTCGATTTAGGAAGAGATGTCGTCTAAAAGCTGCAAGCAAAGCTTCTATCAGTAAACAGAGGGCTAAAGTTAATAGAAGAAGGAAGCATACTCGACGTGGAAGACGGCAGCAGAAGCGAATATCAGAGCGCCCAAGAACGAGCTCTGTGCCGATCTAGCAGCGACCGAGACGTTGGAGAGAGATGACGCAAACAACCGAAAGAAACGATTAAACTGGACTGCCACTGAACAGCTGAGAACTGTTCATGCAGTTGGGCTGCGTGAGATTATCGACGTCTCCGCGGTATAGGTAGGTAGTCTTAGTATGGATGTGGCGGCACCCCGAAGCTGGTGGCGGGGTTGACACAATCCGGATTTGTACCTTCTGCCCCTCTGGTTTCCAAATAGCGGATGGGTCGCAGAACTGGCCGCACGGCCCGCTGCAATAGACGCAGGCCCTGTAAGTGAGGTGTCGAGTTGCGTAGGAGAATGAGGAATACAGAAGTGAGAATCGGCCGGACGCGAAGAAAAGATGTGAACATGAAGAGAAAGAGAAAAGAGAGAAGGGAAATGGAACAGGGCGCCAAAACGGGTGGCTGTAGAGTTTAATGTGAGATTGTTCTGCTAGGTAGCTAAATGCCACCTGGTAGCGGCAGGCTCTATGGAGTATCCGATACCACGAGAGATGCACGCTGAGATGCGGAAGGCAGGTACCCAGTACCAGCCAAAGCACCTGCATCGCTATCGATATCAGGCCACGCACCGCAGCTCCATGTCTGCGCATCTGCAACGCGACCCCAAACAGGGGCCCTCGGCGGCAATGCGAAGCTGTCGCGGCGCCGTGGCTGAAGAGACCAAGACAGAAAGACAACATTCAAAGAGGGTCCTCTGGAGCCAGCAGAGTTAGTGGCGGCAGGCTTGCAACGTGGAGAGCCGTGGCAGACCCCACGGCTGGCGCTGATTGGCTGCGCAGCTCCATTTCGCTCGCCCTGTAAGCGCCGGCGACCTGGACAAGGCTCCATTGGATGCGCCGCCACGAGACTCAGCGGCCTATGAATGCGAGATGGAAGCGCTGGCATGTCGACGCCGAGACTTGCAAAGGCCTCATCAGCTGCGGCAGCCAAATGGAATCGCATATTAAAGCGGAGGCTGAGCGCGCTGGTGCTGGCGCTGTGCCTATCCCTGGACCGGCCAGGAGCTGGATGCAAGGTGATCAGATGTCACTTGGACGCTTTAGCCCAGAGCTGTGATTTACAAGACGTGCGGGTATGAGACTGGGCGGCAAGAGCCAAGCTAGACGGCTTGGACGGACAGCAGCACTTTTAATTCAAGGTAGATGGCTAATGCGTCGGAAGCCATGTTCGAGGCATCTCATTGCTGCCCATGAATTAGGTATACTCGTCATGAGCTTCGCATCTCCCTAGTGCTGGTGCTCCATAGGCTATGTCGGCACATGTGGCTCAAAACTTCGTGGGCGTCGTCATCATCGCCGGCATTTTGTTTCCGATTACTACAAGAAGTCAGAATATTCGAGTTTGAATGCTGTCTGAGCATAGGCAATGAGTTTGGTTGACGCAAGCAAAAGCCCTTGTTAGATGTAGTCGGAACATGTGCCAACCCCATAGCTCGAATGGAGCTATATGGTACTATGTTTGTGTCAACTGCAATCACTTATACTAGATACTGGAATAGGTACACATTCTTATGAATAAGAGAACGTAGTTTCGTGGTGAATAGAATATTCCAAATCCTACCTGGTAGTAAAGCAAAAAGGCGGTTTAGTGGTGTGGTGGGTGATAAGATAAGACCCTGACGTAGATATTTCCTAACCAGGTAAAATATGGGGCCTTTCAACGCGTGCCAGAGAGCTGGACGCGTTGAGAGGTCGACACTACCTGATATTTTAATCATTGTAGCGGTCGGCACTTTGATTGTGAAGGCGGTACTACCAGGACAGCCTTTTTGGTAGGACTGTCGGTTCCAGTTTCACCATGACGCCCTTATCGAAACCTCCAGAGAAGAAGCAAAAGTCTTTGACTGCATTCTTCACGCCCAGGGCTGCTAATGGCACTGCGTCACCATCCTCCCAGAAGCCCGCAGTGCCATCTTCGCCGACTCCCGCCAGAGACCCAGGGCTGCCATCACGAAAACGGCCCCTCGAAAAGGAAAGCGAACAGTCCGACAGCCCTGCTGAGAACGCAACAAAAAGAACCAAGGGTACCGAGGCTGGCAATGAGAAAAGCTCCTTTTTCAACAAAGATTCCGTCGTTGCCACAGCTACTGGCAACCAAAGTCCATCTTCCACACGAGTACGACGTTACCATTACAATGACTCGAATTCACAAGAAGATACCGGCCACAAGAGCGATGACACCGACGAAGCAACGAAAAAGAATAACCAAGAGCTGCACAGAAGGTTCGTCAAGAAATTGGGCCATCCAGATGCCTTGGCTTGGCGTTCCTTGAAAGCACAGGACGGCGTAGCAGCCGGTGATGATGAGGATGCCGACGCAGATCCCGAAGAAGACGAGGCCCCAGTTGCCTCCAAAACCAAGAAGAAGGGTTCGAAAACAGGAAAGCTAACACCTATGGAGCTGCAATTCCTCGATATCAAGCGGAAACACATGGACACTATACTGATCGTCGAGGTTGGATACAAGTTTCGATTTTTCGGTGAAGATGCTCGGGTGGCTGCCAAAGAGCTGAGCATCGTATGCATACCGGGTAAAATGCGATATGATGAGCGTATGTATTTTCATTCAATGCCTTCGCTACGGCCTCGCTAACCAAAATTAGATCCTTCGGAGGCTCACCTGGATCGATTTGCCTCGGCCAGCATTCCGGTTCACCGATTACCCGTTCACGCCAAGCGACTCGTCGCCGCCGGCCACAAAGTCGGAGTCGTACGGCAGCTCGAGACCGCGGCGCTGAAGAAAGCCGGCGACAACAGAAATGCCCCCTTTGTCCGCAAGCTCACCAATGTCTACACAAAAGGGACGTATATCGATGAGAATGGAGAGCTGGATAGCCAAGACGCCTCTGCCCCCTCTGGAGGCTATCTGCTCTGCATCACAGAAACAGCAACCAAAGGCTCTGGTGCAGATGAAAACGTCAATGTCGGGATTCTGGCTGTGCAGCCCGCCACTGGCGATATCATCTATGACACCTTTGAGGACGGCTTTATGCGAAGCGAGATTGAGACACGCCTCTTGCACATATCACCCTGCGAGTTCGTCATTGTGGGCGATCTCACCAAAGGCACAGATAAGTTGATACTGCACCTGTCAGGCAGCAGTACCAACGTCTTTGGCGACCGCAGCCGCGTTGAGCGTGTACCCAAAAGCAAAACCATGGCTGCCGAGGCCTACTCGCACGTAACGCAATTCTACGCCGATAAAGTAAAGGAGGCATCAGACAACGAGACTGCGAGTGCTCTACTCGACAAGGTCCTGAAGCTTCCTGAGGCGGTCACCATCTGTCTATCCGCCATGATCACTCATCTACAGGAATACGGCCTGGAGCACATATTCGGTCTGACGAAATACTTCCAGAGCTTCAGTACGCGATCCCACATGTTGGTTAATGGTACAACCCTAGAAAGCCTCGAAATCTATCGCAACTCCACCGATCACTCCCACAGGGGTAGCCTCTTCTGGGCCGTTGACAAGACTCTCACTCGCTTCGGCCAGCGTCTTCTGCGAAAATGGGTCGGCCGCCCCTTGTTGGACAGAGAGCGTTTGCAAGAGCGCCTTGCCGCCGTGCAGGAGCTTCTCGACAAGCAATCCACTTCCCCTGTCGACGATCTAGAAAGGCTCCTCTCCACAAACAAAGCAGATCTGGAACGCAGTCTCATCCGCATCTACTACGGTAAATGCACCAGGCCAGAGCTCTTATCCGTGCTTCAAACCTTGCAAAAGATTGCCAGTCATTACTCCTCTATCAAGTCACCCTCTGATGTCGCCTTCGACTCGCCCCTAATCGTCAATGCCATCGTCGCCTTGCCCAAGATCCTGGATACAGTCATCTCCTACCTTGATCGCATCAACATGTATGCTGCCAAGAAGGACGATAAATACGGCTTCTTCCGAGAGGAATTCCATACCGAAGAGATTCAAGATCACCAGATGGGAATAGCCCACGTTGAGCACGAACTCGATGAACACCGCGCCGTCGCCGCACAAAAGATTAAACAAAAGACTGTCGAATACGTTACCGTTGCAGGCATCGAATATCTCATCGCCGTTCCCAACAAGGACATCAAGAACGTCCCCGCCTCTTGGAGCAAAATCTCCGGCACAAAGGCCCTCTCGCGCTTCCACACCCCCGAGGTCATCCGCCTCATTACCGAGCGCGACCAGAGCCGCGAAGCCCTCGCCGCGGCCTGCGACAAGGCCTTCAAAGACTTCTTGGCTGAAATAGCTGCCGAATACCAGCCTCTGCGAGATGCCATCTCCGCCCTCGCCACTCTCGACTGCCTCCTCTCCCTCTCCAAAGTCGCCGCTCAGCCAGGCTACAGCAAACCCACATTCCTCCCGTCCACCTCCGAACCATCCATCTCCATCTCCCAAGGCCGCCACCCCATGGCGGAGCAGACCCTCGAGAGCAGCTACATCCCCTTCACCACCACTCTCGCTCACCCATCCACCCTAGCCCACCTCATCACCGGCCCCAACATGGGCGGCAAATCCTCCTTCGTCCGCGCCGTCGCCCTCATCGTCCTCCTCTCCCAGATCGGCTCCTTCGTCCCCGCCGACTCCCTCACCCTCACCCTCTGCGACGCCATCCACACCCGCGCCGGCGCACGAGACAACCTCTTCGCCGGCGAATCCACCTTCATGGTCGAGGTATCCGAGACAGCACGCATCTTGCGCTCCGCCACCCCGCGCAGCCTCGTCATCCTGGACGAGCTCGGCCGCGGCACCAGCACCCACGACGGCGCCGCCATTGCTCAATCTGTCCTGCACCACGTCGTGACCGAAACGAGGTGTCTCACTCTCTTCATCACCCATTACCAGAATCTCGCCCGCATTGCAGACGGCCTGCCTGGCGTCACCAATGTCCATATGAAGTTCAATGCGCAGAAAGGAGAGGATGGCGAAGAGGAGATTACATTTTTATATGAGGTAGGAGAAGGTATAGCCCATCGCTCGTATGGGCTAAACGTCGCTCGTTTAGCCCGTATTCCTAAGAAGGTGCTTGATGTCGCCGCAGGAAAGTCAAAACAATTGGAAAATGAGATGAGGCGGCGAAGGTTACAAGGAGCATATAGGACACTTGCCGAAGTCATGGAAGCTGGCCCGGATCAGTTAGATCATCTGGTGTCCGCTATTGAACAACTATAACAGCTGGGCTTTAGGAGCGAGAAAGGGGTAGCGTGCGTCTCATAATATCTAGCATGGGTTTTATTTGGTACAAAGTTATAAAGAGCGAAAAGCTGTTGTATTTATCATGTGTAAATAAGAGAATGTATGGATCTTACGAACGCCAAAATGGTTTACCTATGATCTGATGTGCGTTCCGCCAGTAAAAAAAACAAAATAACACGCCAATCAGACTGTCTTGTTCAAATCAATTATCAATATCGTTGAACAGTCCCTTTCCCATATAGAACCCAAGTTGTAGAAATGACTGTAGAATCGCCCAAGCCCACCCAAAAGAAACTCTTTCAAAGAAAACACCTAGCCTTGTATCCGTAACCGTCTAAGAAGAAAAAATGCGCCATCAGAAAATGGTTTTCTCTGTACTGTAAAAAGCTTGCTGCAGTCCGACAACAGTCGCCTATGAAGGGTCGCGGGGCGCAGCTGAGCCTGGCCAGCTGAAAATGTCTTGACGTTCAAAAAGCAGCCTCTCCATCGTATGTGGATTCATGTAATTAAGAACATGGTGCCAACGAGACCTTCGCCATCACGTAAGCAATCTTGATATAGCAAGTCTTCCCATTTTCTCACCTTGATAAAATATACCGAGAACAACTCTTGAGGGGTGCCTCGGGATCCGATATTAGAGAGAAGTTGAAAAGAAAAGTTGAAAATGGATAAAAATGCGCCGTTATTAATGCCCCCGTAATATATCCCGGATAGACGCCTGTTTCAAATAGCGGAATGATGATGTATTCTATCAGCATTAAGTGACTGGGTACCGTAGAAGAGGCATTAAAGCTCCAGTTCGTCGTGTCGGAGATCTTCGTTAATATCTACGTCGTTGTCAGAGCCTTGTGGCTCCCAAAGGCCATGTACAGTATAGTGTGGTTCTTTTTCATCGTCAATATTACCTTCATCCAGAACATCGCAGAGCTGTGGCTCCATTTTGATGTTCGCAGCAGACTGAGATTGCTCATGGTTTTGGCGCATCGAATGAGCGGCATCTTGATTACGGTTTATCGATGTAAACCCCAACGACGATAAATTTTGTGCTGAACCTGATCCAAAGAAGAGACGGTCTTGCGAGAATAGGGGATTTGCGCTAGGCATATCTAGGAACTGGTTTGTCGCTGAGACTGCATCGTTCGTACCAGAATTGGAGAAATCATCTAGCTTGTGTTGAGCGTGGTGGCCTGAAGAAAGGCGAAAGTGGTCATGGCTGAGAGTGTTGAAGTGATTGCTTGAAGCGAAAGGAAACCGCGGTGGGTTACTATAGATCGATGTTCCATTCAGAGTATATGATAGATCCGAATGGTTCAAAGCGCCTGGTAGAAATGATGTCAGTATGAGGATAATCAGGCTCGAGGATGATTTTCTTACCCAGCCCAGCATGTGCGCCCATGCTAAAATAAGGCTGTTCTTGAGCTCTACCTCTATTAATCTCTCGTCCCGGGAATGATCTGTCTGGTATATCCCGAGATTGCGGCGTCGGGGATACAAGATTTGAGTGGGATATCGGGTTCAATTGATGCAGTCCAACCCGACCGCGCAGATCAAACCTAGAGGGCGGAGAGAGATTAGCATGAATTTAGCCTACACAGAAGTGTTTCCAAGTTGATGATACCTCGGCTCCCTGTGAGAAGAACCTGACAGCGGCCGGTTGTCATAGAGTCCTGCATCATATCAGTAAGGGAGTTTCAATAAGCGCAGGCATGCATACCAGTGATTGTATCCTCGTCTCGGAATATGTCGTGAGAACGCTTGAACTGTCCAAGAGGAGTGATATCGGAGCTTGAAGTTCGGCTGTACCCCACAAGCGGCTTGGAGCTTTTTCCTTGTCCAAGATTGCTGCGTGTGATACGACGGTTATTTCCTCGAGGAACGTTGGCAGAAATCTCGGCCAGAGGCTCCCCTCGCTTTCGTCGAGGCTTCGCTACCTTTTTTGGCGGAGTCTGATTGATATTAGTTTTACAAATCATGAACAGATGTGGGACGTAGATACGAACCGCTTCCTCCTGGTCTGGCACCGGCGAAGAGCTATCATACACATCTTTAATCCTTTCAATCTCAAATTCAGCCGTCATCACAACTTGCGTGGGCTCAATGCCTTCAGAAGTTCTCTTCATTTTCTCAATGGCCGATTTGGGCTTCCTTTGGTTACGGGTACGCTTCATGTCCTCATTTGCCAAATCCATTTTGCCCATGCCTGGCCATACTTGACCCTTGAGTGCCATCATGTCGGCCGATACGAAAATGTCGTCCGGAGGGTCGTTTTCGTTATCAGACGGAAAGAATCCCGGATAAACAGGAAAGTCTACGGGGTATTCCTCGCGCTCATTCTTTACAGGAGTGTTGGACTCGGTTCGCTTGATTCTTCTCTTGGACTGCTGCAATCTCAGTTAGTATACTAGCATAGCTTAATCGCTTGACTCCATCTTTTGAGATCATACCTTTGAAGAATTGACCGCTGATGTGGCTCCCCTGGCTCGTTTATTTCTTGTAGCCTCTTTCAGCTGCTTGGCCTTCATTCTCTCAACAAGCAGCCCTTCGATGCCATTTTCTTTGTACCATTGATCGTACTGCTGAAGGGAGACAGAGGCTGCAATGTCTTGGTGAGCCTTCAGCTTCGTCTGAGTCTCATGATGAAGATGGCCTTTGGAGGCAATATGCGTGAGAAGGTGGGAAACATCAGAGAACCGGGGTGTCTCTGGGCAAACGGTGCAGAGCAAAGGAATCTGCTTGTTGCTGGACCCAGAAGAAGCACCGGTAGTAAGGACCGACGCCATGTCCTATTCCAATCATCATTAGCAATGGCTCTTGAGATAAATACGCGGTAAATAAAACGTGTTGCTTCGCAGCCGCAGCTAAAATTTCTGCAACGGTGTTGATGTTGCTGAGAAGCCTAACCTGTTCATGACCTAGGGCCAGGTCGGATCCCAAGTGGTGGTCTTGGGGCAGGAAACAGCAACAATAATAGCAATAACAGCAGAGGAACGAAAAAATGGTCTTGGAGTGACCGTGGAAAGCAAAGACGCAATGGTAGAGAGTGACGTGATTCGGAAAAGGGCAACTGGGTATGCAGGGACTGAAGGGAAGAAGCAAATGAGCCAGCAGGGTGCAGAGAGATCCACACAAGCTCAGTTCGGATGGAAGAGAAGATTGGTAGGTTAGTAGTTGGGTAGGTAGTAGAAAGGAAGAAAGGTGAGGAGAGGTGCAAAAGAATGGAACAGACAGAAGTCACGAGCCTCACCATTGGATAGTAGCCTTCCACGTCCGGACAGGGCTTGATGATGGGCAGCGTTTGAGGCAACAGCAACCCAGAAGGCGGCGCCCACTGAGGCAGCTGAGACGTCGCGTGCAACTCTAGACTTGGCTCGCTTCCACCCCAAGAGAACAGCGAATGGCCGGGACGCAGGGAGAAGCCTGAAAGCCGCCGCAGATTCTGTGCAAAGAAGGAAGAATCCATGTTGTCGATGCCGCAGCAGCTGCCAAGGGGGTGTCTAGGGAGTGTCCGGGCAGTGTCCAGGCAAGAGCCTCGTTTAGGGAGAGTCTTTGGGTTACCACGCCGCAGAGACGCTGCTGCTTGATTCTTCGAAAGTGCTGGACAAGGCAGAGAAGAAGACGAGCAGCTTCGTTCTTTTACCCTCAGCTTCCTTCCATCTTTTCTGAAGAATGGAGGCTAGTCCATCTTGGGTGAAGATATTGCGTAGTTGTGGTCGTGCATCGTGCCTTCCTTCTTTATGGTATCTCTCACCGATAGCGATACGGCACCTAGGAAAAAAGAGATGCTAAGCATTAGGCAACGCAGAATAACTGGTAGAATGCATCTCGGATCACTACTAATATACGTCTATAATTACAGAGTTTGTTACCACTGGCAATTTCTGCTTTTGCTTTGGACCGCGAAGCCATTCTCTTCCAACGGTTGGCTCCTTTCCATGTTATCTTATAGTGACCAACATTTACCTCCTTTCTCTTGCGCTCTTCCACCATCGCATGTGCTAAGGCATAATACCTTGTATTAAAACGTAGAGGATAGTAGACTGTAGATTCTCATAGACTAGAATGATGTATATACCATGGCATTGCAGGTTACCTTTGATTGATGTAGAAGACCGTAGTAATTTCTAGCAAGATGTCTCGTGTGATATTCAATTTAAATGCCCAGGTGATGAAGAGCTGTGGTTTCGTTCTCTGCTGCATCTGCGTACTAAGATGAGCTGCTAGCCTATGAGATGCTCTACCTTAGGCAGACCTCGTCCTATGCTTTGGACAGATCTTATTTATGCATTTCTAGGGTAGTACTAATCCAAGTCATAAAACACCTTATCGCTCCAAGGCAACTGAAAAGCAAAGCTTAATCGGTGCACAAATGGTATTGATGTCAGATATTACCGGGTAGCTGCTACTTTGGAAAGAAAGCAGCGTCTCCTCTTCCTTTCGTGGCCTCATATCTACCCCATAGTGCTGCCCCTCGATGCCTGGCCAAGTGCATCGCCCGTTGTTTTCGTAATGCGAGAGCATATCCTACCAAACACGGCAAGATATTTCACGAAGAAGAGAGAGCCTTGGAAGGACATTTATGCCCCAGCGCCGTTTATCCTCCTCACTCCCCTAGAATTCTCGCGACAATCTTCTTGGGCATGCAGTATCTCGGATCCACGGGCTCCATGCCAGGGTATCCAAGTAAGCTCAACCCAGCGCTGCCAAAGCATGTGTGCCAAACGTCCACCATATCACCAGGCCTGTCGGAGAAGCCGCCGTTTTCGGGATCCTGGCAGCCCAGGATGAAATCGATCAAGGCCTGACGGTCGATCCAGTGCACGCGATCGATAATCTGAAGACTGCTCAAGACCCACCAGCTATAGCAAACGTCTTCTTTCTTCTCAGGGCGGCCATTGAGCCCGCCGCCAGGAAGCTGCCTCTCGCTGAGCCAGCGGCCGAGTTTCTCCTGGTCCACGAGGTCCAGGCGCCCTGCGATGGCGAGAGCAGCGACGCAGGTAAAGATCTGGGCAGAGTGGGACTCTGCGCCCGGCTTCGCTCCATAGCCGCCGTCAAAGTTTGCGCAGGATACGATGTGTGATACTGCTTTGTCAACGTCGACCAGCGACAAGAGACCGAGGAGGGACAGGGCGTTGAGAGCTCCGTAGAGAAATCTTGTGTCCTCTTCCCCCCACTCATCACCGTAGAAACTTCCACTCTCAGGATTCTGAAGGTCCGCTATGACTGTGAAATATGTTAGCACGTTACTGATTATGCGTTCAACAGACATGCCCCGTCAACACATACACTTGCCAACAACGGCCCTTCCCTTTCCTCGAGCGTCCAGCTCCTCGAAGCCGTCAACCATGGCGAGAATCTGTACCGCACTTACAGTAGAGAGGATGTGCGCATCGTGGCCAGGAGCAGCTCCAAAGCCGCCATTGTCGTGCTGGCAAGACAGCACAAAGTCAATGGTCTCCTTGCGCGGAAGAGCTTCTGGATGGCTGAGAAAATGGAGTGCACACAGGCCCCAGTATGCGCCGTTCAGCCGCAAGTGCTCTGTCATCCAGTAGTCCAGCTCGTCGGTTTTGGTGTCCAAAGTGAGGACATATTTCACATGGGCGTCTGTTGCCAGCTCGGGGCTCTTGGTATCTGCAGTTGCTTGGGCCATGGTGATATGCAGTTCATGGAAGCTAAAGTACCCATACGAGTGTGGCTTCAGTGACGCAGCTGGAAGCGTTGCTTACTAATGTAAGTCATCTGCCGCCAAGAGCTGGGTATACGCGTATATGACAATGTGATGGATGTTTTGGTGACAGCAAATATTTGATAGAAAATAAGTATTTATTTATTTAGTCTGCCTACTTTGATTTTATATCGGATCTGGCTTTATTTTTCCTGCCCGTACCTAGGGGAAGTCTGGTTGAACGGTGCAGGCACTCTCCCTGATAGGTGCATCTGGCTGCAAGCGATTCTTTATAGAATCATTCTGTATCATGGCAGCGCCTATCACCTATAATGAGCCTGAATGGAGTCATACCTACCGGATTGTTTCAATCAATCACCGAAGTTCATATAGGTGATAAAACTAGACAAGGCCATCGGCGATTGCATGTATCTACTAGGTAAAAAGAGTGGCTTAGTATGCCTGCATTGATACATACATCCTATTTGCGGCTCTGCTTTCCGCATTGGTCTTACCGCAAGGGGTACTTGTTCGCGGCTATGTGCTATGGAAAACCTGGAAATTTATTGTCATTATCCGTACTTGAAGAGCAAACGCAAACTGTCTTGGCAGCCATCGTGCGTCTCTTGTGCCGAACTTCCGAGCAGAGCCTGAATCAGGTTTGTTCCTGGGTTAGCGAACTTGGCAAATGTACATGCATTAATAGAAAAATGGCAAAATCCATGTAAGTTGCGTTATTGAAGTCCTGCTTCTTTTATGAACATTAGTTCGTAGCTGAAATATGAAAAAAAAAAAAAAAAAAAAAAAAAAAAAAAAAAAAAAAAAGACGGTCGCCATCGATAGCGTATCAATACCTTAGTACATGTAGTGGTTCATGACATACTAGTAGTAGCTGCGAGAACATCGGTTTAATACCCATATCTTGAGTGCCTTGAGCTCAAAGTAGCACTGCCAAACTAAAGAATCGTAGGGTGTCAATCATGGTGGAGCAAGAATAGGTACCTGACAGAGATGCTTGCCTTCAATTTTGACTGCAATAAACTTCTGGTCCCAATTATCGTTCCTTCAGCCAACCATTGAGCCAGTACAGGCAATTGCGACAACAGCTGATATGGGCCATTTCTGGCCGTCCATGTAGTCTCAGCAGCAGCTAGCGGCCACCTGTGAGATTTTAGAGAGAATCCACTATGATGTGTGCAGCCAACAAACGCACGAACTATCATCTAGGACTCCATCGTAGTACTACTAATCAGAAAAACAATTCAAATCCTTCATGAGCGCATAAACGATTACTGAAGGTAAGCACGCCGTGAAAGGAGAAGAAAGCGCCAAATTTGGAGATTATTTATACACGCGTCTCAAATATGAATAGATAGGTATTTGACATCACAGAGCCCTGCGCTCGTTCCTCATTCCCTCTGCTTATGTCTCCTTCGAGACTCTCGATAGTCGGACTTGGATCTATATATAGATGAACTACTTGAGAACTCCTAAAACAACACGCTAGTGCTGACCAGGCTCAACTGGTAGTTAACAAAAAAAGATGGCAATATTGTATGCCCAGGGGGCTACGACATCTGAACTGTTGAGTAATGCCTACTAGTGTCAAGGTGTAAAGGTCTTACAAGGGCCTCTGTATAAGTCATTCCACCGCCGAGTGTGAAAGAAACACTTGCGTATAAACAACCGAAGATACTTCTTACTATTATATAGTTGATACTTTGAAGAATACTGTCCATTACGTCGTAAACAGCTCCCCAAGGCTTAAGGCGCTCATATGACACGTTATAATCTCTCAAGACAGGCGAAGTGTTCGGGTGGGCAAGTTGCTCCGGCGGCCTATCGCTCAAAGAGCCGCATGCCTTGATACCCCTGGTTGGGCTGAGTCACTTAGCTGGCAGTGGGCTGTGGAGCAATACAAATAGGACTGGCTGTACGGAATAGGTATATCTAGCGCAGATGATTTTTCGTTGCCTGTATTCTTTCTCTCATTGATTCTCATCAGGCTTCAAGTTGTTGATGCTACGGGCGATATGATGGCTGGTCTCAGAAGAGCTCTTGCTCTGCTCGCCATTGGCGGCGTAGCACAGGCGTCGCCATGTAAGTCACCGTCCCAGTTGTTAGCCCAGTCATTTATTTAATCCAATTCTCATCAATGTTTTCTTCTATACTTTAGTCCCGGTAAACGGAACCATTACTCAGCCTGCGACGTTGCCGACCACAGTACCATCCAGCACCACTGCCTCTGGAAACCTTACATGCGGCACTATCGAAGTCAGTCTTCTTCAAGCCGTAGCCGTTTCAGTGTATACGAGTCTCTCGACAGACCCGGCTTTACAATGTCAATGCATTGGGTCGGTAAACTCGTGGCTGCAGGCAACAGACGCTCCTACTCGGACACTTACTAGGACCATTGGAACTGGTGTCACTACTTTTACGGAAAGCCTCAGCAGCACTACAACGGTGATAACAACAGTTTTGGATTTCACTTCGGTCATTACAAATTCGGAGAACATTATTGAGCCAGCTACCAACCTCTGGTATGGGTCTGCGACATCCCCATGTGTAAGTGTGCCTGATACACATTCTGCAATGCGTACCGATGATGTTCAAGATGCTAATACGTAATCTCTTTGCGCTTTCCAGTGTTACAGCTGCACAATCCAAGCCTCTACCGTAGAAGTCTTCTACTTTACAGATGGTATGCCAAAACGCAATGCACTCTCAAGACCATGAACTCCCCAAACTGATACTGCGTTAGCTACCAAGTCTCCTGCTGTCACAGCCTTTTCATCCAATGGAGTTTTATAGTAAGTGAAAGCAGCGAATTTCGGTCCATGTTCTGAACATGGCTAATACGACCCTATCGTAGCGAGTCTCCATCCATCTACATCGGGTTTTCTTCCCTGTCAGCGTTCGACTACTGCGGCTTGGTCGGATCAGCTTATGCCAACACAACCATGGCCTTTGGGCCGACAGAACTATCAACTCTGCTCTTCACCCCAGTGGTTGGCACCTCACAAGTTGTGACTGTAGTAACAAGTGGTATTACCAGCTTCAGCACACAGCCGGCGGCCACACTCTACTCCCCTGACGGGTCTGCTGTGCTCAACACCAAAGATCTAGAGAGAAACTGTTCGACAATATCGGGCTATTCATACATTCCCGGAAACCCCTCTAATGCTGGGTTTCATCTTACTCCACGTATGCTCACACTGCTTTCACTTTCTTTCCTCGTTTTCTCTCTTGAAAACAAAGACATGACTTGGAGACGTCCTTGCTAACTTGCCTTCATTGAATAGCTGACCCTTGCCACCCCACGATTGTCATTCCCGATAGAGTCAGAAGTTTACAACCAGGCTGGGGCGCATGTGTTAGTGATGCCATTGGAGGGTGAGTTTACATGAGATTCCGCCTCTTATCACATCTTCTCACAGTCTTTTGATATCTAGGTTTTATGATCCCCCCTCGGCACTAAGCCCCGTCTCTGCGCTCATACCAACATCTTCAACGCCTTCTCAAGCATCGACCACTCCCAGTCCACCTAGAAGTACGACTCCCGCTCTGCCTTCTTCCACTCCTCCTCCCCCTCCTCCTCAGACAAGCTCGCCGCCGCCGCCGCCTCCTCCTAAATCATCTTCCACGCCTCTACCACCGCCTCCTCCGCCAAAATCTTCATCCTCTCCGCCTCCGCCGCCTCCTCCTCCTCCTCAGACAACACCCTCGTCTTTGCCTCCTCCTCCTCCTCCTCCTGTGCAGTCTTCTTCAGCACTTCCTCCGCCACCACCACCTCCTAAATCTTCTTCAGCACCTCCTCCTCCTCCTCCTCCTCCTCCCCAATCAGCCTCGTCAGCTTCACCTCCATCATCTCCACCGGTGGCACCTCCTGCTTCAGCGCCAGCTTCGTCTGCCCCCAACAATTCCCCGCCTTCGCTTCCGGCATCTGATACAAGTTCTGAAGGGACCAACCCTCCTCCTGCAACCACGGCCAGTCGCGGCAGCAATGGCCCTCAGCCCTCCAGCTCTCCAGCTTCCAATCCCTCTTCTCCGGGCAGCAGCAACGAAAAACCGCCACCACCACCAACCGGAGACAATAACAACGCTGGCAGCGGCAGCTCAGAAACCAGCGGCAGCTCAGGGAACGGTAGCCCGTCTCAGACCCCAGGCCAAAACGGGGGCGCCGCCAACTCATCACCAGCTCCGCAGCATACTGGAAATGAGGGCCAGCCTCCGTCATCCGTCATCGTTGTCGGTTCAGCTACGTTTAGCGAGAATTCCAAGTCGGAGTTTGTATTTGGCTCCACGACTTTGACCCCCGGAGGAGCTCCCATCACTTTGGGAGGAACTACGTTGTCACTGCCCACTCCTGGGTCTTTGGCCTCTGGAACTGGATCCGGAAGTACAAGCGCAGAGAGCAGTGCTGCTGATGAGACTGGAAGTAATGCCACGGGAACCGGCGCAACGGCTGCTGGCGAGACCGCATCCAGCGAAACTGCTGCGTCCGGCTCGCAAGAAACGTCAGTTGCCAATTCTGGGAGCGCAGCCGGCGGAGATGGTGGTTCAACCAACACGGCATCAACTGGGCTTCCGTCTACATCGACAACTACCGTGCCCAAGAGCGAAGCAGCACCTGGATTGTTTTCAGCTGCGATGAGAAACGTCAAAGTGGTTGCCGTTGTTATGTTTGTGGTATTTTACATGTAACGACGGGATAATGTGTTTTCAAGATGTAATGATGGGAATGAGATAAGAACCAAGATGACTATTGAATTATTATATTCCGTACAGAAGTTATGTGTTGTTGATCACACCTTTTTTGTAAGACTCGTCCTTGGATTTTGAGGTGTTGATGCCTGTCATACCTGTGATATCCCTACAAGCTGCCATCACTGCTTGGCGACTCCAATCTCCACATCTCAATCATGGCATGCTTAATGAATAAGCCTCTAGTAACAGGTGGCATCCAGCGCTGCTGAAAGCACGGCTCAGGCCTTGGCGCCATTCTTCGATTTGGAGTGGGTGTAACGCCGGATAATTGAATCGCATGTAGCCCAATAGCGGCGGCCCTTTGGGTGGTCACATGGATTGCCATCTGCAGGCTAAGAAGCAAAATGATGCATCACTGCGGATATTCTGCTGTTTCTGCGGTAAGCTTCCTCCTATACGTACTAGTAGGTACATGTATGTACCTTTGCAATTCGTCGATTGCCATTGTGGTAGTATGGATTTGAAGGGTACAGAGCAGGAGGCATGTACTTCGTATGCAGTAATCAATCATGCTCCCTTCGTTCCATTTCGATCCTTATTCTTCTTTATTTAGAAAAAGGGGGGATGCTTGCCGATCTACATGTAATATGCAATCTTCCAAACTGTGCCTCTGAGACTCGTGTCAAGCCTCGTGTTGTCGGCCGGATTGGGATTCAAGTGTGTCGTACAATGCCCTAGCGTCGTAGCGATGACGAACGACTGTCATGTACCAGGTACTCTGTGCCACCCTACCAACACTAAAAGTTTGGAGGTGCTGATACTTTGTTCAATTTGACACGCGGGTCGCTTGCATCACGTTTTGCATGGAAGGTCCATCCCTTAGCGCAGCGATCAGAGGCGCTATCGTGCTCAGTTGGTATCAAACAGAGAATAAACTTCAGGCTGCTACCGCGCACTACTGGGAATATAAAATAGTGGTCGCCCATACTAGTGTGGTTTATTGCCTTGAGCTGTGAGACACGAAAAGCGCTCAAGACAATACACGAATGCTGCGCAGGGTCAGGCTGACATGTTCCTGAGCCGATGTCTGACAGCCCTGCAAGGGAGATGCCCTCAGCAAGCACCGCCGTACTTTGTACAACGTGCTCGACAACGTGCTGAGAAGCAAGTGGGAAAGCCGCCGCCAAACGCAGCCAATCACGTGGGCGGCAACCCCTGAAAGAGCGGTTCTTTTCCGGGGCCACCGAGGCGTTTCAGATGCGATGGCGCGTGTGCTCGCAGCAGAGAAAGGGAAAGCTGCGACCACTAAACGCTAGGTGCCTGCCCCAGCGTGACTGGTGCTTTGGCGCAGCGGCCTTCTAAAAGCGGTAGTAGCTGTCTCGCAGCCACCTGGCTCCATTCTTGGTGGCTTCCTGCCAATGGCGCTTCTGTACCTGGCGCAGTTGCCAGTGCCTCTCCACTCCGTCCAGGTACCACAAGAATCGACATATGCCCCAGAAAGGGATTTGCTTAGGGCTTTCTTGTGTTTTCGTAATCGCAGTATTGCGAGTTCATAGCGAGGTAGTTACGGTATTGATTTGGATGAAGCATCACTTTGCTTTGTTAGTGTCTCAATACTTTGCAGATCGGACAATAAAGCAGAGGGGCATCTGTTGGCCCTGGCTGGCTTTGCGTTTCATACATAGATCCCTAGGCACATCCAGTATCCAGAGTAGAAAAGACGGCACCAACAGATGGGACCGACTAGTGCTGTCTCTGCATGTCTATTCTATCCTCCCCAGATGAAATTTAGCCTTGACCTAGGGAGCAGGTGGTATCATCTTAGTACCACTACCTCACCATGTACCGCCTGTCCTCTGCGCTTTAGCACGCATCTATCGCCAGCGGCGACAGACAATGGAGGAAAGAAGGAGAGAGCGTCCAGGCCTGGGCAGTTGCTGGCATTATGCTGAATCTCCATCCATGGCTTGATACGTACCGTTTTGCAGGTACCTCGTGAGCAGCGCACACACCCCCATCAGACGCTCGTATCCTCTTTCTTTGCATGTTATATATCGTGTCTTGAGTGAGCCTTGCGCGCGCCTTGCCCGTCCTTTACACCCATCCACACACTCTCTCTCGCTCGCTCCCACAGGCGCACTTCACGGCCACGAGTCCCGTCATTTACATGCTACGAGCACCGGGGCTCAACGGCCATCGCAAGCTCTTGCACTGGTCCGCACGCACGCACTTCCAGTAGTCGATACAAGCTCGCCCCTCTCCCTTCTCCACGGCCTGGGACGCCGGCTCGCCAAGCCGATGCTGGGAGCGACAAGCTGCAGTCCATCGTTCGTCTCGCCGACCCCCACCGGCCTGCCCCTTTGCCATCTCCATCGTGGGATTCCAGCACCTGCGGCACCGCTGAGGCACCGCATCGCCTGCAAGATCCGCCTCTCCCTCTCCTGTGCATTGCGTCTCCTGACGCCTCCTGCTGCTGCTCCTGCTGCTGCTGCGCTGTGTGCGCTCCGGAGTCCGACCGTCGCTCGTCGTCTCCTATCCAAGGGCCAAGGGCCCCAAGGCCAAAGCGCCAACCCACCCCTGGCAGCCGGCTGAGCAAAGCAGCATTGAAGCGACCTGCAAACCTCCCAGGAGTCCTCAGGTGCCGCCGCCGCTGCACGCCTCCATCTCATCCAGGCCAGAGCGCTCGACACTCACTGCCGGGGTTGCCAAGATGGGACGCAAGCCCACGCCGCAGCCGCTGATACTGGCAGATGCCAGCGCTCTGGACGCCGACCCGCCGCAGCCCTCTGCCGAAGCATCGCAAGCCGCCGCGTCGCCAGTCGACTCGAAATCGCCCCGATCGCAGCGCATCTCCCCCTTCCCCATCAGCAAGTTTGCCGTCCACAGAAACCGGCCGCCGAGGACGGGCAGGTCGCCAACTCTGCAGCCACAGCCGCCACGCCCTGCCACCAGCACCGGACCGCCAGACGAGGCCAGCCGCAACTACCACCAGCAGCAATTGCTGCAGCTGTGTCGCGCCCAAAACGCCCGCGATGATTCAGACCTGCTGCAGCCCTCGCCATCGACTGCTTCCACTCCCGATCCTCCCTCCGCCGGGCTGCCGCCGCCTCAAGACCTGCGCCAAGCCATGACGGGTGGCGCCAAACACTCCAAGTCCAGCTTCTTTCAGTTTAACAAAGCCCCCAAGACTCCCAGTCAGCCTCATCACGCACACACCCATCAGCACACAGAGTCGCAGAGCCTGCCGTTGCCGAAAGCAACAGAGGGGGGCGAAAGGCTCGGTCACAAAGGTAAGGGCTTCAAAGGGCGCAAAGAACCCGCAGGATCCTTCCGTATTATAACAAACATCAGGCTGAGTGCGAGCGTGCGTCTGCCAACAATGGCAGTGCGCGCTAGCCCAGCACTTTTCCCCTTGCATTGCACCCTTTCACGGCACACTTATCCATTCGCGGGCGCCTGTGTTTTAACTCGTACCTTATTTTTTGCAACTTCCAACGGGACAGAACAGACAAGTCAGAAACTTTGTTGCTAACCTTTTGTCATCTGACTTTCCTAGACCCGATCAACGTCGAAAACAGCCACCAGAAATCCATCTCTTCCTACCCGTCACGCTCTGATCTTTCAGCTTCATCTTCTGGAGACGCCGAGGCACCGCCACCTCTGCCTTCTTCCAGGAAAAATAAATCAAAGTCGTTTGCGCTCCTTGGCCGCAGTAGATCTGTTCGCGACAAAGAAAACGGCCGCCATAAACCTCCCCCCGCGCAGGTACCACTGCCAGCCGCGTCAAGCAACCCCCCACCTCCTGACAATACCAACACTTCTGCTTCTACCAATTCTACAACTGCCACTGTTTCTCAAGCTGCGACTGTATCGCAAGACCGAGCGCCCAAAGACGACGGGATGAATTCTCATGGTCGGGGTCGGCCTGAGGACCGAACGGCCGGTGCCGCCTCTTCTACTGTCACCAGAGATGCTCCTCGAGAGAAGGAACAAAGAGCTCATTCATCGTCAATACGAGAAACTAGCGCATCAACCTTCTTCAGTGGACTGAGATACTCGTCGACCAGAGCTGCTGACATAATCAGCAAAGGCCTATTTGGAAAGAGTTCGCGAAGTGGCAGCACGACAGAAAAAGAGCCGGTGATAGACGATGAGCATTACGTGTTGAAAGTGATTAATCTACCCTTGGTCGAGCAGACACGAATGACTCGAATTTCGAAGCGTCTGGAGGACTCGCGCGACAAGACAGAGTTTTGGATGCCAGCATTTCCGTGGAGGGCCATCGATTATCTGAACTACAAGGGGACCGAGGTTGAAGGCCTTTATCGCGTGCCTGGAAGCGGGCCTCAGATTAAGAAGTGGCAAAGAAAGTTTGATGAGCGTGCGTTTCCACACCATGTTTTGTTCATGTTCTGTTGAGAATTTGAACCTGGCTAACACCAATGCTTGCAGAGTACGATGTCAATCTCTTTGAGCAAGACGACCTCTATGATATCAACATTATAGGCTCCATGCTCAAAGCTTGGATTCGAGAGCTACCCGATGAGCTCTTCCCCAAAGCGTCCCAGGAGAAGATTGCTCGCGAGTGTCAGGGTACCGACAAAGTCCCCCAGCTGCTCATCGACGAGCTCTCAAATCTTTCCCCGTTCAACTACTACCTGCTCTTTGCCATCACATGCCATCTCAGCCTGCTTCTCGCTCACTCCGACAAGAATAAGATGGATTTCCGAAATCTATGCATCTGCTTCCAGCCGTGCATGAAAATTGACGCCTTTTGCTTCAAATTCCTGGTCTGCGATTGGAGAGAGTGCTGGAAAGGCTGCGCCAACGAGGCCAAGTTTATTGAGGAGGAGTACCGTATATTCGATCAACCTCCGCCACCTGGCCTTGCCGAAATGCAAATTGCCTACCAAAGAGATGCTGGGCATGCAAAAAAACCAGCCTCGTCGCATAGCAACATGCCATCGACCCAAGAGACAGGGGAGCCGACAGAAGACATTGGTAAACACCAACATCAGTCGTCAAAGTCCAACCACTCTCTCTCGTCTCGCCGATCATCCATCTCGACAGCCCTGAGCGACCACAGCGAGGAGGAGGAGGATACTGTTAGCGACATGTTTGGCTTCACGCATTCACAGGCCACTACTGGAGCTGGATCCAGAGAACTACGGCCATTGTCTCCGATCCAGCCTCTATCACCTCTTGGTTTCTAAGAAGTGAGCCGAGCAATAGAAAATCAACAAAACAATTGAAAAAAAAAAAGAAAGAAAGAAACAAGGAAAAGAAGAACAAGGAAGAAGAAAAAAAAAGTCACTCGCAATTCGAATCTCACATGCAAACATTTACTCCCTTCGGCAAAGATACCCAGCAGTTATCATCGGCGCCGACTTATGACATCACGCCGTTCATGACTTGTTTTCGTTGTTTCGTCTCTTTCAGAATTTAGCGCATCTCTCAACACTAGAACGTCTGACCCGTCATGGGACTGAGCACTCTTCCCGCCCTGTCTCAGTCACTATGATATGGATAGCAGATTACACATCTCGAGACGGTCTTCAGAGAGACTCAGTGGTCCTCCCACTGCTTTCTCTTGTTTCATATGTGCCATCTGCCTCTTTGCATTTATCGGTCTGGCTTTTCCTATGTTTTCCTATTTTTGTCTTTTCATCATCCTACAGCAATGTCGCGACGACACTTTTTTTTTCCCCAAGTTTATTCTCTCAATTCTTAATTGCAGATAAATTGCATCATCGAAACGACTTCGAATTTCTTTTAAGCTATTCAAAAGACTCGACCGTGGAGTATCGTATAGGCCAACATTTCTCAGGCCCTTTCCCCTTTGTTAAAAGCTAGGCAGGATGGACAACTGGAGGCTATATGGCTGTTTTTGAGCCTTTATTCCCACCCTTTTTTCCCCTTCTCATTCTTGCTAGTTTGATTCAAGATGGAAGTATGGGCGTCAGTGTAAGAATAGAAGGGGTCAGTGGCTCTAAAAGCTGCTTTAAGTGAGGAGGGAGATACAGAGTGGGCAGGATTTTTGTTTTCTTTTTCTTTTATCCTTGGTAACATTTGAACCATCAAGGACGGGAGGGATCTGGCGTGCGTGAAAAAAAAAATTGTTGCTGCTATGCTAGCTTTAAGATTCTCTAGAACATCCATACAAAAATGTGAAAACTTGAGCAATCCTTCCTCCACCAAGATTAGATACGTGATGATGACGACTAAGTCGGCATGTATCTCGGGTTCTTCTGAAGCAGGATTCCTCTTAAATCCTTCCTAACACGCCTATAACGCCGTAGCCATGTCTGACTGACTTTTGATTATGAATAGACCCTCCAATGGTGGAACAGCTGGAATTCATGTCGTATGTACCGCCGCCTCTCGCTTCTCGCCTCTTGCCTCTCTTCTCCCTTAGGCCTTCTTGCCCATCTTGTCGGCAGCATCCCGCTGGTTTTTCCTCATCTTCCTCTCATTGCGCTTGATCTTCTCGACGCGCTCTCTCCGCCCATCAGCGCGAATGCTGGTGCCCTCTTTCCGCGCAGCCTCCTTCTTGGGGTCGACCTCGACCAGCCAGCTGTCCTCGCCCTTCTTGTTCAGGCCCTTGTACCCCCACTTGCGCTTCCACTCGCCCGACTCCTCGTCGTAGGCCAGGTTGCGGCGCTGCTCCCTCGTCTTGGCTTTGATGCCCTTCTTGGCGGCGAAGCGCTCCCACTTGGTCGGCGGCTTGGGCTGGGGCACGGGCTTCTCGCGCGGCAGGCGGGTGGCGGGCGCGGGCAGCGTCAGCAGGACGCCGTCGCTGGTGGACTGCAGCGGGCAGGTGGTGAGGAGCTGATTGATGAGCGACTGGGCGCCGTCGCGGGCGAGTTCGGCGAGAGCCTGGTCGATGGAGGAGGCGTCGGGGAGGACGACAGGGTTGGGGTCCTGGGCGAGGAGGTTGCCGAGGTCGAAGGTGTAGGGCGTGGGCTTGTCGACGATGACGGGGAGTTTTGGTTTGGAGATGGGGAGCGCCATTGTGAAGGGCTTATATTAGGAATTGGATGGTCTGCTTTGTCGCGAAAAGTAATTGCAAATATTGATGAGATGACGTTGTGAATCGCCTATATATAAGGTGATGTATGAATTGAAGTCGGGGCGCAAAAGAAATGGAAGAAGAAGATGAATGGCTTTTCGGCTGCAATCTCTCCGTCTCTGCAACTTTTCTTTGCGACGCTTTTCCTAATTTTTTTGATCGATAAGAAACGTTTTTTTTTTGATTAAGCTAGCTCATGTCTGCATCCGGATCGGCGGGCCTGGAATTTTCCGGCTGACAACATCCTTGCTTGCAACTTTGCTTTAGCAGCAACGTTTTAAAAAGTACCTTGCATGTAGCTTTAATGCAGTTTTGGTATTACACGGTACTTCATCGGTTCCTCCCACCACCAAGGTTGCCAATTGGATTTTGAGATTTTTGGCCCAGTAGAGCAACTTCGAGCCCTCCCAAAAAACGTGGGGGATTCAAATCGCAAAAAGCAACGCCGCCGCTGTTCGGCCTCTATGCGGCAGCAGGATATATAAAGAACCAATTTACCTTTTTTTTTTTTTTCTTATTTGTTGGTATAAAACATCCATCCATCATGGCTTCCGCACAGGCTCTGCGGACCCTCGCCAGGCCCGCGATCCCAGTGGCGCCTCGCATCCAGCCCGTCATGCGATCCCTCGCAGCAGCTTTTTCCACCACCAGCCTGCTGTCGGCGGGCCCTCCCGCCGTCAAGAGCCGCAAGGACCTGCCGAAGAAGACGAAGAAGACATACAAGAAGAAGCAGAACATTGTGCCCGTCAAGAAGCCCGGCCCCGGCGAGCGCAAGGCCTTTCGGAAACGAATCCAGCTCAGCAACAACAGCGCCCTGCCGGTGAGCGGCATCGAGAGCCTGGAGGCGCAGACCATGGCCAGGGCGGAGAGCAGCGGCAAGATGTTTGCCGTTCCCGACCAGGTGGTGGATCAATTGAGGACGTTGGAGGCGTTCAAGACGACACAGACGTGGAATCTGTTCCGGAAACCCCACGTCCTGGTGCGCAAGGAGACGGTCGAACTGATGGGCAAGCTGGAGGCGTCGGTGGAGAAGAAGGAGGCGGTAAAGGTTGTCTTGACGGGGAGCCGGCTTTCAGGGAAGAGCTTGACGCTGCTTCAGGCCCAGTCGTATGCGCTGCTGAACGAATGGGTGGTTATCAACATTCCTGAAGGTATTTTCTAGCCTTGGACGAGTCAACGCTGATTTGATGGGGGGGTACTCATGCTAATTCGACATTTTTCTTCTTATGACATTAGGCCAAGATCTTACAAACGGAAACACAGAGTTTTCCCCCATTCCCGACACAGAGCCCATGCAGTTTGCCCAGCCGGTATACTGCCTCAAGCTGCTGCAAAACATCTACAAGGCCAACAAGGCAGTTCTCGAAAAGACACCTCTCAAGAAGGACTGGTCGCGCCTGACGAACCTCAAAGAAGGCGCCACGCTGGCCGACCTGGCCCAGAGCGCCAAAGAAAGCGAGTTCGCCTGGCCCACGCTGTCCGCCCTGTGGACGGAACTGACGCAGCCTGGACAACCGCCCGTGCTGCTGACGCTCGACGGCCTTGCGCACATCAACAAGGTCAGCGCGTACCGCGACCCGTCGTTCAACACCGTTCACGCGCACGAGCTCGTCCTCGTGCGCCTGTTTGTCGACGCCCTCTCCGGCAAGACGGCGCTGCCCAACGGCGGCGCCGTCATCGCCGCCACCTCCCAGAACAACACGCACTACCACCCGTCGCAGGAGCTGGTGCTCTCCCAGCTCGAGGCCGGCCAGGCCGGCCGCGAGGTGCCCCGCCCAAACGCCTACGAGCGAAAGTACGACGACCGGGTCTACGACGCGCTCAAGAACAGCACCGTCCTCCGACTAGAGGGCGTTTCCAAGGACGAGGCGAGAGTGCTGATGGAGTACTGGGGCGCGAGCGGCATGCTGCGCAGCGCGCTTGACACGAGGGCTGTGGCGGAGAAGTGGGCGTTGGGAGGGCATGGCATTGTGGGTGAGATGGAGAAGGCGTCGCTTATGACGATGAGGATGTAGAAAAAGGGGGGGGGAATAAAGAAATATAACGGATGAAAATAGGAGGAAGGAAAAAGAAATTAAAAAAATGCGTTGTATGAATATGTATTATATTATGCCACCGTAGAATCTCATTAGATGCCAATGAACATTGATGGCACTGGTCATTGGATGGAACACTTGACATGCAGTTCATTAGGTACTGTATGTTTTTTTTCATTTCATTCAGTCTCTTACAAGATCTAGTCGCAAGTCTACCAAATGCATTCTTCACCTACACCCCTCGGTTATGAAAGAAAAAGGGGGGACTCTCCAAAAACATAATATAACGCCAAACCAAAATCGCAAAATAGTTCCAACAATGTCATCACTTTCCTTCAAAGGCCCATCGACAACCTTTTTTAGGGTACACTCCTACTCTTCCATGCTACCTTCTCTCTCGTCATCTGCGGTAACGAATACTAGTCTTGAGCCACCACCAGCAGTTTGCCAAACCTAGATGGAAGAAAATAGCGTTAGATGTGAATAAAGAAGAAGAAGAGACGATACAAAAAGTCGACTGAAAGCACTTACGTCCAATGTGGTATATTCCTCCAGGGCATTCAGCCACTGGTCCTCTGTGAAGCCCTTGGCAATGACTCGCTCCTTGACCTTCCTCATGCTGAGTTCCACACCCAGTTCGTCATCCTCATCTGCATCATCCGGACGGCAAGCACCTGAGTCGGCCAAAGCCTTGACCAGGTTGTAGATTCTGCTGCTGGCATTAAGACCACGCCGAGGGCCATTAGCCTCGGTGTTCAAGCTGTCCTTGCTGGCTTCGATCAACCGCAGTGCCTCATCAACATCGTCTTGTGTGACTTGGTTGCTGAAGCGGAGACGAGCGAGGGCTTGGGCCAGACGGACCACACCAAGCAAAGTACGAGGGGTGGTGTGTGTAAATTGCTTGCCCTTCTTCTCTGCTCGCTGTTGTTGGTCTCGTAGGCGGACGTATGTCTTGATCATGTACTCGGAGACGGATTCAGGGACGACTGGCCGATATGTTCGAGCCTGGGCGACGTAAGATCGCACTTCGTGCGGGGAGAAGACGACGTTGTCGGTGCCAAGGTCGGGGTGTCGGCTGTTCATGTGCACGTATGTAACGTGCTTGGCAAGCTGCTCATCAGAGTCTCGGGTGGGGGTGTCGAGGATCAGGAAGAGGATATCGAAACGAGACAGGAGCGCAGCAGGGAGGTTGATGTTCTCAACGGGAGAGATGCGAGGATTGTATCGGCCATAGACCGGGTTAGCGGCAGCAAGGATGGAGGTACGGGCGTTGAGGCTTGTAGAGATGCCGGCCTTGGAAATGGAAATGGTTTGCTGTTCCATGACTTCGTGAATGGCAGTACGATCATTCTCGTCCATCTTGTCGAACTCATCGATACAGCAGATACCATTATCAGCCAACACAAGGGCACCACCTTCCAGGACCATCTCGTCTGTGACGGGGTCTCGCATAACGGCAGCAGTGAGACCGACACCACTGCTTCCGCGGCCTGAAGTGTAGACTCCACGGGGAGCAACTTTGGAGATGTACTTTAGCAACTGAGATTTGGCAACACCAGGGTCACCCATCAAGCAGATGTTGATGTCACCACGAATCTTCATACCGTCGCCCATTTCCTTGTTAACACCGCCAATGAGTAGAAGCAAAAGGGCCTTCTTGATGTCCAGATGGCCGTAAATCTCGGGAGCAATGGATTTAGCGAGCAGCTCGTAAACCTGGCCCGACTGTCGGTATCGATCAATTCTTCGGACCAGCTGTGCGTCGACAATCATTTCGCTGTACGCCTTCTTGTGCTGGTGAATGTGGTGAGCCTCGAGGTACGTGTCAGTCATAAGACCAGCCCTCATGGCCTTGAAGCCAGTATAAGGCGTGGGTAAGAAAATCCCAGAAATGTCAACGACATCGCCAGGGTTGACTTTTCTGACAAGACTGCCAAAGCAGTGAACGGTAAGGGATCTGGGGATCTGTCCGATAGGAACCTGTTCAGCCAGCTCCTGAACCTTGACCTCCTGGAATGGTAGAAACTTGGAGGCTCTGGATGAGGGGTGCAGCTGGCCCTTGGCCTGGTTCTTCTTGCAGTCAGATGAAGGGCACATGGTCAGGGGACCAAACTGCTTGTCAGAAATGGGCTGGAAGATTTCACAACCGCAGCGGTCACAAGTATATGCGCTGACTTGCACAATGGGCTTGACGTCGGAAACGCGTGTGGCAATGGCTCGAATCGTGATGAGGTGGCCGAGGTGCTCGCCCCGAACGTGTCGGACAGCCAGCGCCTTGGAGATATCCTCGCCTGTGCTTGTCCGAGGTCTGAAGACGAGAGTATACCGGCGGGTCAGCTCGGCCGGAAACTTGTCCTCGGCGGTAGTGGGATCTCGCTCTGCCAGTTCGTCGAGTTCCCGGTTTCTCGCTTGCCGTCGGGCCATTAACACGTCTAGGATATCGTCTTTGAAGCTATTGAGTAGAGTTAGCCTGTTCCCTTCTCCCGCCTCTGCATACGAGTGTATCCCTACTTGACCTCTTCGCTAGGCTGCGGCATGATATTGTCTACCGCCCTGGCCATAATCTCGACGTAGTGCTTTGTGTTCATCTCGATTGAGTCCACAAGCTTCATGGACTCATCCGTTTGCTCCTCCCACTAATTACAGTCAGCATATGGACAACTCTCCAAGCAGCCAATCTCCATTCCGACTCACGGTAGCTAAATCGTCGAGATCAATCGCAAACTCGTCGATTTTGCGGTTGGCAAGCTGCTGCAGCATGTCGTTGTACTTGTGCTGGGGTGTTTTCCTCTTGGCCCTTTCCTGCTGGCGGCGATCGCGCGCCTGCTCGTCCTCGTCCATGAAATCATAGTCGTCGCTGAGTTCATCTTCGTCGATTGTGATGTTGCCGAGGGCGGTGGTGAGCGTGTGCTCGGGCGAAGTCTTGAAGTCCTTGAGAAAAGATTCAAACGCCGCTGCATGAGATTTAGCCTTGCCATAGCTCAACGTTGCACCAGAGACTGCGCCTACACTGCTGCGACTCGTAGTTCACCGGCGCCTTGAACTCGCGGAGCGCCATTTTGCGAGATGGTGCCCAATTGCCAAACCTGGTGGATTCGAGGCTCCTGCGATGCGGGAGACGGACAATCAGAGGAGGATTTCGCACGAGTAGAAAACAGATGCAATGCGATGCACAAATTGGTGGGCTGGGAAACCAACTTGCAGGGATGCGGTGCCTCGAGGCTGGTTAGTCAGGAGCTGGATGGAGAATTTGGCCGGCAATGCAGCTAGCCTTGTGCTCTGGAGCTTTGGAGAGAAAAACGAGACGCGAGACGGACGCGCGACGCGTTTGGAGGGTCGAAAAGCCAATTAAGAGGTACGTACCCCGCGCCCTCGTGCATTCCAGCTGGCAGCCACAGCAGCTCCAGCCCCCAGGCTCCAGCCACAAGCTTACTACCTTGGTAACTCCAGCCGCACATGACTCTTGCCTCGGCTGTGCTGCCGGTTCCAGGAACGCGGAATTGCTTCCAGCTAGCAGCCGAATCTGTGCCCTTTTTGCGACGGCGCTCTTCATGGTCTTTTCCCCTGACCTGACCGGACGGAATCCTCCCCAATTCCTCAACCATGGCGCCCAGAAGGAATGCGCAGTCGACGGCTGCCGAGCTATCGCTTGTGCATCTGAAGAACTGTCTTGTCAACCTGCCCACATCGCTGGTCAACCTGCTGGTCAGCGTAAACACTGTAGGTCACTGATCCGAGTCTGAGAGAGCGCTGCCCTTGTCGGCGTCCACCATTTGGATCGTCAGTTTCAATTGGCGCTGTGCAACTAACGGTCTTGTTTGTTTCATAGCCGGCCCAGAATGTCATCGTCGAGCTCTCGTACCGGCCATCTCCCAGCGCGCAAGCTGCCGGAGCGCCCAAGGAGCATTCCGTGTTTGTTGGATGGACGGGAATGCCCAGCAAGAGGAAAGCAACTCAGATTGTCGGGAGAGATGGGCTGGCGAACTCGCGGAGCTCAACGCGGGATCAGGAGATCCAATTAGTCGAGATGGACGCGACGTTTGCAAACACGCTTGGCCTGCCTGATGGCGAAAAGGTCATGGCCACGGTCCACGTCGACCCTCCGATGGCACACACCATCAACATCGAGCCCTTGACGCCCGAAGACTGGGAAATCATCGAACTGCACGCAACATTCCTCGAGCTTAATCTACAGTCACAGATACGAGCGCTCCCCAACCCAGCATATGTGCCTACGGGCGGCGCGCCCATACCGCCTCACCCGCTGACTCTCCATTTGTCGCCGACTTCTACGGCTTCTATAAAGATTACGACTCTCGAGCCCGCGCCCGCAGCTGACGTGGCCTTTGTGAAGCTCTCCCCCAATGCAGAAGTCATTGTCGCGCCGAAAACAAGAGCAAAAGCTACACAAAACGGCGGCGATCACCGAAGTGTCGCAAGCACATCCAAGTCCAAACGGAGTGGCGCCAGCACTATCCGAAGGCGAAGCGCCAGAGAGGAGAAGAAGCCTTCTTTGCTGCTCCGCGCCATAGATAGAGCCATGTGCAATGAGTGGTTCGATGAGGGCCTAGTAGAACCTGATCTCTGCGTCTGGGTGGATCGGGACAATCTCTTGAACAACGATTTCAGGGGCGTCAATTACGTTGTAGTGGATGTTTTGAAACCGGCGGGATTACAAAAGCCGCAACCAGAAGACGGCTCTGGCGCGGTCACCAGCAATGCGTCCTCCAAGATTGTTGCCAAGTTGAAGCCTTGGGATGACCCGCCCAATGGCCAAACTGCAGCATTGTCAGCTCCTTTATGCGCTGCGCTTGGGTGCACAGGCATCGTCGGAGGCATTGTCAAGATTCAAGCGGCGCCTCAGCCTCTCGCCCGCGGAGCAGTCACACAAATCAAGGTCTTTCCCTTTGCAGCAGGCTCAAAAATTGGTGAGGGCCTACGATTCGGAATCGAAACAAAGGCCGAGAAGGAAGAATCCACCAAGAGATTCAGGCATATTTATTCGGGGTCAAAGGGGTCTGAAGGCCTCCTGCAGGGTCCGATAACTGACGGTATCATTGTTGACTTGTATGACGGCCTGGAGGCTCCGCAGGGGTGGGAAGGGGGCGTGATCAAATTTGAATACAGTTCAGATGTTGCATCACAAGAGCAGAATAAAAACGCGGCCCTATGGTTAGCCGGCGTCGATGCCAAGATACCAATCGACTTCCAACAGCCCGTACCGCGGCCCCCCTGGATTTCCGAGACGGACATTTTCGAACTGCAGCCGTCTCACGACGCATTGCTCGTCGGCATCGACTCGTTGCTTGCAAATCTGCAATCGCATCTTGCCCACATGTCTTCTGTTCTGCTTACGGGAACAAAGGGTGCTGGAAAGACGTCGGTGGCCAGATATCTCGCTATGCGACTTCGTGAAGAGACGCTATTCTACACCATCTACTTTTCGTGCCGCAAACTAGTAACGGACGAGGCGAGAATATCCACCATCAAGGAAACGCTCAACCGGATATTTATGCTGGCTAGCTGGGGCGCAAGGCTAGGTGGCAAAGCGGTTGTCGTTCTTGATGATTTGGATAAGCTCAGTCCGGTGGAGACGGAACTCCAAGTGGGAAACGACAACGGACGAAGCCGTCAAGTCAGCGAAACAATTCGATCCGTAGTACGGCAATATTGCACCAAAGATAGTGGTGTCGTGTTGCTGGCAACGGCCGAGGGCAAGGACACGCTCAATAGCGTTGTCGTCAGCGGTCACGTCGTGCGCGAGATTGTCGAGCTCAAGGCACCCGACAAAGATGGACGGCGAAAGATTATGGAGGCCATTGTCAAACAAAACGCCGTGGGCCAGGATGATGCTCCATCTCAGTCGAATGACGGCAGTCGGCCAACAACGGCCAATGGCACAGAGAATTCAGAAGAGGCCAGCGACTGGCTTCATGGGCACGACCCCACCAACAGACGAGAAGAGCGCGCAGCGGACAAGACTGGTGGTTTCATCCTAGACGCTAATCTGGATTTCCTCGATATTGCTGGCTTGACGGACGGCTATCTGCCAGGAGACTTGACGGTTCTCATATCCAGAGCAAGAAACGAAGCCATCATCCGATCCATCAGCGTGGCCCCCGACGACACCATCGGAGCAGTCCATCTCGGCCGGCAGGACTTTGACAAGGCTATCAAGGGGTTTACGCCAGCCTCGCTACGCAACGTGTCTCTGCAAAGCTCAACGACGACTTTCAAGTCGATTGGAGGTTTGATGGAGACGAGACAGGTTCTCCTCGAGACGCTGCAGTACCCTACGAAATACGCGCCCATCTTTTCCCAGTGCCCGCTACGACTTCGATCCGGTCTGCTTCTGTATGGGTTCCCTGGCTGCGGCAAGACGCTCCTGGCCAGCGCCGTTGCGGGAGAATGTGGCCTCAACTTTATCAGCGTCAAGGGACCCGAGATTTTGAACAAGTACATTGGTGCCTCTGAAAAGAGCGTGCGAGATCTCTTTGACCGAGCATCGGCCGCCAAGCCTTGCGTCTTGTTCTTTGACGAGTTTGATTCCATTGCACCCAAGCGTGGCCATGATTCGACCGGTGTAACGGATCGTGTAGTCAACCAGCTGCTCACACAGATGGACGGTGCCGAGGGCCTGTCCGGAGTGTACGTCTTGGCGGCCACATCGCGGCCTGACCTTATCGACCCGGCTTTACTGCGTCCCGGTCGTCTCGACAAGTCGTTGCTCTGCGGCATGCCGACGCTGGAAGACCGCGTGGACATCATCAAGGCCATGCTGCAAAAAGTCAGGCTGTCGCCCGAGCTGACGGAATCGGACGAGGCATTGACGTCTATTGCGCAGCAGACGGAGGGATATTCCGGCGCTGATCTCCAAGCGCTGGTGTCCAACGCGCAGCTCGAGGCCATTCACGACGTGCTCGGAGACTTGAACAACCCAACGTCAACAGCCCAGAAAGGAAAGGGCGGCGGCAAGGGCGCTTCATCAGCCACAAGCTTTACGCAGTTCCGCTACGGAACCGACGAGGACGCTTCATCAGCCCCCCAGGCAGCCAAGAGCAGATCCGCCGCACTGGTTGAAAACGCGGCCATCATGTCCAAGCTGGATCAGATCAAGCTCGCGCGCCGAAAGGCCAAGGAGGCGCGCAAGGGCCCCGGCGCCAACATGGACGAGGCACAGGACAAGGAATCCGCCGACCAGAGAGAGGTTGTCGTTGGGCGGGCTCACCTCGTCAAGGCGCTGGACAGCACGCGGGCGAGCATCGGCACGCAGGAGAAGGCGCGGCTGCAGAAGATTTACCACGAGTTTGTGGTGGGCCGCAGCGGGCAGATGAAGGACGGACAGGGGAGCATGGAGATTGGAGGCCGAAGCAGCCTGATGTGAGTGGCCGTGGAAGCATAATAAGATGGATAATATACAGGGGTTAGATGTATATAGATGGCATGTTGATTCGAACCTTTTCTCGATTTCTGACGGCATAGATAGTTTTATTGTAATCATCAGCCCTTGAAGGAATAGCATTTTGTTTCATAGCAATCAAGCCATGATTCATTTTTCGTATCCATCTTGGATATGATATACAGGGTTTACATGTACATAGATGGCATGTTTGATTTGAGTTCTCTGACGGCATAGATGGTATTTTTATTGTAATCAGCATTCAAGGATGGATAGCATTTTGTTCAATGCCAACCAAGTCATGATTCATTTCTCGTATCCATCTTGGATATAATATACAGGGGTTACATGTACATAGATGGCATCTTGATTTGAGTTCTCTAACGGCCTCGATGGTATTTCTATTGTCATCATCAGCATTGATGGATAGCATCCCGTTCCATACCAATCAAGTCGTCATTCATTTCTCGTATACCCATACCCAACCCTCACGCACCATGCCCATCATTCGCTTCCGCATCCCGCGCAACCCACTCCTGCACCAGCCTCAATATCCTCTCGTGAACCACCTCCGGCGCAGCCACAATCCCCCAGTTGGCCGCCAGCGTCTTGCCCGCGCCAAAGTCAATCTCCTTGCCGTCCAAATCCGTAATCTTGCCGCCGCGCTCCGTGTACACCAGCTGCGAGCCGGCGTGGTCCCAGACATACGACTTGGACGGGCCGCCGCGGCCGCCCACGGGGATGCGGATCATGACGTGGCTGCCCTCGCCCTCGCCAATCATCAGGGCGGCGTAGCGCGCGTGCGACGCGTACATGTCGATGCCGGGGAAGGGCGTCGCGCCGAGCTGCCGCGCGACCTGCGCCACCAGGTCCAGGCGGTTGGACGTGCTGGTCGAGCTGTCGACGAGGCGCAGGTCCTCGTACTTGGCCGGCACCGTGAAGCGGCCCAGCATCTCGCCCGCGCCGAGGCTGTACTCCAGCGCCAGCCGCCGGAACTCGGCGCCCTCGCCGCGGATGGCCGACAGCATGACGCCGTGGCCCAGGCGGTCGGCCGCCATCTCCGACACCACGCCGCCGTACTCGAGGCTGAGGTTCGGGTAGCACACGACGCCCAGCACCTCGCGCCCGTCCTCGATCAGCGCCAGCGCCACGGCGTACTGCTGGCCGCGCAAAAAGGCCGCCGTGCCGTCCAGCGGATCCATGACCCAGAAGCGCCCCGTGGCCGCCGTGGCGCCCGCGCCCGCCGCGTCCAGCAGCGCCAGCATCTCGTCCTCGGAGTCGAGCGCCGGCAGCGTGGCCTGCACGCCGTGCGCGGCTGCGCTGCGCCACTCGACGTCGCGGAAATCACGCGCCACAGCGGCGGCCAGTTTGAAGACGGTTGTCCGCAGCCGCGGGTTGGCGCGCAGCACCGCCGCATCCTCCTCGCCGACGAAGCCGTCGTGCGGGAAGAAGCCGCGCAGGGCGGCCATCAGCAGCGCCTGGGCGCCAAAGTCGGCCAGCGTCACGGGCGAGGCGTCGTCCTTTGCGATGCCGGCCGCGCGGCTCATGAAGCGCTTGGTCAGCACGGCGGCGCGCAGCACGGCCAGCTCGGCGATGTATCTGGTGAAGGGCAGCGAGTGGTGGTCCATGGCGGGGGATGTGGTGCTGTATATATGCTCTGATATACCGAGGTAAGTTCGAGCACGGTCGTGGTACGTAACGCAACGCAGAGCAGAGCAGAGTCAAATCAAGCAAAAGACTGGCCAGGACGGATCGAAATGAAGATGCAACAAAATCAAATGGTTTGCTCCGCGCAGAAATGAGTGATTTAAAGTTGTAAAGAAATGCGTCCAGAATATATCCAGCCCCCTTGCCCAGAAGAGGAGAAGAAGCAGAAAGAAGAAGGAGAGAGAGCAGAAGAAGCAAAAACGTAAGAATGTAAGAAAAAAACGATAAGAAAGGCAACGGGATCGACAAATGCCACTTTTAGGCACAGAGTGGTATGAAAGTAGTGTAGTGTCACCACACCATCACTATCGTGGCTCACTCCATCCACTTATACGGAGCCACACCGAGATGGACCTCACCAATGCACGCCTCGACGCCATTCATCAGTGCATTAATTACTTAATTTTTTAGTATACTCCTGCATTCGTGCCTAATTACCTGCATGCAGCAAGACATCGAGGCACGTCACATTGAAATGGAAGTCCATCTTCAGATACAAAACAGACTTATTCACAGATACTTTATTCATCCATCTCTCTCTGCCTCGAGGTCCTTTTTTTTGGCTGTGTGTGCCTTGGCTAGAGGTCCAAACTAAATGCCCTTATCCATCAAGCTTGTTCCAACATACCATCCTCTAATTACCACCTGTAGAAACAAGATAAAAAAAAAAGAGGATCAAAAAACAAAATAGGGGGCAGATTCCCCTTGGTTGAAAAAAAGGGGGGCGCTGAGAAAATAGAAGAAGAGAAGAGAGAAGAAAAAAAAAAAGAAGACATATAGTCGCTCATATTACACTCGTTAAAACCCCAGAATCTCCGCCTTCTCCCTATCCCTGTTGTCCGGAAATGTTTAGTACAGCATGTACTTGCATCTGACGAATGAACAAAGCCCATCATCATCGATGGTAATAATAAAAACACAATTCAATCAAATATTGTAAGAAGAAGAAAACGAAGAAGAAAATAGAGAGGAGAAAAGAAGAAAGAACAAGATGTATCCACTCATCGCACACCAAACCAAACAATTCGGCCTTGTGAATGTCAGCTCAGCGAGCAGCGGACCCGAGACAGACATCGAGGTCTTCGGAGAGCCGGCCGGCCGGTATAACAAAACTCCTCAACGCGTGTCGTCTTGCTTTCTCTTTTTTTTTTCCATGCAAATCCGGGTATGTTGTTGGAGCAAAAAGTCTTCATGACTAAAACCATACTATGCCACCTATTATTACCAAACGCCAGACGATGCAAATAAATGTCAAGCTCTTTTTTTATAAACTTGTCGCACACAAATCTAGAGACCAACCCCAAGGTTAAATTTTTTTTTTTTTTTTTTTTTCGGTATGTTTCTTTTTTTTTCGTTCTGGTTCGCCGCCCTCGTCTTTGATCGCAGTTGCTGCCTCTACCAATCAATGGGCAGCCTTTGTGCCATTCACGTTTGCAGCACCGGGTTTAGATCCCTCCGCCTGGCTGCGAGAGTGAAGCGTCCGGTACATGGTGCTCAATCGGTCACCCGTGACCCTCTTGCTGGTATCGTCGACTGGCCAGAGAGCTGCCAAGAAGTCCCTATCGCAGATTGTTAGATAGCCATCATGCCTAGCCTGTGTCTCTTGTTACTCACCAAAAGTTGTTCTTGAGGCGATCATCTGCCGCCGTTGCTGGCAGCTTATCGTCAAGGAATGTTCCTATTGCTACCAGCTCGACTTTGAATATGTTTGCGCGCTCCTTGCTCGACTTGACATTGTCCTTTGTTGTTGAGAGGATTCTCTCGAAATTTTGTCTCACCGGCTTCAGGAGGAACCAAATCATCGCATCGTTATCCATGGCCCGCTGGTCCTTGTCATCGCCAATGCGCCGTAGCTCATCCAGCCTTCGCAGTGCCTTTTCTCTACGCTCGTCCATAGGCCGTGCTGCATGGTCGCGATCTCGGTCAGAGCGGTTGTGGTCACGATCCCGGTCGTTATGGTGGTGGTCTCGGTCACGGTCACGGTGATGGTCACGATCACGTTCCCTGTCCCGTTCACGCCGGTCGTCGCGACGTTCATCTCGGCGGTCATCCCGACGGTAGTCGTCGCGCCGGTCATCTCGGCGATAATCGTCACGACGATAGTCATCGCGTCGATATCTATCATGACGGCGATCATCATCATCACGGGATCGTCGCTTCTCGATTCTATCGCGATGTTCGTCTCCAACCTTGCTTGACCGACGTGGGTCATCAGAGCGGCGCTGCTTAGGACTGCGGCTGTCTTCGTGAGATGGGTACTTGCGTTTAAAGTCAGGTCTGGCCAGCGCGCCATCCTCTCCGGATTTGCGAGGTCGCTGTTCAGACGAGCCGTGATGATCCCTCTCGCGCTGTCGCTTGATGCCCGTGGTAGCAGCAGAAGAATTGCTGCCGCGATGGCCGTTGACCGAAAGCAGCTTCTTATTGTTGCGGTGGTGATTCTCCACAGCCTTCTGCGCCAATCGATCATTCGAGTGTTTTGACTGCAACACCGAAAGGAGGTATTCTGATCGGCGCACCAGATGCACCGCGCCAGGGGCCTTGAGCTTGTCGTTGCCTTTGGATCTTTCCTCTTTCTTGCCCACTCGGTGCTCTTCCAAGAAAAGCTTCTCCTGCATTTCCAAGTCGGAATCATCGCGGATCTGGGCCCATGCGCCGAATCCGTGCTTGTCAATGCCAACCAGAAGCATGGCATCCTCTTTCGCTCCCCAGGGGCAGCTATAGTTGGCGGCTTTGGTAGCGTCGGGCACTCTAAACGTTTTCCAATCTGTATGGCCGCGAATCACTTGTCGAAGAAGCTGCAGCTGCTTGGGCCGCTCAATTGCCGTCTCGGCATTGACCTTCTTCAACTCGCCAAAATCAATCAGGACTGCCTTCTTGTCCTTCTTGGTCAACATCTTGCCGATTTTCTTCTCTTCTTCAACAAGTTTGGCGCTGTTGTCATCCACGGCCTGCTGAGCAGCCTTGATGAAATCGTCGAGAACCGACTTGACAAAGTCGGGATCTCTCTCTTCAAGCTTGGCTTCCTGGATAATGTCGATGCTGCGATGCTCCATAGAACCGAATCGGAAGTAGGCTTTGATCAGATTTCGCTGCTCTTTATCATTCAGCGGGCGCTTGGGGTCTCTCAACAAGGCACGCTGTTCTTCCTCTTCTTGCTGTTGCTCTCTCTGGCGTTTCTTGAGACGGTCGGCACGGTCCGTTTCTTTGTTGCGACTCTTTATGGTCGCCCTTCGAGGAGCGCTCTCGGCTGCAATCTTGGCAAGGTAATCTTCATGCTGCTTCTTTTCCTCTTCCGCCTTGATCTCGGCGAGTTTGTCTGCCGGGATAATCTGGTCCCAGTCGAGGTTGATGTCATCTACCTTGACATCCGTGATCTGCATAAAGTTGTCCCAGTCAATGCCACCGCTGCTGAGGTTGATCTTGTCATCAACCTTGGTCTTGGTGATTTCAGCATTTTCCAATATAGAATCAATATCGAGCTGCTCCAGTCGCTCTTGGTTGCCGCTCTGTTCAAACATTTTGGATGATCGCATCTTCAGAACCATCTGGATATCCTCAGATGTGGAAGGGCCATCAATCTTGAGACCCTTCTTGTTGAGCTCTTCCTTGAACTTGGCTTTGCCATCATCGGTGACGCCAGCTTGAATGGTCAAATACTCTAAGAGAAGCTTGTTGCGCGCACGCTCCAAAACTTCTTCCTCGACTGTCTCTTTGGATACGAGACGGTAGATGTTGACTGGTCGCTTCTGTCCAATACGATGGGCTCGAGCCATGGCTTGCAAATCGGCTTGAGGGTTCCAATCCGAGTCGAAAATGACAACAGTATCCGCAGTCATCAAATTGATGCCGAGACCGCCAGCGCGAGTGGAAAGCAAAAAGCAGAAGTCTTCGCTGTCCTCAGCATTGAAGTGGTTAATGGCCATGCGGCGCGGGCCTGCTGCAATGGTACCATCCAGTCGCTGGAACTTGTAGCCTCTAAGAGACAGATAATCGCCTAGGATATCCAGCATCTTGACCATCTGGCTAAAGATCAAAACTCTGTGGCCGTCCTTTTTCAACTTGGACAAAAGTTGATCAAGCAACATCATTTTGCCGCTGCTGGCAATCAATCCTTTGATCTGGTCCTCGCGGCGCACGCTGCCAGCCAACACTCTCTCTTCAGCTCCGGGAAACATGTACGGATGGTTGCTGACCTTCTTCAGCTCCATCATGATGTTCAAGAGAGAGTTCTTGTGACCACTGGTGGCATCGCATAGGGCAGAGTAGTTCCTCGTGAGGATGTTCTTATAATAATCCAGCTGTACATCCGATAGCTCAACCCGGATAATCTTCTCCGTCTTGGGCGGCAGGTCAGATTCAACTGTTTCCTTTGTACGCCGCAGGATATAGGGGGCAATGGAGCGGTGCAGCTCTTGTAGTTTCTCTTGGGCATCAGCCGCGGAAAGCGAATCCAAGTCCTCGTCGATGCTGACTTTGCCGGGATTCAAAAAGTCGAGAAGAGCAGAAAGCTCGGCCAGGTTGTTTTGAATGGGCGTTCCGGTAATGAGAACTTTGCAAGGAATACCGAAGCCGACTAGGCGCTGATATAGTTGAGACTCGCTATTCTTGAGACGGTGCGCCTCGTCAACGGCCAGAACTTGCCACTTGATGGATTGGAGGAATTGCCAGTCTTGCAGAATAAATTCGTAAGATGTAACCAAGACGTTAAACTTTGGCTTCTTCGGATTGCCATCCACGAGGAGCTCGTTGTCCCGAATGATGTTTCGCGCATCCTCCGGCCCAAGATAAACCACGTAGTTGATGTCTGGCGACCAGTTGTTAAATGTATCGCACCAAGCAGGGATAACACTAAGCGGAGCAACGACAAGAGACGGCCCTTCTTGGCGTCTAGCATTGCGCAGCCAGCTGAGGAACGACACTGTCTGGACCGTCTTGCCCAGACCCATCTCATCAGCAAGAATAACGTTGTTGCTGCGGGTCCAGTTCAGGCACAAGAAGTTGAGTCCCTTGAGCTGAAACTCACGAAGCTCGCCGCCGACAATAAAGTCGGGCTGTTTCTCCAGCTTGGTCATCTTGGATCGGGTGTCTGGGTTGGTCTCCTTTCGGTCAGACAGCCAGGATCTTGAGGATCGGTCAAGGAACTGGTCAATCTTGTCCTGGAACAAAGGACTGATTTCTGATACAGACTCCCAGGTGCACTCTTCGTAGGTGAGCCCCTTCCATTTGATATAATATTCGTCGCCCTCTTCTCCGTCTCGAACGGCAACGACACGCTCCACCTTTGTGTAGTCTTCAAGTGCCTCCTCGTCTCGCTCGCGGTCAAGGAAGAACTGCTCTTTTGTCTCTGGCGGAACGTCATCCCCAAATCGGATGTCAAGCTCTTGGTCAACAAATTTTCTAAAGTAGTTTTCAACCTTGCGAAAACCGCGCGTGTTGCGGAGAGCATCCAGAGACTCCCATGTGTCATGCAGGTGTGACTTTCCCTGCCACTTGATGAAGTATTCAAAGTCGCTGCGAGTCGAATCGTAGGCCAGCTCGTGCCCATCTCGGAGCCTGTGCTTGACCACTTTTTCAACGTAAGGCGAGTCATCGACGTAGTCGGCAACATAGTAGGACGCAGCAAGTTCCGCGTCTTCTTCGTCTTCCTCCTCAAAATCGCTCTCTTCGTATGCGCCCTGCTGCACTTGCTGCGCCGCGCGTCGGCTTGACCATCGCTTCTCGGCAAGAGCCAAGGCGGGTTGCATCTCCCGCTGTAATCTAGCTTTTTTCAACTGACTCTTTGCGCGAGCTCCGCCATATGTATCGGAATCCGAGTCGGAATCGTTTGTAGACGGTAGCAGTACGGGTGTTCCTCTTTTTGAGGCTGCGATCCGTACAGTCAGTTGACAGCTCTAGAAAGCATGCAGGGGCTTAGATGGGCGTAGAGGCTTACATGTGAGAGAGCTTCCAACTCGACGACGCTTATTCTGCCGGCGACTTGTTGGCGCAACATCAGATTCTGATTCCGATTCGACCTAGCCAAGTCAGTATGTAATGCGACAAGATGATGGAGCGAGAGCATGTGACATACAATTTTACGCTGCTCTCGAGGTCGAGCCTATCGCAACAAGGTCAGTCGCCGCCAAATGAATGAATAGCACAGAATAGATGAGCAAAATGGGGTCATACACTTCTCCGAAGGCCATAAAGCTCTGGATTTGCCTTGATGTATTCATCTTCAACAGGAGCTTTGCGCTTGGGTGCTCGAGCCGAGTCTGACGAGCTGGCTCGACCAGCTGTGGCGTCGTCCTCTTCGTCTTCGTGATCGTCTTCGTCGTCATTGCCATGCTGAGAAGGCGAGGTGGCTTGCATATCAAAGTCGCCATCTTCCGACGCGTCAGCTACGCTTGACTCTTCGCTTTCTGACATGTGGTGGTCGACGTCTGCGTGGTTCATAGCCTCATCATTTGAGGCTTCGGGCTCGGACGGAGAGGGCTGTTCGAGAGGACTGTTGGGGGCATCCAGGCCATCGGAGATGTCGCTTTCGTTTCCTTGTTGGTCGGCGCCGGCTGAGAAAGTAATGGAGTCGTCCGGCGACAAGTTCCCATTAGAGGGGTCCCCTTCGCTAGGAGAGGACATGATGATGATATCCGCGAAGCTGGACTTCTAAAGAACCGACGACAATTAGCACTGAAAATCCTTGATTACGCGTCTTCTTGAGTGAGCAGGCGGTGAGAGAACGGTCTGGCGACACTCAATCACCAGCTATAGATCCAATATCGGCTTGGAATCATGAAGCAAGGCGATTTTATAGCATCCCACGTGTGTAAGTGCTCGCAAGGCTGAAGGGAATTGGCACAAGCAATTGCATGCTTGACCACCGCCCGAGGGGCTCTCTGGGGGCTCTGGATGCATCGGCATCGTCGGCAGTATCCGATTCCATCGAAATAAACCACATCTGCCTCCAATCCCAGCTCTAGAGAGTCGGTATATCGACGCGTTCGGGTCGTCTCGTGGCTGGATCGGCGGGCAGACGCAAGGCAACAGGGTTGCAGGCAGTAACAGCGAGTGCAAAGGAGACGACAGCGACTCACCAGTCATCAATGAAAGATCCGCAGCACCAGAAAGAATGTCGACAACCCCCAGGCTCGTTCGGAAGAGTCTGGCGATGTTCCGGTGGCGGATGGGCGACGAGGGTTGAGGTGTGAAGGCAACGGCCGGAGGTCACAAAAATGCGCTGGTGGAGAGAGGCAGGAAAGAATTGGAGGCAACGGGGCGGAGGGCCGAAGGCTCGGCCGGCGTGTTTGTACCCAAGTCTTACCCTGTTGGGGTGGGATGGCGCTCTGCTGACCGCTGAAGAGGGCCACTGCGGTCACGTGGTTCGCCGGAATGCTGTTCTGGTGCAAGTGAAAGTGAAGTGAAGGTGAAGTTCTGTTGCTTGAGATTGTTGCTGAAGAGTGGAAAACGGGTGGACGAAAAGAAAAGAATACAAAACCAACATTGAGTAGAATATTATTCTTTGGGTGGAAGAATAAATTGCCACACACTGCTCACTTTGCCAGGTTGTTCATTCTCAGCGGAGCTATCGCGAGAATCTAACTTTGAACTGGAGTTATTGTCTCCCCTCTAAAGCTTTTTGATGTGGAGTTACGACATACTTGGGTGTTGAATATGTGAAAAGTCATCTATTGAGTACTTCAGTTCTATTGTCCAGTACTGCAGCTCTATTTTCCACCGCCCCAGTTTCAGCATGTACAACTACTGCTATTACTGCGATGGCAGTTGTATATTTTATATGTGTACCATCTGTTTCACCGACCTACAGCTGGGGTGTTGGGCAATGAGGTTAGTATTCTAAATTACGTATACCAAGTGGTGAAATGATATTATTTGCGTCTCTGCAACACTGGTATACATCTTGACTTTGATCATAGGTGTCATTCGTTAAGTTTGTGGTTGTTGGAATCTCCACTGCCCGACCCAATCTCGAAAGTCTATAATATGGCAATAGAACTGCGAGGTACGATTCGACCTGTAGAGGCGAAAACAGATAGGTAGCTAGGTATCAAGGTGACTTCTATACACTATACAGGTAGCACTCTAGCTCAAGCCCACCTGTTTGAAAGCATCCGCAAAGGTGGCTATGGTTTCCAGGTTCGTCGTGGTTACCTGGTAGTATCATTACGCACTCCTTAAAAAAAAAGGACTCTCGATGAACCTGATACAATCAGAGATATATACACACGGCCTTGATGGCCGCATGCAGCCTTTCTCAGATCTTTAGGTCCTCGTACCGTGAAGCCCTCAAAAGCAATCTTCTTATTCCATGTCCTTACTACCAGTAGTATTCTTCCCTCTACAGTGCCCACTATAATATCAATTGATGTCAGCTAAAAATGCTACCCGACTAGAACAGAGCATGCCATGGAGAGCCAAGTTAGCGGCGCCAGCATGGCGAGGTCCCTCTGCCAGCCAAATTTGCAACGCCAATACATACGCCCAGCTCAGCGGCTTAACAGCCCTCTAGCTGCCCGCTCCAGTTGCCCTGCCCCGCCATTCTGGCGATTCACAGGGCGAGAAAAATTGATGACCATGCCTGGTCTGTCCTTTTCGCCGTGAAGAGCTAAAACTTGCCCACCCGTCCAATTCTGATTTTTCTTTTTGCTTTGCACCCCTCGCGACCCAGCTCATCAGCATCGCCTCGCTGCAGATCCTGTCCAGCAGCCGCAACCAGGTCGCGGCGTCGAATCCCAATCCATCGCTACCCTAGACGGACCGGTTGATCGCCAGCAGTCGTCGCCATGTCAGACAAGCTCACTCGGTACGTCTCGACGAGATGATGTAGACGGGCTGAACTAGACAAGCTCGCGCATGATGCGTGGATATATCTGGTGGAATTCCTGCTAACATTCTGAATACAGTATCGCCATTGTCAACACTGACAAAGTTCGTAACCTCTCGCTATTGAAATTCTGCCACCCCGCCAATCACCCCGCCATCGATCGATTTTGCTGACCGTAGGCCCCTCCAAACAGTGTCGTCCTCGCAAGTGTCGCCAGGAGTGCAAAAAGTCCTGCCCTGTGGTTCGCAGTGGAAAGCTCTGCATTGAGGTCTCTCCCGAATCTCGCCTCGCCTTCATCTCCGAGTCGCTGTGCATTGGTTGTGGTATTTGCCCCAAGAAGTGCCCCTTCGACGCCATCACCATCATCAACCTGCCCACCAACCTCGAGAGCCAGGTCACCCACCGTTATGGCCCCAACAGCTTCAAGCTCCACCGTCTGCCCATGCCCCGACCTGGCCAGGTTCTCGGTCTTGTCGGAACCAACGGTATTGGTAAAAGTACCGCGCTGAAGATTCTCAGCGGAAAGCTCAAGCCCAACTTGGGTCGCCACGACAACCCTCCTGACTGGGAGGACGTGATCAAGCACTTCCGAGGCTCTGAGCTGCAGAGTGAGTGATTATTGTTCAATCCAAGAGGATGCCATTTTTAACATCAACATAGACTACTTCACCAAGCTCCTGGAGGACGATCTCAAGGCTGTCGTCAAGCCCCAGTATGTCGATCAAATCCCCAAGGCTGTCCGTGGCCCGGAGAAGAGCGTTCGCCACCTTATCGAGAGCCGTGCCACCCTTGGAAACACTGAGGAAGTGACGCGGATTTTGGAGCTGAACCACATCATGGACCGAGACATCACTCTGCTGTCTGGTGGTGAACTTCAGCGTTTTGCTATTGGCACGGTTTGCGTCCAAAAGGCCGATGTCTACATGTTTGACGAGCCATCTTCGTATCTCGATGTCAAGCAGCGTCTGAGCGCGGCCAAGATGATTCGTTCGCTTGTCCGCGACGATGACTATGTCATCGTCGTCGAGCACGATTTGTCTACTCTCGACTATCTCTCCGATTATGTCTGCGTTCTCTACGGAAAGCCGGCCATCTATGGTGTCGTCACTATGCCGTACTCCGTCCGTGAAGGTATCAATATCTTTTTGGATGGCCACATTCCTACTGAAAACTTGCGATTCCGTGAGGAGTCTCTTACTTTCCGTCTTGCTGAGGCTACCGACGACTTCGCCATCGACAGATCGCGTGCCTTTGCCTACCCCAAGATTGAGAAGACCCTTGGCAACTTCAGACTGCGTGTCGATGCTGGAGAATTCACCGACTCTGAGATTATCGTCATGATGGGAGAGAACGGAACTGGCAAGACCACCTTCTGCCGTCTTCTCGCTGGTGCCATCAAGCCAGACAGCAAGAGCTCTGTCCCAGACATGAGAATCAGCATGAAGCCCCAGACCATTACTCCCAAGTTTGAGGGCACTGTTCGCCAGCTGTTTTTCAAGAAGATTAAGCAGGCCTTCCTGTCTCCTCAGTTCCAGACTGATGTCGTCAAGCCCCTGAAGCTCGATGACTTCATTGACCAGGAAGTCAAGAACCTGTCTGGTGGTGAATTGCAGCGTGTTGCCATTATTCTTGCTCTTGGTATGCCTGCGGACATCTACCTCCTTGACGAGCCCTCTGCCTACCTCGACTCTGAGCAGCGTATCATTGCTTCCCGAGTCATCAAGCGTTTCATCATGCACTCCAAGAAGACTGCCTTCGTCGTCGAGCACGATTTCACCATGGCCACCTATCTTGCTGATCGCGTCATTGTCTTTGACGGCCAGCCCGGTATTGACGCCCACGCTAACAAGCCTGAGTCGCTCCTCACCGGCTGCAACACTTTCTTGAAGAACCTGGATGTCACATTCCGTCGTGACCCAACCAACTACCGTCCCCGTATCAACAAGTACGGCTCACAGCTGGACCAGGAACAGAAGCTGGGCGGCAACTACGTAAGTAACATGACTCTTTATTTCGTTCTCGCTCTTGACTATCAAATACTAATCTTTTTTTTTTTTCCATAGTTCTTCTTGGAGGAGAAGCCCGAGGAAAGTGCTTGAAAAGGGCAATCATGATGAGAACTACAGACCCGACTACCATGATGCATCTCCAGACGTTTGTAGTATCCATGTTTCTACTTCGTTCGTAACTGGCGGAGCTGGGAGTGCTCATGAATCTGGGCTACGAACAGACGGCGTCAGCGAGGATGACGACCCAGATGAGTAACAATGGCGACGGCAGTCTACCCCCTGTTGTCTGGTCCTGCGGAAATGTAGTAAAATTGAAAGCAGTGTTTTGTGGTAAACATTTACCACATCAGATGCTGCTGACCCGGAGCGCATCCGCAGATAGAGGGACAATGGATCAAGCGTGGTGACCGCCGTCAGTTTCCTACCTCGCGGGAAACATTTTTTTTGTTTAAACAGTCAAGTGCCTATAGTTACAGAATAAAAGAAATTGATTTGGATCGTTTATGAAATTCAAGAAGTTGCACCACAAAATTTAACTAAAACTTGAGATTCCATAAATTATAACAGCTATATGGATCAATAGTATGAAGCTATACTTGTTACGATGTACAGATTTGATCATCTGCGTGAAGCTACATGATGTTGTTACATATGGGAGTTGTGCAGAGTATATAGGCAAAGTCCGGGAATGTGTTTGCAAAAAGAGATTACTAGCCAGACAGTGACAGGAATGGGAAAAAAGAAGACGAAAATATGCTGTGAAAATAATGACCGGCTTGATTACTCTTCAATCTCGCCTTCTTCGCTGCCGCTTCGAATATCCTTGGCTGGCTCTGGTTCTGGGGTCCTGTTGCGGTGACGTCCATCACGAGGGGGGGAACGCTCACGTGAACGATCTCTTCTGAGTCTCTGTACAGTGTGTGAGTAAAGGGGAAATTGCCAAGGCATTTTGAGGGGCAAAATAATTCACGAACCTTTGAATCTCTGGAATCCCGACGGGCGTAGTCGTCTTCCTCTTCCTGACGACGACGTCGAGGGGCTGCTGGGCGTTCATCTCCATAGGGGAGTTCGTCATACGAACCTCGATCAGCACGACGGCGGTAGAGCCGTTCTCTCTCGTCTTCCCTGTCTCTGCGCTCGCGGTCATAGAACGCGTCGTCGTCGCGCCTAGAGCGAGGGGGACGGTCCAGGTCACGATCTCGGTCACGTTCACGATCGCGCTCGCGGCGTGATGGCGGAGGCGATAGACGACTACGGTCTGTTGTCAAAAGGTTCTCTGCCATAGTCGACTTGCGATGGTTTCGCTCGCGCTCAGCAATCGCCTTTCTCCTATCTGCCTCATACGCATCGGGTTCTGGGCTGCGACTGCGCCGGCCACCACGCCCGCCGCCGCGATGTGAACGGTCGCCGCGAGATCGATCCCTTTCCCGTCGCGAGACGTCTCTTTCGATGGAAGCTCGGTCGTGACGTCGATAGGCCCGATCAATCTCATCTTTCTCGCGTAACCTACGGAGATGTTTCTCAAAGGCACTTCGCCGAAACTCTTCGGAGACGACGGCTTGGAATTCTTCTGATTTCAGTAGTCTAGGTCGTACCTTGTCATATGTATCGCTCAGTGCAACTGGCGGCTCTAGACGCTTAATGTACGCACGAAGATCATCAATAGCCCGGCGCTGTTGCCGGTCGGGCTGTCTATCATCTTCGCGCTTCGAGGCGCGCTTCTCACGCAACTAGTTGAGGGGACGAATGTTAGTATAGATAGAAAAAAGGGCATGTGGAAAGTATGTAATCTTACGCGATCGAAAATGAGTTTGAGAATGTCACGGTCAATGTTAGCTGTACGGTGATCATCTTTCATGATGGATAGGAACTCCTCAAGATCACTTGTTGGGGTGAGATCAAACCGCTTATCCTATTGCGCAGTAGGTCAGCTCTCTGAAAGCAATACTAGGGGTGAATGATTTTAAGGAGTCTCACTTCAAGGACATCAAGCACATCGTTCTTGGGGCCGCGGAGAGATCGCTCTTCTTCTTCTACCACATCCCAGAACAATTCTTGGGGAGTAGATCCGGCTTGGCCAACCATATTGAGGTAGCGTTCGTCATTTTCAATGAGAGGGACAATCTGGCTCCACTTGGTTCCGGCGTTGATCTTGCCATCTTCGCGGAGAGAAGTGAGCAGAGACTTGAAAGCATCTCTCGCCGTGCGCTCCTGGCGGAATTTGCGGCTCTTCTCCTCTTGCTTGTTCTCGATAAAGGCTCGCTCCAACCCTTTCATATGGTTTTGGAAAGCTGTCAAGATGTCAAATTGACTAAGGGCTTGATACTTTTCGTTTTCTTGAAGAGTTGGGGTGGAGGAAATGATGTCTCTAGCATCCGTCCAGCGAGTGTATGCCTCGAGGTTGAGCTTGGGAAGCAGTTCGATCAGGCCATCCATGGCACTCTTCTTCTGGCTAGCCTGTTGTTCCTTGTGAGCCTTCTTCAGTCCGATGATATACTCCTCAAAGAGCTGTCGGCGCTCGTCCTCATCGTCGGTGGACCGGAAAATGGTCTCGCCTTCGATCATGGGTCTAGCGGTTTTCCATCGAGTATAGTGGGTGATTTCAGGGTGCCGCTTCAGCATCGTTTCGAAGTCAGCACGCAACTTGGTCAGCCTCTCTTTGGCACGCTCTTTGTCTTGGAGGATCATGTCCTGGCAGTACTTCTCGAAAGCTTCTTTTCTCTCCTTTGGGTCCCTGATTGCACGAAACTGCGCATCTTTGGCGATGACGCGAATCGTTTGTTCCCAATTCCAATCTGACTGGACGCCGCTTCGTTTCAGCAGCTTGACGAATGCTGCCTCGGCTTCTTCTGGAGAGGAATATTCTGGGTCATTCGTGGCGGGGACGAAGGCCGGCTGCGCTTTGGAGTCGTTCCCATATGATATTTGGCGAGATTCGGGGTACGGTTCGCGAGTATCACGGGAATCGCGGGAATCGCGAGAGTAGTCATGTCCTGTAGCTGGATAACCGCCACCTTGCGAATATGGAGTCTGGGGAACGGGATTGCTCGGCCCACCAGTCGAACCTAGAGCTTTCTTGAATGCTTCAGGCATCTCCCAAGAGCTCTGCTGCGTCTCGGTATTGTACCAATACTTCCGCCCGCCCTCTGCGGTGTACTCTTTCCATGGCTGTGACTGGAGAGCGCGCTGTGAAACGAAACAAACACGTTAGACAAGGACCAGAAAGCGACAAGATTAAGTTACGCTAAAGAACCGTAGAGCGGGCGGAACTGGAAAGAACAGATTACTCACCTCAGCCGAGCTCATCATCTCCTCTGGCTTGGTCCATTGCGTCACCTTGGTAACGTTATTGTAGTAATACGCTCGGCCCTCGGGCGTCTTGTGTTCTTGCCAGGCCGCCGCCGGCTGCGGGAAGGGAGGCGCAAAGCCGCTCATTTTGCAGGCGCCAGATGGAGTGCTCTAAAGCCTTGTAGAGGATGCTCGCAATCGGGTCTTGGCCGTGAGTCGATATGCGCGAGCGATTGCGATGGCTGGGCTGGCGTCGACAGGGAAAGCCTGACTCTGTAAATTTTGTAACGAAGCAGCAATTGCGCGAGACACGCACCTTTGCTGCGGTGCACGGACCAGCCTCGGAGATCGTTATGCAACTATCCGGATTCTGCACAATCGGGGCTGCGCCTCAGCCCCTGTAATAGCTTATCAGGGGTTAGCTGCAGCGATGAGGCTCTCTCCCCACGCTGGAGCTTGAGTGAGCTTGCGTTGGATGGAGACATACTGGCGGGCATTCTGTTACTGTTACCTTTTATAATTTATGAGAAGAGAAGGAAATTATTCTCACAGTCCAATGCGATTTATAAAAACGATTATTCTTCCACCTTTTACTCTTTAATCAGCCATGTCAATTCGCATTACTGTGCCCAGTCCCCTCACAACTCCTGGGCTGCCGACACCCCTCCAGCTGTCCATCAACACCACCAATGCGGCAACTGAGCTTATCAACAACTCGTATCTTACATATCTCGTCCCATCCGAGACAAACATAGACTTGGAAAGGGCCTTTGAAGGTTTCGATGGCTCGAAGCCAATAAACGAGCTCATAGAGCAAAGAAATACGTTATTCTTTGGTAAGGAAACGGGCCTTCTCACCGCTCATAATGCGAATATTAAATAGGTCACGGTCACTAACATGGAAGAGCAAATCGCGTCAAGATGAAACTGTTGATGTCTTGCTTGTCCTCAAGACGCCATGGCTCCCGAGGAAAGAGCTCGACTACCATCTCAGCAGGATAAGCATATCGCTGGAAGCACAAGTGGCCAATAGCAGTCTGCCCGGCCGCGAGTCACCCAATGCTTCGGAGAGCATCTTCAGCGGGAGGCTGCGGGAGACAAAGAACCCCTTCATAGTCGAGGATGAAGACAAGTATGAGAGCGGCGCCGAAGAGGAGGAAGAGGAAGAAGAGCTGCCGCGGCATGTATACGCCATGTGGAAGATGCCTGTGCTTCTCCTGAGACCGCGGATGCGTCTTCATAGTCCCTCAGTTGTCTTCTCGGCATCCGCAAGCCTCGATCCGGATCTCTGGACCGAGCCAATCGCCCCAGACGTCGGCTATCTCACGAGCGGGATGCCGTCGGGCCTCAACCTCCTCGAGTCCTTTGGCAACGACTCCGCTCTCAACGGCGTCAGGCCGCGCCTATCCGCGCTGCGAGTATCACGGGTAGCGCCCGTCACTCGCCAGCAGGACTTCATGACCCGGCTCCGCACGCTGCCGCAGCTGAGCATCAAGATCTTCCCGGTCCTCCACACGAGGATACGCTTCTCCCGCCCCAGCACGATCCCCCTGAGTGCAACCATCGTCGCCCTCCTGGAGATTGACTTCACCTCCCACTTCAACTGCGAGGCTCTCCTGAACGACATCAAACTCTCGACCCCCAGCGGCATTGTCGAGAACCTGAACGATGCAGCCGGCCTCAGCCTCCCGCTTAGCTGCGTCTCGCATGACCACATCACGTTCCTCTATCACATCAAACCGAAACAGACCGAGGCCAACATCCCTAGAGACACCTCCGGAAACCTCGAAATCTCCATCTCGGCAGCCGTCCACGTCGTCCCCGGCGTCTGCACCCCAAGCCTCAGTATGAGCTGGACCACCGCCATCGACTTCTCCCTCCCCGTCAACCCCAGCTTCGGCACGGCCTCCGAGTCCGGCATCCAGCGCTCCCACCGGCCCACGCAGCTCTCCATCGGCAGCGTAGCCCAGGCCATTAACCACCTAAAATCCCCCTCCGCGATCCGCCCCGACGCTCTCCCCTCGTTGGAAGCGTCCACCAACCGCACCGAAGCCGTCGTCCCGGACCTCGGCATCACCATGTCCTTCACCGCGCCCTCCCACCCAGTCCATCCCGGCGACATCTTCTCCTGGACCGTCTATGTCGTCAACCGCACCTCCTCCGAAAGAGGCTCAAACCGCCCCCCGCGCAAGCTCGCCCTCGTTGCGGTCCCCAAGCGGCGACGCAACGAAGTCCGGCCCATCCGCCCCCCATCAAGCAGCGGCCGACGCCGCGGGGAGAAGGAAATCGCAGACGCAGTCCTCGACGAAAACGTGCTCCACGCACTGCAGAAGAACGCCGTGGTCGAGTCAACGGAGCTCATCTGCCTCAGCGCTGATACGCGGGTTGGCCCCGTAGCACCGGGGGCGTGCCACGTTACAGAACTGCAGTTCTTGGCGTTACGAGAGGGTATTGTTGGCCTCGACGCTATTCGGGTCGTCGATCTGGGGTCACAGGAGCATGTCGACATTAGAGACTTACCAACCATGATAGTAGAACCAATAGCGGCGGCTGCTTGATTTTTTTTTTTGTGTGCGCGTGTTTTTAGATAGCAGCATATATGTGTTGACATTTTTTGAACATCTACTCTATTTTCTGCTTCCAATAATGATATGCACAAAGGCGGTGATCCGCATTTGTATATAACCCATTGTTTTTTTTTTTTTTTTTTTTTTTATGCAACTGTACCTCAGATGAATCGTCATACTTAAAACGCTGTTGACCTCACGCTCATGTGCCCTTTGTTTTTCCTCTTCAAACCAAAACAAGAAAGAAAGAAACGGTAGTACCGCCCAGGATATCATAATAATAATACTGTGCCTGTAATGCAACTTCGCTTGCCAGAATGTGTGAAAATCTGTCATCTCATAAATCATCAAAGTCGTCGTCCCACCCTAGTCTCTCAAAAATAGACACGCTCTTCTTCGACTCCTGCGCCTTTCCTTCAGGAGTGGCGTATAAATCAATTCGCTGCTGTGTAGTTTTCTTGATTGGTGTCTCCATCACTCCAGAAGTCTCATGTCTACTTCTCGAAGGCTTACCCACACTGTCTGTAATAACAAGATCTTCAGATGTCGTGTTCCTCTGTGGCACTGGGGAAGAAGGAGGATACGCTGACTGCTCATTTAACGGCCGACGTATGAAACTAGGCTTTGCCGAAGTCTTGATCGGGGTATCGCCTATCGCCTCCAGTACGGGAGAAGGGCTGCGATTGTAGAGTTCCCTCAGCACAGGTCGCTTGCCTGTGGAGGGAACAAATGGCCCCACGCTCGACGGAGGAATTATTTCATCAAAGCTCTCTGTGGCCTTCTGACTTTCTGCCTTGACAGGCATCATGTTCTTGAATCGGTTATTTGCCGGTGTAGCTTTGACCTGAATGGCTGAAGCTAGAGTGCTCCTTGAAGCTGCCTTTTTCGGTTCTGCTCAGCTTGTTAGCATATCGTCTACAAAAATACTAATTTAGGGTGGAGAAGCAATACTTTTGGCGGCAAGACTGGCAGACGTTCTACGCTCGTCTGCCTCAGCCATTGCTTTGCCCACAACCTCCCGGTTGGGCTTCCTCAAAGCTGAAATAGCTTCCCTGAGCTCAGCATCTACCACCGCTTTTTTATTGGCTCTGGCATCAAACAAGTTATTCATGCTGCTACTTCGGGACAAAGACTGGGCCCTCCTCTGCGAGTCAGTGGGGAGCAGCGACATTGGTCCAGATGGATCTAAGCTTTCTCGCTTGATAGTCGGGAGAGTCGTCGAGGTGGCCGACCTCAAAAGAGCAATGGCATTGCTGGGACCCCTTGAGATGCTTCTTCGATGCTGCTGCTCTGTGGAAAGGGCCCGCTGCAAAGTCCGCCGGGTGTTCAGAGGCTGGGGTCGTTTTGCTGCAGCACCAGGTCTGTGATCCCGCGTGCTAGAAGGCTTCTTCACGGATCTAGCCTTCGTGGGGGCTATGATCACAGGACCACCAAGTTTACGGTTAATTGAGTCGCACAGCTCGGGCAGACGTGCAGAAAAGCTAAACGCATCTTAGTACTAGGTAGTTAACAAGAGTTGGAAAGTAGGCTTACAAGGGCATAATGACATCAACGCAGAAGTCTCTGAGGGGTTCAGAAGACGCCTTCTTTTCCAGGCTTCCGTCCAGCGGTGTCTGTAAAGAAGGACTATCTTCAAGTAGTAGTTGCTCGTCGCTTGCAGTAGACTGCCAAATGGTAAGACGATCGGCATGGACATCCAGGAGAACTGGAAGATTATGCTTATTTCTTTTCTTCGGAAGTGGCTGTAGAGCGTTTTCCAGCAGATCCTCTGAATCAGCAGCTCCAGGTAAAGTGGGCAAGCTGGCCTCGCCCATGTCGCTGGCAGCCTTTAGAGGTTCTAGGGCAAGGATCTCCATAACGACAATCATTTGCAGCTTTGTCTCTCTCGTCCGTAAGATGGAAACAAGAGACTTGATTTGTGACGGAGTAATAGGAGCATCATCATTGGGTTCTGGCTTGTTTGCAGCCCACCATCGCATAACGCTCTCATCTTCGAGCGGATACAGCCCACTTTTGCCAAGCTTCATTCTCTTGGGTTTGCGTTTCCGTTTGCGGCCTTCATCAGAGCTCTCAATTCGATCCTTAAGCTTGGTGATGATTTCTGGTATTGACTCGCGGTATTTCTTGTCGATCTGGACTGTTGTGAGGATGAGGCTTTTCAAGAAGTCTATAAGGTCGTTCATATCCAGATTCGATTCCAAGTCCAAGTGGAATGTTGACCGAGCTCTGGACAATGGTCCTTTGGCAAAGTACGCTAAGGATCCCTGCGGCAGCATGAGCAAGCGTGGTAGCAAAAAAACTTCCAAACCGTATTAAAGTAACGTACCATGGATTTGTACAGCGCATCGAAATACTGGGTTCTGATGCCTTCAAAGATACCGTCCGCGGTTTGTTGCGGCTCCAACTCCCGGTCTATTGCCACACCCTGGCTAGAAGCGGCGCCCTGATTTTTTTCTTCGGAAGTTGGCAGCGGGACTTGCTCCAGACTCATATCCGGCGATGGTTGCTGTGCCACAAAGGTTTCAGGCTCTGGTGGCTGCTCTTCCTTTGTTACGTGCCCAACGGTCGACACAGAATGGGATCTCACTCGTTTCCTCATTTGAGACTGGATGGCTTCGATTGCGGCTCTCTTCTTCTTATGTTCGACATGCAGCTGAGGCGTCGTAAGTGCATCAACGCCATGATGCTCAGTTCGCTCGCTCTTTACCGGATAGAGTAGCTCATATCTAACAGCCGTGGCCTTTTGCGCCAAGCTTTCCAGATCTGCCCATGACCCCAACTTGCAAATCACATAGAGCCCGTTTGACTGTCGCTCAAGCGCATAAGTCGTGCCCCTCAATTCGTTCCGCGCAATGAGCACAACAGGCGCAGGGCCCAGCCGACTTTCGAGATCAAGGACGTGAATGTATGATTCGTAAAACCGAGATTGGGGGAGGTCGCCATTCGAAGCTGCAAAGTCCATGTATGCCAACGGAAGGTCGCCCCGCGGGAGAAGCATCAACGGGTGTAAGACGCGGGGTGGGATATGTAGATTAGGTGGATGCGGCTAGCACAAGCGACAAAGAAGGAGAATCATCAGCAGTGCTCTCTCTTCAGCCATGGGCTATTATCTCAAATCTTTACCTTTACCGCAATGGACGGCTTGAGCAGCTGCTCCATGGTGCCTTTGACCCTCGATCTCGGCACATCGCGGCCTGGCGAAGAAGCTCGCTGCGGATGATTCAAGCTTGCCTCGGAAGTGGGCGTCAAGATGCCAGACCGCGCACGCGACGCGTCTTCGTAGACGTCGAGCAGCGTGGACGAGGACATGGAGACGAGCTGGCGATCAGTCACGGCTGGGCATTATTGAAGGAGGAAAAGCAAATCATATATAAGGGAACACAACACAAGGGCAAGGCTCGCAAAGGGAGCTTCAGCGACGAGATGCATATTGAAGGGATGTTGTTCTGCCCTTTCTTTAATGGGAACATGTGGGGCCATGCGAGGCGCGTTTGCGCGTGCTCTTTCGCTAATCAAAGGCCAAGCTGCTGTGACGTCGTCGAGCTAAGCTGTTTGCTCTCTGTGCTTTTTTTTTTTTTTTGATCCCCCAGAAATATGTACTTTGGTACAAGATGCAGCCCTTCTCCCGATCCCATAAACCGACCAATGCCTTACACTGTTTAATACACGCATTTATGCTTCTTCTTCTTGTTTCTCTCTTTAACTTTAAATGGATTGGGCTGCATGGCCCACAATGCCCAGTTGTCACATAAAATCAGTTGATTTGACGAAGCTTGTTTCAGCTTTTTGTGCTCGTGGCGTACAACTTTACGGCAGTCCTTTCAGCTGGGACTGGAACCTCGTGGCAGTAAGTCGCTGATTGGCTGCGACTTTCAATTGACTTTACGGCGGTTCAAAAGCCAGAACATCTTTTCTACAATTGGCAAGCTTGACTACTCCCAAGATAGCATGGGATGAAAAGCTTCAGTTGAGGTGCCGACGAGCCGTAACTCACTACTAATACTAGTACTGCTATTTCAACTATTTCGTGAGTAGAGCTGAGGCCAAGTCGGGTAGGACAAGTACAAGCAAGTAGAGAGTACAATCATATACCAACACACATCGCGAAGGGGCGCCATACATGTCAGTTCGGAACGTTGTGAGGTATATGTAAGTAGATGTGATACTTTGGTCTGCTATTATCCAACTACAATAGGCATTATCAAGATAGCATGCATAGTGAATCCATCACTGTTCCAATTGCTTTCAGCCCTCAGGGTATTCCAGCTCCAGTCCCACGCAAAGGCGCCAAGCATTGACACAAAGGTCTCTCTAATGGAGGCATAAGCCATCCAGAGGCCAACCGCACCAGAGGCATGACAAAAGAAATCCAAAATGAAATAAAAAACAAAAAGGCCTTTCCGTGGTGTTTAAATAATACAAATATGCGCTTCTCATACAAAATCCAATGCTCATATACATGCCAAATGCTAGGCAATCTTGACAAAAGAAAATAAAAAAACAAAAAGCAACCAAAAAGCAAGGTTGCTTTTTTATAGTGTACAGAATAGTTGAAGAAGCTTTTTTTCAAGTGAAAGCATCCGTGGCAGGGCTCGCCTGTGCTACATCAAAGCATGCTCATCGACGAGTGGTATGGAACGGTGAAGTCTGAAGACGATTCGCCGGCGTTTGATGAGTAAGGCCAGTTATAATCCGAGCCGCTGGCATAGCCAGTAAAATAGCTAGCTCCCGTTTGGTAAGGAAACATGGGAGTTGTAGGCTGGCTAGAGGTAGCCGTCGCCTGAATTGACGAATCGAGATCGTCAGAAAAGCCAAAGTTGCCCATCGCATAGGAGGTGCCGTTGCCATTGAACACAAAGTTGTCCAAAAAGGCTGGCGTCGCCGGTGGCGTGCGCAAAGTGGGATCCTGGACAAGAGCCGACGAAGAATATTTGGTTGTCAAAGGGAATAGGCCGCCATTGATATTGTGTGACTCGGCGACGACGGGGGTACTAGGCGTAGGAGGTGCCGCTGATCCTGCACCCATTGGCGATCGGTTTCTTTGAAAGTAGGGGCTCCGTGGCGTGGCAGAAGACGCAGATGACTTGCGGACTCTTCCAGTCCCTGACGTAGAGACAACTCGGCGCATTGAGCCAACTTGTTCAGAGCGTCTAGACGCATCGGGACCAAATCTCAAGGAGCCAGAGAAGCTTCGAGATCCATGGATTGCCAGCTGGGGGGTTTGGCGATTGCGGCGAGAGGCGATGTCTGTTGGGCAAGGAGACTTGAGTCGCCTATCCGGGCTGTTTGGAAGAGCAGTCTGGTCCAAAAATGCCGTTATCCGCTCAAGGTCCATTTCCTGGAGCTCATTGGTATAATCGCTGGTACCATCTTCAATGGAAAGCATAGTGTCCAAGGCCGACGCATTAGCGAAAGACATGTCTGAATCTAGCGCCGAGACATAATCATGCTCGTTCTTTAAAGGGGACACGGCCTCATCAGCAGCGTCATCTGTAGCGAAGAAATGCTGCTCATCGTCTGCATGATGGAACATGTGCGAAGAAGAACCAATGTGCGGCGTGACGGGCGATGTGGCTTCGTAGGCATCAGTGGAGCTTTCAGATGCAGTCGAGAGCTGTGAAGGAGCGTCTGGGGACTGCTCTTTGGTTTGTGAAGTCTGCCGCGGCTCGGGAAAGGGGGCAGAAGAGGCGCCGAGGCTGCGTTTGCGGTCTGAACCGCCGAGGCCGGCTTCTGATGGATTGGTTCCTTCCTTCTCAGCTCGCTGCCTGGCTTCATACTCTCGAATGTTGTTTTCCTTCTTCTCGCGGGCTCTTCTGTTCTGGAACCAGTTCTAGTAGCCGGTTAGCAAATTGTTATTCGATTGCAATGAGACAGGTTTCAAGTACATTGATGCGTGCATGGTCAACCCTCATGCTCTCAGCCAACGCCTTCTTAGTGCTGCTGTTTGGCTTGTGGTTTTTCTGAAACTCAGACTCGAGGAGATCCACCTCTTCTTTTGAAAGCCGTGGCTTTGATTCCGTCGTCCGCGTCATCTGCTGGTGGTGAACAAGGTGGGTATGCTGTGCCTGGTATGTCTTCATGGACTCAGCAAGCAAAGAGTAGTCTGGCAGCTGGGCATATTGCGTGAAGTCGTCGGTGGCAGCAACGGAATAGGTCCAAGCCGGCCACTCTGATTGAGAAAGGTGAACCATGATTGCGAGTAGGAGGCCGTAAGAGGCAAGAAAGTGTGTGTGATTGTAGACCTGACGGCCACTGGGAGTATAACCCAGTTAGAGACTTATGTAGTCGGGCCAATAAATATTCAGGGCCGCCGTCTAGCTTTTTTTTTTTTTTTTTTTTTTTTTCAAAGGGGGCAATCCAATGGGAGCGGCTGCTGGACTGGAATCGAAAAACGATATTCCACAAGACAGGAGGCGATGACAAGAGGCGACTCCTTGATCTTAAATACTCCTTGGTGTTGAATCTAGTATCGGCAACGAAGGGGAGCGGGGGAGAATGGCAAAAGAGGGATTCTCGGGCTGAGCCGGTATCGATGACGATGCAGAGACGATGTTGAGGAAGAGGAGAGAAGAGAAGGAGAAGGGGACTTTGAGACAAGGGATTAATATACTGAGGTCTTCTTCAACGGCCTTATCAAGGGGATCTGGCGTTGACGGCGAAAGCGGATAGAAACACTGAGGGACAAGATCCGGGACAGATTTGGAGGGGCGGAGGAAGATACAAGTACTCGCTAGAGAAGCCCTTGATATCAATGCATCTGGAAACTCGGTAGTGGTGTTGTCGACCCGCCGCGCATCGCTGTGGCGGTTTTTTGTCCCTCTGCAGCCAAGGCGGTACGAAGTACAGGCGCCGTACTCGGTACTGGTGAGGGCATCACCCTGGCCAAGGCGAGACCAGGGTGCGGGCAGGGATCAGGAGCACCGATACCCCTGGCCTCCAGGGCGGGCAAAAGGCGCTGCAGCATCAGCACACGCAGCGACGGGGGGTGCATCAGCTGCAGGCGCTGGGTGGGCCGCCGCTTGGCGCAGATTTTGGCGCCCAGAGCGCTCGCAGCAGGCCCAGGCTTTTGGGCCGGAGCAGAGGCTAGGGCCACCTGGAGGTGAAGCCACCCACAGCCCCGGCCCAGAACCACGCAGCCAGGCGCTCGAGCCCAAGCCCGGCTGCGCATAGCCTAGCGTCCAGCGTCCAGGCAATCACTCAGCGCTTCCGAATGCCGCCAGGTTGCCCGTGGATGCAGGCTCGCAGCGGTGGCGCCAGCGTCCAGCGTGGGCGTTCGCCGCGATGGCAGCCTGCGAGTCGCTGTCGGTCTGTGCGCGCCAGGCCACGGTGGGCCTGGGGAAGGATGGATGATGGATGCTACTGTAGCCCAGGCAAAGGGGACGAGACGAGACGAGGCCCTGGGAAGACTGCCGTGGGCGTCAGCGTGGACGCGGACGCAGACGTCCTTGGTCTTGGGTCGTGAGTCTCGAGCCTCGCGCTCCAGCAGCGTGGAACCTCTGTACTTGTCCAATGGAGTATGAGCGCAGGGAATACGAGTGCTATGCCCAGCTCGGATGGCCTGGGGGAGGCCCGGCGGGATAACGCGATGGCATCCCGCGTGTCATTCGCGGCAGCCAAGGAGCAGAACGAGAGAGACGAGAGACGATGAGGGCGGGGGCACGCCCATACCACACGCGGTCCGTCGTGATGACAATCTTACTCGGTGCAGATACCCTTCAAGACTAGGGAGCCAGGGAGGACACTTCCATTGTGGTATTGAGCAATTACTAGCACCAGTGCGCTCCAAGACAGTCGAGGAGGCGACATGCCGCCGCTGCCTTGTACTCTGTACAGGTACGAGCTCGAGCTCGGGGAATGCATCGGCGCAGCTGCTCTCACGAGGTACCCGTACTCGCACCACGCTGGAGCATGGAGCATGTCGCCATTGTGAGAAGCTTCTCATCGCGGCGCTTCCCAATAAGAATCTCACGACCCAGACGGAGAGGCGTAACTTTGGTCAAACATGCGACGGTGTGCCCACACTGCGATTCTGGGCCTTTGCAAACCTGCCCAAACGCTCGAGCCAAAATGGTGTGAGATCCACCACCAGCACCGCCAAGGTCGCTGCAGCTCGCGTGCTGTGGTGCAGCGACTTGCAGCGACTCGCAGCAGCCCTTGTCCTTGTCCATCCCGGCCGTCGGTAGGTCCCAGGGCGTCCGGCGCCGCCATTGGACACCGCACCGTCTGCCCCTCTGTCGACGCAAATGGCCATGGTTGGGATGAACCACCCACCAGGTCGGGGAGCTGCCGCTAGGCCAAGCACAGCGCGGTACAGTAAGGAGACTCGGATTGCTGTGTTGCTCTGCGCTGCGCTGTTTTGCTCTGCTCTCAGTGCTGCTCTCAGTGCTGCTCTCAGTGCTGCTCTCACTGCCCTCTAGCGGGCACTTGTACGGATCCAGGTGGCAGCCCTCCTTGGCTCTGCGTCTGCGGCACTTGCGTCTGCGTCTGCGTCTGATCGAGAGCAACATGAACACAGCTCCTTCCTGCTGCGGCTGCCTCCTGCCTATCGGGTTAGCTTTGCTGCATTGCTCCTCCCAACTCTCTGCCTGCTGCACAACTTTGCTCCCCAGCAGCTGCGATAAAGGGAAAGGGCTTGGGAACATGGAAGCTTTAACAAATCCCTCTTTGGGCGTAACTTGGTCGGCGCGTCATCATCCGCGGCCATGCTGCTGACTCGCCGTTACCTAATCTACCTACATCGCTCGCCTGTCTTCAATGTTGTCTTTATCGCTGGGTACCTGGCACTGTCGTCGTGCAAAATTCTCGCCATCCGTGGTTCACGAGAAGCTTCATTTCACCTAATTTGCCCGCTAAGCTCTCCGGAGCTTTCCATCTTCTCTCGCCATTCTAGCCCACCGCACCCGGCCCGGACAGACCCGGTCGAGCAGCTCAACTACCTACCTAGACCTAGATGGCTCAACCTCTTCCTCTCTGCACACCACCACCTCGCCGTCTGCCTCGGGGGCTGCGCAAATGATGTCCGCGCCCTCTAGCTCAGACAGCCTGTGCTGCTAAACCTCTTCCGAGACAAGCCCACCACGCTCCAAAGAGACGGCAGCGACTGGATGTGATTCCCGACTTTTCCTGCCATGGCGCTACACCCCCTGCTGCCCTGATTTAGCCATGATGCACAGAGCCTAAAAGAGTTTCGGGGTGGGTTTTTCGCAGTCGAGTACATGCTGTACATGCCCTGCTCTGACGCCGTCTTGGGAGGGGAAACCAAGAGGCGATTCGATTGGCATCGTGGTTATATGCGAGGGCGTCAAGCGTGCAGAGCCGAGGCACTTGCCTGCTGTAAGAGCATTCTATTTTCGTTCCAAGACATTTTCCCCTTGCTGATTGTGCGAAGATGATGCTATTCATTGGGGGATCAAATTGGATGCCGCCACTGTCACACAGCATTCAGCCTCGTTTGCAAAGTACAGCTACGCTACAGTACAAGTCGCATTTGCAAGTAGCCTTTAGGAGGCTCTCGCGATGCGGCACGCATGAACGTACGGGATTTCACCTCGTGGCACATCCACGCTGCCTACCGATCCTATCTCGGCCACACGCAGTTCCCCTCTCTGGCAGCCAAAATCTTTGCCCAAAGCAGTTGGATCGACCTCCCGGCGCGACCCCACCGTTCCGAGACCCCGTCTTTCGCGGAGCTTTGCCTGTTTCGGGACCATCACACACACCTCATCATCAGCCTGTCAATCCTCGATCCTTGCAAGCTCTACCCCAGGCAAGCAAGCCTGAACCCGGATTGAGCACCATGGCTTTTGCCAGCCCATTTCGCTTATTCGTCACGCTGATTTGCCGTGCTGACTCGCTGTCAGGTCCAGCATCACAGCCGCAGTCACCCATCGCCGCCAGGAAATAAGCTACATTGACTTGTCTGGATCAGATTTGGAGGCCTAAAGTGCTCAGTTCACCACAAATCACCCTCCCTCCTTTGCATGGCAGCTTGTAATTAGCAGCAGATATCAAGTCAAGCCAACACTGAACTGAACAGTGGAGACGACGTCATGGGGTTTAGCGCTCCGGTATACGAAGTTTTCCTTCGGTCCCGAGCAGACCACGCCAGGCCAACACGACCAAAACACAGGGCCATGGAAAAACCATTCATCCTTTTACCTGGTCTAAGGCCGTAGGGCAATTCTCTGCTGTCTCAGAAGATGATTGCAATTTCACGATGCAGCATTGCCATGCCCGTAATGCAACCCTCAAACGCATATACTTTTCATTTCTCGGATGTCAAATTCTCAAGCGGCTTTGTCAAAGTCACGTCCGGGTAGCAGCCCTACCACACTCGTTATTTGTCATTGACATAATACCTCGCATGGGTTGTACGATCAACAAGTACCACAAGCAATACCGCTACACTGGCACAACGCAGCACAGAATACCTACTCCGCATTGTCATCGTGTCTCATTGGCGGTGTGCCCAAAGCTGACTAACTTCAAAAAGCAACGCCTCTCTTTTAGAATGAAAAAAATGGCGTCTTCAGCTGAGGAAAAAAAAGCCATTCGCCTACCACGGAACGCCACCTCTAGCTATATCTGATTTAGCGGTCGAGGGTCCTGGATGGGATAGTGCAACCAGACTCTGCTAAAGTTCAGGAGATGGATGCGCATCACAGTCGCTTACAGAACGTATCACGGCGCCAAGACCAACAACAAATCTAGCCATTGCACCCCACCAGCGCAGTCCAGCTTCTCAAGCCGACACGTCTGCCAGTACGAAAGAGAATACCTAAGGCAGTAAGTCAAGCAAAGTATCACTTCCTTCTACTAGGTACTGCCAGCGCTACTTCGCAACATACGTCAAGCGGAGTAATTCAGACAGCGCTCGCCTTCACTTGAGCTCGAGCCGACAGGTAAAATCCTCTAGAGTGTATACACAACCTGGGCAATTACATTTACACGTTGTCTTTCAGCGTACATACTGCTCAACAAGCTGCATCACCCAAGAGACACCGCTATTGTGAAACCCGCCAGTTACAGTCTCGGGAGAAGCAGCCACACAAGCTGCGTGTAGTTTTCAGCCAAGTTGGCCCTGCTAGAGATACGAATAGCAAGGGAGCATCATGTATTGGCTACCTAACATGCGGTTGGCTCCAAGCGTGGTCCATTAATAAATGAGACAAGGTAAGAATAACTATCAGCCTTACATCTGTCCCGAGAGATTGGAAGTGATGGGGCGCTAATCGCCACTTCTACCCAGCCGCTGTTACACTGAGGGCCGAATATGGACAGGCGAAAAGGCTTAAAAACGACAAATCTAGCCCGGTCGCGGCGGCAGTGCCGAACAGAACGGTCTCGACCCAGAGATCTGGATGCGCACTCTGCGACAGTCGAGAAGGGTAACTGGAGTGCCGATCACCAAGGCAGGTTTCGCTTTGGCGCAAGCAACCCCAGATGGCACAGCCAGCAACCGGCGATCAATCTACCTACACTCCCCTAGGTTTCTATATGTACTCTCAGTGAGACATTGTGCAGTACATGCTCCATGGCGATCCAAAAGAAGAGGCCTCGCCCTTGTTTTTACATCGCCTTGTTTGCCGTCTTCGGCATGGTTAATTTGCTGTTGCTGCAGCTGGAATATGTTCAAAGGATTCCGTATGCAGATAGCACCCCGTGGCTATTAGCGTCTGCCGTCCATCAGGCCATTTTTTTTTCAGCCGCTGCAGTCTAGACGCTGCAAGCAGAGGCTCGATGACGGCCTCTTGGCGATCACTGACGTCTAACAAACTGCCAATGAGCCATTACTGTCAAAGAAAAAGACGATATACCGATAATGAATGTGGGACGACATAAGAGTTTCAAACTCAATTGGCAAAAGGCGACTAGAACAAATGGAAAGTATCGTTCTCAACTCGTTAAGATTGCAATAGGCGACAACCCGGGATTCATCCCCCACATTCCGTATTAGATGGAAAGGAAATTTGACAGCTGCGGCTGAGCCCCGTCTGCATCTCACTGCTCTCTGGCGACGCCAGGCCCAGCCCTTTGGGTCGCAATGCTACTTCCAAGGCTAGCCGCAGCCTTGGCTACCTCAGTATGCTACAGGTTCGGAGCAATAACACGTACTAATTGCCTAGTAACTGACAGGCCAAGGGCAGAGTCAGGGACAAGCATATGAATGCGAAGCTGTACGCCCGTAGGGCAGTGGATTACCACGCCAGGATGGCACCTACGAAAAGGGGAGAGAAACGAAAATCGACCGATCATACATACTTGTACGTCACATACAAAACCCAGCACTGCGGGATTCTGTCCTGGTCGCTGGTCTATGACTCCAAGCTGGGCCGCAGATCACATATCGCTGTGATCATGCTGCCAGCTCGGGCATGATAAACATTGAGAGGCAGGCTGACCCTCTACCAATGGCGTCCAACTCTTGGATGTGGGAGACGACCACACCAGAAAATCTCGCCAAGCCTGAAATGGTGTCTTTCTGCGTCACTTAGGCGAGGCGCGACACACCCCCAACTCTCCTTTTCGAGCCGTCGAAATATGCTTGAAGCCAACGCCACACGCACACACCCTCATGCCCCGCGCGCATCAGTTCAGCCATAAACGGAGCACTAGCAGCGGCGTCGATCCATTGGCCAGCTGTACGGCAAGAAAATACATTATACAGGGGATGTGATAGCCACAATCCGCGGAGCGTAAACGGCGCATGATGCTACTGTAGACCGTTCGGGTCTTAACCAAGGGTTCGGAAGCTTAGCCCCGCCAGATACATCGGTCTCGATCGTCTCTCTTTGGCAGAGCAAAAGTCAGGAGGTGCTAGAACAGAGAGGGGAAACAAGCTTCAAGTGATCTACTCGCTAGGCTAAAAAAAAAATTACATCTTACCAGCTGAATACCCTAGCTCATCGGCCTAGTCCATCTTTGCCGCAGAGATCTAGAATACCCAGTACAAGCTGTGCGACCTGATTTAATCTATCCAGCGAGAAGCCAATGCTGGCTTTGCTTTTTTCTTCTCTTAGTGCCGTGATACATATCGCTGCTTTTACAAATTAATTTCCTACTCGTCCGATTTGATTTTGGTTTGGGCACACATCACTACCAGGATTAGATCCAAGGCATTTTTACCCTCTCCAATTTTCATTTTTTTTTTTAAAAAAAAAAAAATTCCCCCTTTACAAGAAGCCAACCGTTACACTAATATGAGACAGTGGTGTGTTTGAAAGGATGTAGCTAAAATACTCAGAGAAAGACTACAGCAACACTGTGGATCAACCTGATTGTTGGCTGTGGTCTTGTCTAAGCATTGCTGAGCTGCGAGATACCTAGTATCAAGGAGAAGTCGAGAATCCGCTGGGTCTCTTTTGGCCCAAAGCAATGAGCAAAGCAATCGATCAGCCTCAGCCTCACTGGAGCTTTGAGAACAAATAAGAGACATGGTTTTACTCCGCTTGCAACCCAAAGCAAACGTGACTTCGGTCATGTGAGCAGCAATAGGGACAGCGGGCCGATTTCGATTTGCCCTCAAGTCATCTCACATCTGCATGGACTGACCGGAGCAAGCAGATGTAGGTATCTAGATTGGATGGGGCAATGTACGAGTAAGTATCAATGGGCTAGGCTCTTCCAACTGTATAGCACTCCCCTGTCAGTAGTGCTAATAAAAGTGGCGTGAGAATGCAGATGGCACCACAACGCGGATATCATACTGCGTTGGATCTTTGGCGAGAACGCAAGAGAATGCGGATCATCTTTACCAAGATACGAGCAGCGATCTAGGCATCATCTCGCTCTCTCACGCGTACTGGGATGTGCACTATTATACCATCCAATCCACACAGCAGACGGGTGGGAGAGAAATGCGGGGTCGTGGCTGCGGGACAGCGTCTCATCAGTTCGTGCAGGGTTTTCGGACTTGGACCCTGGCCATTTGGATATTGACGTGCTGGCAAGAGTTTGGGCTTCCACACAAAGGCTGGTGCAGGCAGAAAAGCCTGTATAGAATCACTATGAACTATACGGCATGGTTGACCTACCTCTTGCTGCAGGCAACAGCCACGCTGAATATCCCACCTGCAGTGCGGCTGGCCCGAGACCTCTACGAATCGGGCCAAGGGGCGGGGTGTGTCATTGAGAGGCCTCAGGGGCGTGGAGGTTGGAAAGTCAACCAAAATCCCCGCGGCCGGACGGGGAGATTAGTGTGGTCTTGGGGTCCGGGCGGCCACGTGGATGGATCCGCAATCCCTGTCCCTTGAGCTCTCGATCGAGACTTGCGAGTGTCGCTCATTGCCCTGTTGAGCAGCTGTGGTGCGCCATCGCTCCTTTCCAGTGCCTGGCTGATCGGGACAGCCCAGAGCGCTAAGTGACAGCTTCACGAGCTGCCAAGCTTCGCGGCGGCACGACCCTCATCCGAGTTTGTTTGTTATCTTATTTTCCTTTCCTCTTTCGTGGCCATATCATGGCCCTAGACCGAGTCTACCTGGGCAATACAAAGCACGCGCTGCTTTGCGCGGTGTTCCGGCGCATGCCGCTCGGAGATGACAAGACGCTCGTGGGTCGCGATTAAATGCCCTCATTAACTCCTACGGAGAACTCCGCACGCTCACCGTCGCAAAAATTTGCGTTAGAGACCCCTTACAGGAACGAATAGCATCTACTGCATCCATCTCATGTTCTCGAATCTGTTCTCGAATCTGTTCTCAGCTTTGAAACTGCAAGCCTCCGGAGATTTTAACGAGCACCACCGCCCAATGGTATGCTGCAATTGCCTAGCTCTGCAGGGTGGGCGGTGGCGCAAGGCAAGGTGTTCGGCCACTCTGCTTTAGCCCCATAGGGTTTCAAGATATCCTTCTGGATAAATATCCAGTGCAGGAGGATGGAGCAGGAGGAGCGTTGTCAAAACTAGCTAGTCGAAGAGATACAATCTCGCATCCTAGCCAGTGAAATCGCTTCCCGAGAAATTTTAGGCTCCCACATGGCAAAGGGTCATAGCGTGATACCAAGATTGCGCGAGGAGACTACTGTAAGAGAAAAAGAAGAAGGGCAAAAAAAAAAAAAAAAAAAAAAGATGCGAGATGGGGAGATTGGGGGTTGCGAGGTAGAGAGCGAGCGAGAGAGAAAAGCTCCGGGCTAGCCTGCGCCAGACTACGGAGTCATCTCCTTTTTCGACTTGAGCTGTGTCTCTCCTGCAGGATGAGAAGGCGGCTTACACAAGACGGCAGACCTGGGATTGCCTCATAGGCCAATGCGCACCTCTGCCGCAGCCTGCCGCGCAGACATCTGACCAGAATCCATGGGCAGAGTGTGCACCAACCACCCGACGGCTACTCCATATCCATCATGAATTGGTGAGCAAAGGCGTTGATTTGGCGCACAGCTGTGAAGCGGCAGTGCCCGCCCAGCCGCTCCAATCTAGGCTGACGGAGCTCTTCCATTGGTTCACGCCGACGAGCGTGCCATCCCACGTGTGCCTGATATTGCCCCGGCGCTCTTCTGGCTTGGCTGGTTCCCCGATGCTGCTTCGCAACCGCCACAGCATATACACAGGTCCGGGATCTCCTGAGTGTGGGGATATCACTCATGCACCACACTGTATCCGAGGGCGGTGGTGCACCTGGGCGTTTGGGTCGGCGACTCTAGTTGGACGCCGGATAGAGGCGACTTGGCCGATTGACCGTCCTGCCGGGACAGTCTTTCCGTATTTCCCAACTCACGGCAAACGCCCCTCTCCCGTTTTTGGCATTGCCAAGACGAAGGTATCCCGTCGAACAGCACGAGTATGAGCAGGCAGTGCAGCGGGGAAACGCCTCTGAAGCATGTCACACAGCAACTTGCAGCCAAAACAGCATGCAGCCCTTTGGGAAGCCGACTTCCGCTGCTTATAGCCTCAGCTGAAAATCCTGTTTGTTTACTTCCATTGTTAGTGGTACCACGGGATTTATATGGAAGAAAACCCCCCAAGCGCCGAAGTGGCTTTCGCCGTCTACATGTGAACTCCGGCGATACGACCCGACAAAAGCGCGGGCCGTGACCAAGCAACCACTGCACAAGTATTTGCTTGTACTGCAAAAATCTCTATCAACGGACCCATCAGCAATGATACGTAACCGAGAAGCGAGTGATGCCGTGATATGTTTGCCCCATGAGGCATGTCGAACGCGCAAAGATAACGGCGTTTCGGCATAATGTGCTCCAGAATACCGACGGGCTTTGTTTTCCCACTTGATGCAGGGTAGGAGATGGCATGATGTTGCTTTCGCCTCGCACGGAACCTTGCATAGGACATCATCACGCTACAGGTGCTCCGTATGCAGAAACAAGACAAGATCTACGGCATGCATGTCACAGAGCAAGCATGGTTGGGTTCGACAAGCTTGGCGGATGAAGTGCTGACAGTTGCTGGCGTTGCACCGCACCGAGTATAATTCCATTTCATCCGATGGCCAAACGCCAATGATGAACACACACTGTAGCATGCTTCGTAGCGCTGCGGTGGCACAGGTCAGCCTCGTCTCACAGGCAGCTCTTTGAGCCTGGCACTCTGGCCCAGCCAGCTTCGCACCCGAGGGATGTGTTGTGTTGTGGGCGTCGTTGCACACATCCCGAAGCCTCTGTGTGGCCCTCCTCTCCAAGGCATCGGATCCGTTCACATGAAGGCAACGGAGTATATGTCGTCATAGCCTCTTCCCATCGTACGACCTCCGTACCTTGCCTTGATGGAGCATGCGAGATTCTGTTGGGCTGGGATCTTCTGAAAGCGGCGATGCTGTGGCATGCTCGGTTTCTAGCTTCTGCGAAGAACACAAGAACACGGCACTAGCAAATCGACTTTCAACGGAGCAGATTACAGAGCAAGAGGGTCCCGCCCAAGGATGCATGTCAACCGGGCGCCAGAGCCCCATCAGAGACGTTGTCCCCGGCCATATACCTACCTATCTGCAATATACTACAAGTATGGCGCGCGCGCATGGCACAGATAGGCCCCCATGTTTGCCTTGTAGTGCCGGCTTACCCTCTTAACCCCCCCGCTGGTGTCGTCTGAGTCGACAATATCATAGGCTTTGTAGCAGTACTCGCAGTGCTGGTCTGACCAAGCTTGCTTTCACATATTCGCAGGGCGAGCACGGTCGCGGTTAGACGAGCTTTTTCGTGTCGTTACGCAGCATGTCGAGAAGCAATCGCGAGTTGAGCACACGGCGCGCTTTCACACACACACACACCTACCCATGAGCACAACAAGTTCCTGGCCAAGGGGAGGGCGAGCTGAAGGGTAATTTGTCACAGACGGCTCCCGCACCCTCCAGCAGCACAGACCGGTCTCACATTCTGTGCTAACACAAGGCATTATGGAAGTAGTTTGGTGGTATAGTAGTACGGCATGGTCTTACAAGACAAGGAAACTAAATGACTCCCTCTTAGTCAAAAAATGGCTAAAATCCGCAAACCGAGAGGGATGTGTGCCAAGACATTGCAGCCTTCAGTCCGGATTTGTAGAAACCAGGGGGAGATGTAAGTTCACTGGTTGTGAGACATGTTCATTTCCATGGCTGTGGAATTTGATGGTGCTATAACCTACTAATACCGCCACTTCGTACGACGGAGAACTTGTAGTTCTACTGTCTCTTCAGCTTTTCAACAGGGCTGATGGATCAGAGGACGCGAAGTACCTGCTGAGGCCCCCAATTCTTTCCCTCACAAAGGGTTGTTCGTATGGAATGCTAAAGTTGATTGTCTATAGGATGATTAACTATGGTATTTGACTGAAGTTGCCCTCTAAAACTCCTCTTCCCTCTTCTTTAATTCCCTTCCCCAACACCGGAAGCCCAGAGCTTCTTCTTTCTCACGCTTCTCCAGCTTACTCTAGACGCAGCGCGTTCGAAATCTCGAGCGTCATTTTCCCATTCTCAAGTTTCACGACCCTCACGCTCTCGAGATCCTTTACGACCCAGTCAGGCTCGGCCCCCACGACCTGTTCCACAGTGTGGCTCGTCACCAGCCCCAGGACCTTGCAGCCCGCGGCCTTGCCAGCCCTGATGCCGGCGGGACTATCTTCGAGGACGAGGACGTCCCCGGCCTGGTCTTGGAGGGTGAGCTTCTCCAGGCCGATGCGGTAGCACGTCGGATCGGGCTTGCCGTTCTCGACGGACTCGGCTGAGATGAGGTGCTCAGGGGTGCCGAGCGAGAGCTTCTCGAGCCAGCCGTGGACGAGGGGCTGGGTGCCTGACGTTACGATGGCCCAGGGGAAGGAGTGGGAGATGATGGAGGAGAGGAGCGAGCGGGCGCCGGGGATTTCGACGACGTCGTCGGCGTAGTGTTTGGGGAGCTCGGCCTCCATTTTTGTGACGTCTGTGGGCACATGTTAGAGGAATTGTTTTTGCATGGACATGTGCAGAGCTCTCTCTTGTGGGGCCGAGTGGCATTCTGCTCGCCAGAGCAGGAGAGAAGTTGGAGTTGAAGTTGAACCCATCAAGACGATGGCCTCTGTGGAAGCACATGTCATATAACATTACTTGCGGGATTATCCACTTGGAAAACATGGCCGACAAGGAAACTGCTGCTATTCAAGAAAATTAACTTACATTCCCAGTTGGCCTTCTCAGGCGCAAGAATCTTCAGGATGTCTATACTCCGGCGACCATGGGAAGTCTCCAAGATGACTTCAGGGGCGACGCCAATTTCCTCACCGACTCTTTTAATATCAACAGGTCAGCAAGATTCTTGTGTAGAAATGACTTGTGGTATGGGATCAACGGATAAAAATTACGCATGCCAGTGCTTGATGACTGCTGGGGTAGAGTCGATGATTGTTCCGTCCATGTCAAACAGAAAGCCTGAAAATGCAACCTCCTGCGTAGGGAGGCTGTAGTCTGGCTGAGATCCCATCTTGGCTGTTTAGTTTGCAGAATTGCAGGGAGAAAAGAATGGCTTTTGAAATGGCGAGTGAGAGTTTTTACAACGCAAAAGCACAGTGATGAGAGCTGATGAAGCGTAGTTGGCTGAAATTCTTGAGTCGCAGATATGAGGTCTTATATAAAACAGATCGCGAAAGCTTATTTCAAGGAAAGTCGGGATCTTGGTAGATTTCCAGCTGGTAAAAACCCCCCACGTGGCAATTCCGCACTTGCGGGGCTTCCTCACCGCGTTAGACTGGCTCTACGAGATTTTTTTTGACCCGCAAGAAGAAGTCAATGAGTGAAAGGACTTTCTTTTCCCGAGATGCTGGTGATTACGGGTTTTGCGAGTTTGTCGAAACTCGGCTAGATGTTGCGGAGTAACCAAAAACTGCATTATCAATGGCTTCTTGTTCTATACACTTTTGGTTCAGTAGCATCAAGCAAGTGTTCCGCAGATGAGGACTTGTAGTATTCCTCGATGGCGCCGATGGCATTGTAATTATAACACCAATCTCTCGTTGCCTTATCCGTGATTCCGCCTGGCCCAAGCCGTTGGCCTGTTGATTTGCATCTTCGAACAAAGTTGCCTCTATTACTAGTATCGTTTTCCAGCGGCCAGATGTCGTCATTGTGCGAATGGCCAAGAGCTTCATAGAGAACTCTGCGTTCTTCATTTGAAGAATGCAGCGAGTCTCCGCCATGCAGACTCGCCTCTTGCACGGCTTCGGCTCTCGGCTTTCGCACTGTTTCGAAAACGTGCAGTGCATGTTTTAATCTCTGCGCGTCTGCTTCGTTTGAGAAGGAAAAGCTGGATCCGGGAGGGCAGGCGAGGTCTAGGGCGGCTGCAAGGGCTGCTGCATCCTCGACGGCGATGCTGACGCCCATGGACATGTAAAAGGCCATCGCGTGGGCAGCGTCGCCCATGAGGACGAAGCGGCCGGATTCGTGGGCCCAGCAAGGCAGCGGCGGTACAGCATGGACGGGGTAATTGGCGATTTTGGGTGTAGAAAGGTCCAATATGCGTTGAACACTGCCAATTCTTGCGTGTTAAGAGTGAGAAGCAACGAGAGCTGGGTGATATGGCGTACTGAGGTTCAAAGTCTTTGAACAAGTCCCGGACCATCTTTATGCATTCATCTGGAGCAAGGTCTCTGGTGTCGACATCATCTCGGTGAGTGAGAACTATATTGAGTAGGGTGGCATCCTTTATCAAGTATGTCATGCATGATATCTGCGGAGCAATCCAAAAGTTTGAGCTGCGAGACTGGAGGTCTACCAGGCTCGAAGTTGTGGCATCGGCTTTGAGCTTGGAGACTTCAGCCGTCATACGGAAAGCGGCCCATCCAGTGGGTTGACTGCCAGGATTCTTGTTTCCCAAGAGTTGAGATCGGGCGAGAGAGCTGATTCCTAAAGGTTGATGCACAACCGATTAGTTCTTTATGGAAATACCACCCCCTTTTCGAGGATCAGTACGCACCATCGGCGGCAACAACAAGATCGGCAGCTAGCCTTTTACCATTCCGCAGCTGGACCGCACCATTGGCGAAATCATACTCGATGACATTGCTGCCTAGGAGCAGTTCACCGCCGGCTTTGATGGCGTGGCGATGCAAGATGCTGTGTAAGACGGCCCGATGGACAACAATGTACGGGGCTCCGTACTGAGCTTCCATTTGTCTGATTCGAACATGGCCCAAGAAACTGCCGCTGTTCCCATCCCATACATGCAGGTTCTCAGGGATGATAGACTCCGCCAGGAGATGCTCTTCAAGACCCCATTGGAATAAGTATCTTAGAGCCTGTGGTGTCATCTGAACGCCGGCACCCAGCTCGGCAAGCTGAGGGGCAGCATCGAGAATTACTACTTGGTGGCCAGACTGGCCGAGGGCAATGGCTAGCGAAAGACCCGCGATGCCTGCTCCAACGATGATAATCTTCATATCTAATAGCGAATGCGACTGCTCAGAGATGGCACGAAGAATGGTACATGTGACATGCTAGAGCCCCATCAACAGGTCAGCATTTGTTCATCTTGGACCTTGATACGGACACTCCTTTCTCTACCTCCCCCTATGTCTCTTGTCTCTTGTCAATACTCACAAGTGAAGTCAGGATACAGCTGCGGCCTTGCAGCTCACCCAGTTCCTAATAATAGTAGTCCGATGAGCGGCACAGCATGGTGAGAAACGATGTGGATATTGAGTGTATAGGATTGGCTCCAGCCCCGCGGAAGGCTGCCGCGTGCCGTGTCTCTTTTCTGGGCTTGTACTACTGCTGGAAGAAGAAGGACGAAGGCTCGATTTGGTCAGCAGAATGTCAGACTGGCTGATTCTTGGTGCCGAGTTGGATAGTATTTTGATGCATCTGGGGTATTAGCGGAGTGTACTATACATGTAGATATTCGATGCCCGATTTCGCTAATGCGAGTGAGCCTTGTAGAGACCAGGTACTGGGGCAAGTAGCGTAGGCTGGGTACCTCGTCCTTGAACCTGCCATGAAATGAGTCTATCGAATACGAGAACGTATCCAGTGATCGTATGAGAGGGTGCACTATGGTGTATGGTGGCTTACGCTGTACGAGAGCGATACGTCACGCTGTAAGTGAGGACGGTGTACAGCTGTCGTGGTCAGATCATCGATCCGTTGCATGGCGTCTGCTTGTTGGCAACCTCGGTGTACTGTACTGTATGCACTTGACCCCGCCAAGCAGCCTCTGGTAATTCTCGGCGGGCAATCCACGGGCAAGCTGTGCCTATCCAGCGTCCACAACCAGCAGAGGCATGCACTGTAGCGGGCGCTGGAAGTGCCCCCTTGCTAGATTCTGTATCGCTTGCGTCTCCAGCAGAAGCGATGGAATGTATCTGCCGAAGCAAGCTCCAAAGCTGCCAGTGGGCTCTTGAGCTCCAAGCGGCAAAGCTCCCAGCTCTAGTGCGCTCCAGCTGTCTCCCGCCGTCCATCCCCCGCACCTCGGAAGGCTGCGGGTTATAATGGCGTGCGTGCCCAACAGCGACAGCACAGCACAGCACAGCACAGCACAGCGCTGTGCCCGCAGCCTGCAAGACCTGTCGCATTCTAGCAATTGATGGCCTCTGCCAAGCGTCGGGACTGGACCTCAAGGTCCGCGTGCTGTGCCTGTGCGACGTCGCACCAACCAAGGCCTGTACCTGATCTATAGACAACGAGTGCGAATCTACCTCGGCGGGCTCCGAACTAATGCCCTGTTCTGGGCGTGCTTCTGTGCAATTCGCGGAGGCGTGGCCCTAAGGTGCCCGTGGCTTGTTGGCTAAAGGATATTAAGGCAGCGGGAGTCGTTGATCCTCCAAAAAGTGACGTTGCTCTCACCACCTCTCCATTATTCCGGAACCTTGTTGTATACGATCAATACCTTGCCGGCCCCTAGGCTGCTGAATACCCAAAGACCTGCTCTTCTTCTTGGACACACCTTGTATATATATTCCATATCATGGGCTCTCAGGTGCAGGACGAGTTCACAGTGCTGGTCACTGGATTCCAGGTTTGTGTAACCGTAGCCATTTCTCCTCGTTCCACGCTCTGACGATGCTGACGGTGCCACTGCTCCCAGCCTTTCCGGGCTGAATATCCCGTCAACCCGTCGTGGGAAATCGCCAAATCCCTCCCAGAGTACCTCCCGGCGCGGAGAGCAAAGGACCCCAGCTCACGATATGCCGTCAACACGCCGCCCGTCCGCATTCTGGTGCATCCCGAGCCCATCCGAGTCAGCTACAAGACGGTGAGGGAGCTGGTGCCGTCCTTTTGGGAGGAGACGTATGCCGGCCGCAAGATTGATCTCGTCATCCACATTGGCATGGCCGGCCCGCGGCCCATGTACCAGATCGAGAGCCGCGGACACCGCACGGGGTATAAGAGCCTCGATGTCGATGGCAAGCATCTCGACTCGTTGGATGGGGAGCGAGGCGAGGACTGGATCTGGCACGGCTTGCCGGAAACTCTGCAGACGGAGTTGGACATGCAGGACATTTGGGAGAGGTGGCAGCAGCACAGCTCGGTAAGGCCGTTGAGTCCTGGATCATTGTTGTTAGCCACTAACACAGAGCTTGTCATATGCATATAGATTGATACGGATCTCCGCATCTCAGACGACGCTGGCCACTATCTGTGCGACTTCATCTACTACTCGAGTCTCGCAACCTGCTATAAGCATAACAAGCCGAGGAAAGTCTTGTTCTTCCACGTGCCTGCAGACCCTACCGAAGGGATGATCAAGCAAGGCCATGAATTAGCCGTCAATCTCGTCCGAGCCATAGTGGAGAGCGAGGTGGCGGCCCGTGATCAGAACGCGGTGTAGGCAGCGCTTTTTTTCACATTGGGGCAATTATCAGTAGCGCTTATTGATTTTGGTACACGGCGTTGAAGGCCTGCTAAACAGGAGAGATGGGCATCAGGAATGGAAAGAGAAGAGAAGAAAATCATTTGGATCATGGCGACTCTGGCTGGAAAGCGGGCTCGGACGAGGTATACCCCGAGAAAGAGGCAAGCGTTGGATGGCAGGAAGGGATATGATGAGCACTTGAATCTATTGTTGCAAGATGTTGGTTGAAATTAATGCAATTGCAATTGCAATTCACATGTCATTTCATGATTGAGCGTATTTTGCTGCAAAAGAGTAGACGCCGATGCTCGTTGCAAATGGTCGCCGTCTGGTCACTCTTCGGACAGGACAGGCCAAGTACCAAAGTATCTTGTATCTTTGTACCTGGGCTGCCGGGCGGGGCTTTTCGCCGATTTGGTCAGCGCCGCTTCTCGGCCGGCGACTACAGTACAGTATAAGAAGCTCTCTCGGCCACTGCGGGCTTAAAACTGCTCTTATATATAGTTGTCTGTTTCTCGTTCTTGTTGCAGATTTGGTTGCTCTGATGAGTATTTCATAGTCATTACCTATTATTCTCTCACATTTATTTATTTCTAAATCATACTACTTTGAATCAAGTAAATCTCTGCCATCATGTGTCGAAAGGCCGTTTGCAGCACTTGCAGTAAGCACTCACCCACCCCTTCACTGCATCCATCTCCCTTTCTTTTACACACATGTATAATAACCCTGATTATTCACACTCACCACCCTCTAGACAAAGCAACCTGGTGGGGCTGTGGGAGTCACATCCCAGGAGTGCTGGACTCCATCCCCGAGGAGGATCGCTGCGTCTGTGAGCCCAAGGTTGAGCGCGACGGCAAGCAGTATCCCCCCATGGCCAAGTCTGCCAACTGACTCGTGGCATGGCTGGCGGGGATGGTGTTGTGGGTGAAGGGGAAGAAGCCGGGGTGGTCGGCCGAAGGGGTTGTTGAGGAGGATTTGG